>OZ034815.1:38450595-39666397 GCA_964030455.1 Linum trigynum | reverse complement strand
TTCGTTTTCGATGGGATGCTACTAGGAATGGATTTGTGGTATATGAATTTGTAGAAGAACACAACCATGATTTGCACTCTACCGAGCATACGCACTTGCACAAGTCCAACAAGTGCATGAGTGATGCTCATAGAAAGATGGCCGAAGCTAATCGCGATGTCAAGATGAGTCTTAGTGCATCGTATCAGTTATTGACTGAGTGTGCTGGTGGCTATCAAAATCTGACTTTTACCAAATCCGATCAGAAGAACCAATTGAACAGTAAAAAGCAAAGGAAAATGGCTCGTGGTGAAGCGACTTATTTGCTTGACTACTTTGAGGACCAAAAGGACAAGCATCCTAGGAGAAAGTTGCTAATATTTTTTGGGCGGACAGTTGGATGCGTGAAGATTATGCGCTTTTTTTAGATTCGGTCTCCTTTGATACCACTTTCCGAACCAATAAATACTTTCGTCCACTGGGCACGTGAATCACCTAATTCCCTTGATTTTTTTCAACACTCGTTCGGTTATGCATTGTCATTAATAGTTGTCTTGTGCGGGAATGTTTGCAGGTATATTACAAAAATGGTTATGAGTAGAATGTATGGTGGTTCGAGAGTGGTATGTTGTGATCCGATTGACATGTGATGTCATGATATATTTTTTTAAAAGGGCGGATATTAATTCGCTTTTATAGGATATTAGCCAGGGCTGTACTAATATTTGTTGGCCAATCTAGTGACATTGTACTGTGCCGTATGGATAATATATGTTTTTAACTATTAGTATGGATATATGTTTTTAACTATCCCGTGACATTGTACTGTGCAGTATGGAAATTAACAAACCTGCCCTCTACTAAAATTTTGCACAAACATACCTTCTGATATTAAAATGTAACGAGTTTATCCTTCCATCCAATTATCTGTTAAGTGGCCATTAAATGGACTGTGAAATGACCCAATTGTCCCTCATTTACTCCTAAACACTTCTAAATTTAGTTTAATTATTTTATTTCCCAAATCAATTAATTAAAAAAATAACACCCCTAAAAATCTACAATACAGATTGGGATACTGAAGTGTCGATTAGGATACCAAAATTATTTAATGATTTGAATTGGATATCAAAATTATTTAGAGATTGCTGATTAATTTTAAGGTGTAATTCGGTATTTTGGTATTGGAAGACAGATACCGTACCGATTTCCACCCGTAATTAGGTGTGACAATCGGTCGGTAATCGGTAAACCGGTTACCGACCGACTCGGTAAACAGTATGCCGAGCATGGAGGGGAGAGAGATCGAATACCGAATGCTCCCCTTCCGCAATTGACTTCTGATACGTCTGGTAATCGGTTCTGTAAAATAGTAAACCGATTACCGGCTAACCGTTTGTCACCCCTACCCTTAACACTCTGTTTGGGAATAGGGGTAAATGGGAGGAGGGTGCAAATGTGAGGGGTAAACACAGTTTCCAACACATTTGCACCTGTTTGGATAATTTGGAACAGTAGGGGGAGCAAACTGCAAGTGCAGAATTACTATTTCGACTTACCCCCAAATTGGGGTGCAAGGGAAGGAAGGTAGAGAGGGGGAAGTGGGAAAATTATGAATTTTTATTTTTTAATTGTTTTATAATTATATAATAATTAATATTATCCATTTATGAAAATTATAATAATTATAGTTATCATTAATATAGACATTGTTCGGAGTTGACCGTTTGACTCCGAGAGCAAGTTATCAATGTTAGTCTAGTCAAATAGAGATATCTTCGTTGACTCGAATTTGCATTGAAAATTAGAGATAAGAAGTGTTTGTGAAATGTGTTTGATTAAGTTTTTATTTATTTATGAGTGATATCAATGATAAATAATAGTTAAGCTTACAATTCTACCCAGAACCCCTAACAGATTCTAAAGAAGCCACCCCAAGAAATCAAAAGATTCTAGCTCTACAAGAGATAAAAACAGTGCTTTACGCGCCACTCTATGTGCAACACTGTTGGCGGATCTAGGTACCGCCCTAAACTCTATACAAAAGACAAAGAGCTAAGGATCTGAAGACACTCTCGTAGCACCAGACCACCAATCGAGTCTTCTGAGACGCCTTGATGGACTTGGTTGACGACCACTTCGGAATCACATTCGACTATCACATGGGTCAAGGATCTTGAGGCCACAAAGGAGATAGCATCCCTGAGCGCTAGCAGCTCAGCCAGATAAGGGTTGACTATTCCTTGATGCTGCAACCCGATCGCCAACAACACATGCCCGTCTGACCCACGGATAACAAGCCCAAACGAACACCCGGAGGCACTGACGGCTGCGTCGATGTTGATCTTCAAAAAACCTTCTGGAGGAGGGACCCAAGAGGTGGCAGGCGTGATTGGTGGTAGAGATCTGCGGAGAGGAAGGGGGGAAAGAAGACTGGAGAATTCGAGGACTTGGCTGTAGAACTGACTGGCTAGGGAACAGACATGAGGTTGGGTAAATTCAAAGGTCACTTCATTTCTAGACTTCCAGATTCTCCAAAGTAAACAAACGTATTGGAGAATGTGGAATGGGGAGGTCTCGGAGACCATGATATGTCGCCACCATAGACTAAAGTTAACAGTCTGGGCGGTCTCAATAAAGTTGCTCAATCCCACTAAAGTCCACAATCTGATGGCTAGGGGGCATCTGAAGAATAAATGTTCAATACTTTCTCTGTGTCTCCAGCAGACAGGACATCGTTTAAGGTAGTTTACTCCACGAGATTGAAGGTCCACTGCTGTTGGAAGTATGACTTTGAGGCATTGCCATATGAAGAACTTGAGTTTAGGCGGACCTTGGATGTTCCAAGTCTTTTTCCAAATTGGAGGATCGATGATATGCACTATCGGTTTTCGACTTGTTGCCAATGTTATTTCCAGAGCTAAGTGATAACCCGATTTTACTGTGTATTTTCCATCTTTGGAATAATGCCACACTCTAATGTCCTGCTGAGAGTATCGAGGAAGAGGAATTTTCCTTATGAGATCAACAGATTGAGGTTCAAAGCAATTCTCGAGTTTTGAAACGTCCCATTCCACTCGACCTTCTTTTATGAAATAAGATACCATAGGAGATCCATTTTGAATATGGGGTCGAGTACTTGGGGTTAAGGGTTTATCTTCCGGAACCCATTTGTCAATGAATGCTTGGGTTCTTTGCCCATTGCCTATTTGCCATCTTAGTCCTTGTAGGAGCAGATCTCTTCCAAAGACTAGACTTCTCCACCCCCACGAATGGTTTGAACCAATAGATGCTTCCAACACTGAGCATTGGGTAAAGTATCGACCCTTATATATTTGGGAGAGTAAACATGAGAACTTTGTAGCATGACCAGTTACGAGTTGGGCTTCGAGTTCGTTCGACCAATAATTATTACAGTTGTTATAATGAATTATTATTTGAGCACTATTATATAATAATTATTTTTATTAAAGTATAATAATTATCATATAATTATTTTCCTTTTATTATTTTGTGATAATATTTTATAAATTTGATAAATCTATTTTATAATAATATAATATTTACTTTTAACTCTATTTGCACCCCTTACTTTTTCATCCAAACAACAACTTACCCCTCCACTTACACCCCCACCAATTTGCACCCTCCTGCAATTTGCCCCTCAACTTGAAACCCTTCGGATTTGCACCCCTTTGTTGCCAAACGTAGTTTACACTATGTTTGGGAAGGGGGGTTAATGAGAGGGGGGAGCAAGTTTGGGGGGTAAATGAATTTTCCAATGCATTTGCCCCATTTGGATAATTATGACTAGCATAGAGGGGTGCAATTAGGGGGGCAAATCCACTATTCTCATTAACCCCCAATTTGGGATACAAATAGAGAGAGAAAGAGTGGAAGGATGGATAAAAGATAAAATTAATATATACTGGTTTTTTTATGATTATGTTTTATAATCGTTGTAACTAAAAATGTCATGTAATCATTATTCTACAATAATATTTATTATTATTATTATGATACTAACAATAATTATTATAATGATTAATAATAGTTAGGATTTTGCTACGGTGACATGCATGTCACCGTGACATGGACTTTTCGGTCGACCTATTGCTGAAGGCGGTCGACTGAATCGACTAATTCATGTTTGTGGGATTCCAAGACGCGGTCGACCTCTTACATAATACGGTCGACCGCTTTGGTGGTCTAACAGAATGAAAGGTCGACCCAAATATCTCATAGGCCGACCCTTGTGCACCTAACAGGTCGACCGCATTAGGAAGAGGTCGACCGCCTTCACACCGTATCCGTATTGGATATGGATTCCAACACCAGAAAGGTTCCACAATTGGACAAGGAAACGAATTGGGTCGACCCATTGACGTCCCAAATCTCTATAAATACGAATATTAGTCCCCTTCAACGCCTCCAAGTCTGAATTAGGTTTTTTTTTCCGATTAAGAGCCTTTGTGAAGAAGATCGTTCGCGGTTGCTGTTGTACGCGTTGGAAGTGGTCGACCAGGTCTAAGCTGAGGTCGACCTAATGTACCATTCGTCGTCTTCTTTTCTAATGCGTGATTTCTACCGGCTAATTTGATATATTGTTGGGTGCAGAATTCCATTCGGTCGACCGTGACGTCAATCAGGTCGACCTGACGAGACAATTATGCGTATTTGAATTTAGGCCACAACACTTGGATTTCTGTACTTGCGAGGTAACCCAATTGGTCGACCTAATGGGTTTCAAGGTCGACCGTTCCTGTTTTTTTGGTTATTCAACCTGAATGTCGACTTTGGCTTTGATTGTATGACTATGTTGTGCTTGAAAAGGTCGACCGCGCCAAATATCTGGTCGACCTATCCTTTTTTCGGTTTAATTTAGAACTTACTTTTTGTTGTTAATTGTTATTTTCCTGCTGAATAGGTCGACCTAGGAATAACAGAGGTCGACCTTAATGGTTGTGGTAGTCACTATTTGTCCTCCAGGTCGACCTAATACTATGTCAGGTCGACCACGTATTTGTTTTTTGGTCAATTGTAGAAATTTGAAGTTGAATTATGATTTAAATTTTTCTTGAAATTGTTTAGACAATGACGCATGATGAGAAACTGCATCAAGATTTGGGTGAAATCATGAAATTGTTGAAAGCCACACAAGAGAAGCTGGTGGTGTGTCAAACACAAGTCAATGACTTTCAGAAGTCCATGTGTGATAGAGTGGAGCAATTGTCAGTTCGACTGACAGATATGACTGGGATGATGCATGACGGGTTTGAGAGGCTAGAAGGTGCTATCAAAGATATAAGTGCAGAACGAATGGAGAATGGCGGAAGAAATGGTAAAGGACCTAATTTTGACTTTGGTAAAGAGGAAGAATACCATGATGACTCTGAAAATTGCTACCAGAGCATAGACGATTTATTGAAAGAGCACATTTTAAAAGTATCCAAGTATATTCATATGTGATTGAAGATATTAGTATTACTATCATTAGTGCTAATTTGTTTTGTTTATATGTTTGACAGAGTGAAACAACGAATGGCAGCAAGGGTTCCTCTCCTAAGTACAAGAGACCTCGATATGAAAGTGACTCCTACACCACTCCACAGAAGGATCAATTTGTAAGACAAGGATTATTTAGTGATGATAGCGATGAAGAAGAATCTAAGAGTCCTTTCGAAAAGCACGGGGTAAGTTTACGTTACATATTCATCTATAATGTGTGTTTGTGTTCATATGTTACTTTAATTTTAACTATGATTTGTAGGTCATGAAAGTGGAGGGTCTAGAAGGATTCACCAAAAATCTTCAAAATCCAGTTGAAGACTTGTATTATGTTGTTACTAAAGAGAAGGCTGGGGACAAGAATTGGGACAAGTAAGACGTTTTTTAGTACGTGTGGTCGACCGGATCGGTTATGAGGTCGACCGCTTTTCCAATAAGGTCGACCGTGACTGTGAACAGGTCTACCTGTACGTTGCAAATCACAATTGACATTTTTGTTATTTTGATTTTTGCAGTTTGACCGTTGTGGACTTTTTTTCTGAAAACGTGCAACGACATTATTTGAGTTCGGTCATTAGCGAGAATAGCTGGGTTTGCTCATCAGTAAGTACTATACTACTACGACTTTCGTATGAATTGTGCACTATTTATGTTACGATTTACGATGATTTTGTGTTTGATTGTTGGATGGTAGGTAGTGGATTTGTGTGCAAGGGCACTAACAATGTCTGAAAAACATGATGTGAAAGAGCCAAATGTGTGGTATTTGCCAAATATGTTTTCGGTAAGAGCCGTAATGTCAAATTATTTGTCATAACCTAGTTATTTATATTGTACCATGTCAATTCATCTCAACTAAAACATGCTGCAGAAAATGGTACGCGCTAACATGAAGACCAGACAAATTCGTAACAAGTTGATGAATGATGGCGTGGTCTTTATGCCGAATGTCGGTGCATGCCAGAAGGTTAGTCTAGTCAATGTCATTATATCATTAAATTTCGAAAGTGCATTTGTTTGTATTCGCTGTTTATAACATATAGTGAGTGTTTCGTTGCTAGATATTTATGCCAGTTCTTGACGATGAAGCACGTCATTGGTTTCTGTATCTCGTCAATGTCCAGCAAAAAACTGCATTTTTGCTTGACAGTCTACCTTCAACTAGTGAGGCGAATCGTAGGCGTAAATCAGCACTATGCAAGAAATTGGTAAGTGTTTTCTATAATTTTCTGACTGTTAAGCGTCACGTATGATGCTAGAAACTTAAAATATTCATTATTTGTGTGTAGTTGTCCAATTTGGATGATATTTTCAAACCGGAGCGCATGAGCAATGTAGGAGTACCAAATTTTGGAGATTTCAATTTTGATGAGCTACGAGTTCAACGGCAAAGGAATAGTACTGAGTGTGGTGTGCACGTCATGCAGTGGATGCGCTATGGATCCAAGGATCTTGATAGAGTGGTGAGTATATCGTCAAACAAATAACTTGTTTAATTTACACTTTTTTTAGTTGTAACGAAATCTTACATGGCATAATGCAGATAGGAGAAGAACACAAATTACCGGCGCGAAAGGAGATTCTATGGTATCTGGCTACACATTTTGAAAACCTTGCACGAGAAAATCTTTTCAAGCATGTAGTAGATGAATGCATGGAACGAGGCAAAGAGAGACAGAGTTCAAACAAAAAAGCAAAGAAATGAAGTCGTTAAGTTACAATGTTGCATTATTTGGACCATACATTGAATTTGTATTTGCGAGATCGTTTCATTTTGGATTTTGAATGTTTATCGTTTATTAGATTTGTTATACAATTATGGATGTGACTGAATTTACGATTTCAATCGTCTAGAACAAGTGGTCGACCACATACTCAAAGCGGGCATACCCAAAGGCAGAGCACAGGTCGACCTCGTGACGCAAAAGGTCGACCTATGATACCGTAGCAAAGTCAAAAACCATGTAGAACATGGATGGAATCTCGTCAGTTTGGCCTTAATAAAATACGGTCGACCATTCTTGTTACGAGGTCGACCTGTTTCACATTTATAAACAATGGTCGACCATTTCAGTAAAGAGGTCGACCTGTTTCACATTTATAAACAATGGTCGACCATTTCAGTAAAGAGGTCGACCTGTTTCACATTTACCCAAAACGGTCGACCATTTGTGCAAAGAGGTCGACCTTAATGAATCATGTCCTTGTACAATTAGGATTTTGTGTACTTGTCCTTGTCGAATTATGATTTTATATATCTTTCACCAATTGGATAAGAAATTCGTCTACATTATCTATAAATAGATGGGAGTCTGAAGACTTTAATCGTACTTCGATTTATGCAATTTGTTGGAGTGAAGTTGTAATATCATCGCTCTTATTGTGATCGGGTGTTGGTGGCGGTTTATTTTTATTCCGGTAGACCGTAACAATAAGTGGTCGACCTCTTTGCTAAGGTATGTCTCGTATGTGCTTGTTAATGCTTGTATGTGGTTAAATTTTTCCTACCATCCGGTCGACCGCGCTTTTGTAATTATATGATTAGGTCGACCTTTCAGTAAATTCTGGTCGACCGCATGTTTGTTATTTAGTAATAAGGTCGACCGTACAGTTTATTCAGGTCGACCTGACGAGCGCTAATTGTGTATGTTTTTGACATTAAGTTCGTATTCCAATCGTTTCAGGATGGATAACAGAGATGATACAGATGATAGAGATGATGATGAGGTTAACTTCGATGAGGAACCTAAGGATGCTCAAGAAGGAGCTATGGATAATTCAGATGATACAGATAATACAGATGATGAAGTGGTTGGGGATGATAATGAAACCGAGGGTGCTGAAGAAGAATTTATGGATGATGAAGAAGCTACTGAATATGAACAACAAATTCCTTCCATGGAGTTCCAAACATTAGAAGATGCAGAGAAATTTTACGATTCCTATGCTAAAGCGAAAGGATTTAGCGTTCGACGTAGAGATCTTCGGAGGAATCGTCGAGGAGTAGCAATTGGGAGGACAATGGTATGTTCGAGAGAGGGGACTAGAGATAAGATGCATATAGATAAAGAAGGTCGGACTCGACAACATCGTAAGATGACAAGACATTATTGAAAGGTATCGTATACTGTACGCTTTGATCGAAATAAGAAAATGTGGGTTGTTTCTAAGTTTGAGAGGAAGCACTCACATCGTTGCTGCAATGAAGAAGAAAGTCAATTCCTTCGGTCTCATCGAAATGTGAGTGAAGGAGACAAGGCTCTGGCGATAGGGATGCGACAGTCAGGAATAAAACAACGCAACATTGTTCAGTTCATGAATAATAAAGTTGGAGGATATGAGAATCTGGGGTACACTCCAAAGGATTTGGACAATGCTGTTCAGCAATCCCGAACAGTTGATGACGATCTAATAGGAGATGTTAACCGAACATTGGGTTACTTGCAAAGTAAACATACCTCTGATGCAGGCAGCTTCTTCAAGTACACAACCAACGATGAAGGTGAATTAGTCAATCTCTTCTGGTCGGACTCCACATCTAGAGCAGATTACCATTTTTTTGGGGATGTCTTGGCGTTCGATGCATGCTACAAGCGCAACAGGTACAATCGACCATTTGTTATGATGGTTGGTGTAAATCACCACCACCGTAACATCATATATGGTTTTGCCCAGTTGGATAACGAGACAATCCCCAACTATGTTTGGTTGTTGAATACTTTTCTGGAGTGTATGAACTCTAAGATGCCCACTTCAGTGATCACAGACGGAGACAAGTCTATGTGTGGTGCCATTGCTACTGTTCTGGTTGGAGTGCCTCACCGTCTTTGTATTTGGCATATTGAGACAAATGCGACAACGGCTGTTCATAATAAGGAGTTTGTTAGCGCATTCACTTACTTGGCGAAAGCACGAATATCGATTGAGGAGTTTGAGAGGCGTTGGGAGCATTTGATTAGTCAGCATGGTTTGTCTGCAAATAAGTGGTTGCAGGATTTGTACGCTGACAAATTACTGTGGGCAGAGGCATACTTGAAGGATATTTATTTTGGTGGACTCCAATCAACCTCGCGATGTGAGTCATGTAACCATTGGATAAATGGGTATGTGGGAACTCAATACAGCTTGCAACGTTTTGTTCAGGGCATTGATGAAGCACTGGAGGGGATGCGTTTCACGGAGGTGCAGGATGATTATACTTCTAGGCACACGAGGTTGGTCTGCAAGCATGCCCTTCGCACTTGGGAAATGCAAGCTGAAAGTATCTACACTCATCGTACATTTGCTATCTTCAAGTCTGAACTAGAGAATGAGGCTTCTTATGTATTAGCGGAGAGAAGAACTGAATCAGATGGGACAGAGACATTCATACTGAAGAACTACATGAACCCAGATCGGATAAGGCGGTTAACATTTACTACGTCCAATCAAGATCTAAAATGTGAGTGTGCATTATTTGAATCTAAGGGGTTTCCATGCAGACACATGCTTATAGTAATAAAAAATATGGGGTACACCGCACTACCCTCGTCGTGGTTCAAGCTACGATGGACCCAAAATGCGAAGACACTAAATCGTCATCCTGGAGTTGGAGGTGATGTGGGAGAGAAAGTTGGTCGACTGATAAGACATGGAGGATTGGCTCTAAAGTGTAAGCGTTTATGTGACATCGCGTGTGGTAGTGAATCTGCTTTTAATCATGTCTCTAAGACGTTGGACGACCTTACTCAATGGGCAATTGAGTTCGCGAGGGAGAGAACGGACAACACCACACCGGCAAACCCTCCAGCACCCCTTCGAAGTGTGAAAGATCCAAAAATTGGGAAGACCAAGGGGACATTCATGTCAGCACGAACTGCATCGGGTAAAAGTTTAAGAAAGTGTTCGAAATGTGGGGAAATATGGTCATTTTCGCCCTAAGTGCCCGAAACAAAGTCCCAAAAAAGGATCTTAAATTTCTTCTATTGTTGTTTAGGAGTTTATTTATATTTTAACAACTGTGATTGCATTGTAATTTCTTCGAATTATCTTAATAATTTATGAGTTAATTGATTTTTGGTTGATTGGACGAAGATCGGGCGCGAGGCAAGTCAAAAAGAAAGCCACACGGGCACACACACAACCCACACGGCCGTGTGATGTTGCAATTTGGCCGTGTGGAATTATGCGAGGCCTCACACGGCCAGGCTGGGTGAGCTACACGGCCAGGCTGGCGGCAAATAGCAATAAAACGGTCGACCTCATACAAATAACGGTCGACCTGAACATACACGGTCGACCGCGTATTTAATTCGGCCGACCAAACCGGTTTGTTTGCAACATCCACCCAAACCTCCCCCAATCCTCTATTTAAGAAACCCTTCCCCACTCATTCTACACCATAATCAGAACCCTATCCCACCACATCCACTCATTCTTCCTCTCCTTTCCCTTCTTCATCTTCTTCTCCATTTTCCAAAAACTCCATTTTCCAAAAACTCAAAGAAAGCTTCATCCTCATCACTTAGAAGAAGAACAAGGTATAGCTTTCACTCCTCTCTTTCATTTGAGTCGATTCTTGTCTTCTTCTTTCTGTTTTCAAAAAATCTAAAGATGTAAAAGAGGGATTTTTCCTTCTGTTCGTCAGAAGCGGTCGACCTGTTCATCATCGTGGTCGACCGCGTCTGGCCTTAAATCTATTTTTATTTCTGTTTTATGGACTGAGGTCGACCTATGATGATATTGAGGTCGACCTGTGAAGTTCGAGTTGAGATTTCTGGCATTATTATTTAGATCTGTAGCTTGAAAATATGGACTTTGTCCTTCTGTTCGCCAGATGCGGTCGACCTTTTCATAATCATGGTCGACCGCATCTGGCCTTAAATCGATTTTTATTTCTGTTTTATGGACTGAGGTCGACCTATGATGATATTGAGGTCGACCTGTGAAGTTCGAGTTGAGATTTCTGCACTTATTATTCAAGCAATCTTATTTCTGTTTTTTTTTGTGCGAAACTAACACAGGTCTACCGCTTCTATTTATGAGGTCGACCGAATCTGTTTTGCACTCAATTGATACGAGCATTTGGGCCATTTCTTTTCGTTTTAATTTAGCCGAGGTCGACCTGTGATGCTTCTGAGGTCGACCTATGAAGGCAAAAGTTCGAGTTGTGCCTTTGTCTTTGAATTATTTGTGCAAAACTAACACTGGTCGACCTCTTCTATTTATGAGGTCGACCGAATTTGTTTTGCACTCAATTGATACGAGCATTTGGGCCATTTCTTTTCGTTTTAATTTAGCCGAGGTCGACCTGTGATGCTTCTGAGGTCGACCTATGAAGGCAAAAGTTCGATTTATTTGTGCTAAACTTATTGAGGTCGACCTGTGATGATATTGAGGTCGACCTCGGGCCATTTAAATCGATTGAAAGGCAATTGTGACTTTCAGAAGCCGCGCAGTGCAGGAGATTAGGCCATCTTGCAATGCACTCGAAGACATAAACGATTGTGTCTTCGAGTGCATTACAAGGTGGTCTAATGTCCTGAACTGCACGGCTTTTGAAAGCACAATTGGCTTTCAATCGATTTAAATTTTCCGAGGTCGATTTATGTTTTTTCTGAGGTCGACCGGATCTGTTTTACACTCAATTGGTACGAGGATTTGGCCCATTTTAGACTCGTTTCAATTTAGCCGAGGTCGACCTATGATGCTTCTGAGGTCGACCTATGAAGGCAAAAGTTGGAGTTGTGCAATTCTTTGAATTATTTGTGCGAAACTAACACTGGTCGACCTCTTCTAATTATGAGGTCGACCGGATCTGTTTTGCACTCAGTTGGTACGAGGATTTGGCCCATTTTAGACTCGTTTCAATTTAGCCGAGGTCGACCTATGATGCTTCTGAGGTCGACCGATGAAGGCAAAAGTTTGAGTTGTGCAATTGTCTTTGAATTAATTGTGCGAAACTAACACTGGTCGACCTCTTCTAATTATGAGGTCGACCTGATCTGTTTTGCACTCAATTGGTACGAGGATTTGGGCCATTTTAGACTCGTTTCAATTAAGCCGAGGTCGACCTATGATGCTTCTGAGGTCGACCGATGAAGGCAAAAATTCGTGTATGTCGACCCATTCCCGTTTTAAATTAACTGAGGTCGACCCATTCTCGTTTTAAACTAACTGAGGTCGACCGCTTTATGGAGTGGTCGACCGCGTATTGTTCATTTCGAAAATGTGACTAACGTGTATTCTTGCTTGTTTGATCGCAGGATGTATGGCGGCAAAAAGAAAAGAAAGGCACAAAAAGCTGCTGCCTCAAGTTCGGAATGGGAAGAGTTCAATCCCAATCTGTTCCAGACCAAGGAGCAAAGTGAGAACTATGAAGAGAAGAGAATGCACAACCGCAGGGTGGCTTCGGGAAGGCCATTGACGACGGATGCGTATTCTCATTTCGAGAATTACGGGTTTCTGGGACCCTTCATCGAGCAAGAGTGGCTGAAGGTGATATCTCTCAATGTACCATACTACCCAAAACTGGTACAGTACTTCTACAACAACATCGTCTACGAGCGCAATGCAAATGGATCCATTCACGCATTCAAATCCTATGTGAATGGGGTGGCGATGCGCATCAGCAAGAATGTGTTGGCGCAAGTACTTCAGGCTCCAAACGAGGGGAAGAGAATCAATTCTTACGGTGCTTGGAATGAAACGCATTTCACGAGAGCCAAGCAAATCCAGACGGTATGTGGTCTTGATGAAGAGGAAGATGCTCAGGGGCGCAATAGGCCATCGAGTAACCACCTGACAGTTCAAGCCAGAGTTCTTCACCACATGCTTTCCTACAACATTCTGCCAAAGGGTGGACATCGGGAGACAGTCACCTACTTCGACATGGAGCTCCTCACCAACCTACTGTTAAGCGAGAAGGTGAACTTGCCATACTTAATCTTTAACCACATGCTTACTGCTAGGCATGGCAACGGGGCGGATCGGGGCCGGGTACCCTGTATCTGTTCCCCGCCCACATTGGGCTTCGGGTTTACCCGTCCCCGACCCAAATGGGCTTCCGGGCCTAGTAATATACCCAGCCCTATCACCGCTGGGTTTTCGGGTGCCCACGGGTCTAAAAAGCCCGTAACAATGCCAACCAAAACGACAAAGTACATTAAAAAAAACCTGAAAATCTGACATCTCCTTTTATTATCAATAATAAACTTATAAAAGATCTCAAAAACTGAACTCTGAACCTGACATCAGTAACATTCGAAACTTGAAAGTTGAGATCAACAATCAAAATTCAAGCAAAGTATCAAATCATCCAAACTGAAATCAACAAAAGAGAATCCATTCTCAGCAGTCTGATTGCCGAGTCTTATTCAAAGCAAGAACAACTAAGCTAATTAGCTAAACAAAGCCATAAGCCATCCTAACTATTGAGATCAATTCCAACAGCAGCCTTCCTTCGAGCAAGATGAAGCTTCAACTTGAAATTCTGCACCAACAGCAGCCTTCCTTCGATTGAAATTCATCAATTGAAATTCACCAACAGCAGCCTTCCATAACCCATCAAGCCATTAGCCATCTTACGCAATAGCAGGTAGCGGCAGTCATCATTCATCAATTGAAATTCTGCACTAACATTCAAGTAAAAAGACTTAACTCCCTAAGCCTAACCAGTAACAGTGTAACACCAACAAACTCCATGTTCTTGCAACAAAAGAGAAGAAGTTTTAAAGTAATTAACCTGGCTGGACAGTAGAGAATGGTTCAGTCTTCATGGCCAAATGGTGATCTCAGGAACACCATTTCTGGACCTAAAAACCAGAAAGCAAAACACATTAGTTCAACCTCAAATCTCAATGAACAAAATTAGAAATGCACTAATTTTCTTACCCCCAGGTTCTGCCTCTTCTACAGTAGTATCTTCGACTGACAGTGCTGAGAAGACTCCCTCCAATGCCTCCACAGCAGCAGCCTCCGAATCTGCAGAAAAGTGTATACAAATATTAGTTACACTTAAACAAAATTAGTTGTACTAGAATTTAGAGATTTAGTTGCATGTTACCTCGTTGCATGTCTTCCATAATCCAACTTCGTGTGCACATCATTGATTCAACAGTGGAATAATGAAGCCTGCTCCGGTGAGGGTCTAACAACCTCCCACCAGAACTAAATGCACTTTCAGAAGCAACAGATGTAATTGGGATTGTCAGAAAGTCCCTTGCAATTGCTTGCAAGGTGGGATACTTGAGACCATTAAGTTTCCACCATAAGAGCAGATCAAAGTCTGCTGTCCGAGGAATAATATCCTCGGCAAGATACATATCCAACTCAGTAGTAATCAAAGAACTCTTGCTCTTTTTCCTTTGACTTACAAAGAGCTCAAAGTCAAGTTCAGTAGCCGAGACAGATCCAGAACTAGCAGAAGAAGTTCCAGTTTCAGAACCAGAATTCTTCTCGGCTTTGGTTTGATAATCAAGAATCAAACCACAAATAATCTTCTTGATATTATCACCAACCAAGTCAGTTTCCATACTCCCAAACTTCCCAGCATAGTATTCAATCACATGGAGCTTATATCTAGGATCCAAAACAACTGAAACAGCAAGTACAAGATGGATATCATCCCAGTACTTATCAAACTTCTCAGACATTTGACTGGCCATTCCAAAAATCACAGGGTTGGGGTCAAGACCCCACTCATTCAGTTTCAATCTCAAGTCACAAATCTTTGGGAAGAAAAGATTGGCAGTAGGATACTTGGAACCAGAGAATAACTGAGTTATCTCGGAAAATATTTCCAGCTTATCAATCACAACAGATGCAAATTCCCAATGTGAACTAGAAGGAACAGATGTGTATTGACTGTCCCTCAAGCTCAAACGAAAGAAAACATCCTTATATTGAAGAGCAACAGAGAGCATATGGTATGTGGAATTCCATCTAGTTGGACAATCAAGTACCAGTTTTTTCTCAAATGTCAACTTTAGTTGCTTAACAACTTCAAAGAAGGTTTGAACCCTCTTAGGTGTAGAATTCCAGTAAACTACACTCTCCCTAATCAAATGTATAGCATCTTTGATTGCATCCAAACCATCCCTCACAATCAAGTTCAAAATATGAGCTGAACACCTCATATGAATCAGTTTACCATCAAGCAAGAGATCACTGCTCACAAGCTTATTTCGCATATGGAATATCATTGAATCATTGGTGGTACAGTTGTCCAGTGTGATTGAGGACAACTTACCATCAATGTTCCAATCAAGAAGTGAATCAAACAACCTATCAGCTAGCCTTTGACTAGTGTGAGGGGTTGGAACATACATAAACCTCAACATTATGTTACGAAGCTTCCAAGAGTTGTCAATAAAATGACCAGTTACTGCCATATACCCCATTTTCTGATTTGTGGCAGTCCACAAATCAGTAGTGACTGAAATTCTGCCCAAATTTCCATCAATCATTGTCTGATATTTAGACCTCTCAACCCCATACAGACCCAGAATATCCTTTTTCACTGTGTTTCTACTAGGGACAGCAAACTGAGGTTGAAGAGAACAGCAAAAACGTTTGAAACCCACATGATCAACAAGGCTAAGGGGGTACTCATGGACCAGAACCATAGAACAAAGTTCCTTCCTAGAAACCTCATAATTGTATTGAGAAGCAGAGAGTTGAGGATTTCCGCCAGGTTGATAGTTGGGGCCAAGTATTTTTTGAGAACCATCATGTATCCTCTTCTGGATACATGTTTTGATATGGTTTCTCAGGTGTGAAGTTCCATTACTTGTTTCCCCACCAAGGGGTTTACGACAGTACTTACACCTAGCTTTCATTACCCCATTAATCCTAACTCTGTGGAAGTGAGGCCACACATTAGAGGTTAACTTACGTTGTGCTTCAAGTTCTTCCTCATTACCATTAATCGGATTATTTGGAACAGGAGGAGGTTGTTCAGGTTGGACTTGGACACCATTTTCAGGGACATGTTGATCAACATTCATAGCATTAGCAGTAGCACCTTCCATCTGAACATAATCAAGTTATATATCACTGATTAGACCTTTCATTTTACATTTTTCCTTACTTAAATGGACACCATTTTCAACCAGACAACATTTTTTCTTCTAACCAGCAAACAGGACACCATTTTCAACAATTTACAAGCCATAGTGGATTAGTGGTTACCATTAGCAAGCCATAGTGGTTACCATTACAGTTTATTATCATTAACAAGTCATAGTGGTTACCATTACAGTTTACTTCTTCTAACTAAGTTATTATCATTAGCAAGCCATAGTGGTTACCATTACAGTTTATTATCATTAACAAGTCAAAGCAACACAACAAACACAATGGTTACTGGCTACTGGTTACGACTTAGGAGAACGAGATTACCTTGTCTTTCTGTTTTTCTGAGGACTGTCAAGTACCCAATGACAGTAGACTGCTCACTGATGATCACTCTCACTCGCTCAGTTGCTCGTCAGAGACTCTGAGTTCAGTCCTTCAATACAGCTTCAAATGAGTCCAACCTGGCCAAAAAAGAGTGAACAACGAACAAAAAAAAAAAAATAGAACAGGAGACAAGCATGCATGTCTGTTTTAACACCAGTACACCACAAAGGCACAAACCCAGAAAAAGGAAGCGAGTTCAAGATCCTTACCCAGAAAAAGACTTGGACTCTTTCTGGATGCTCGTCGCAATCTCTCTGTCTCTACTCTCTGTGGACTGGGTGTTCTCAGTTCTGGGTAGAAATTTAGCGAAGGACGAAGGTCAGGATGGTGACTGGTGACCTTTGAAATCCCCCTATATATAGCAGTACGAGTGTCAAGAAGAGTCAGTAGATTGAGGATACAACGAAGATAATCGAAAGAAAAGAAAAAAACTAGAATTGACTTATCTATTATCGACGAACAATCAGGGATTTGAACTCCAAACGACTCATTTTTGGCCTGTGCTCGACGAAATCGGCGTCGGATCGTTGCTCTTCCAGCCATGCAATTGGTCGAATGGAGGAATCGAAGATAGATCGTAGTGAAACTAGGAGAGATTCGAGGATTTGGAGAGGAGAAAAGGCAAAAAATCGCGATTATCTTGCGATTCGCCAGAGAAGAGGCAGAGAGAAAGAAGGAAACTAGGGTTTGGTGTTTTTGGTCTGCGATTTGCAAAATGAGGAATGAGGGGCGGCTGCTAGGGTTTCTCAACACAGAACACGAATATATATATGGAGGGCGAAACAGCGTAGTTTTGGTGCACGGGTAACCCACCGGGCGGGTTACGGGGCGGATAGTGACCAAACCAACCCCACCCGAAAACCAGGGTTGACGGATCCCGGTTTCCCCGCCACCCGTTGACGGGCCTGTGCGACCAGCCCGTTTGGGCCCTTAACGGGCGGGCCTCGGGCGGGTATCCGCTAACGGGCCCGGGCCTGCCATCCCTACTTACTGCTGCAGAGAGTTCAAACAGGAATCTTCCCTATGGGATGATCCTCACTGTGCTATTTGAGCATTTTAATGTGAATTTAAGTGAAGAGGTGGGGTTAAGAATCTCAAGGCAGGAGTTCTATACTGTTTCATCTCTGAAAAAGATGGGCTTTGAGCTGCGTAATGGTGAGTATGTCAGAGTAAACAATGCTCATGGTGGTGATGATGATGATGATGAGGGTAATGAAGGAGCTCGAGACGAGCCAATGGGGGAGGCACAGAGTTCAACTCCACCGATCACCTTACAGCGTGTGTGGGAGCGCATGGATGGCATGGACGAGTACATGGGCCAGATGTCCACCCAGATGACTGGCATGCACGACTACATGGGGCAAATGACCGCCCAGATGAGCACAATGCAGGTGACCGTGAATGAGATGCGAGATGAGTGGCGATCTTTCAGCGGAAGATACATGCATCCCACCACATCCGACCACCATCATGCTAGCACCACCAATGAAGAAAATGTGGATGAGAGAGAGGGGGGAGATGAGTAGGAGAAATGAGTTTTTATATTGTGTGTTTTAGTGGTCAAAACGATTGTTGAGTGTTATTCTGTTGTTTTTTTAGTTTTATTTTTATGTGTGAACAATTATGATTTCTGTTTTATTTTTAGTTGTTATGCTATGAATTGATGAGTCCTTGTTATAATTATGACTAATTATGATGGTTTGAAACATAATTTATACGATTAAAAAAACCACACAAATCGACATACATAAGCAAAAAAGACACGGGGCATAGGGTGACTTTCTTGTATTCGGTCGACCTCGTAACGGATTAGGTCGACCGCGAAACCAACACTTGATCTTGATTTTACGTCAATTAATTGGACACTTTGATAGAACACTTATCTTCTATCTGGTCGACCTCTTTCATCATTTGGTCGACCATTTTGTTAATGACTGCAATCAAGTGGTCGACCTATATACCTTAGGTGGTCGACCATGTTGTTTCTGACGCCAACGAAATGGCCGACCCAGGTTTTATTCTGGTCGACCAAAAATATCAACTTAAACTAAGTGCGGTCGACCAGGTGGTCGTTGAGGTCGACCACAATGCTTTCTCGTGCTGCCCAAATTAGTCGATTCGGTCGACCGCCTTCAGCAATAGGTCGACCGAAAAGTGCATGTCACCGTGACATGCATGTCATAGTAGGCATACCCTAATAGTTATTATGATTTTTACATTGATTCCGGGAGACATCATTTGATATACGATGAGAAAGTTTGTCAAATTGGCTTCAACTGTTTGACTCGGTCAAACAAGTGAGTCAAGATTCGTCAAGTCGAATCGAGATAGGATGTTCATTTATGGTTAAAATCGATTTGATAATGTCCATCCGTTTCATTCCGATTTAACCATCATTTTGATAAATCAGTGCCCGGGTGGGAGACATGAGCTAGTTATATGTCTGGGCCATGGATTGAGCTTCAAGCATAGTCATTCGAGGTCGCTCAACCAATTATTATTATTATTATGGACCCAACAATTTTATTTATGAATATTTATAATTAATTACTACTTGAGCATTAATATTTTAATATTATTTTATTAAATTATATTTTTTAATATTGTTATTTTTTATTTCATATTTATTTATGTGTGAATATTTTATAACAATCTTTTACAAATTTAATACTGGATTCCTATTTAACGCCCTAATTTTTTAAAAATTTCGCCGTAAATTAACCAATTAGACGATATTACCTCGATTTTTAAAAAAAGCCGCCCCCGATCCCTAATCCCTAGTTTTGCTTTGTTCGTCGCCGACGGAAGGATATGTTTTGCTTTGTTCGTCGCCGGTAGCTCATGAAGACACTGGCGGATTCTTCACCCACGCCCCCAATCATCACCCTCAATCTGCTCGTCGCGCGACTGCTCTGCTGCGTCCCATCTCCGTCGCCAGGTCTGGCGCTGCGTCGATCGAGGACGTAGAAGAGACAAAGGAATCATACCCCGCCGACCACCTCTGCTACTGCTGGGTTCTGCTCCGCCGGGATTAATCGTTTGCCGATCGATGGTTTTCGGAGGAGGAAGAAGCAACTACCCCGCCGGTTCTGCTGGGTTCTGCACAGTCGAAGAAGGTGGAGGAAGGTGGATCGCAGGTCGGGTGGAATTTGGGGATGGGATTAGGGCGATGGCGGTGACGACGAGGCAGACAGAGTAGCACTCTCTACCGCCGTGAGGAATCCCTAGGTCGAGTGACGTAGCGGAAGGAAGTTGCGGCGGCAACGGTGAAGACTCCCATGGGAACGACGACTATGGAGAATAATTCTAGGGCGAAGGTTTGTTAGAGACTGGGAATAAAAAATGGGACAAAAATGTCAAATTAAAATATTAGGGCGATAAATTTTAAAAACCTAGGGCGTTAATTAGTAACTCCCATTTGATATATCTATTTTATAATATATATAATTTACTTACTTTTCACTAATTTGCACTCCACTTTTTCATCCAAACAACAATTTATCCATTCACTTACACCCCCAACAACTTGCGCCCACAGCAATTTCTCTCTCAGCTTGTAACCACTCGAATTTGCACCCCTAGTTGTCAAAGACATCAAACACAATCATGGTTTCTATTAGGGCTGGATTTTCGGTTAGATCGGTTATAACCGAAATGTCGGTTACCGATTAACCGTGACGCCGGCCTTGTCTACCGCCAACCGCCCGACGGAAGCCATCGGTTAGCCGGTAACCGACCGGTCGGTTACCGGTTAGTTGCTCGGTTAACCGTGGTAACCGACCAGACGGGTATTCGGAGAAGAAGGAAAAGAAAAAGAAGGAGAAGAAGAAGAAGAGGAAAGCTGCGGAGATGGGGAGCGAGGGTGAGGAGAGGAGGCTGATTTTCTGATTCTCTGGTAACCAAATCTTCCTTTTCAAACTCCCCCACCGCCGGCAAAACTTCATACACCCAAATCATCCGCCTTTTCCCCATCTCCTCTGCCTTCCATTTCTCTGATTCCCTCCGCTGCCGCCAAAATTGACGAATCTCCGATTAACAATCTCCCCCCCAGAGACGCTCCACCAGATCTTCTCCTCCCTCACCCTCCGCGAAATCGTCGCCTGCCGATCCGTCTGCTCTGCCCTCCCCTCCCATGTCGGGAGCTTCATCATCTCACCGGTTCCAGCAACGTCCATGCTTCTTCTTCTCTGGCCGGGGGGAAGGGCTTCGAATCAAAAGGGGAAGCGAGGAATCAGAGATTCGTGGTTCGAGGGAAGGAGAATTCGAAGGTGAACGGGGTGGATTTCGACAACGACGAGGATAATGGGAACGGGAACGGCGAGGAGGGAGAAGAGGATTCGTTTGATTGGGAGAAGGAGATGAGGAAGAGAGTGAAGGAGATCGAAGAGATGAGGGAGTTGGAGAAGAAGGCGGAGGAGTGGCGATGGCGGATTCAATCGCAGAGGAGTGGCGATGGCGGAAGCAATTTTCTTGCCCAAAGTGGCGAGCAGAGGAGTGGCGATGGCGGATTGGCGGTTGCTGGGAGTGAGAAGGGAGAATGGGGCAGGCGCGGCGTCGGGGAGAGTGAGGGCGGCGCGGCGGCGGCAGGAGACTGCTGTGGGAGGATTCCGCTGTGCTGCATTTCTGCCGACTGTGGAAGGCGAAGGATGGCTGGCGAATTCGCGATGGTTAGGGTTAGGAGGAGACAGACACATCACACATACGGCGGCGTTTTGGGGAGGGTGAGGATGCGCCGGTTAGTCGGTTTAACCGGCGATTATTTACGTCGGTTATCCGGTTAACCGGCCTTCCCAACCCTTCTACCGCCAACCGCCCGCGGCCTCTATTTTTCGGTTATCGGTTAACCGGTAACCGCCGGTTAACCGGCAACCGATAACCGAATGGCCAGCCCTAGTTTCTATAAAACGAAAAAAGAAAAAAAAGAATAAGTGAACGTTTAGTAACGGGCTAACGGCTTTACGCAAAAGAAGAGAGGGAAAGCAAAAAGACGAAAAATTCAAAATGAACACCACTTTCTGACATCCCTGAACCGCAGTTGTCTCTCGCCATCTCTCGCCATCTCTCGCCATCCATTGTCTAGATCTCTTCTCCTCCATCACCGGAAGAATGAAGAGGGGCAACCGCCGAACAAAGCGCGCCGGCGCCACCGACTCTCCATCACCATCTAAGTGTGGGGACAGCGACAAGCAGCCGCAGCCGCAGCAGAATCACGAGAGTAGGATCCACGATTTGGAGAGGGAAAACCAGGATCTAAGGGTGAGTTCTCATTACTGGTGCTGACTTCCAGTAAGGATTTGCTTTTTCTTTGCTCAAAGTTTGCATTCGACTGTCAACCGCGATTCGTAATTGTGAAATTCGAATTCGAATGTGGAAATGGTTTGTGGACTGTAGTAGTTGGGTTTAGGGCGTCCGTTTAAAGCCTTCCTCGCATGCTCTACCGATTAAATTTGTTTGGGTTCAAAGAAGAACTAGGGAAATCTAAAGGAAATAGGTTTTCTCGTACACATCAATGATGCTTGTTGGTGGTGGACTCGTGGTTTTCATAATCATTTCTCAAGTTTTACCGACGTCTATTTTGATTGGTAGAAAGAGGTCGAGGAATTGAAGCACAGGCTGGGAAACGATTCCCCAGCTTCAGATGGCAAGATTCAGAAGCTTTATGAAGGCGCGCTCGAAAAGCTGCGCATTCTTGATGAACAGGTTGGATTTCATCCACAGCTAACAATTGTCTGAAGCTGCGTTCCTTTATACAGATATGAACTGTTATTTCATTTTTTCAGGCTATGGATTTGAAGAAGAAACTCAATGCTCAATCTCAGTTTTCAACTCAAAAGCAAAAGACAGCAGGGCGACAGCCAGAGGATGTGATCCAGAGATTGAAGGCTCAAAAGGTAGAATGAAGCAACCACTGGCTTTGTTACCCATTTGAACATGAGACTAATTATTTGCTTCTGCGGATGTCTGCGTCAAGGTCCAACTTCTCTGCAAGATCAAGCTGGACTCTGTGCAATTCAGGCTGTCAAAAGCTTCACTAGAGAAAGACGTTCTCCAGGCATGTACCTGTTCTTTTACTAATTCTTTTCCTTGATGTTGAAGTTTCGATATGAGATGTATTCTGAATCTTTTGATATTCCTTGCTTTGCGGTACTTTCGTTGACATATCGTGAATTAGTTGTTTGTGCTTCCGAGTTCCGGACTGTGTTATGTTTTGGTAGATAATTGTGAGCAACCATAAGCTAGAATGTTATGTGCTTTCCAGTAAGTTTTATGTAACATGCATGATCTAGAATTGGTGAATACTATCTTCTCACACGAAAAGTTTTTCATTGTGACAGCTTAAGAAAGACCAGAGGAAGAATGAATATGAGATACGCAAGCTATTGGCTCTAACCAGCAGGCAAAAGCTGGCAAGTTATTCTTCTTCGGAAATTTTAGAATCTTATGTTCCTATACGTTTCCATGACATTGTGGTGATCTTTTGATGCTACTGGTGTGAATTCAGGTACTACAGAGGAAACAAGAGGAAGCTTCTGCAGCAACAAGGAAACTTAATGAGTTCTTACAATATAGGAAGTCTTCATCTCAAAGAAGTTCAGGTCTGCAGATCATTACTCAATCAATTTCCGTGCTTGTTTTCATTTTCCTTTGTATCTAATTCCTGTTCCTTTGTAAACTTTATTCAGGGTCTCAGAAAGACGGGAGTCCTGGAAGTCAGGTATACATTCTCAAATTTAGACGAGCAAATTGCTATTTCTTGTTCAGAGCTCCAGGTAGTTGGCTTAGTGGGTGAATGAGGCCATATCAAAATGAACTGTGATGGCACGATTACATTGAGATTGGAGTTGGTGGGTGTATGATGCAAGTCTAGTTATGAACTTAGACTTCATGCTACTGTATTTTTCAATTTTAGATGATGAATTGTTTTTAGCTAAACTACTGTCAGAACTAGAGAATATAAATTGTGGGATATGCTCCTTCGAGGCATAGTAACTTTGTCAAACGATTTCAAAGTCAGAGCACATTTAAGTGGCCAAACAGCCTTTCCTCTTTTTGAGCTTGAGTCAGACTTTGGTTTAACCAAATTTCTGTTCGTTTTAGGGCCAAACCATGTCATGGTTCATTTAAAAGAAAATTTAATGTGTAGATTTTTGTATAAACCAAGGGGTATCCTCCATGGCTATTTTATGTCCAAAAACTAACAGCTGTCAACTTGCAAAGGGTCGATCTATACTTTGTCTGGGTTCAACGGATTGGTGCATATGTGTTCATCCTCGCTGGATTTGCTAATCATTTATCATTTCTTTGACGTGACAACATGTAAGCAGGCCCTTGAGATTGAGCTGAAAGTTACGGAAAGGGTAGAAGACATACGCTGCGACTTTGAGCGTCAAATGGAAGAGTAAGTCCTTATAGCTTTATGAAGGCCAAGATTATTGGATTTACTGATAAAAAAAATGTCCTAGATACTTGGTATCCATGAATTGGTGAAGTTATATAATTCCATTGGCTGAGCATCAACACGAAAATGAGTTACTTTGTCTATTGTTCATTGCATTCTGGAAATGCTTTGGGCATTTAGTCAAAAAGTGATGCAACCAAGAGAATAAATCAACTATCGTAATGATGATTTATTAATTTCAGGAATATCCAATCTACTTGCCCGGAGTTTTCATCTTGTAATTTTCTGAATATGTTTCTATTCTTCAACTAATTGCAAGTTAATTAACTGTTACAGGATGGCAGAAGAAGTAAAGAAATATGAGGAAGAAGCTGAGATGCTAAGGCAAGAGAATTTCAGGTGCGACTAGAGGGAAATAAACCATGAGTTTAAGTGTTTGCACTATTCAAGCCTCTTGTATACTTGTGCGGTTTACTGAACTGGTATTTAGGGCATTTGCTTTAGGTTCATGTTGCAGGATAAAGAAAACGACTGCATGGCTAGAGATTCAGAGTTGAGAGACTTAAAAGAAGAAGTGTTCAAACTAAGTACCATGGTGAACCAGATGCCAATAGTAAGGGCACGGCCTGTTCACTCAACAAAACCACAGGTGGGTTTAACTGAGCTGAATGTTGGTACAACTGAGAAAACTGTGTTATTCGCCCCTATAATGAGCACAAATTTACAATCATATTCAACTGTGGTGGCCTTGAATGATCAGGATTTGAGTCGTTCTGTGTTGTTCGAGACACCCGCAGTGGATTCAGAAACTTCTGATAATGTCCCCACTAGGGTGAAATCCGCACAAGGAGGATGCTGCTCTTGCAGTAAAAACTCACTGTGCAAGACAAATAAGTGCCAATGCCGAGCTGCTAAGGGAGGTTGTGGTGAAGGCTGTCGTTGTTCAATTGCAAAGTGCACAAATGGGAAGCGTTTGGCCAAGAAGGATAGCTCACTGCCATCAGTCATAGCTCAGGACTTGGTCCATTCTTCAGGCAGCGAGAATACGTCGGATGCGACATCTCCCAATCTAGTGACGGAAAGACAGCCCTTTTCTGAAATCGGAAATGTTCAGGTACTCCTAACGTTTTCTACTTCTCTTGTCCTCTATCTCGTGAAAGAGTAAGGTTCAATGTCGTTTCGTGTTCCAAAAACAAATTGGAACATGATATTTATCCACGTCAACCAACCAACATTCATGCATTAGTAGCCATCTCGCAGGCAAATCATCTTGGTGACACCATTTGTCCTTGATTCAAGCAACTCAAACCATTTTTCACATCCGCACACCATTTCCCCCCCCCCCCCCTTCCATGCAACTTATTCTATATGCAGCAAGTAAAAGTGCCATGCTCCATTTTCCCATAAATCGTTTCCTTCGTGAAACTGACATTTGTTGACCACGGGTTTCTGTGTGCTTAGGGTTGCAAGTCTGAAGAGGAAACCAAGATGGAGAAGGCATCCACGCATCTTGAAATGGAGCAACCAACAGGTAACCCGGAAAGCCTGAAACCGGTTGCTGATAAAACTGGTGCTGCTCCACCAGATATGTTTAGGAAGTTGACAAGGGCCATGCGGTCTGCCGTGATCGGGAAGTAAGATCCTCGAACACAGAAGAGCACCAAATTCTGACCAAGTGATTACCACAAAAATTGATTCTTGAGGCTTCTTGCTTCAGGCCATTCATAAATTGTTGTGAGACGAAAGGCAATGGCAGTCGACCCACGAAAAAACAGAAAAGGAATCAATTACAGCGTTGTAGTCTTCCAGATTCGTGTGTGTTGTTTGAGACTTGAGAGAATTTAAGGTTGGGAGGTGACCAAGGAAATGAGTGTGTTTGCTTGTTGATCCATTGCAGGAGGTGCCTTTCCCGGAATTAATGTAATTTCCAAATTCATGAAAAGTGTCAGGTATTGGTAATTGGTTGGATGCAAAAGCAATTTTTCAAAGGTGACATGTTTGTTTTTACTATTAGGTGCTAGAGGGATTTGAACTCGAGATCCTCATTTTCATGTTGAAGCTGAACTAAGCTTTTGTTCACTGGGATGCAATTTGGCTATGTTGCTGACCGCCACTACATGAGAAAAATCTTTAACAATGAGCTTTCGGATGACGATCTGAACATCACCACAAAAATAAGACATTAGTAAATATATAAATTTTACAATACTATATAGCATTGATGCTATAGGATTTTACCTTTATGGTACAACTTGAAATTGTACCTTTAATGTTATGGTACAACTTCAGATTGTACCTATACTTTTTGTACAAATTCTTTTATGCTACAACTTAAACTTGTACCTTAATGACACAACTTCAAGTTGTAAAGTTGTACCATAACATAATGATACAAATTCCTTTATGGTACCACATAAACTTGTACATTTAATGTTATGGTACAACTTCAAGTTGTACATTAAAGCACCAATACAATATAGCATAGTAGAAGTGCTCAAGTAAATAACCAACATCTATTAGTTCAATCATGAAAGGATCGGAGAAGAAATCATATTAGTGTTTAAAAGAAGAGTAAATGCTACATTTGGTCACTGAAATTACTAAATCGTGTCACGTTTAGATCACTAGAAAAATTTAATATCAATTTTGGTCACTCGAATTACTGAAACATGTCACATTTAGTCACTCTCCCGTTAGTTTTCGTCTAAATCCAGTTGGACGAAAACTAATGGGAGAGTGACTAAATGTGACATGTTTCAGTAGTTCGAGTGACAAAATGTGACATGTTTCAGTAATTCGAGTGACTGGAGTTGGACGGTGACTAAATGTGATAACACATTCGGTCACTGAGATTAGTAAATGTGTGATAACACATTCACATGAGAAGTTGACAAAGTCAATCACCCTTTCAACCGAAAACTCGATTTCTCGTCGAATTGACCAGAATGGCATGTCGAGGGATGGGTGGGGGGGAATGGGTGCTTGGGATGCAGCTCCCTCGTTACTCGAACGAGGTCTACGAATATAGTTGGCAAACATAGCTTGAGCAGCCTCTCATTTTGTTATTTGTACATCAAACTGGCGCAATAAAACATGAGGTAGAATAGATTTTGGATGAATTGGGATGAGGGCATGAGGCAAAACATCATCCTTTCCAGATTCACTAATATAGGAAAGCACACGAGCTAACTCTTATCGACGAAGACCTGCATCCAACAGCAACCACTGCAAGCCCAAAGTAATATGCATTTCTTGTATCCTGATAGAAACAAGGTGACTATCGGCTTGATATTTGGGGATTAGGGTTTATACGAACAGAATTAGGGATTGAGATGGGGAATTAGGGGAGGAAGAACAAAATAAGAATCGGCCGAAATCTTGAACTAGGGAAGAAGAGAAATTAGGAGCTAGGGAGAACTTAGGGTTTGTGAAGATAATTCTTTTATTAACTTTTGCTTAATCTCACGAGAGAGTCAAAGTACAAATATATATAGGGAATTACTAGGAAACCCTAATAATAAACCTAATTCTACTAAAAGACTACTAACCATATTAATAATTACTCTAATTATATTAAAAATGATAAATATGACAGAACACAGAAACCGTGTTTCTATCATCTCCTCCCCCTTGAATTCAACCTCAAGGTTGACCGAGTTGACCCACTCTTTTATCTTCCTCCTGCAATCAACGCGTCGAGAACTCCCTTCCTTCTGCCTTCTTTTCTTCCAATTACGTTCAAGTTTACAAGCGCCTCCATTAAAAGCAACTCCAGCTTCCATCGATCCTCCTGCTAAGAAGTGCAAGTCATCATCACCACGACCCTGGTCCAATGAGTCCATGTTCCTCACTTCAAACTCCATCAAATAATTCCACCTTCTTGTTGCTCCGAAAACACTAGGGGTGGCAACGGGGCGGATCGGGGCCGGGTAATTTCGATCCGTTGCCCGCCCACCATGGGCCTCGGGTATCCCCGTCCCCGGCCCAAGCGGACTTGCGGGCCTGGATGGATAACCATCTCCGGCCCCAATGGTTAATCGGGTGCCCGCGGGTCTAGAATACCCGCTACCAAACCATGAAAATAAATAAAGATGGAAATGACAAAAAAAATTCTGGAAACTGGATACTTTATTCAATCTGACTGGTCTGTTAAAAAGACCTGAAATAAACAACTGAAAGCTTGCCAAGCCAAGCAGCTAAGCAACAACAACCAAAAACAACATCTGTTTCGTGTTTGTGATAGAAATTATCAAATCAAATCAACCAAACACCAAACAAAGACGTTCCCAAAATCTAAATGTCTAATTCTTGTCCAAAAAGGCAAAAACAGTAGACTGAAATAGTTCAAGCAAGAAGCAACAGCAACGCAGCAACATTCCATCTAGGTTCCAGCAACATTGAATCATTGAGAATCATCCACCCGACCACCCCTGACCCTCATTCCAATCGATGTAAACCAGCAGACCAGCAATCATCAATTGAAACTGAATAAAGTACACACAAGAGGAATGCTTCAGTTAGTACTTAGTAAAGACTAAAATGAATAATGCATCAACGACAACAAATACAAAAAACATTTACCTTGGTCCCACAGCAGATTACCAATCAGTCTTCATGGGCAAATGGTGATCTCATTAAGGTGAGTTCTGGACTTGAAAAAGCGAAACAATGCAAATGTAAGTATTCCTTAATGAAGTAATAGAAATTAGAACACATAATGGAAAAATGAATTATTGATCTTACCACCAGGTTCTGCCTCTTCCACACTTGTATCTTCGAGTGTCATTGTTGAGAAGAGTCCATCCAATCCCTCCACAGCAGCCTCCGAATCTGCAAAGAACCAGTTGAATGAGTTCATACTATTCTAAAACGTAAACCAATAAAGTTGAGAGATTTAGTTGCATTTTACCTCGTTGCATGTCCTCCATTATCCAACTCCTAGTACACATCATTGCCTCCACAGTCGAATAATGCAGCCTGCTCCGGTGAGGGTCTAACAAACAGTCACACACAGTGAGTTGAGGATTATGATTTAGGAGTTAGGAGAGGACTGGGATTACCTTCTCGGATTGGAGTTTTATGTGGACTGTCGAGAACCCAATGACAGTAGACTGCTCCTCACTGCTCACTGACTCTGTTCTGCTTCAGTTCTCTAAACCAGTAAACCAGATCCAAAGTTCCAAACGAGACCAAGTGACCAACCTAGCCCAAACAAGAGCGAACAAGAAGAGTCAGTGAACAAAAAACACAAAGCAAGGTAGAAGAACTGGAATTTAATGCATGCATGTCTGTATTATGAGACCACTAACCCATAAATCTTAAAAATTATAGACGAGATCAAGAAACTTACCCTGGACTCTGTCTGGAGGCTCGGGCGGTGGGCTAAATCCCTCGGTCTCTGCTCTCTATTGAATCGACTGGGGTGTTCTTGTTCTCGATTTCAGAACTCAGAAGATGGCGTGGTGAGAAACGAGCTCTGCCACCTGAATCCCCCCATATATACAAGTACAAGAAGAGTCAGTACTCAGTAGAGAGTTAGGGTCTTAGGGGAACGAGGAATCAGGGAAGATTCTTGAAAGAAAAGATAAGAAACCCAGAAAAGGCAGAAATAACTTATCTTTTCTCGAAGAATCAGCTATTGGAACTTCCAACGAGGCAACGAATCGTTTTTGGACTGCGACCGACGAAATCTTCGTCGGATGGTGGCTCTATGAGCCATGCAATTGGTCGAATGGAGGATTTGATGAGGGAAAATGACGAAAAATCGGCCAGATCGCGGTTATCTAGCGATCTGATCGCTAATCGCCAGAGAGGAGGCAGAGAGAAAAAGGGAACTAGGGTTTCTGGAAATTTTGGTGAAGAATGAAAATGAGGCGGCTGCTAGGGTTTCTCCAAGGGAACTGAGAGTTTATATATCCCCCTTGGAACGCCGTCGTTTTGTACACGGTTAAACCGTCGGGCTGGCCGCGGGGCGGGTCACGGGGCGGATACTGAGCTAACCATCACCACCCGAAAACCATGGTTGACGGGTTTCGGGTCACCCGCCACCCGTTGACGGGCCATAGATCCAGAACCAGCTGGGCCACTATCGAGCGGGCTTCGGGCGGATACTCGGATTTGGGTCCGGGCCTGCCATCCCTAGAAAACACCTTCTAGCATAGGATCCACCTTCTTGTTGCTCCGAAAACACCTTCTAGCATAGGATCTATCATTTTCCCTTTGACAAAGACGATGACCCTTTCGCTGCCAGTACCCACTCCTAACTCCCATCCATGTGATTTTACTCCTATAATGGAGCTAACACCCCTCGAATCATCTCCTTGAGCTTGCCACCCAAGCTTGAACTGTGCATTCTTTCCGCCAATTTCGACCAAGATTTTCCCATCAACTCCAACTACTGCCCCAAGAAAAACCACCAGGTAGTATCTCCATATTCCCCACTCTTCCACCTGTAAACAAGTCCCACGGGACATGACAATTTAAACAAACATATATCTTCTTTGGAGTTTCTGTCCAGCTCACCTTGATCTCCCACACTCGGCGATACTCCCTCGGCCCTCGGCAATGAACTTGTTGCAGGGATGCATGGGTCATGTGATTGAGCTTTGAAGTGGAAACCAAAACTCCAACTCCTCACTTTGGCCCGATCCCCGATGGTTTGTCCATGCAATCCGGTCAGAACTGAATGCACTCGTTGTGATCCTCCTGTTCCCTTGATCGCTCAGATTATGTGCAGCTAGTCCACCACCGGACTTCTCTCCCTTGGGCCACTTCTTTCTTGGTCGTGGCCCGAATCCCAGGCCGACTCGGCCTGCTCCCCTTGGCATCACGGTCCACTCAGTCCAGTGAACCCGACCCAACCGAGTTTCTCCTTGTTGATCCGCTCGTGTAACCCTAGGCGACCCAAGGTATGCGGCAGCAGGGACATCCCCACCACCCTGCTTCTTCGCAATTGTCGGCTGCTCCATCTCCGGCAGTGGGTGGCGCTCCGGACGAGTGAAAGCCAGAGGCTGAGCAACATCGCGCATCTCCTGCTCCGCTCTCGTCACTAAGGAAGCCACCCTCATCTGCTTCATTTCCTTCAGCGGCGATTTCTTCCTCGACGGCCGCACTTCCTTCATCTTCTTCTCTGACTCCACCTTCCTGGTCTTCGTCGTCACAAGGGTGGCTGCCAGCAAACCTCGCGCATTTCGCGTCGATGGCGAGATGGCTCAGTGCAGAGCCGTCCTATGATATTTGGAGGCCCTGTTCGAAAATTTAACATGTGGCCCCTAATTTTTTTCACAATAAATTTATTAAAAATAAAATTTATTAAATAATTATAAAGTACATAAGTTCATAAATTTAAAATGAATAAACAATCTTACTTCCTGTTTGACCAAGAAACCAAGACCAAATTCTCACTCCTAGCATGGAGGGAGAAAAGTAAATCTGGAGGGAACAGAAAATGGATATAGAGCAAAAATTGAATGGAGAAATGAAAATAATATAAATTGATCAAGAGGTGGGTGCGGGTCTATCTAATGGATCGTGTAGGCCCTATTCTAAAATTGAGACATTATCCAAATTGACTTTTAACTATAATAAAACTAAAATGATTATAATACCATTATTCAAAATGTAATATCTTTCTTTATTGTTTAAATTAAAATTATCTATTATCTCTCTTATTTTCATATTCTCCATGAGATCTTTTTCAATTGTTATTATAGCTAAAATTATCTATTAAATTCGTCATCATATTCATAATCTATCAATCATACACTAAAAAAATAACCTGCAATATTCGATCGGTAACTAACGAATTTGAGTGGAGGCCCCTAATATTCAAAGGCCCTGTGCCGGAGGGCGGGCCGGCACACCCTCTTGGCCGGCCCTGGCTCAGTGATCCCTGGCCTCCTCTGTTCTATGTCGGGGCTTGGTTTCGACGCGACTCTCCTCCTTCGAGGCTTTGCGTTGACGGTGGTGGCCGACCCTGAACTCCGTCCCCAGCGGATGGATCTGCAAGCTCCTTCTCGCAGCGATGGCGACCATTTGGGGCATGGCGGGGATTCTCTTCTCCTGGGTTGAGGCCTGGAACGACGCGGTCGAGAAGGCGGTGGTGGTCGACACGCGGGTCGACGGCTTGGCTTCGTCGGACCACCACTTCTTCCGAAATCTCCAGTTCGCGACGCGAGCTGGGATCCCTTTCAAGCTATCTTTGCCAAGGCTTGCGACTGCCTGGCTCTTCAGAACGACGACGACCGATGGGAAGATTGACTCAGCGGCGTTTATCTTGAGAGGAGCAACGACAATTGATGGCTGCTCGATGGTGATGATAGGCTCCGCGACAATCTCCTTGGCTAACTTCGTGGTGGTTGTCGTTGGAATGGAGATGGCGGTGGTGGGTGGTGATGACACCATCGTCATGGCTTCCGCACGTGTTGGCGCAGCAGCCGCCATAGCTTCTTCTCCGAGGACAGAAGCCACAGCCAGCCTCGGTTCTCGTGACTCCGAGGTTACGACGGTGGTGACGGTGCTTGTGATGGCGGCATGATCTTCTTCTACTATAGATGGGGACCATACGGCATTGATTTATGCCGCAGGTGGTGGCGGCGTTGTAGCAGCGGTATTGGAGGATCGGCTCTTTCTGCTAATCACGGCTAGGAGTCGTGTGAGCTCTGCGTCCCGCCGCTCCCCTTCGGCCTTCTGCCACTCCCGTTCTGCATTTTGTTTGGCTATGAGGGCTTTCAGCTTGCAAAGGCGCTCGTGCAACACGCCATAGTGGTCCCCGACTAAGGGTTGTGACGAACTCAGCTTTTCGACCATGGCTCTGATACCAAATGATAGAAACAAGGTGACTATCGGCTTGATATTTGGGGATTAGGGTTTATACGAACAAAATTAGGGATTGAGATGGGGAATTAGGGGAGGAAGAACAGAATACGAATCGGCCGAAACCTTGGACTAGGGAAGAAGAGAAATTAGGAGCTAGGGATAACTTAGGGTTTGGGAAGATAATTCTTTTATTAACTTCTGCTTAATCTCACGAGAGAGTCAAAGTACAAATATATATAGAGAATTACTAGGAAACCCTAATGATACTGAATTGCTATTCGTCGCCCTAAAATTCAAAGTTTGTCGCCCTAAAATGCACATAATTGACCCTTTTACCCTCCTGTCTCAATTTCTAACCAAAACCTACGAACAGTCTCTTACCCTGCCAGCCATCGCCGAGCTCCTCTATCCTCCGCTCGCTGCTGCCGCTGCCAGATTCCTCTCGCCAACAGCTGACCACCGCCGGATTCTACTGTTGCTGCCAGATTCTACTGATTAAATATATGTGCAATATGATAAAGAGTGGTCAAAGACTTGGATCTCTCTGTATATATGATTCATTAAATAATGTCTTTGGATTCCTTAGAATTCTTTTTCTTGGTTAAACCATTCGCAGTAAGAGGACTCTGATTCCATTGGAGAAAGACAACTTTATATTCATTAGGGGAAAAATACAACTTTATGCTTTGCAGTTGCAGCCGTCCACATTAGCTATTTGCTTATGCATATCATATAATTGGAAGGGAAGGGGGAAAGGGATTCAGCCAACCGACCATCAAGAAAGCCGACCTGTTCTCAACTCGCCGGAAATGAGTTTTCAATCCATCCGCTGGTTCCAACGGCGGTTACGAAAAAACCCCGGATATGGAAAGTCCTCTGAAAATAGGAAATAGAGATGAGATACAAACTAAACTAAGGATATTTGAGTCATTTTAATAAAAATTAGGGCGACGAATAAGGTAATTTAGGGCGACGAATAGCAATGCCCTAATAATAAACCTAATTCTACTAAAAGATTACTAACCATATTAATAATTACTCTAATTATATTAAAAATGATAAATATGACAGAACACAAAAACCGTGTTTCTATCATATCCTCTGTAAAATATGGCATAACCCAGATAAATTCAACAACGAGACATCAACTCACAATACAAAAAACAAAGCAAGAGAGATTATGCAACCTCTAGAGAAATCAAGCACTTACAAACATCTTCATTTGTGGATCAATTAGATGATGCTTATCAATTAGAACTTAAGTGTAGGGGAATAGGGACAACACATAAAAGGCACAAAGTTAGTAGAAGCAATAGAGTATCCAGATTTCACATGCAGTGTACTCACCTGAGGTTTTTTAGAGACAAATAATGCGATCTACAACTGGAAAAGGAATGAAATAAATCACATTCACATTCAGCATCAAACAAGCACAGAAGAAGAGGCTACTACCATGACCGAGTTGCATGTTGGATTAGTGATGACACCTATGGAAACAACAACTTGACATTGGCAAGGAAATGAGAACAAGATGAACGGAACGTGGGCAGTCAAACATTGTATGTGATATAACTGAAGGAGCTGAACCCATTGGTCAACAATTACCATGTATAAGTAAATTTTTACCCTAAAGAATGCCCTACCATGCCCAAGAAGGACCTGCCTAGGGGAGGCTAACAGGAAGGAGGATTGGGGACAGTGCCTAGGGAAATTCCAATTATGAAGTTTTTAAACCAAACTGTCCTTCTAGAAGAAAGTATCTTGTTTCAAATGAGAGATACAAGCAGAAAGGCCAAGGTACCGATCCTTCTCACCACCTTCTTAAACCCATGACGAGAGACAATAGCATTGGCTTTGACAATAGTCATGTCAGAGCCGAAAGAGGCAGTTGACTTATGATGATTCAACTTTTGACCGCTCAACATGAAAATAATCAAGTAATCCAAGAAGGTTATTGCATTCCCGGAGGAAGCGTGAAGGAAAAAGTATGAAGCATCTAGAAATGAAAGATGAGAGATTGTCGGACATCGATGATGGAACTTAAGAGCATGGAGTAAGTTAAGAGACACAACAACATTTAATTAAATCGGAAAACGAAACATTGTGAACACAAGCATACATCCAATTAACCAACTGTTCATAGAAACATATTTATCGCATAACCTAGAAAAAACCATCCTTTAACATAATCATATGCTTTCTCCATATCTACCTTCAATGTCGTCCATTTATCTCGACCTGGAGATTTAGTCTTCAAGAAATGCATAACCTTCTATTTCAATATTGCAACGATCACATATTCTCCAACGGTGCCCCATAAAGGTGGGAAAGAGATGCATGTAAATCCATAAGAATCGGGTGCTTGATAGCCCACTTTGCTAAAAGTAATATCTTGAATCTCATCTCAAAATGGAAAATGAGTTGTTCAGGGGAGGAGTGACAAGATTAGTAAGTCATAGGATAACCGCAATAACCCGACTTCAGGTGCTTCGGAAGACAAAAGATTATGGAAGTAGAGGATTGCTAGGTTTCATAGATTTTAGTTGTTTCAATCAAGCTTTGTTAGCCAAGGTGCATGGTGTGTGCTGATGGAACCAATGTTGCTTCTACCTTGTATTTAACGTGCTAAATATTTTTTTATCATCATCGGATTATCTGCCGGGTCACGCTGGAGCGAATTCTTCTTGGGGGTGACGAAGTGTTATCTTTGGCAGAGACCTTCTAAAAGGAATTGGCTGGCGAGTAGGAAACATTCACACCATCATTGCTTTCTCTAATCCTTGGCTCCCAACGACTATGTCGTCAGTCCCTCTTTCGTGGCCAAGATTTTTCCTTCTTCTCCATTTTTCTCCGCTCTAATTGATCCGGGATCTTAGACATGGAATCGACAGGTTGTTCAACATTTTTTTTCATAAACGGATGTAACAATCATTTTGGGCATTCCTCTCCCAAGGCGGCATGTTCAATACCTGCTTATCTGGCATCTTGAACCGACTGATAACTTTTTAGTTAAATTAGCGTACCATCTGGCTTTTATGCATCATCGTTCTCCACCCTCAAAGCACGATGTCTCTCTTGTTGAGCAAGGAATTTGGAAGCGGTTGAGAAAGCTACTGCTAAAGCTTCTACTCTTTTGTGGCAATGTCTCCATCGAACTCTACTCACTTATGAAGTTTTGGTGACTCGAGGTTTGGATCTAACTCCTCTTTGTACGTTTTGCAGTCAGAAGGATGAGACAATAGAATGACATATGGTTTACTTGGCCGAAAAAATAAGTGGCTGGGAAATGGGTTCCTTTGGGGAGTTTTGTTTGCTTTTCTTTAAGCAGGGTTGATGGACTAGATTATGAGTATATGATTTTGTTGGCTGTTTGCTTCTAACATTTTTGGAAAATTAGATGCGGAGTTCATTTTGATCGCAAGCAAATTCTACTTCACACTTTGGCATCTCAATCCCGTCACCAGGTTTCTAAGGCTGTCAATGCACTACTTCACCACTCTCCCTCTCTTCCATCTTCTTCAAGCATTCTTAGTTGCGTCAACTCTACATCTGGTACGACGATCAGATGCACTGTTATTTCTGATACAACTACAAGACTGGGAGACTCGGGGACTACCACTTTCATTCTTCTCGAGCCTTAGGGTTCTATTGTGGCTGCATTAGCTTAGAGGAATTACAGTATATAGATGCTTACATCCTCAAAGCTTTGGCGCAATGTGATTATCTCCAGGAATGTCATATGCATCTGTTGCACCATCTAATCATCGGTGGGATGCTAAAACTATCATTAACAAGTTCCAAGCTCGTGATACTTCGGATGTCAAGATAAGAGTTATTCTATAGGAAACTTGTTCGCAACTTGCTAAGAGTGTTGGTTCAATGGTTCTTTTCATTGTTCGAAATAGAAAGAGGCGGCTCATTCTATGGCCCGTCATGCTCTATTGTTGTCTTCATGCTCAGTAATGAGGTTCGACTTTGTTTCTTGGTCGTGTAGTATATAGGTTCTTTGTAGGGGTGGAGGTTCAGTATAATTCTATTTTGGACAATATAATTTTATTTCATTTATATCATTTGAAAACAATAAAATAAAATTGAAAATAAAATTATTTTATACAAAAGAATCTAACAAGATCGATTTTGACTATTTTTTATTTTTTTAAATTTTTATTCATATTATGTATTAGAAATCCTTTTAAGTAATTTTACATAACATATTATATTAAAAAGCACTTCTAATAGTTTTTCATCCAAACACTCAACTGCTTTTTTGAAAAGTACTTTTTGTGGTGGAAAAACGGAGTACTACGGGCACCCCAACCGTTAATCATTAACCATGCGAGAAGTTTCCACCCCCATTACATCAAAGTACATCCAATAATTCAGGAGTGGATCCGGTTCTTCTCTGAAGTGGAAACCAAGCGGCAGCCGATGTCCCACCGAGGCAAGATAATCTGTTACATAGTTCCCTTCACGAATACATGCACCAGTCGAACCTGCCACTCCCTATCCAGAAGCAGACGAGCTGATTGCAATGCCAAGAAGTGGGGATGCCTTTCTTTTGCTCCTTCGATTAGCTGGATAGCAGTTTGTGATTCAGTCTGGATCACCACTCGCCGGAAGCCCTCGTTCCATGCCATCTGTAATCCTTGCACAATGCCTTCAAGTTCAGCTCTAGTGATGGAGGCTTCACCAACGTTCCCTGCAAAAGCCTTCAGGATCCGGCCACTCTCGTCTCTCAAAACACCACCTGCCGCAGCCTGGCCATTCATCACCGATCCGTCTGTATTCAACGGTGGCTCCCAACTGACTTCCTGTCTACGCCTCACCGGGGAATTTTTCGCTGCCAACACATCCCGCTTTGATGCTTGATTTACTTGTTGAAGCAGCTCGGTCGCTCTGTGCCTTATCGCCTCTGGTGGTGAGCTCTGAACCTACATGTTTATTTGGGTTCGACCTGAACCTCCCATTAACAAGCAACGACAAGGATATATATGAGGCCGGAGCTGAGCAGGCGGACCCGACGGTCAAAGGCGATGATGTGTGCAAGGTGGATGTTGACGACGTTTTGGAAGTGGAGGAGCTAGTGAACGAATATCATCCGGAACAGGACGAAAACACGGACCACGTCCAATATGGCCTCGACGTGGAGAAGAACGACCATTTCATGCCGCACCCAGACGATCGCGTTGATGTCGACGACGACGGGGGGCGGAGAATGGCGTCGATGCCAACAATGGTGGTAGGGTTAACCCCTAAGTCGTTACGACTTCCTTTGAATTTGTACTGTTTTACTATCGGTACAACTAATGTTTCGGCAAAAATGTACTAGTAGTTATGTTTCAAGTTAGATAGTGGTAGTATTATTGTAGGGATAGTCACCTAGTGGAAGTCCCCTAGTGGTATTCATCTAGTGGTACTCATTTAGTGGTAGGCACGTAGTCATGAGTCATCTAGTGGTAGTCATTTAGTCGTAGTTAATTATTGGTACTTCCCTAGTGGTAGTAGGATACGGGTAAGAGGGTAAATAGTGTGACTTGATAATATCACTTAAGTTATACCAGCAATAGTCATTTACATTGGTACCAATACCATTACAGTGGAGACATTACCATTAAAATTGTACCTGTAAAACTCAATCGGTACCAGTCTATTAATGGTACAAGTGCCATTAATTAGGTACTGGTATTAGTAATGGTACCTGTACCACCGATCTGGTACCAGTCTTCAGTAATTGTTACCAGTACCATTAATTTGGTACCATTCTTATTAATGTAAGTAGTACCACTGATTATGTACCAGTCTTAGTAATGGTTACACGTAGCAGTAATTGGTACCACTCTTATTAATGGTACGAGTACCACTGATTTGGTACCAGTCTTACTAATGGTTACCAGTAGGGATGGCAATGGGTCGGGTTGGGTCGGGTTTTTCAAAAACCAAACTCAAACCCAAACCCATGGGTTTATCCGTGAAAAAAATCTGGGGTAAAACCCACTGAGTTTGAAAAACTCAAACCAACCCAACCCGCTGTAGAGGTGGGCAACGGGACGTGTTTGGGTACCCGTCCCGTTTGATATGGGTACCCATTCCCATTTGGAGAGTAACTCCATCCCATGTCCCAAACCCATACGGGTTTACGGGTACCCGTTACCCATACGGGACGGATAACGGGTACCCGTTGGTACCCATAAATTCCTAGAATGACAAAGTTCCCACAAACAATTCCTACTAACACTTAGAAACAACACCAAGTTTCTGTTAACCTTCGTCACAATAGCAAATTTGGAATTCACATACACCATTCGGCTAAACTGGAGGGAGAGTTGTAGCAGTTCAATTATCAAAACAAAGATATTAAGAAAGCTAGTTTCGTTGAAGACCAATTCATAACAAAATACCCCTACCATTTTAGATAATTATTATCTCAACTAATAATGAAAAGGGAAAGATAGAAACCTACTGTGGAATTAAGTTTCTCGTCACTAACCTGAACTAAAGCCGCCACCAGCAGCATGCCGAATGGGAGAGGGCAGGGGAGAGAGCTGGGCTGGATGGCTGGGGATGGAGTCGGGCTCGGACCTCGGATTAGGCTAGAGTTGGGGAATGGTGTTGGGCTATGGGCGGGTAGTACGGGTACCCGTAGTACCCAAACGAGTATTAACGGGTAACCCACGGATACCCATTGTAAAATTTATGATCCCAAATCTCATCCCGTAAAAAAAATTACGGGTATTTGGGTACCCGTAACCCTAAAAAAAAGGACGGGTATGGGTATACCCAAATACCCGTTTCCCGTTTCCCACCCCTAACCCGCTGGGTATCCGCGGGTTCATGGGTACCCATGGTTTTTGTCGTAAAAAATTTACAATAACAAGTTCCTATCAAAATTAAAGTCAAAATATCAATCTCTCAATACAAATTATCCATATATAAAACACCATTCTAGAAAATTCAAGCAAATCACAAATTATCTATACAAATTGTTCAACACCAATCTAGAAAATTCAATAAAATTGAAGCAAATCACAAATCATCCATAAATAACATGATTAATTGAAAACTTCTTCCTCCTTGTCAATTAAGTTTCTTCACTCTTCGCTCGATAACATCAACTTCATTCTACACAATTAGAAAGAAAAATTGGACATGTCTCCACAAACATAAATAAGATTAGTTGTTTATAATATTAAATATACTGGGAAAATTAATTATATGGGTGTGGAGGGGTACCCATGCGGCGGGTTTACCTAAACCCAAACCCAACCCGGTGAATAGTGAAAGGGTTTAAACCCGAACCCGGTCCAAAACCCGTCAATATGGATTTTACTCGCGTTGACCGGGTTGGGTCGGGTGGGTACCCGTGGGTTCGGGTTTTGTTACCATCCCTAGTTACCAGTGGCATAAATTTGGTATCAGTACTATTGATTTGGTACCATTACCATTGATTTGGTACCAATGAAGGGATATTCTATAGCCAGTGGAGAAGGTACTGAATTTTTCAATCAAACACCAAACCAATTGTGCCAATATAAGCAAAAGTACTTTGCCCAAGATCAAATTAAAGACAACAAATACCCATAAACTTCTTCATACTTGGAAAAGTACATGAAGCAATTATGCTACTCTTTAAATCCAACACACAACCTAGCCCAACCTTCTTGATAAGCGCCTTCCTCTCATCCGAAATACCGCCCAACCTTCTTGATAAGCGCCTTCCTCTCATCCGAAATACCGACCTCCATAATCTCGATGATTGAAGTCTGACAGCACTTCTTCCCAGAGGTGCTTTGACTTGACGCTACAGTCCGTTGCTTCTTCTTCTTGTTGCGACTCTTTGTTTCCTCATCACGTGGTCGGTTTTTACTAGGTCCAGCACCCGAATCACTTGAGTCCCCCAAGCGGACTGCTACCTGTCGAGATGCACAACCAGCAGATTGTGTGTTTTCCCGGATGATATAGCTGAGATCTTTGTTCTGCCATTCCTGAAACAACAAAAAATGCTTGGTACGAATTTTTACTCAAAAATTCAAGAGGGTTATCTTGTCACTGAGATCCACACTTCTAAAATGATATCACTACAAGTACTGTACTACTACTACTAGCAATGTAGAATGTTACTGGTACAATACTACTACTAACAATCTAAAATGTTACTGGTACCAATCAGTATGTATTGGTTACCCTTCAGTGGTACTACTACAAATCAATTGGTACCAGTCCCACTACAGATAGAACAAGTTGTGTCATTCCATTAAACTACCACTATTATTAGCATACTACTGTCATTGGTACCAGTAACACAACTACCATTACAATTGGTACCAATAGAAAACTACCATCCAATCATATACTGAAACGAATACAACGGGTACCTGAAGCCCCCATAAGTGGTACTCGTACCAATACGTGTGTAATCGTATCAATTCATTGTTACTGGTACAAATCAATTGGTATTACTATCACTACAGCTAGAACAAGTTATACCATTCCATTAAACCGCCACTACTAGCGTATCAATGTTATGGGTACCAGTAACACAACTACCACTAGCACTATACGAATTCAAGACTACCAATGGATCATATCAACACCAAACAAACACACCGCACAGTAAAGACATGCCTACATGTGGCTTATTCCAATGTTGCATTCAGAAAACAAAAGCAGTGGTGTAAAGAAACCTCACCCGTGATTGTTTGCATGGCCGCAGAAAGGAACGACGACCGAAGAATGTTCGCCTACGAGCTTAACCAGAAGGAGAAAAAAACTTGTTAGGACAACCAGAAGTGAATCGAAAAAGACACAAAGTCTTCGCAATCAAACGGGACCGAACGAGATGCTATCAAGAAAAGCTGAGAAAAATGATCGGAGACGATGGAAGGGGATGCCTTGTTGGAAGACGGAGGAAAAGAGTTTCAGTGGAGTAACGAACAGGCGGTTTGGGGGAGATGAATGGTTCGCCGGGGAGGGTGGCTAATTTCTCTCCCCCATTAATTTCTTTGCCTTTTCAAAACGCGCCACCTGATGTTAGAGAACTAATGGAAGCCGGATCCAGTGTGGGAGCTCTCTTTTTTGCCCCTGTCTATCATCAACGGTCAGATGGAGATATAGGGGGACGGAGGGCTAGAAAGGGGGAAGCGAGATTGACAACTCCTTTAGGGGTTGTCACGCTATCCGGCCCCGAAAATTACACATGCAAATCTAACAGACATATCCTATGCCACGTCACCCTCGTCTCCTCTCCACCACAAGTCTGACCAGGCAATGCCATGCGCTCCCCCATCTCGTTGCACCAGATAGTGCCACATGTTTCCGCTTGCAATCACCCACACTCGCATCTAAATAAAACTCCTCTCCCCTCCAAATCCCAACCCTGCTTTTAAAGCACGATAAGGGATCAGAACCGTACACATGTTGAGTTACAGCCTTCTTCCGTAAACTAGGAGTCCTCCTTCTGATATTCGGCTTTCGGCAGTAGCACCCTGCCAAATCACACTTTGCTACAATTATTTTATTTTATTTTCCTCAAAATTATTTATCTATTGTCAGAGGAATTTCAATTCGTCGTTTATTTGTACGAAAATCATTTCAATGGCAGGAGAAGTAAGTTGGGACAGAGCATAGCAAAACAGAAGGAAGCAACAGTCCCATTCAATCTTCCTCCCCCTCTTCCTCTTCTTCTCCGGGAAATTAGGGTTCTTTCCTCATTCTTTGATCTGGGTCCTTCTTGCTTTCTTCAGTATTTCAAGGTATCTCGCACTAGATTTTCCAAGTCTCACGGCTTTCGATTCAGTTCAACGCGTGCGTTTGATTTCAGAAACTTGCATCTACAGTTTTTGGGATTTCTTTCCCCACAACGTCACGAGCTCTTTTTTTTTCTCCCCGCACGCATTCTTTTCCTAGGAAGATAGGAAAGCCAAACAACTTTTACGCTCATCTACGCTTGATGTGTATCATTCTTAATAATTGAACAATGACTATCCCCTTTCTGCACTAAATTCTGAAATTCCCTAGTTGGTTGAGTTCTCGGTTGGGGTTTGTTTTGGTTTCTTCCCATTTTTGGCCTTCAGTTTTGTGATTGGTCTTGTCTGGCAACGCTTGGATTCTTCTGTTTGTGGACGCTATTGATGGGTATGTCTCGGTTCATTGTATTTCGCACTATGGAGTTTCAGAAGTATACTTTGTAATGTTGCCTGGGTAACTTCGAAACTTGTGTTTGATTGACGGGAAAACTGCAAAAAGTTTCGAGAATTTTATGGATTAGACAATCTTGAAGTTCTGTTTTTTTACACTAGTTCTATTCCCTTTGTATAAATCCATTGATCGTGCTCTTGTGCATCATCAAAAGCTGCTAGTTTTAGGATTTTTTCCAGCCATGTGGGGCATTTGGCTTTGATGTAAAATGATAAAAGGAACGGGAACTCCACAAGGGTTTGATTGATCGTCCATTGGTTTTCGTTCGTGTTACTTTTGCAGTTGTTGAATGCTTATTTGCTTTGTTAACAGTTGGAAGGAAGCTTTGGGGCGCCTCTGATTCCTCAACCCATGAACTTCTGTTTCAGCTACATGGCAGTGGCATCTACAAATATCTCACAGTGGTTATGGAGTGGGAAGTCTAGGGAGCCCAGAATCTCCAATGGGCCATCTTTAAGGCAGGATCCGGATTTGTTGGAATCCGGTACATTGAGATTCCCATTGGCCAAGGGGCGAGGTATGGCCTCCTCATCTGGAAGAGTGAAGCGAAAATGGCACAGCCGGGAAGAAAGGAGAATCGATCGGGAGTATGATGTGGTCCTTGTGCCATCCGATGGTGGTTGTGTTTTCAGTTCAGAGTTTGATGATTCTGATTACTCAATTGGCTGGCTGGAGCCTCATGGTCCTGGATTTCAGAGTGATGAAGACACTGATAACAGCTTTGCTATTCTTGTCCCATGTTATGGTCATGCTAAAGGCAATGAGTTTCAGGATTCAATGCAGACTACAATTGGTGCAATTGTCAACATCCCTGGTGGATTTTCTCAAGGTAAGAGTGCATCTTTCTCTGACTTCTTTTTATTTCTTTCAAGGATTGTTCACTAGAATAGACTGCTCGTAAGGGCTCTCATACAATTGACTCGCATTTGTAGGCTGAATTCTAATTCCTTACAACATGAACATTCTCGAATGTACAGGTAGCAATAAGTAGCTCTCTTCACTATGTAATGTCTGACACTAGGTGCCTGCTTTTTACTGCTGCTATATGCTGAAGAACTGTCACTCTGGTTATCTCCGGTGCAAAAGTACATGCCAGACACGCATAATGTGTCAAATACTACGAGAAGCTTAAGAATAACTAGAAAAGTTATGAAAAAAGATATCATCTTGTCTCAATCTCGTCAATCGGCATGACCCTACGACGAATGAAGCAGTGGAAGCCGTGGAACTTTCAGCCTACTACTTCTAATATAATAACATGGTTGGAAGGGGGCACATTCCGTGGCCTTTTTTCTTCTGGAAATAACTGAAGGGGGCAGGCGTGTGAGTAATTTTCTAGTCTGTCTATGTCTGCTATTCTTTTGTTGTAAATATGGTGGAAACTCTGTAAATACTGAAAGGGGACCGTCGTGCTTCATCATCTTGTAGCTACTATGTAGACTACTGCACGATTTTATGTGAATAATATCAGCTTTAAACAAAGTGCATTTGGCTTTGTTTCTTACATAGGGGTGTCTCCCTCAGCTGCTTTGAACTAAATATTATGCTGGTGTTCAGTATCCAACATGTTCTCTTTCTATATGATATAAGAATGGTTCGTTTGCTTATATTATTATCTGCAGCGTGTAGTCGCAGAATCGCTTCAAATATATGAGAATTTGGAGGGTAGCAGTGACCCTTTCTCTTTCTATTTGATAAGAACGGTTGGTTGGCTTACTTATCTGAATCTTTGGTATGTGGCAGCAGCAGAATCACTTCAAATGCATGGATAAATTTGGTGGGTAGCAGTCCATTTATTCCTCTCTCCCTCATGATTGTTCTGGTTTGACACTAATTAGCTTTATGGAAAGCAATAAATGCTAGTATCGATGCCCCAATGAAAGGGTTTAACCTTCTACTTTTAGAGGTGTCTTTTTATTCTTACTTTCATAGTGACTTCTTGACTGTCCACCATGAGAAAGCAAAAGCTATGTTTGATGCTGCTCATAAGTCGGAACAAGTTACCGTGAAAGAGATGATAATCCCTCTTTGAATTGTTTGTTACTCGATTCCTTCTCTTTCTTATTTTTTTTTTAATTGATGGACAAGATCGCGAGCTGGTGATAGTATTATTCCTTCTCTTTGATTCCTTATCACCCTTATTGTAAGTCATTGGCTCTCACTCATCTCGACTTTGCAGACGACGTGTTAATGTTTTCAAATGGTTATATTCTAGTTGTAGCAGGGATAAGTAGACTTTTGGAGAGTTATTATCTATTACCAAGCCTGAAATGCAATCTTATGAAGCTTCAAATGTTGTGTGGGGGTATATTAAAGGAAGAAATGCAAACTATTTCAACCTATATTGGTTTCCCAGTGGGGTTTTTACTTGTCCATTTTCTTCGTGTTCCTTTAATCACGGGGAACCCTAAGAGATGGGATTGTAAGGTCCTCATTAACAAATAACTGAGAGGGTGAGAAGCTAGAGGGTAAAATCTCTAAGTCTGGCAGGAAAGGTTCGGTTGATGTCATAAATTCTTACTAGTATCTTGTCGTATTGGATGAACTTATTTTCGTTGCTGGTATATGTGATAAAAGAAGTTGAGCATATTTGTCATAAGTTTCTCGAGAGCATTGATGAAGAAAGCATAAGGTCAGGAGGTGTGATGAAGTGTGGGGGAGTTAGATAACACCTAAAATGGTGTTATTTAGAACCCATATTTAGGTTTGCTTTGAGTCCGTTTATGGTCTTCATGGTTAATATATCGCCAAATATATTTGATCGCTGCTTCAATCGAGCTTTAAATTTATAAAGTCAAAGCACTCTCACTAATCAATCCTAACAAGGCCAAGTATAACCTAGCTAGGGATGCGGTAAAGTGGCTCAGTCATATTCCAAGGGTCACGGTATCCTGGGCTACTTAGGCTCGGTCATTATCTAGTCAACCTGTTGTCTGGCAGGTGGGCAGTTGACGATTCCTAAACTAAAGATCAATAGATAAGAAGAGGTACTCGGGGTATTGTTATCCTGCTCCACACGGTTTTCATTGATCGCCATTTCAACGTCCTCGTTCTCCTCCCATGAGGAGAGGCGATGGCTTGCACAAGCTCGTGCCACCTTTTCTTGTAATGTCAAACCGGGAGGAGGGAGGGGTTAGAAAACATGTTGGAGCGTAATCTTCTAAAGTTCTCATGGCTTGCCTCTTCGATGTCCTCTCCTTCTTCAAATGGCAGGAGATGATTTTCAGCAAGTTGTGCACATGCTTTCTCAACAATCCTGCCTAACCTCTCTGTGTTTCAAAAGATCTCCTTCGATGTCCGTAGGAAGGATGAGTCGATAGGGTTGACGACTGGAAAATCCGCATTAGAGCATCCTTCTTCGGTGCCCCCATGAAAATTGCTCCACGATCAGCTACAATTCACTCTTTAGCTCCAATTGTGGAGTGGCACATGGTCTCGAGGAATGCCCCACGAAAGACTACATGGCCAACTCCACCTTGGATTTCACCTCGGGTTGTGGAAGGAAATCTTCTTTGTATGTGGAAGCTTCTAGATATCCCATGAGCATGGTTGTTCTTCTTGGAAGGAAGGTTGATCATAGAACCCGGTTCCTTGGCTTCCACCCTCTTGATTACTCCATGTAGCTCTGGAGTACCCCCATTCGGGTCGTTGTGGATACCCACACATGTTGTAGAAGTCATTGGGATCCATGATTCAACCTACAAACACAAAAATACAAAAAAAAAAAAATCAAACAAACAACAAAACGGTTAAAGTAACAACCTAAGCCTTTTTCCCGATAACGTAGAATGTCCCCGGCAACAGAACCAAAAACTTGGCTCGACTCTAACTACACATCCTAATCGATGGCCAAGTATAACCGACGGCCATATGTAGTATCGGGTAAGCAATTAATAAAAATACCGATACACGGGTCTTTAGATTTACCTTACTTCGGCTTAAGATTTCGTTAAGTAGCCAACCTAGAATAGCAATTAAGAAACTAACCTAATTAATCACTATCCTAGCTAATCACAGGTATGGGAGCTGTCTTAACTTGAATCCCCCTAGTTTCATCATTTGGACCGATGTTGCGTACCATCCTAGCTCTATAGACTTAATTTATCTACCACTAGGAGATCGACTCCCTCGGGTATTCACTATGAAATGGAATCCAAACTCATGAAAATTCATGTTAAACATCCATTAACTAAATAAAATGATCAGTTAAACATAGGATTTGTCACATACATCAACACCAAACCAAAATCTAGACCTGGGGTTCATCAACCTAAGTGAAGAGGAGTAATTCATAGAGAGAAGAGAGAGATTACAAAATGGCACTAGATCTTCATCTTCTAGGCTTGAATTCTTGAATCCAAGACAACCCAAGCCTCCAATCAAGCTCCAAAATCTCTCAAGATCACTCTCTCTCTAGAAATGTCTCTTTGGGTACTTTGGGTCGGAACTCTAAAGAAAAACCAAGCTCTCCTCTCCAAACCCCGCAGCAGCCTCTTTTATAGATGAGTAGTGCGCGTGTCTCGGCCTCAGGTCACGGTCGTGACCTGGTCGTAATCTCGCCTGAAAACGATGTGGATTGCTCCAACGTCACGCCCTGACTGTTATGGTCATGGCCTATGGCCGTGATGGTAAATAGTGCCCCGAGAGACATATGCTTCCTTCTGGAGTCGTGCAATAGTCACGCCCTCCTCGCAATGGTTACGGCCTGAGGCCATGATCTTCATGTGAGGCCGTGTTTTGGCCTCTTCTTCACTTTTTTGCGCGCTTCAACCTCTAATTGACCTGAAACTTGTATTTGACCTTCCTACACGTATTAGGACCTTAAATGTGACAAAAATAGAACAATCTAGCATAAAATAAGTCGAGGGACGTCGATTTCCAAGTCAAACGATCAAGATAAAAGGGGGGTAAAAGATGTGTAATTATGCCCGAATTAGGTGTCAAGCATGACATCATGTAAGAAGGATGAAATTTGACTAAGTGTAGAGACTTAGCCACTCACATGTCAAGCACTGGGGTATCAAGCATGAAGTCATCCAAGGAGGGTTGGTGCCGCCATGCTTTTTCGCCTACCTCTCAAGTACCCAAGCATAGCAGAATGCAAGGGGGGACGACACAAGTGTCAAGCATGGTGAAATTATGCAGGACGAAAAGTGGTTAAGTATGGAATCACCTCCTTGTTTGCCTACCAAGCACCAGGGTGCTAAGCATGACATCATGCCAAGGGGGCAGGCACAAAGAACCCTCATCCAAAGTAGCCAGGCATGCTAGACTCATAAGCAATCATGGTACCTAGTAGACAAGGTCATTAAGTTTCTAAGTGTCAGACATGTACATTATCACATGGTAGACAACCTTGTCAAGAACCTGCAAGCATGATGTCACCCCAAGGGGGTCAGACGTTAGTGTGCATCCATCAACTCTCCAAGCACCCTGGTGTCGAGCATGACGTCATGCAAGGGTGGTCAGCATTAGGCATCAAACGTCAAGATGTCAAACGAGATACCTCCACGACACAAGGTAGCTACCTGCCAAGTGAAGTCGTCTAGCTATCAAGGTACCAAGTGGTATACAGGCAAGCAAGGCAGTGAAAGCGTCAAGCGGGCTAAATCAAGAACCAAGCAGTGGAGCAGCAGTTACAAAGAGACAGTTACATGGTGGTTACAAGTGATGGCTATAAATAGAAGAAACAAAGATAAAGCAAAGGTTCCATAGCCAAACATTTGACAACACATGTCAAACTTGATCATTTTCTCTGCAATAGTCATAGTCATCCTTTACTTTCTGGAGCTCTTACTAAATCTCCATAAGAGTAGGGTAACGTAACTTAATTTGTCCCAAAAGCCATAAAAAAATATCAAACACCCTCGTTTGAACATATTTCGGGAGATGTGAGCCGTGTTTAGAATCGTTGTCCAAAAAAGTCATTTCTTTTATTTTTAAATAATTTGAATTGTTGAAAAATTCATCAAAGAATTTTAAGTGATCCTCATATTTGGTTTTCAAACAAAACCTATCGTGTCATTGGATGAAGTTGGCACTTGCGCTCAAACAAAACCTAAACCAAATGTGATACAATGAAAATTACATGTATACCCAGGTGTCAGGTCTCGTCTTTGTACGGATTTGTGATGCAGTTAGAGGTGGTAAATGGATTGGATTCGTGGTTTGGTGGATTGGATTCGTGGATTCATGGATTGGATCAAGTGGATTATCCATGAATCCAAATGACATCCTCAACCTTGGACCAATATGTAAACTGTGAAAAGTTTAGGTACTAAAATGTCATAATGAAAATTTTTAGGTACCAAAATATAATTTTCCAATAATATTTTTTGTATAAAAAATAAATTTTAGGTACCAAATGGTAAAAAATAAATTTAAAGATATTGAACTGTAATTTTCACCAATTCATGAATCCACCAATCCAATTGAATTTGGTTAAAATGAATTGAATTAATTGAATAATTTTAAAGGATTGGTTAATTGGATGCGACGGCTTCCAAACTGTGCATTCTCCTCACCAATCTTTTAACGTAACTAATTGCAACTGCTTTAGTATAACAATGCAGGTTACCATGTATTTCAATTTTCAACAAATGAAAGAAAATAAATTTCAGTCACTGAACCACCAGCCACATAAGAAAGTCAAGGATTTACACCATCCATTGCCATCCCCCCATATATCCATCCCATCATCATTTCCTTTCTACATTACTGCAATTTACAATTATAAAATAAAACGAGAGAAACCCTTCTTCTCAATGCAAACAAGACTTAAACCAACAAGAAAAAAAAAACCCAATGAAAGAGCTCTAAAATTATTATTTTAAGCTAACTACTCTTTTCTGCCTTCACTCCATCCTTGTCAGCTTGTACTTTGTTACCAGCATCCTCTCCTGCTCTTCCCACTTTCTCCATCTTCTCACTGCATCCATTACCACTACCAATCTTTGGCACATCTTGTTGCTGCTGCTTGTTCATGCTTCTGTTTTCATCGTTCTCTTCTCTACCCTGTGTAGCAGGTTGCTTCTTTTCGCTTTCTTTGGAAGAACAGGCGCCATTGTTCTTACTTTCATCTTCGTTTCGACTCTCTTGAGGCTTTTTTTCCAAGGGACCTACCTTGCCATTCTCAACATTCACCTTGTTCGGTATAAGAGGACCAGGGTTCCGAGCAACTGGCATCTTGCCATTCTGTTTCGGATCTTTATTTCCGGATGCTGTTCTATCATCATTCTTCACTTGCTCACCATGGCCACCACCTTCTTGCTGCACTTTAGCTTTCCCGGCACCTTCAGGACTGGAGGAACAGACCTTGATGCAACCTTCAACAGTTTTACCATCTCGCACTTGTGGAAGTTCGCTTCGACTTTTGACAGATAAAATCTTCATTGATGTAGGAGGCCTCTGTACGATTGACGGGGAAGCACTCTGCCTCAGACCAATGGAACTGGTAGGAAGTGGCAGCTGGTTGACCTTGGGGCGAGTCTCTGAGTGAGTGGACGAACCAGTAAGCACAGTTGGTCGGCCCGGTGGACCGGGTTTGGCCATGATATGGACAGCATTGTTTGCCTGAGCAGCCTTCAGGAGTGAAGCAGCATCTGACTGGCTAGCAATGCGAGCGCCAGCAGCAACTGCAGCTGCTCGTACAGGATCTGACGCCAGATTCTGTCTTGTTGCTGCTGCTGCTGCTCCCTTATTTGCTGCTGGGTCCATCAGCTGAAACTTTTTGACAGCAGGACGCTTTTGAGGAGGCTCCTGTTTTGCTGCAACCGAACTTTCATTAGAGCTGAGCGGAGGCACAGCTTTGGTACTGGCAAAAGTTGTCCCACCACCTGTTTAAAGTTCCACATAAATTTAATCAGAGGATTAAGGCTAACATAATTTTGTCCGCCAACTCGTAGAACCTCGAAAAACACAATGTACCTGTGTTATTATTTGTAATCTTTGTGACAGCAGGGCACTTTAGGGGAGGCTCCTGTTTTACTGCAACCGGACTTTCATTAGAGGTGACAGAAGGCACAGCTCTGGTACTGGCAAAAGTTGTCCCGCCACCTGTTCAAAGTTCCACATAAATTGTTCTTTTTAATTTAATCAGACGGTTGGGCTCAACAGAATTTTGTCAGCCAACTCGTAGAACCTCGAAACACACCATGTACCTGTGTTATTATTCATAAATGATAGCCTAGGTGGTCGATCAAGTGCCATATTCACTGCATGACGAGTTGCCAGATGTTTTTCTGATCTTATGGAGTCACTGGAGTTGGTCAACTGTTTCACGTTGGTGGTGTTCTTCTTACGGATGACGCCCCATCTCTGCTTGGGGTAAACTAGTTCAATCAGGAAAGTGAAACCAAACAAGTACTAATCTATGACAGTAGGGTAGGTAAGAGCTAAAATCAAGGTATATATTCATCCCCATGACTGTTAAAACTACCCTTTTGTATTCTGAGAACATGATCACAAAAATAAACACCATAAAAGCTATTTATTATAGTGCCACAAATTGGCGAGACTTTACCATGAAAGAACATGGATTTTAGTACCATTTCCGTCGCCGGGATTTGAACCCGGGAAAACTGGGTTAACCCCAGACATCCTGACCGGACTAGATGACAACGGATTGCTTTGTGAGGCACAAATAACTGTGTTCAGATTTGGAAGTACCAACAAATATGTAACAGTGGAACATGAATATATTGAACATGTTGCAGTGAAGAAATACTTAAACACACAGCTTTCTCATCCTGAAGCCATGCAGTGACCCTCATTAGACTGAAAATGCCCCTTAATAAAACTCAAAAATCAATTAAAAGTTCCAACAACTCACTCAAGTTGAAGAAAGGAAGATCACATTTAGGACCAAACTGTTTCACTAAATAGCTGACAGAAAAAGTGCCAGTTCCATTGCGCCCCATTCCCTTCATGACCACATGTTAATCTCCAATAATGGCTGACAATAGGTTTTGCTGCTATCTTAAGATTAAGAGATCAGTCGCTTTGAAACTTAACAGAGTATTGTGTAAGAGATGAATAAGTAAAGCATAAATCGCAGTCTTCATTAGGGCACTGCTCATATATAACAAGAAGCAGAAAGCTTCATCGCAACCCTGCTTGACAAGTTCAGCATTCATTTGAAGAAAAACCAGATACTTAACATGGACTTGTGCAAACGGGTGAATAACAAGCAGAATAAAATAGATGCAGTAAAAATAATAGCAACATCTATTGGTATACCTAAGGAGCTAACTTCGGTGCCTAACTGAAGGGCTCAGCAAGACTCAAGGATAAACTCATAATAGATTTCCGACAACTTCATGTATCACATAAAACAACTAACTAGTAATTACTACCCAGCAGATCTATAATTTCTAGGTGTCTCACTGTGTAAAGTTATTTCTCAGGTATCAAGTGCTGAGATCTGGAAATAATAATAATTATAATTATTATTATTAGTAAGATGAGCCACAATGTCCTCTTGCCCTTGCAAAGGGATTATCTCCTCTTCTAATATGAGAAGGTCGGACTGGCGCATGCCACAGATCCCAAGCATAACAGTACTAAGAAATTTAAATAAGGGGCTTATACTAAAAACAGACAAGACAGATACAGTGAACCTGAAGACGAGAAACAGAAGATAATGAAAATATTGCCAAGAAGTGGCTTATACTAAAAAGAGACAGTGACAGAGCTGAAGATGAGAAACAGAACATATGAAAATATTGTCAAGAAGTACCTGAGATAGTTGTGAAGGAGTTCTACCCCCCATGAACTCGCTTTTCACTATATTTGCCCAATTACCCTCACCATATTTCCGTACAGCAGCAATCAATTCCAGATCCTCGGCCTCGGACCATGGTTTTCTTTTCCTTTTGGATTGACTGTAGCCGATTTGAGATCCATTGATATCCATCCCTTCCGAAGCCGCCAGTAAAGGCATCGGTTGCTTCTGAACAGAAACAGGAATTGTGATATTCATCCCTCTTGCAGCAGGTTGTGAATTTTCTGATGTAGCACGAAATGAATGGCTACTTGGTATGTTAATAGTCAAGGGAGCCTCAACAGTTCCCGCATTTGCTTGATTAGCATCAGTTGGTAAACCAGAAGCCATCAACACCTATGACAAAAGAAAAATCATATGATGGTAAGGAACGACTTCACCTAGTTGTGATGCATAAGACAAAGACATCTAGTGAAACCAAAACCAGTCCCCAATTGACCTCGCAGACAGCACATCATACAATTTTTTTAACCAACCTTCACACATGCTGCTGCCTCAGCAGAAGCCTCACCACTGACTTCAGGGTATGCTTCCAATTCATACTCCAAGTCACTATCATTATCCTGAAAACAGATGCAGACAGGCATATGAAAAATAAGCTCGAAAATATAGAGGGTGGGGATCGGCAGGCACAAGAAGCTTAAATTCATGCAGAAGCAAAAAAAAGCGGATACCTGAAGCTGAGCTCCATCATCCAGATTATCAGATAAGCAATGTCGATAAGCCAAGTGCCTCCATAACATCTGGCACTCCCTAACGCTAGAAATCCCACTTGAAGTCTTCTTCACAATCGCATTCCAATCAATCTTCACTCCCTCAAGTTGGCCTACTTCTTGCAACAATGCCAACACTGTCGTCGCGGTATACCTAAAACCGAAAGAAAAGAAAAAAAAACACTAAGAACCTGGAAACCCCTCCGCCTCAAACTGAAAACGAAAAGCATAAAGCTTTAAGGCAAACAGAACAAAGAAAACCGCAGAAGCTATCACCTTTCCAAGACGACGGAGATATCCTCTTCACTGATTCGCGCCCTCTTATGGCTGCCCTTCTTCTTCGTCTTCTCAATCATTGTTAATATGTTTTCCCCCGCTTAAAAGGGGATTGCATACTCTTCAGATAAAATAATCAATTCAAATCGAGTAACCACGAGATTGAACTCGTCGAGGAACAACAGCGACACCAATTAGCAAAATCCCCCAAAAGAGGAGCAAATCCCCAAATCACCTAAAACCCTAGGAGGGGTTTTAGAAGAGGATTAAAACGAGCAGAACAGAAAATGAACGAAACCCAGAAACGGGAACAGAAGAGGATTGAAGGAGAAGGAATCAGGAGTGGGTACGAGTACGAACGACCGTTGAAGAAGGAGGATTTTTTTTTCTTTTTCTGGTTACCCTTTTCTTGGTGGAAAAGGAACGCGAAGAGAGAGAGAGGTTGAGGGGCTCGAAGGTGTAGACGGGTAGTTGTGGAGACGACGATAATGCCCTTATCGGCAGCGATTTTAACGACGGCGGACAGTACTCGATGTTTTGATTTGGTCGGGATTTACGCAAGGAGAGCGGCAGATTGAGTGAGGGATGGAGCTGTTTTGATTCGTTCTGTAGTCTGTGATCCTCTTATTATATGGTTTTTTATATATTTATAAATTCCGTCGAGAGTTTCTAGCTGGAGTATCAATTACATTCCGAATTCCATGATACACTCTCCATTTATATACTTTTTTCTTTTGGACCGTTCTTTTTTTTTTTTTTTATTTGGCACTCCACCAATTATTAGTTTGGTTGGAATAAGAGGATGGACGACATATAATTATTTTTTTTAGGCTAATAACCATGAGTTTTAGTAGTATAATAATCATAGGTCCGTCATCTGTCCGTGTGACGACTGATGCGTGCATAATTATACATATTTATTCCTTATATTTTTATTGTTTGTTGAACATTTGGATTGGAAATACTCTTATATACGTCGATTTTATGTTAGGTTGTATTTTTGTATCATATTTTCAGGTTATTTTACGTGGATGAAGTTTAGGGACGAGTTTTTGAGTGATTGAAGGTAAAAACAAGACAAAACGGAAGTCTGGCCATCTCCCATGTGTCACGGTGAGAGCAAAGTCATGGTTTGGTTCGTAACTTCCCACCCCAAACCGTGAGATTTCAATAACAAGGAAGGGGATGTATGGGATGTCACGGGCAATAGCATTAATCTCATGCTCGTGACTTTCCCAATTGTCACGACCGTGAGACCCCTTGAAGTGACGATGAAACACGGTGCATTGAATGTCACGACCTGAAGTGACTTCGGCTGTGACATTGCTTCTGCTCGGGTATAAAAGGATTTCTACGATTGTGGAGAAAGGGATCCGAGTTTTGCAATAAAAAATCGAAAGAGGGAGAGTCCTAGCAAGGGAAAGTGACCAAGGATCATTCTTGGAGCTTTTTGGAGGATTCTTTTGCCATTTGAGCTCAGAAATCAAGTCTAAGAGTAAAGATTACATATCGAAAGACGAGCCTCATCACCACAATGATGTTCATCAATCGGTAATTCTTTCTTTCTCTATGGACTAGACACCCTGCTCACTAGGGTATGATGAACCTCGGCTTCTAGGGGGTGTTCAAATGAAGTGGTTATCATGGTAATAATTTTAACGACAGTATTCGAATTAATTAGTTTGGCTTATTTGGATAACTTGTTTGGTTTGATTAAACTTTTTACAATATTTGGCACTCTAACCAATTAAACCAATTAACAGTTAAACAATTAGTCATATGTCTAATATATTTATATCCGCATACTTAATACTTTTCATAATCAATCAAGAGTCCAGCGTTCATTCTTTTGGACCCATAAAAATAAAGTTTATTATTGTTCCTATATTGCATTTATTTTTGTCGGGTGTCGACTAGAACATATGAGCACCTAATTTAGGTAAAACTATACATTATGTTGGATAAAAATCTGAAAGGGGAGGGATTTTCCGGCCTCGATAATTGCTAAGAGACTAAGACAGTTCACGCATATACACACAATTCAATATTATCATACCATTGGCATATATGTTTGTTTGGTGGCTACTTCTAAAGCCTATATGCTAATTGTGTTAGTTGCATGTATTTGTTTTAAAAGTTAACTATGTGTTGGTTTTTTATATTTTATTCATTATATAAATTAAGTATTGATGCATTAACATAAGATTTTTTTCTCACATAATTAAGTAACCCTTGTGTTTCAATAAAACTCTTGTATTCCCTCTGTTAGCCAATTTTTTGGGAATTTTATTCCGGATAACGAAACTCCCTTATAAGTGCATTTAATACGCATTTCTTTCTTTCAATCTTTAAAATCCTAGGACCATTCAACAAATTGAAATAATAGTATACGAATGATAGTTTTAGCTATTATGAAACTGTTCCCGGAGAAGAAAGTCAATTTAGTTCTTGTGGATTCCGAATAGTTACAATGGACGAACCTAAGAAGTGATTTCAAATTCATAGGTTAATCGTACTCAGGGGAGGACCCATGTGTCGGGGAGGTGTGTCAAGCGACACTCCTCCGCCCGAATATTTTGTGAGAGACCCATGTTTTGTTGGTATTATTTTTTGAATTTTTGGACTTCCGACGCATCTTTAATAATTATAATTAACACACCTTCAATACACTACAATGAAATTGTTGTCATAAAGTTCCCAAAATACGCAAATATATATGATTTATTTTTAAATTTTAGTTAGTTTATGACAAATTTGGGGTTCTTTCCATTGCTTAAGCATTTAGACTCAATGGTTTATTGCTCTTAGGTAGGCAAGGGTAATCGTAAGAAAGTTTTCTCCTTTTTTCTCTCTATCTGAATAAGTTTCGTTTCTTCTTGATCCTTGTAGCTTTCACGTAGTTGACCACCTAGTGACAAAAAATACTCTTTCATTGGAAGTCCGGTTGCATATGGACTATCGCTCTTTATTATTTTCTATCTTATAAAAAATCCTAGTGTTCCCTTTACCTCTTTCGATCCCACTTCTCGTTGTGTCTCACATGAAAATATAATTAAAATTTATTTATTATTTAATTTTATTGACCGACACACCTGTACGAGAATCCTAGGTCCGCCACTGATCGTACTCTGACAACTTTACATAAGGCAGAGAGACTATTCCTTTGAAAAGCAAAAAGGGAAATCTATTTGAGAGAGAAATGAGAAATATTTTTCAGGAGCTGGCCATGCCTGAAGTCATTACTTTGTTAACCTCGTTAAGCAATTAATCTAACCAATTAAATATTAGTTTGGTTAATTTGGTAGTATTAGTTTTGTTGGTTTGGTTATGATATTGTATTTCCCGGTTGACAAAATTTAGACTTATTTGCTTTCGTAATTACCATGGTAACCATATGAACACTCTAATAGCTTTGTTTGTTCGAATTAATGATTATTTTGACACTCTAGTGAGTTTGACTCATCGTTTATATATGATTGATGCATTATTCAGTGAATCGTTTGAATCTTGATCGGATTTATGGTTTCTGTTTTAACCTAGGAGGGATAAAGTCTAGATAGGTTTATTAGAGCATTGATGACTTGATATATACACATGTTTTTGTCTACCATTCTTATACCGTTTGAGCTTCATTTCTCGTATCTTAGGCCGATTTCACGCTAGGTTGTTCTTGTTTGTGATATTTCAGGTCCTAGTACGTGAATGGAGGTTTGGGAACGAGTTCGGGATCGATTAGACGAAGATTGGACGTTTGGCGAGAAGCTGAGGAAACCACACGACCAGACCTAACAGCCACACGGCCGTGTGGCCGTGTGGAATTCCTTTGCGCGGGCAAACCACACTGGCCGTGTACCGGGTCCCTTGAGGCCGTGTGGAAATCACAGAGGTGTTGCACGGGCAGGCCGAGATTTCACACAGTCGTGCAGTTCTGACCGTGTGACGTGCATGGAACCACTTAAGTGAAACGCGGCGTTTACACCTCTACACAGGCAGCTGGGATTTCTACACGACCGTGTGGCTTGGCCGTTAAGTCGGAAAATTCTGGGTTTTAACCCAATTTCGAGTCTTTTGGAGGGGGGTCGAGTTTTTGAGCAAAAAACTGAGCTTTAGAGAGTGAAAGTACGAAGAACAAACTCTAGGAACTATTTGGAGTGGATTTCTCACCATTGAAGCCCAGATTGCATCCCCAGGAGTGAAGATCGATATCCCAGAGCAGATTATCCTCATCTTTATGAGTATGACTGCTCTGATTTCTGTTTTCCTCTCTCTCTCTCTATGGAGTAGAACCCCCTCTCACTTGGGTATGAAGAACCCTAGTTCCATGTGTTAGGAATCTTGATTATAATGACTTTGGATTGATATACTGATTGATTTTAATCGATTGATGCATGATTCATTGAGTCAATTGAAGCCTGATCATCTTTTCTTGATTTCTGCTGCAACCTGAGATAGATAGAATCTAATTAGGTTGTTAGAGCTTCATTAATCGGTAGTGGTAGATTGGTTATACGAGAGTTAATCGATTTACTGCTTTGTACTAGAATCCAATTCCAGTAGTGGAGTTCTGTACTTATTGTCTCAGCAGTCTATCCCGGTGAAGGCTAGTCGCCTGTCGGTTAGTCTGCCTGGGAGGGTTTGGTGAGCTTAAGAGATTCCAAGCTACTGTCGGATCTTCCGCAGTTTAATCAACAGTTAATCAACCCAGGGTAATTACAATCTTGACCTAACTAAGGAGCTAGGGGGACTCATTCCCAAGGGACTCTTTCTTTGCTCAAGAACTTTGAACCATTTTCTGCTTTCTTATTGCTTTTACTTAAATCACAATCACTCGACTTAGTTTGCTAGATAATAGATAATCACGGAGTAGGCAGTAGATCTAGACCCCGGGTTGACAAATAGAACTTGTCACTTTACTGCATTTCCGGATTGCGATTACACTTGGTCGCAGTTTGGTGTTGTGTTTTAGCGTGTCAAGCACCATCAATTGATAGTAGGGATTCAATTGCACTATAGTGAATCGACTCACTGCTTTGTATTGGATTTCGATCCAATAGAAGAAATCTGGAGGGTACCTCAGCTAAGAAAGAATACCAAGATAATACACCCCGACTTAATTGCAAATTTGTTCACTGGATTACTAATTTGTTTGTTACTTCATCAAAACACTAACGCTATTAAAGGGGTATGATAGAAGGTAACATACAAAGACCAAACATATAATATTAAATTAATCTAGTAACCAAATTTGCAATTTACCCAATTATCCTCCAACCCTGATCTCTCTTCTCTTTCTTGTCATCGATCTAGGCCGAGTTCTTCCCTTCTTTTTCTTCTCCTCTAAGCTACTCTCGCAAATCCTTATTTTGTTCTTCCCCAATTTCCGTTCTCAATCCCCAATTCTACATATCAATCTCCAAATCACAAATCCCTAATTTTGTTCTTCCTCGATTCTCGTTCTCAATCCCCAATTCTCTATATCAATCTCCAAATTCCTAATCTTCGATTAATCCACAATCTCATAACCTAACCCGAAGACTTCATAAATCAAGTATCCACAAAGAAGCATAACAGGAAACTTAAGCACTTCCATGTAAGCCTATGACAATCATCAAAGAGACAAATGACAAACACAACTTTAATAAGTACCTTCTTATTACATGAACCCAATTCTTCATGTTTTATTCTTCCTTACTACAATGATTTCATACATAAATTCCTATGGAGGAAAACAGAGGAACGATAACAAACAGCCTCTGTATCTTTGTCCATTTCAACTTGCCGCTTTCCTTGTAAACTAGCTACATTTGCACTCGTATCCTTGTTCTGCAGTTTATAATGACGAAACCTGTATTCCAAACTATAGGGAAGATACACTGAAAACCCGTAGCCAAGCTAAGGCAGATAAGACAGACAGACAGAATACAATTTACGCTCCTTAATGGAATGTTTTATCTTAATCTTCCCCACCAGCTTGAACATCAAAGAGGCTTTTGCTCAAGTAGATGAATAAATCAATGCTATACTTTTTCGGGCGAACTGCTGAGCAAATAATCGCAAACACTGGCGAAGGATAAACCATTCGATCACCATACATCTCTAAGGTATCGCCCATCCATCTGCAATTTCTTCACCATAGATTCCGTCTTCGACGAATCCAACCCTCCCTGCAAAACCACACAGGTCATACATATTTCCAAAGAAAGAGAGGAGGGGTTCTCTCAGTGACTCGTTTGCCAATGTATAATTCTACCACCGATGAAATGGTTGTCATTTGCCAACTAGCAAGCACCAACTGCACAACAGAAATCAAAACAAGAACATATCATGGTGAGTACCTGCTCCTGGACAATGTTGTGCAAAGTGCGATGAACATCTCTTGCCATCCCCTTGGCATCACCACACACATAAAAGTATCCCCCTTGAGAAATTATGCTCCATATTTCTGCAGCCTGCAAATTGGATTTTAGAGTTTGCCCAAACAAATTATTATCCATTCATTACATTGACGAAAAAACTCCATCTGCCCTCCACTTACTTTATCCACCATCTTATGTTGAACATACTCCTTCTGTGGGCCCTCCCTTGAAAAGGCAACAATGAGTTCAGAGAGCGCTCCTTGTTCCACGAATTTATTTAGCTCCTCCTCGTATATAAAATCCTACACATGAACAAGTTCGCAATCAATGGATCTCAAGGCTAAACAAAACTTTATAAATCGTTAATGGACAAGGCCTCACAGTCCGTCGGTTTCTGCATCCAAAGAACAGCAAAGCAGTGCCAAGCTGACGGCCCTCCTCTTTCAGATGCATTCTTTCCTAGAAAGATAACATGTAAATATTCAGGTTCTGCTGTGTAGACCACAAATATATACAGAACATCTTCAAACAAGGAGAATTTTCAACCTGTAGAAACCCCCTGAAAGGTGCCAATCCAGTACCCGGTCCCACCATGATAATCGGAGTTGAAGGGTCAGCTGGTAACTTGAAGTTAGAGGTCCTGATAAAAATAGGAGCCCAGCTACAATCTTGGCTTTTCTCAAGAGGAATAGTGTGCTGTATAATGAATGGTAATCACGTTAATGTCGAACACAGCAAACCAGCGTTTATGACTCCCGCACAATGCATGCATATTAGAACATAAATTAAGCATTAAGGGAATAAATGGCACATACCTTCATCCAGGTTGAACACACTCCCTTGTGGATTCTACCAGTTGGTGTCTGCTCATGAACTAAAGCACACGTTACATGGACTCTATTTGGAGCAAATCTGCAGAGATATTAAAGGGCCCAAGTTAAAAAAACCAAAAACATTAGAGAATTTCAGTAGGAGAATACATTTAAGTAGTCATCACCTAGGAGAAGATGAGATTGAATAGTAACGAGGCTGCAGTCGAGGAGCCACTGCTGCAAAAAATACGCCAAGAGGAGGTTTTGCAGATGGGAACTCGGCCATTACCTCAAGGAGACTTCTTTGACTAACAACAATCCATTGTGAGTATTCATCCTGGAAGTTGAACGCAGAATTAACAGGAGTCCAAGCACAGCACAAACATAAAAGAGCCAAGATGGAAACAACAACTAGCATCAATAGTTTATTCACCTTCCCCTGTGCTGAAGATAAAAATCGAAGTCTCTCTGCCTCACTTGGTTCACTTGCATGAGCAGCCAACGCAACCAAAGCAGACTGATGACATAGCAGAATTCAAAAGAACATTACAGATAAGTCAGCACTTCATCTAAGTATAAGTGCAAAGGGCGTTTTAAATATGAGTAGAAACATAACCTTCCGTGGAGAGCTCAAGAGGTCAGCATAGCGTGAAAGTGCCAAACGTAGAGTGCAAGGACCAGGGAAGGGAGGCGCCAATGAACCTCCTAAGGGTGTCCCATCTTCTTTGTCTGAATGAATAGTGAACAACAAATCCAAGGGTTGGCCCAATAACTTCCCGGCTTCTTCAACAGTGTCCTCGCAATTCTCAGCATAAACACCCACATGATCTCCAGTTTCATATCTGAGGAACAAGTAATATATCAAAACCCAGTTTAGTAAGAGTAGCAAAGATAATTTGATGCGCTTATCAAGCAGCAGATAGGATGGTAAGAAGTATATGATGACCAAGCAACAGAACCACTCACACATATGAAAAAAGCCTATGCCAAATCACGAGACACTTTAACCAACCCAGAATAGGGAAACCAAGGATGGGTGAAGTACATTATATTATTCATTAGTATCAACAAAATCAATTACCTCGGACAGTGGATAGTTTATACAGTATCTGGAAATAAATGATAATGAAACTTACGCAATAGGAGTGCCCGAAATGTCAAACTCCAGATGCATGCAAGACCTGTCGGACTCCGGTGTGTGGAGCTCTCTTTGGACAGCAACATTGACTCTATGGAAAGCAAAGATTATTGTCATTTTTAGTAGGAAAACAGAAACATCCATGATTACCAACCAATTTACTCGTTGCTTGATACCTGCACGGATGGTGAATGTCAAAAGAAGTATTGCCATTTGCCAAGTTTCCAAAGTTGTCCTCATAAGATGTTACAGAAGGATCATGAATAACTAAACGATATTCGTGTATTGTTGCCGTATATGGTGTAGATGCAGTATTCACATCATCTTCATCTCTGAGCAATTGATCCAACTCTGACCATAATAATTCTTTCCTGCCGGCGAACAAAAAGAAATACATTACAGCTTATTACAACCCAATAAAAAGCTCATCCTCCAGATTCAAGTCAGGGACTATTGTGAAGAACAAGCAACAGAGTTCATAAAAGATTAAACTCTGAAGATTGTGTACCATGCAGTAAAATCATCCTCAATGGATTGATCATCATCACCTAGACCAACTGGAACGAGACGCTTGCCACCTAAGCAACAAAGTATTAGAAACAATCTATACCAAAACAATGAGAAAGCTAAAAAACCAACTAGGAAAAAAGCCGTGACAAGGTTGAAAGAAAATAATACTCTCAAACTTCTCTCTACCCTAGGTTAATCATAATAGGAAAGGGTAACATACAGCCATGCTATATGCATGTCTTCCACCGTTAAGATTGCAAAAAACGGTGCAACATAAATGGACATAATCATATTTTGAATTGACAAACTCCGGAAAAAAATGATACTGGACCTCATCTGATGTGCATGAATATATAACTTTATAAAGGTAATCATATTAAAAGTTAAAACACAGAGCCTTACCTTGTTTACAAAGTTCTTCATCAAGGACAACTGCAATCTGTTTTCGGGAGATATCTTATCAGTTATCGTTGACAAAAAAAAATTCCAAAATTTGAAATGGAAAAAAAAAACCCTATCTGAATATTGAAGATACGGTGTGTCATTAGATCATGAGAACCTATATACATAATAGAATCAGCATGCTAGAGTTACCTTATTAAAATGTTCATACTGACGATTACCCAAGCCAAAGACACCAAAATTGAGTTCTGGAAGCCAAACACCTCTTTCATTTTCCTGAATACAAATTCAAGGTTGAGCTAAAAGACATAGGACCCGATGCGGCAACGCCAATAACAAATGACTTCAGATTGCAGTTTCACCATAGAATTCAATGAACTGACCAACCTCTGTGAACCACTTATAAAACCTTGCAGCATTATCCGTTGGTTCCCCATCACCATAACTACAATAGCAAGCTTATATAAGTGAATCCCTTGTTTATTCCAATAACTTCAAAACTAAAGTAACATTAAAGAACCTCGTCAGAGACAATAACATGAAAGAACCAGCAGAAGTTAAAGTCTCTTACGTAGCCACCATAAAAAACGCCAAAGTTTCCTTTTTCAACTTTTCTTCATACTGATCATCCTCCATAGCATAATCATCCTGACTCAACAATAAGGAGATACACAAATGTTACCAAGTTCTAGATAACCAAATATCTACGGAAATATGCACCTCCCTGCAACACTGAATTACACTCACCAAGTCAACAACTTTGACAGCCGCCTTTTCATATCTTGCCTTGATCTCCTCAGCTAAAGCCTGCATTAAAAGTTCGATGAGAAAGCAATCAAACACAAAATTCACTGCACTAAAGAATCATCAAAGCATCAAGGATAATAAAAATTACATGCTGCACATATATTAGAATTAAAATTTTCTTTCTTTTCATTTCAGCCTAATAATCACAGATGAAACAATAACACGACCCTTAAAATGTCAGATTCAATCCATTTATATGAAACATCAACAAACAAAACCCCTCAACTATTAAGAATAATAGTAAAAGGTTTAAGGTTCTATTGGCACTCCTGTTCACAATGAGGCAGCCAAAACTGAAGGCGCCAGGAATTGCTTCTCATCTGATACTCCAAGGGTCACACCAGCAATTCTCACACCTAACAGTCCATGTCTCCATGATAAAGCTACAGAAACGGGTAAAGGAATCCCAACTAAAGAAGTCAGCTTTCCAAAACTCAAAGTCTTACTGAGTCCAAAGCAGGCTTTGACTAATTTCCAGATAACCAGGACTTTCCAATGCGAAGAGATATCATCTCAAACAAATACCATTGCACATCCCAGACCAACATCTTCCAATAACTTAATTCTCATTCAAAAATTGATAAATAAATAAAAAACCCAAGAAGACACCATGAAAGCAAAGTCAAATTCGCAGAATAAACCTCGATCTTCTTCAACGGAAACAAACCAAAGAAGAGACAATTACCTTAGCGAAACCTTCAGCCGTCCCAGTCTGAGTCCCGTAAAAGATGGTGAGCTTAGTTTTTCCAGCCAAGGCATCGGATTCGTCCTCTTCCTCCTTCAACGAATACGGCTTGGTTATCACCACCGGCTTCACCTCTTTACTACTCCGATCGGACGATCTCTTCCACAAGAAGACTACCAACCCCACAACAATGGCGAGAGAGGTGGTGAGGACCAGAACCACAACGTCCGACGAGGCACCGCCGAGGGAGACTCCGAGTAGCGACTCCACGAGCCGCACCAAATCCGGACCGCTGGAACTCATGGGGGGGGAAGAAAATGAATACCAATCAAACGACAGGAGGAATGGATTCAGCCCCGCGCAACTTCCAAATCGGACCGATACGATCGCTCTGCCGGCCCCGGTCCCCGTCGGCTCGGCGCAGAGTTAGGGGAGTTCAAAATTTCTGCGCTTTTCGCTCTGGGCTATATCTCTCTGCTCTGGATGTAATAGTAGATATATGTGAGAGATATAACCCTAGCGCATTGGAGATGGGGTGGGTGAGCAGAGATATACACAGCGCAGCGACAGTCGGGGACCGGGAGAGAGAGAGAGAATTGCGGGGAGACTGGAGAGTAGACGAAATACAGATGGAGTATTGCAAAAGGTGGGTCCCACTTGGACCGGGCAGAGGTTGTTCTTGTTCGGGTCGCCCACCACACCGGATCAAACCAGAGTGAAATTTTCCTTCTTAGTTTCTACTTTGTAGTTTGTACTAGTTTGGTATTTTGATTGTCCAAAAAAAATATATATCTCCCCACTCTAGGGGCAATGGGTCGGGTCGGGGATAGATAGTGCATATCCGTTACGTTGTTCAAAGTAGTTCGGATTTTACCCATACTCATACCTACATAAGAGAAACGGGTAGAAAATTCAAACCATGTTCATACTCGTTCGGGTTTCGGGTATTCACGGTTATCCATGGATAATAGTTTTTCTTTATAACTTCAACCAATATGTTAATATTTATATGTATTCTCACGTTACGTAAGACGAAAAGTACGAGAATAATTCACTAGAATGAAAAAAAATTAATTAAAACAACACAATTTCATAAAAATATTTATATTTATATGCTAAATATAAAATATGTTAGAGAAAAATATTGATTATTTCCGGACAAAATACATATGCATGTGTATAATCGGGCGAGTTCGGGTTGGATAGTGAGAAAACCATGCCCACCCATTACCCGCGATATTCGGGTTTGGGTTTTACCCGTACCCACTAAAAGTTCTTCGGGTTCGAGTTTTACCCTAACCAATTAGGTCGGATTCGGGCGTATATCCACGGTTACGGATATTTTTTGCCATCCATACTCCACTCCTCATATGAAATCAGACCACTAAAGAAGGGTGTCAACGAGTGATAATGTCGTTTTAGTGCAAAGGCACTTAGAAAATTCGGTGTAGGTCTTGCAATGAAGGCATATTTTGCCAAGGGCCTCATATAGAATGAAGTATGTTATGCCATCAATACGGAGCTGACAAAGTAGCAGCTTGGTTAGATCCACCTAGGCACAAACTCGAGCGTAGTCGCTCCTTGCATCTATAAGTGTAGCTTGGCCCAATCACAAGGGCTTGCCTATGCGTTAACCGCTCTCCATGACAACAAATGAGTGGAATTAATGAATCATAACATCTCACAAGCGAGTCAAGACGAGCGTGGAAGATATTTCGTAGATGTAAGGCTTGAAATTCTTATCCCAAGTGTGAACGGTAATATAATTATCACCCAACATCCGCTGTCCCCCTTTAACTTCTCTTTCATAATCCACCCCGTTGTACACCATGATCGGCCTAAGTAACCTGAATACCTCTCGATATTTCCCATGTTTGCAACAAAATATGATAATTCCTACACCATAAAAATTACTAAAATATAACAACGTTCTTTTTTCAAAATATATAATAGTAAATATCATTTTGTATAGTATATTTATTTGATCTTTTTATGCAACAATAAATAAATAAATACGAAATTCGAGTTCAAAATAATAGGATATAATTAAGGTGGGAGTGGTTATGCATTTTTTAATTTCAGGGTTATGCACCTAAAGTGTTACACACAAGTTTCACAACAATTATCTTTTGTCTTTCGAAAAAATAGAAGTGTGATTAAGTTGCTTTTTTCACATTTTTTACTTTGCTCAAGTCAGCATTGTTTGCAAAATTTCCTTTTCTTTTCCAATTTTATTTTTCTCCTACATTTTGTAAATACGTTAAAATTACATCATTCTCTATATTTTGCTTATGCTTCATTGTTGGTCGATAGATGATTAGAACAACTTAGTTTACCACCTTCCCACATAAATATGCAATTTGACTTCACTAAAGCCGTCTTCTTTCTTAATTCCTCCACAATACCTATATAGGTTGGGTTTACACAATCTCTCATCTCCAATCAATTCTAAATAGTAAATCCTCATTTTATAATAAAACTACATCAGTTACTCTATAGTCTATGCTAGTCATCAGCTAATTCATATAAGTTATTTGTTAGAATGTCTATGAAGTAACTCAAATGCATGATGCAAAGATAAAACTTAATTATTTGTAGTACTAATGATGATGAGTAATAAACTATAAGGAGGAACATTACAGCTGTCGACACTGCTATTTTCTTTTGATCTTTGGTTATTAAAATTAATATTATATGGTAATGTAAAGTGGAGACATCTCTATAGTTAACATTTTCATATAATTATTAAAAGGGTTAAAGGTAATACACAATTATAGGTGTATAGATTGGTAAATAGTACTACAACTACATCTTAATTACATGCTCTTGATATGCAATTGTCTCTCCCTTTCGTTAATCTAAACCATATTTATTTCTTAGTTGCTTATTTACCAAATATGTGCTTATGTTTATGTCAATAAATAAGTACATTATGAAAAAGAGAACTGTGCACAACAATTGATCTTTTGACTATAGTTATATGAGTGCAAGATGGATTGTCATTTGAATGATGGGCATGTGTTATACGTATCTACAAGGGGGCAAATTTTTCATTGATTGAACAGCCTACTACCACCATAATGTTAAACTAGTACTTTTATTGAGTTATACATTCATCAAATGGAGAAATAAATTGAAATGATTTTGATTCGCAAACTATATATGATAATTTGAATCAATTGCGTGAAATTTTGTCACCAGACTAAAATAAATCTTAGACACTCACAATATTTGGCCTAACATATAAATCAATTAAAAGATATTATCGTGAATATGATCTTCAAAATAATGATGAATTATAGACTCTTACTACTCTACATGATAATAGCTCCTAATCGCACTCAATCTAAATAATAGCCTACCGCTATTGAAAAAAGAAAAAAAAAATAAGATATACGCAGACACAAAACTAGTTACAAATATGAACGAGATCATAATTTATTGATTTGGAATTTGGATGGTACCTAATGGGTGATGGCCAATGCGCTATTTGTAGTTCAGTTGTACGGTCCCCTCAATTGTGAAAATTTAATGACACCCAAGTATTTTATTCCGATTTTGTATTTCATTCTGAGTTCTCTAGACGTTTGAGATAATTTAAACTTGGGTACGAGCCGTGTACAAAATATTCCTGTCAAATCTTACAAAATACTCAAAATTACCTATTCATTTGTGATTTATAGTATCAATTATCAAAGCATATATAACAACGTACATGCTTTGACATGGAGTTGAGTAGGGGTGGGCAATGGGCGGGTTGGGTGGATTTTGGTCTAAAATTGACCTTCCGCTTACTAGCGGGTTGGAATATATGTGACCCGCAATCCACCCACATACTTATGCGGGTTGGGTTGGGTGGGTGCGGTTGGGTCGCGGATTAACCCGCAAAAGCAATTCTCCAACTAGCCATTAAGAAAATTGACTAAAATTTATAATAAGTTCATAGCACATTAGTAAGATTGTATCAATAATTTATGATTTTGATACAATTAATAATTTATAGTTTGTATCCCAATATTTTAATGGATAATTTGCATACCAATATCCATTGCAAATGGATATTGCACAACACAATAGTCAATAATAGTAGTCAAAACTATTCTTTATTCTCCACCTTTTGCAGTATATGGTCAGACTGTAGTGCATTTGAAAATATGATGAATATTCGATACTATAAGAAACAACATTTTTCCATGTAAAAAATAGAATGCGGGTCATACGGGTGACCCGCAATCCACCCACAATCCACCCACATAAGTGCGGGTGGGAGATTTAACAATTCGCAATCCACACATCAATCACCCATTGCATGCGGGTCGGGTTATTTGCGGGTGGATCGATATCAATCCGCAGATTAACCACCCATGTGCCCACCCCTAGTTGAGTATTTGTTATCTTCCCAAACAATTAGCACTCACCAAATATCAAACTCAACCGGGTTGGATCCGGTCCTTAAGCCTCATTGTTTAAGGAGGTTTTTAAACCATTTTTATTGGCTGATACTAGATTAGGTAGTTAATGAGGGGTTAGTAGTTAATAGTTAGTTGGAATAAATAAGATATTATGAAAATATAATTAATATTACTCATTAATGATTCTCTTTCTCTCTCTCTCTCCCTTGATCTTCTCCATAACCCTCTCTCTCCACTACAATTAAAAGGAAATTCGAAATTAATTTAATTAAATATTATTATTTAATATTTAATAAATTCGAACTTAATATTTTTATTTTGTAAAATGAAAATTAAAAATATATGCTCTCTCTCACTTCGTGGCAACTTGCAATACAGTATTAACATTTTGCAATGACATTATCAACATTTATGAAATGAATCGTTATTATTATACCTCATCATTATTAACGACTTCAATATACTTATCAATTCCTTACAATTACATTATTAACAATTTTGGATAAATTGTTACTGTTTTATAGTTTCGTCATCAACGCCTATGAATGAATCATTAAAGTTATGTAACATAGTAATTAATAGTTTGAATAGTTTCAAAAAAAAAATAGTTTGAATAACAATATCATTGATTTACAACATCTTTAATACTAATGATTCACATTTTCACATCATGTTTATAACTATCTAGTCATGGCCTCTTCCAATGATTTCTAATGACATTATTAACGTTTTATGATCAATTAATATTGCTTTACATTATCATCCTCAATGATCATAAAGCACAATACTAATTTTCGAAATCTTGGGTACTTGTAACATAGTGCACCTGTGTGATTCAGTCAAACATACATTGTCCATAAAAATATTAGCTCAAGCAAACCAACATTCACCCCTCAACACCAAACTTTTAATAACAATACAATAAATCATTGATAACGAAAAGTATTTCATTGAAAATAAACACAAAACATCAATGTAAAAATGTCCGACTTCAACATTATAAATGACATCAAACTTTTAATAAAGATACTAAAAACCATTAATATCGCATCAACTCACTGAAAACGCAATGTTTAATAATATTCTAATGCAATGTTTAATGTCAAATAGCACTAAAAACGCATTAATAAGTAACATATGTTTAATAGATAATGCATCCAAAAACTTTGATAATGATAAAAACTAATGATTGTTAAGTACCTTATTAGATATTATTAATATCTTATTTTCAAACATTGATAATTCTTATACACGCCTATTAATAATGACACCAACTGCGTTACTAACTTAGACTGAAAGATTAATAAACATAGTTATATCATTAAACGTAAATTCACTTTTGATAATGTCATAAACAAACGAATATCTAACAAGTATGCTTCTTGATAATGACATTTGACAAAGTTACAAACATAAACGAAAAAATATTAATAATTCAAATCACTAAACATAAGCAATCTTACAAATGAATTAAATTTTTGCTAATGGTTGTATTGTGCTTGGAAAAAAATATTGATAATAGCACTTCAAATGATTATAAATCATTGCGAACCAAATTGATAATACGATGTAATAGTAAATAAACTTCGAGTACCAACAAATTGAGAACACAATTTCACTTTTGCTAATGTTACAAACAACACATAACATAAAAAGTTAATAATGTCATATAAAATTATTAAAAAAATATGTCGAACAACATTAATAATAACACAAACGAATACCTAACAACGAAAAATATCAAACCCATGCCATAAAAAGCCCTAATGATAATTCAATTTATAAATATTGATAATGTCATTACAAAATATTAATACTTAATACTAATCGGAAGTTCCCAAGATGCGAGAGAGGCATATATTTTAAATTTCAAATTTTCATTTTAGAAAATGAAAATTATTAAATTCGGATTTTAATAAACATTAAATAAAATTAATTTCATATTTCTTTTTAATTATAATGTAGAGAGAGGGTTATGGAGAAAATCATGGGAGGAGAGAGAAAGAAAATCATTAATTAATTATATTTGCATAACCCTATTTGCCCTTAACTACCTATTAACTACTAATCCCATTAACTACCCAATCCACTGTCAGCCAATAGGAAGACTTTAAAATTTTTCTTAAAAAATGAGCGTTAAGGACTTGAACTCAAGCCAAACTCAACTCAGATACACACTAACACACCGCTCACTTGAAATTAAAAATTAAAAATCTTCTCCCATTAACTTCTTGATATAATCACTGAAATCTTTTTTACCTTTTTTGACAAATTATAATCACTGGAATCAAAAGACGACAAAATCAATGTTTACCATGGCAGTAAACAGTAAACACCTCATACAATTCCCCAGCTCTTCCTTAGATCCTCCTTCAACCCGGCCAACTGCTTCGCCGGCAGCATAACGGTCACCGTCTTCCCAGATCCCTCCCCTTCCTTCTCGCCGTCGCCGCCAGGAAGCACCAGCACCGACCCTTCCTCGCCGACTCCCTCAATCTTGTAATTCGCGAAAACCGGCTTCCGCCCCTTCTTCATCTGCATCTCATAGATCGGGGCCTCCTCCAGGTTCACAAATGTCAAATTCGCTCCGTACACCACGCAATCGAACTCCCCGCCGGACATCGCTTCCTCGATCGAATCGCTCTCGTCTTCCTTCCTCTCCGCAATCAACTCCGCCAGCTCGGACACCTCGCACTTCGCCACCGCGAAATCGGCGCGGACCGCGAAATCGGCGCGGACCGCTCCCACCGCCATTCTGTTGCTCGGAAGCTCCCGCTCCCTGGCCGGGGATTTGTTCCAGCAGATCGTCACCGTCGTCGCCTCTCGGATCTTGGCCACAGATTTCCATAGGATCGCCGCAAGGAGATCGAAACGGGAGATCTTGGCGGTGGAAGCGGAGGTAGCGGCGGATGCGAGGTCGTTTAGCTGCTGAGCTGTGAGGCGGAAGGTGTGAGTCCTTGTGGTGGCGGCGTTGGGGTTGGAGGTAGGTCGCCAGGAGTCGGCGACCGGGTCGACCCGTTTCAGAGAGGACGGGTTCTTCTTGGGCCGGTGAAGTGGCGGCGGGGATGGATCCTTGAAGCCCGGGTGGTGGAGAGAAAGAGGAGTGGCTCGGCCGTGCAGCAGTTGGGCCCAAGTGTTGATGAAGGCGCAGGCTGAGAATGGATCGCCAAGCAGGTGAGCCCAGCTGAGGCCCACTGAAAGGCCGCCGCATTTGAACCAAGTAAACTGCAGAGACCAGAAACGTCCGAGTCAAACTCAAAACAGTATAGAAGAAAGCCCAACACTTGGTATTCTGGTTCCGCGGCCGGATTTTAGAAGTGTTTTTTTTCGGCTTCAAAAGTTAAAGCAAGACCAGACAACTCTAAAGGCTCGGTTTTTGAAGAGCTGAAAAGTTGAAACGCACTTTTGTATAACATATAACCAGAAGCTTCTGCGAAAATCTGTTTTGAAAATACAAGATTATCCTTACCATATTTTAATCGTATTTCAGAAAATATAATTTTATTTTATTTACAAGATTAAATAATATTAAAAATTAAAATCATATTATTTAATAAAAAATCTAACAAGATTCATATTGACTACTTTTCATTGTTTATAATTTTTATTCGTATTTTATATTCTAAATTCTTTATAGCCATTTTACATAACCTCTCATATTAAAAAAACACTTCTAATAGTTTTTGAAAAGTACTTCTTTAAAAGCTCAAACCAAAACTGTTTATGCAAAAGAGGCCAAACTAGCGCATTAAATATTTAATTCCGTACCAACTTAATGCAGGGTTATTCTTTCCTAACATAAACTCATGGTTATATATGGTATTATTTTGTCAAGAATAAGGGTTAATAATTTTTTTTTCTGCTTTCAATTTTTTCTTCTTCCATATTTAACATTCTGGTCAATCTTTTCAAAATATAATAGGGATGGGATTAGGTGCTAACCCTTATAGGGGTTAGCACCGTGATAACTAGCAAAAAACGCTACTAAAAATAACGAAATCACTACGGATTATTATAAAATCAATACAACATCTAAGCTAAATCACTACTAATTCAAACTAGTAGTAGTTTTTCCCTTGGTTAGGACGATGCTAACTATTGTACAATTAGCACAGTAGCCGTTCCCAATATAATATCGTGCGACTTAAACTAATCCTGAATTTTACTTAATTAATCATACCCGAGAGTTGATTGTTATGTTGGACTATCAAAATCGTTGACTAACGGTCAGTCTGCCTTGTCATCGCTCCAATCAGCATATTTTGAGTTAAGATTTTAACATTTTCCACAGTATAGTCTTCAGTCTTGGACCATAAGATACATGTCCCCTTCACAATCTGCAGGTACAACTATGATATGATCTGTTGTACGTAGTAGTTTTACTGGCCTACACGAGTCTAGTCTTTGGACCATAAGATACAAGACAGGCAAGGCAGATCGATGACAGTAACAGAGATGTTCTCTCTACTGGGTTTTGGGTTCGATCGGGGTCATAAATGATTTGCAACTGCACAGATTGACAGAGAGCTAGGGCTCTCATTCAAGAATTCATCAGTCAGTCACATATTAATATTATATCATGGATTTGTCTGTCTTTTCATGGGTCCTTGTTTGAGTGAGGATCCCATCTCACGATGGTTTGTTTGAGTCGTATTATATCATGCTACCCATTAAAATTCAAAATTCGATGTACAACTTGTACCATAACATTAAATGTATAAGTTTAGGTTGTACCATAAAGGAATCTGTATCATTATGTTATGATACAACTTTACAACTTGAAGTTGTACCATCACATAAGGTACAAGTTTAAGTTGTACCATAAAAGAATTTGTACAAAAAGTATAGGTACAATCTGAAGTTGTACCATAAAAATAAAAACCTATAGCACCCATACTATATAGTATTGTAAAATTCCTCGTATATATAAAATTTTAGATAGACTGTTGCGTAAACATCACAAAATTACAATAAAGTATAGCCGTCGAGACTCGAGGCTGAGCTATATCTTATGTTGTGCTGCATGCAGATGCGGCAATTTAATACAATGCACCAAATCAATTTACTCCCTCCAAAAAAATTCATACTAATCCAATCCAAATTCAATTGGATTGGTGTATCCATGGACTGAACTCACGAACTGTTTACATATTATAATTTAGTATCCATAGTTTTTATACTTTCTAATTCGATACCTACATTTTTTTAATGAAAAACAACATTGGAAAATTATATTTTGGTATTTCAATTTTTTATTATGATATTTTATTACCTAAAATTTTTAAATTTTTTCATATTGATCCGATATTTAGATGCTACTTGAATTCATGAATCCAATGAACTAATACATTCATTATCGCCTCTATATTCATATGTAGATTATCTTTTTTTTATTTGGATACCTGATTATTGATACCAACATTGAAATGGGCGGAATCATTATTACCCCTATCATATTTATCACTATCACACTTGGCCGTGATAAATGGCTCCTTCAAAACTAATAAACAATATTAAATCATTGGTGCTTATCCAATTGGTTGACGTCTCACAATTTAGTGCGACAACGTGTCTTTACTAGAAAATATAGTTGGAGCGGTCAATTATGTCAACTAAATACATTGAAAGTCTAGTTTTTGTTTGACTCCCAGCATTCTTCTTTCTACTTTTTGAAGGATTATGTATCTTATGTATTATTCTGAACTCTTAATTTTGAGTAGTTAAAATTAAGTGCTGATGTTAAAAATTTTCTTTCTTAGTTTTTTAATCTGCTTTGTATTTTTTTTGGCTTAATACATGTTTAATTTATTTTTCATAATATTTAAAAAAATATTTTTAATATATTCCAAGAATATTTTTTTGTATTATCCATTACCACACTAGTATACATGATACCACTTGTATTACTTTCGTTTTAACACAAAAAAATTAAAAAAACTGCATAGAAGAATTATGTACATCGTTATCTATAAATTTGTTTGCAAAATTTTCGGGACCAAATATCCCATTTCATGCCACCCAGTACATGGTGATAACTGATATTAGACATTGACTAATATATTCATACTATCATGTATATAATCATTTTATTTCATACTACCATAATATGATCTTACGTACAAGCAAACATTACCACCATGATATAAATGGAAGGGTTAATATCATTTTGAACGCGATTAATATAATTTTTCTCAACAAAAATTTGAATTCTAATTACTGTGATCGTCGTGATTCAAGAGTCAGCTCTCCCATAAAAAAAAAAAAGGGAATACAAAAGATTATAAAAGTTTAGGAACTGATTTACCTGAACATAAACGAGCGGAGAAAAGCCCAAATCAGGGCCCAGGACTTGATCAAACGCCAACCAATCATCATCCCTAAAACCACCGTCACGATCTTCCTCCGCCGTCGGCAGCCGCAGCCAGTCCTCGACCGTACAATCGGGGCAGTACGCCTCGACGATCCTGACCCCGCCGTCGTTGCACTTGATGAAAGGTCTCCCCTCCTCTCCTCTTCCCTCGTCGCCGCCGCCGCTCTTCGTCCCCCGGCGTATTCTGCCGGCGGCAGGGTAGTAGAGCTGGAGCCAAGGGAACATGGGCTTCTTCATGTCGTAAATCGTCAGCCCCTCCGCCGCCTTCTCGTCGAAGAAGTAGACCGCCTTGATGTAGTGGAGCTTCATGGCCAGGTCCAAGCCGGTGAGACGTCGGTCCTTGTTCTCTCCGGTCACCGACGCTGGCACCACCGACGACATCCTGACGCCGGTTACAGCTGGCCTGGCGGTGGCGGTGACCATATTGTTCAGTTTTCTTCTTCTTCGTCTTCTTGTTAATGGGAATGACCAAGATTGGGATCTTGTTGCTGTTACTATTTATTACATACTATTCTTCTCATATATATAATAGATGTTCTTGTTGGAAGCCAAGAACGTGGGAAAAGTAATTATGAAGTATGGAGTAAAGGGACGAAAAGGGCAGCTTTTGGTTGATTGTGTATAGGAGGGAAGGGAAGGGTAGGGAGAGGGGAAGTTGGAAGGTAACCTAACATTAAATGTTCTCTAGCATATGGAAGAGTCAAACCAAATTGTTGTTGTGTAATGAGTTGGTCCGTATCAATATCGTATTTGATCAAATGAACCAAATCTGGCTGATTATTAGAGTTTTTTTTAATACTATAGAAGAATCGAACCAAATTGATAATTGGATCGCACCAAATCAAGTATGAATATATCATTGATAGTTTGATACGATCCTCAAATTTTATTTAATTACTTTACATGGATACGAAAAAACTCATATCCTCATTTCAACGTGTTGGTCTCGTCGAGCCGGTAGCTAGCTAGCTATCGATCAAGAACTATAATTGACGATTCTGATTGACCGATGTTTATCAAAATACATCCAATGACCAGGGGCGCGAGAGAGCCAGGGGGTTGGCACCCAAATTTTTTTTTTGTTGTTGAAAAAAACGATTATCCAATTTCGGTAGTAGTTGCGTATGGATAAATATTTTTTTAATATAAGTGGTAGACTAGTTGATTTGAATTTAGGACACTACTATTATTTGTAAACTTGCTTTCCATTATACGAAAACTCAGCCTTTAAGCGGTCGTTTGCTTAGTGGATTTGAAAAATGAAGGTTTTGGTAAAACTTGGGTTTTGTAAAACCATGAATATATAAGGGTTTTGGGTCCATCATGGACTTGAAAAATATCATTGTTTGTTTCATAGATTTCATGAAGGAATTGGCTAATTAGATTTGTATGTATGAAGTGAAATTTACCTTTATCGCCCTCATTGGTATGAGAAGAAGAGAAATGAAATAGGAGGGGTAGTTTGGTCTTAAATGATGGACTTCAAAATCCATTATCAATTTCCACCTAAATAGGTGGAACTTTCAAGTCCATGGGATCCACGGATTTGAACCCTTAAAGTTCGTGGGACCCACAGATATGTTGCCCCTAAGATGGAGCATATATGGATGGACAAGAAGGGGAATGCGATTAAGTTATAGCATGTACTTGTGTGTTATTCATTGCATTCGTACGTACAGAAAGGGATAGAAGGTGGTGGGGGAGTTGTGAGCTATAATAGCAGCTAGCTACTATTAAACAACGCGTAAGTACGTACTTGGTTCGTTCATTCATTCCATGAGTTCGCCAATTGATTGCGGCCGGCAGGGACCTCTAGCAGGGCGACACCGGCCCTTTTGTTTACCTGAAAAAAACACGAACATGATACATATACGACTTTATGAGAGTCCATTTTCAAGAGTAATTAATATGGAGGGTTCTAGGGAGAGGGCCAAATTAAACCACGCTTTTTGTTGGAGTTGCTTTTCCAAACCCTAGCCACACATCCACCCCATTTGGATCCTTCGTCGTTGCAGCCGAAACCGCCAATGTCGTTCGGCCACCCAACCAATGTCGCCACAGCCACCAAGGGCCAAACACATGGGGATTGATTCCCACATACCCTGGAAGCAAGGACGAGGAAGAGAAACTCCCACCAACCTATCCCGAGATAGCTGACTTCCACCTCCCGTCGATCGAACTCTGGGACAACATCATCCGACTGGTCGTTGATGAAAGAATCGGTGGGAAGGTACGGCTGACTTTAAGTGTTATTATACTATTTTCCTTCATCGAAGCAATTCTTCGGTGTTGTGAGTTGAAGCTTCAAGGTGTGTGCTATTAGGGGATGCTAAGGTGGTCGTTCAGAAGGCTCTTTTTGCGAGTGCACAAGATAGTAGGGGTGGGGGGTGTGCTCAGGGAGGTTCAGGATCTGCTTTCGGGTCAGGCAGATGGTGTAGTCCAATTTGTCGATAGTGAGAACAATAGGGTAGCTCATATTCAGGGCCGGCCAAGAGGGTGTGCCGGCCCGCCCTCCGACACAACGCCTCTGAATATTTGGGACCTCCACTGAGATTCGTTAGTTATCGATCGAATATTGCAGATTGTTTTTTTAGTGTGTGATTGATAGATTATGAATATGACGACGAATTTAATAGATAATTTTAGCTATTATAACAATTGAAAAGGATCTCATGGAGAATACGAAAATCGGAGAGATAATAGATAATTTTAATTTAAACAATAAAGAAAGATATTACATTTTGAATAATGATATTATAATAATTTTAGTTAAAAGTCAATTTGGATAATGTCTCAATTTTAGAATGGGGCCTACACGATTCATTAGATAGACCCGCACCCACCTCTCGATCAATTTATATTATTTTCATTTCTCCATTCAATTTTTGTTCTATATCCATTTTCTGTTCCCTCCAGATTTACTTTTCTCCCTCCATACTAGGAGTGAGAATTTGGTCTTGGTTTATTGGTCAAACAGGAAGTGAGATTGTTTATTCATTTTGAAATCATTTTCTGAACTTATGTACTTTATACTTATTTAACAAATTTTATTTTTAATAAATTTATTGAGAAAAAAATTAGGGGCCACATGTTAAATTTTCGAACAAGGCCTCCAAATATCATGGGACGGCTCTGCTCATATTGTGGCTCAAATAAATGTCATTTCTTTGTTTCCTGCTCTTGTTGATGGTTTTGATTTTTGCACTTGGGTTCGTTCGAAGTTGTAAACGTTGTGATCTCATTATTTCTTGCTAATGCAAACTATTTTTTGAAAAGAAAAAAGAAAAAACGAATAGTACCCCTTATATATAAAAAAGAACGAATAGTTCTTCTAGTTAGCCATCTCATTGAATACAAAGCCATGTCCATTAACCCGCCAACAGAACCTCGACAACCCACACTCCCACTTACAACATGCACATTTAAAATCATGCCTAAAGTGGTCAACCCAAATAACAATAATGGCCTATCAGCTTTCCACCATTATTTCCCAGCGCCATGTTCATATAATTACTAATAATTCAGCAATATATGTACGCTGCTCTCTGCTGCCATAGGGATAGGGATGGCAACGGGTCGGGTTGGAGGGTTTTGTGAAATCCAAATTCAAACCTATGGATTTATCCGTCAAAAAAATTTGGGGTAAAACCCGTTGGGTTTGAAAAAATCAAATCCAACCCAACCTGCTGGGTATCCGCGGGTTCATGGGGACCCGTGGGTTTTTGTGGTAAAAAATTTACAATAACAAATTTATTTCAAAATAAAAATTTAACATCAATTTTCTACATACAAATGATTCATACAAAAAACACCAATCTAGAACATACAAGCAAACCGCAAATGATCAATACAAATTGTTCAAAATTAAAGATAAACATCTATAAACAACAAGATTAATTGAAATCTTGTTCCTCGTCAAATAAGTTTCTTCACTCTCCACTCAATAATATCAACTTCATTCTAAACAATTAGAAAGAACAAATTACACATGTCTCCACAAACATAAATAATATTAGTTGTTTAAAGAAGATATATTATTTAGAATATTAAATATTCCGGGAAAGTAATTATATGTGTGAGCGGGTTTACCTAAACCCAAACCCAACCCAACCCGGTGAATAGTGTAGCGGGTTTAAACCCGAATCCGCTCAAAATCCATCAACACGAATTTTACCCACATTGACCGGATTGGATCGGGTGAGTACCCGTGGGTTCGGATTTTGTTGCCGTCCCTAGCTGCCAATCCAGGTAAAGGCGAAACAATCAACTCTCTGCCAACAGAATGCCGCCCACCAAATTAAATCATGGACGTTCAATACAGAGAGCAATTTCCTCACCGCCGACTGGCTGGCCGTTGTACCGGCATGGAACGCCCGAATCTCCGCCCAAATTCTCAGTTTCACCATTAAAATTCATGCGATCACTCTACAAAAGAGTACAGACGAAAGATGCGATAGAAAGCTGTGCAAACAACCTATCTATGAAATGTTTATTTATGATTTTATTTGTTCATCAAAGTGAAGAGTGTTTTTTACGTAGCTCATTGCAAATGTCCTTTCAGAATTTGTAGAAGGGGCTGATAGCGACAATGCTAAGGTGCTTTTGTTGATGACCATAGTCCTAAAAGTTTAATTTTGTTTGGTTCTAGAACACTTCTGATCTTTCTTCAAATCATATACATAATCTAGTTGAGGTTTAAAATCTAAATTGATTATCAAGGAACTCATTAGAAGGAAGATAGCAAGTTTCTACAAGGGGATTTTGTGGAAGAAGAGTATTATAAAATTTAGTATTTAGACCTGAACGATGAAGTTTTATTTGGTTTTATATTATTTATTTGGTTTTATATACTTAAAGTGTGTCGTGCGCGATTCATAAGATTCTAAAAAGCGGTTGCTATCAATCAGTCAATGTCCGGATCTGGCTTCAGGATAGAGAACAGATATAGGTTCTTCCGTCTGTTGTCACAAGTCTTTCGTTCCTATCTTTCGACCACGGGGAGTCAACTAATCCACCGGTACAGTGAAGCAGTCAAAGAGATCCCATTATTCGCGGGTTGGATCAGGTCCTTAAGGCCATTTTTTAAGGAAAATCTTAAACCCCTTTCAGCCAATAGGAGAAGGAGAGAGAGAGTGATTAGTAATGATTGGTTAACTACCTACCTAAAACGTTAAAGGGTAAGTTAGGAATATAAAAAGTAATTAAATGCCATCATTAATTAAGGAACGAGAGAAAAAAGAAACTCCTCCCAACCCTAAACTCATTCGTCTTCGTTTTCTCGTTTGCTGTGCGGCGCTTGCGTTCCGGCGTCGTCGTCCCGTTCCCTCGTTTTTCCTCTGTCGTCGTCTGTCGTCGTCGTCTCAAAGAAGGCCAGTGACGTCTCGGCTGTCACCTTCTGTCGTCTGTCGCCGTCGTCGCAAAGAAGGCCGGTGACATCGTCGTCCCCTTCTCGTCTGCTTTCCGACGTCGTCGGGGTCGTCGTGTGTCCTTCTAGTCTCGTTTTCCATGGGATCGCCAAGGCCAAGAGACGTTATTTTTGGTAAGTTATTAATAAAACAGACCAGAGTTGTTAACAATTTATGTTAATAACTTGGTGTGGGATTAATAATAATGCCTTCGTTAACTGTTAATATTTGTGGTGTTTTAATTAATAATCAACTTTGCATGAAATCAGGTCATTACTATTTTTAAACATATTATCAATATTTTCATAAATGAGTATTAACCGATAATACCAATTTATTAATAAAACAGACCAGAGTTGTTAACAATTTATGTTAATAACTTGGTGTGGGATTAATAATAATGCCTTCGTTAACTGTTAATATTTGTGGTGTTTTAATTAATAATCAACTTTGCATGTAATAAGGTCATTACTATTTTTAAACATATTATCAATATCTTCATAAACGAGTATTAACCGATAATACCAAATTATTAATAAAACAGAATAGTATTGTTAACAATTTAAGTTAATTACTTGGTGTGGGATTAATAATAATCCCTTCGTTAACTGTTAATATTTGTGGTGTTTTAATTAATAATCAACGTTGCATGTAATCAGGTCATTACTATTTTTAAACATATTATCAATATCTTCATAAACGAGTATTAACCGATAATACCAATTTATTAATAATACTTGTTAACTGATAATACCAATTTATTAATAATCGAAGTGTTTAACTTAATAATCCACTTTGAAAGTAGAAATGTTCGTTGTTTTAAATTATTAATTAAAAAAGACATGGTTAATAGTAAAGTTTGCATGAAAAATTTCATTGTTGATTTAGGTTAATAATCCAAGAAGGGAAGATTAGTAAAGATGTTGATGGTTGTTAATAATTAATCCGAGAGGAATGATTATTAATTTATCATTAATTGTTAAAAGTTAAAGTGTACAAGTTAATAATCGGAGAAGGAAGATTAATAATGAAGTGCCTTGTTGATGGACAACTCGAACAGCGACGACGGAGATAGAGGGCGAACTCGAACAGCGACGACCGATGATGGATAACTCGACCGGACGAGCGTCTTCAAGATGATTGCTTCAGGGACGACGGACTCGTGTTTGACGGAGAAGTCGACGAGCTCGTGCTTTAGGGACGACAGACTCGTGTTTGACGGAGAACTCGACGGGCTCATGCTTCAGGGACTATGCGACGGACTCGCCGTTGACGGAGACGCAGGGACGACGGGAAACTCGACCGGACCCGCGGCGGCAACAATAAAAGACCCGACGAAGACGAAAACCAAAAATAAACCGTCCCTTAGGGTGTTTTTGAAAATAATAGACAATTTTTAATTTAATTGTATTCTCCTTAATACCCCTAACAACTTTTTAACTAATAACTCCTACTAACCACTTTATCTTGAATTAGCCAATCACAAGGCTTTAAGTTCTTCCTTAAAAAATTGGCCTTAAGGACCAGAACTTAGGCCCATTATTCGTGATCGGAGACCCACAATCCACCCACCACCCACTCAAACAAGTGCAGGTAGGAGATTTATCAATCCGCTGTCCACCCACATCAATCACCCACCCACTACGAACTACGATAAGTATTATTTACAGGTGGATCGATACCAAACCGCGGATTAACTTGACCAACTAATTGATGAAAAAGTTGGATTACAAGTACATATATTATCCCGCTCAGACAAAAATGTGAAAATGCAATGCATATTTCATAAATACTAAGATTCCAGGAACAAATACAATCCGCAAGTGCAGTTTCTTGATTAACAATCTAATTCCCTGATATGGTAAAACTGAAACGAAAATGAACAGAGGGAGCGCTACCCAAATTACATGCATCCTACAATTAATCTTTCGCAGCGCCGTTGCTGCCGCCTGATGACAGTTGCATGCTTGGGTCTCCAGTTCCTACCATCGCAGGAGCAAATCCCAACCAGAACAGGATAGATGACGAAGTCGACGCTGAATGCTGCAGAGGCATGGGCGGCAGGTACTTGAACTGTAACAACCTCGCCACCGAGTAATGAAGAAACTTGACTGTCAGTTTGATGAAGCCATCGCTGATGCATGAGCTAATTGACCAAATCCTTTCTACTTCTGCAGATACAGATTTGCCTTGAATGACATAGAAAGAAAAAAAAAAAAAAAAACATGCCCTGCAGTGCATATAAACAACAGAAAGCATGATATTTTGGTGTCCATATAATTCGCTGCTCCTTCGGCAGTCGCAAGTTGTGGTGGTGTTGTAGGCCGTGGATGCGCGAGCAGATCAGAAGCGCACAAGTGAGAAGGAGAAGCAAAGCGTGGATATAGTATGCTCCAGTCTTCATTTTTTTCGCTTTATGCAGCTTCTGGTACTAGGAGAAGAAGAACAGAGACAATTTTTGTTGCTCCTATATAACAACAACACAATCAAACAGCAAGTCGACGCTTCAACGCGCGAATTGACCAGTACTGTGGATGATCAAGTTGTATCCTAGTTCCTATTTGTTGTCCACTTAACCCCAAAAAACAGGTCAGGAAAATGTCGCTTAGGAGCGTGGTGGACTGGAGAGGAGAGTCAGTCAACCATAGTCAGAAATGTCAAGAGGAATTATTACAGCATAGAAAGCAAGGAATTTGCTGAAATATGACCGACTCTTGGTAGTAAATCTAGAATCTCATTAATGGCCCCCGACCAACCCATTGAGAGCAGTGTCCATTAAACCGTACCGGACCGGCGGTTCAACCACGAAATACCAGTATTGTAGCCTAAATCGATATGCGGTATTTACCAGTATAACGGTTGAACTACGATTAAACCACGGTTTTACAATAAAATACTCTAACGCTGACTTTCTCGGTACGGTTTCATGGACCATGATTGAGAGTTATGAAAATACGCGGATTCAAAAAGGCATCAAGAATGTAAAGGTGATTCTAGTTGATCCCCAATGTCACCTTGGTGCACTAAGATCGTTCGATCTCGAGGAAAGAACTGGTGGCAACAGAGAGAAACCATCCGCAATTGGATGCGAGTGGTGCGGCAACTAGTACAGTTTAACAAACACCAAACCGTAGTGGGGATCTGGTGGCGTTCGTGGTGCTGAACCGACAATCCTGGCTGCAGAATGCACCACATTGCTCTTCGGTCTGCTGCAGTTTCGCGGCATAAACAACACTGAAATTGCATAATTTGTTTTTCAGGACACCCTCCTCCGATGTGACTCACCACATAACCTCCGATTTGCAGCTTGGAGGTTTTTATCTTTTTAGCAGTTCGATACAGGTTTGAACCAAACCCGATCGAGCACATTCTAACCAATGACTCCGGTAACATCACGGCAGTCCAAGATAAACGAGCTAGTCAAGTGTCAAAAGCAGGAATGGATGATGACTAGGGAGGAGAATACCGTACATGCATCCATGCTGATCCTACCTATAGCTTTATACCTGGCAATCGGGTCGGGTTGGGTAATTTCGGGTTGGGGATTTCGGTTACGGGTCAGGTCATGTTTGGTTGGCTGATTTCGGGTCAAATATTGACCCAACCCATTCGGTTTCGGGTCGGGTTACAAGTTATTTCGGGTTATGAGCGTTCTCAGAAACAATATCAAACATTATTCATATTTTCTTACAGAACACAAATGTTCACATATGCATGTTCACATATTTTCTTACATGTCAATTAACATATATTCAAATCCTCTCACACTAATGAAATGAAATACAAATTGCGTAAATCGTCAAAAAAAAAAAAATCACAAGAGTAATACTACTACAAGAAACACATGATAATTGATGATCCTTAAATTCCAAAACATGTCATTCAAATCCTTGTGATTTTTTTTAAACATCTCACCAATTTATGAGTGATTTTATCATTTTGAGAGTGATATATAAAATAAAACGGGTCTAACGGGTCGACCCACTAACCCACCCACCCGACCCAAAAAACCATGGGTTATCGCTTATCGGGTTCGGGTCATTCGAATTTCGAGTTACAAAAATATATAATTTTCGAGCGGTTTCGGATCGGGTCAACAGGTCGAGTTGTAATTTGTCAAGTCTATATAGCTCATATTATCAAACCAACCCAAAAAATGGGTCAGAAAAATGTAATTGAACTATCGACCAACTGGAGACTCAAGCTAAGCCATATTCTCAAATCCCACTATACTCACACTAGATAATTTAATTGTTGAAAAATTACATATAAAAGACCATTTACGTTTCTCCACAAAACATTTTCTGCAAATAAATTAGACAAAGAAAATCGGAATTACTACGACACGCCGTTGTTCTTGTTTGGATGAAGTAAATTTATGCATTACACTGACATTGTAAAAGTTGTATGCAGTGTGCACTTCTCCATATCGCTTTGGAGGCTGGAAATTTTAAAAAGGGTTAGCAGTTTTGGTTTTCTGCTATTATATATACGGTAGATTCTAAAACTGCTTTAATATTTATTAAGATTTGTTGTAACTTGTGATTTGTTTTTGTAATATTTATTGGATGATTTATGTGATTTGTGGTTTGTTTTATCGAACTTGTGGTATGTTTTATTAGACTTATGGTCTGTGTTATAAATTTGTGGTGTACTTCATCAAATTTGTGTATGATTTATGAATTTTGTGGTATGTTTTCTGAAATTTGTGGTATTATTTTATAAACTTGTGGTCTACTTCAAGAAATTGTGGTGTGCTTAATAAACTTGCAGTCTATTTTATGAGACTTGTGGTATACTCTCTTTCCTCCTTCTCACTTTTGGTATGTTTTGATAAACTTGTAGTATGTTTTAATGAACTTGTGGTATGCTTTGATAAACTTGTGATATGCTTCATTTTCCTCTTCCCTCATTCCCACTTGTGATATGCTTTGATAAGCTTGTGGTATGCTTTTAGCAACTTGTGATATACTTATCCTTACCCTTCCTCTCTCATATTCTAAGTTGTTTTCACTTTTCATGGAAGTTCACATACAAATAACAGTTTAGTACCTAAATTTAATAGACCTTTATATTTAGTGTTTAAAATTAGTTTTTTTTTACAAATAAGTCTTGAAAATATTGATGAAAAAATTACATTTTAGTACCTAATTTCTTTCGTACATTTTGATACATGAACTTTTAAAAATTAGGTCCAATATTATTGTGTACTTTAAGAAACTTGTGGTATGTTTTATTGGACTTGAGGTATGCTTTAATAATTTGTGGTGTGATTTTATAAATTGTGATATGCTTACTTGTGGTGTGCTGCATGAGACTTATAGTTTGCTTCCTAACTTTGTGGTTTAGTTTATTATTTTTGTGGTATGGTGAAGTTGTGGAATCCTTTCTAGGGTTTGTGGTTTTTTGTTGTATTGTTTCTAGTGTGTTGTGGCATGTGTTTGATGGTCTCCTACCCACCCACTTCCCAATTAATGCACCCATTCTCCAAGTTAACAAATCGTGAATTTTCCTTTCTTTTTAGTTTTTAATTAATGACCGGCTTGCCTCTAGTGAGCTTTCCCATGTTTCCATTAGTTGAAACTAGTGTTATCACCATGTTAACAAAAAAAGTGTTAGCACCTTCAGTAGAGGATCCATAGAGGTTTAGGACAACCCTAAAATTTGGAAAAATAATTATCCAATCATCGATGGTAGTTTGCATATGGCTATAAAAAATATTCTACCACCCTTAAAATTTGGAAAAGGGATTATCCAACCTGTTGTAGTTGATTGCGTATGGTTACAAATAATATTTAAGTGGTAATGATATTCTCTTGGATTTAAAACTTGGGACATTGCTACTATTAGTAAACATATTTTCAATTAAACTACAACTCATTTATTGTTGTGTTTTAGATCCAAATATAATAGTAAAAAGACTATTCCTATTCTCAATTATTCTCAAAACCTAACGATTAACCTAATTATGAGTTATCCTTATCTAGTAGAATATATCGAGAGAGATTTGTTGAGCAGTATAGCCACCCAATTTTACTAATTTTTTCATAATACAAAACATACCATAAAATTTTGTAGTAATTTTTACTAATAAAATATTTTCTTATTTAATAAAAAATTTAATTTAACTTTTTGAGAAATGACACTCATATGTAAAATTCCTAAAGCATCCTAACCTTTTCTTGGTCAATTAAATAGTTTCCTATGTGAGGGTAATCATGTAATTAAGTTCATTATCAGGGGCCTTAATATTATAAAGCAGCATTGTTGATTGTTCACCTTTTTTCCTCCTCTCTTCCCTCTTCCGTGAATTTAACGGATCACTTTTTGTTTTGCCTCTTCTTCACTCAACGCCATTAACGCAGGGCATTTAGTGCTTGGATCCCCCAATCGAAAACCCTAACTCCGGCGGAATTTTTGACTCCCGCGGTGATCTGATCAGGTCATATTCCTTCATCAATAATCATTCGATTTCTCTCTTCTTTAATCCAACAAGTAACTTGTCTTCGTTCTGCCTTTGAAATTCTGGATTCTCAACGAGTTCGCATTGGGTTTCCAGATGATCGGCCGGCAGTTTTAATGGCTGCCCCTCCTTGAAATCTTGTGGTGGAGGTTCTGTCTGAAATTTATGTTTCTGAACTCGTATAGTAGTTGCGTACAAGTGGGAAGCTGCTCCGTTAACTGGATACTTGCTTTCGTTTTCTTATTCTTCTGGAGAACAGGCGAACAGGAAAAGTTGTTGCCATATGATTTTCTCCAACTATCCTGGACTGAAGCGATTTTTCTTTCCAATTCACAGTGTTCAAACTCCTGGATGATTGAGCATTTATTTGCCGAGCTTACCGTGGGTAGCTTGTCAATGGAAATGGATCATTGAGCTCGCGGGGAACTGATGGCAAGGGATCACCATCTGCTCCTTATGATGCACCAGAAATTGTTCAACTTCTTTTAAAACAATCTTGGGAAGCATGAACATAGTCAAGGGTGTGGCTGACCTTATCCGAAGAACATCTAATATCCAAACTGGAGAATCTAGTTCACGCTCAACAACAGAGAAGTTTCCAGCACCGGCTCCTAAAATCTGCTTCAGGTTAGTGTTCTTGTCACATGGAAGTTAACACTATCCTGAAGCTTCCTGATTGCAAAACTTTCGCTTTTCCCTCTCTACCTGACATTAATAGTAGTTACTAAAGTGATTCAATATTTGTGTTCTTTCTGATCGTCTTATTTTCCTCTTATTCATGAGGTACTTGGAATTTGGGTTCGGTGCATTAAATGTACTAGGGTTATGGAGTTGGAATCCTTGGAAGCTAGGTTGGGAGGGTGTTTTCTTTTTCAACAAGCTCTTTGTCGGTCATAACTGGGAGGGATAGGGAGTTGGAATTCTTGAAAGCTATGTGGTGCCAAATCTGGTTGCTTTCCTTAGGAGTAGAATGGAAGGACGTATGAACATTTGGTTGGGGCTTGTAGAAGAAATGCTATTTCCGGGAAACAATAAGGAATTTCTGAAGCGGCTAGAGTGGAAAGGGCACATCAATGTAAGGGTTTACATAGACTATCAATAAATAACTATACACAGAAACAGTGTCATGGAATTTGCATATTCAGGAAATTAGCAGTTTTTCATAGAATAACATTGCAGCTCTTGTCTTCCACAGAACCAAGTCAACCTACTTGCATGCTTTTATATAATCTTACAAGAGAGTTAAATTCAGTTAGAGATTAAACCTGTTCCTCTTCCAAGTTGCAGGAAATGGAAAACATTTACTTATTAAACTAAAACTGCTTATTGTATTTCATCGGACTTAAATATGCGGAAGCATATACTGCAATTGAGTCCTTTCTATGTTGTTAGATAGCTGCTCGAAGTTCTGGAAAATAATGGGAAAGTAGGGCTTTGAAGGGTTGCTCTGCTAATCCAAGAGCAGGACTTTGCTTGAGAATCCCGCAAGAAGGGTTTTGAGAATCCATTCGAAGAAAACAAGTCAAACACTCAATTAAACTCTCTGTCTCTTCCCCGACTGTACACCTCCTAGTCCCGAGTTCATGCATTAGAATACCTGCTGCCAGCAGCAATATCAACAGCAAGCAGTACTTCACTTGAGAATCCTCTTTAGAAGGGGTTTGAGAATCCAATTAAAGTAAATGAAGTCTAAGACCAAATATACTCTCTGCTCTCTTCTCCAACTATACCTCCCCATCCATTAATGTCATAAAATCCTATCCACCAGCAGCTATATCAGTTGCAAGATCAACACATATCAACCCAATCAACTATTCTGGCTCCACAGATGAATCACTCTTGTAGAATAGATAAAAAAATATATCCTGCAGTTAGGCTAAGGACAAAACCTGGTTGATTACATTAGGAGTCCGTAAAAGTGGCTGTTGTCTAGAAAACAAAACCATCATGAGGCTGGTGCTAATTTCAATTGGTACAAGTTCGCGGCTCTTAAAAGGAGAAGCAGGGAGGTCGACCTATGGGCATCTGTGATTTAGTTAAGTAACTTTAATCAATCAGTATGTAGTATAATGTGATTTGTCACATGATTTGATGAAACTAAAGAAGCCAACTACTGGTGGTTATATTAGCTATGTGATTTATGGTAGGGTGGTGAAGTTTTTAATTCTTGATGCTGCAACTTCCTTAATGGTAGTTATTTCCATTAGTCTTGTTAGAATGATTGAGACTTTGAAGGAAATATCTGGTTTTTACACTGAACTTTAACTTATTCTTTTTATTTGCCTTTATGCAGTAAGTACCTCTAGTATACTCTATCCTTACAAATGGGTTTTAGCCATGTGTTGCAAATTCTTATAAACGAGCTCTTGTATCAAATCTTAAGCATGCAAGCCCCTTTCCAATGTGTTTCCTATTGTGGTCTTCCCGGTCAATAATTCGGCAAAATCCCTGTTACATGACCTATGGTCCTCAGCCGATTAACTTCTCCTAGCTGAATGAGTTCTTTTATAACTCTGAAATTACCTGGATTCAGTCTGTCCAAGATTGGTTTTGCAACCCTTGATTCAGTAAGTGGGGAAGTGAGCCTAGTACGAGGGGAATTAGTAATTTGTAAGGTAAAAGAAGTGACAGCAAGAAGGGGTGTGTCGGCTGATTGTGTTCCACATTTAACAGAGATTTTGGAGGAACCCTGTAAAGGTCCTTTGTGGAAAAAATTACATCATAAGGAGTGTGAATCCTCAGTTTTATTCTTTTGACATGAATGCTCAAAATTTAGTATTTTTTTTTTTGTGACAAAGTACAGTACACTAACAAAGTTGTATGCCTCCCATAGATGATTAGTTGTATCATTGAACCACAATAGAATTGTATATTATTAAGACAGCTGTCTCTTTCGACATTGCTCTACTTTTAAGTGGTTTTGTTATCAATATATGTTTCCTGGAAGACAAGGCATAGTCATTCTGTTTAGGATGAAGCAAGTTTGGTAGTTACTTAAGTATCAAAAGATATTCACGGTGTTTATTATCGTTACTTAATCAACTGGTTTTCTTTTCCTTCGTCTACAAATTCCCTAATCTCTTAACATGTGAAGTGATTCTACCCAGTTTAGCTTCTTGTCTGTATTGAACGAAAGAGCAATATTTGTATCAGTTGTGTTTCTGACTTTCCGTTCTCTTTCTAGCCTGCCAGCTGTTTTGTATGTTATGGATTTATTGATCACTTGCTGGTTTCCTTTATCTCAAGTAGACTCTCTTAATCTGTTGTTCGCACTACAAATTAACTGAAACTTTATCCTTTGGTCTTGTTATAGTGAAGAAGGCGATGAAGCAATTTTGCATACCTTATGGAAGAAACACGAGAGTATAACTGATAAGGTACAGGTTTGAATTCCTAATGTGTGTTCTTTCTAATCTTTTGATTCAATATTCAGCTGTTTTTTCTGAAACCGTTTCATTTCATACACTGTATTTTTTCTTGTGAATGTTTCTGTTTGAAAAATGAAAGGTTGAATGCTTAAATGTCAGATAGGGGTTATACTGTCTTTTTGTAGGTGATGTTCACCCCAGGGACTGGAATGTGGATTGAATATCAGTCATCCCCCATAAACACTGGGCTAACTTTTTGGGGTTGAATTTAAATAATATAAATGAGAGATAATTTGTTAAATTATTAAAATTGAGGCATTTGACATTAGTATCTAGCATCTAATTAGATTCACTGAAATCATTATCTAGCAAAACAATAGGGATTGTGGGAGAAAGGAGTCATCTCTTCTTTTTCCTCTTGTCCTTTGGCTTGAGTAATTGGTAGACTGTTAATATGGAGGAAGCTTGGATTCATAAAATATATGTACAGAGCTTGTATGGATTGGTGCGCTTCCATCTTGTAGTATCTGGATGTGAAGAGTAAGTCTGGTCTGTGTCAATTGTCATGGTTCCACTCAGTCATATGTTTTGGTAAGAGTGATACAGAAGGAATGTCAATTGATGTATGCTGGTTGTTTGGCCTCTCTTTTCCAATTGGTGTATGCCTTTCTTAGTTCTGACAGTTGTTCATATATCATTCCACATCTTTACTTCTTCTGGTATGATTTTGTCTATTATTCATTGCAATGTTTGTAGGTCGACAAGAGAAAGCTGTTCCATGTTTTCCTCAAGCAATTTGTTACCGCATTCAAGAACTGGGTACCTGTAAATGCCGGTCAGTTCATAGAGACTACTCCTACAACTAATGCCACAGAGTATCCTTTCCGCTGTGCGGATGTGGTTGTTGGTTGCTTTGCTGGGCACCCTGCTGAGATCATTCTGGCTCTGATTGAGGAGATTGGGCATATAACTACCCTGATTGCAGATTGTAAGTTGATTGTGCTGCCTTCTCATAGCTTTCTTATAGTAGTAAAAGACTCATTTATAAATTGCCACCGTCATCTGCTAAAGAAATATTTGGATGCCTTCAATGAAGTTCATGAAACTGATAATATTTTGGAGATTTTAATAAACGCCTCTGTAAAATGGAAAATTTGAAGAGTGCAAGATTTGTCTTTCACGTTCTTAGATAAATTTGTATGCATCCATTTATCAAGATCAGAGATGAAATTGTGACGCGTTTTGCTATGTAGGGCTAGCCAATGGCACCAAAATAGGATATCTAAAGCCTGTCCGGGTTTACTAAGTTTGCTTATTATTTCTCTAATTGTCTGTGGATACTGGAACTAAGGGTCCTTTTAAAAACCAACCCAAAAAATAGCCATTGAGGATCTTCTAGTGAGTGCATGATGTTTTGAGACTGCTATGGCCTCAACAATCCGTTTTTCAGGAACTTATGCCCATCTCTTATGCATTGCTTAACTGTACCCTAGTAATATCGGATGCTTGAAGCATATCATTCACTTTTCCCTCTCATTGTCACTCCAGTGAATTCCAACGGTACACATGCTGGATTAGACTTATCACAGTCACCAAGTTTGAATGTCTCTGCTGAAGGATTGCCTGTGCTGGATGCATTAACTATAATAACCCGTTCAATGCACAATTGCAGAGTTTTTGGTTGTTATAGTGGTGTCCAAAAGCTAACTGCATTACTGAAAGGTACTTTTATATTTGTGCTTTAATCTTGTCAATGGTATATTTCAGCGTATGGACCTTTTGTAATTTCTAACTAAGGTTGACACCCACCCCCTCTCCCAAAAAAAAAAGGAGCTGTTGTTCAACTAAAAGGAATAGCAGGTGCACTCTCTGGCGAGGAAAATTTGTCTGACCCGATTTCAGAGAAAACTCTACTCCTGCAGCAAATACTTGTTCATGTGATATCGATAATGTGCAACTTTATAGATTTGAACACAAATGCTTATGGAAAAGCTGTGTTTGCACCATCAATTTATGCCTCTACCAGCTCAAAGGTTCTTACTGATTCAAAGATGTATTGGCGTCAGAAGGCAGTTGTTGCTGTCATGGAGGCCGGTGGCCTTAATTGGTTAGTAGGTAAGGTAGGCACTTGTAATTTTTCTGTGCGTACGTCCTTGACTTGTTCAATCTTCTTATGAAGCTTTACCAGTCCCAGACATGTCTTAGCACAAATTTCTGTTGCTATACATTTGTAGATTGATATATAGCCTTAGTAGTTTATTAGGCTTGTCTATATCTGTTGTTTGAATGAATATGATGGATCCCATCAACAATCAACATGGGTGCTTCGCTATATGTCTATGCAAGAGCGGAAAACCTTAATACTTCCTAACAGGTGCCCATATTTGCTATTTCTTTGATAAAACCCATGGTTGCTGTTGCTTTGCTGTTTGATTATATGTGATGCATCTGCAATTCTCGGAAGGAGCCTGTGACTCTTATGACATGTGAATTTGAACATTTGCTTCTGGACTTGGATGTAATTTACTGTGGAATAGAATGTCAAATTTTCATCTTGGTAGGTATACAAAGGCGGGTAGTTGAATAATGCCTTCTCTTCTTGCAAGTAGACACCATTATCACTCTGGCTTCCATTGGCAGCTGTTGTATAGGACTTGCTGATTTCCTAGTGGTGTTGCATTCCCTTCTGTCAGAACGATGGTTTTATGCTGGTACTTTGTTCTCTACTTACTCATAGACATTTTCTGTTCTTCAGAGTTGTTACGTGTCATTAGAAGGTTGAGTCTCAAAGAGCAGTGGACAGATATATCACTCCAAAACTTGACTTTGAAGATCCTTCACATAGCATTAGTTGAGAATCCACGGGGTCAGAATCATTTCAAAAGTATTGGAGGGCTTGAAGTTTTGTTAGATGGCCTAGGCCTTCCATCAATCAATGTGCTCTTACTGAAGAATGCCACCTATTCTGGTGATAGAAGGTACCATGTGAAATATGCAACATAATCAATGTGCTTACTAATATCCGTAATTAGCTGGATCGTCAAGGATTCCTTGGCTTGACTTCAATTTAAGTCTCTTGTGCTGTCTGTTTTTCATGTTTGATAATATTGGCCTACTTTTATTGCAGAGACGAGAACCCTTGGGTGAAAATATTTGAACTTCATGCACTTTCGCTGACTGTGCTTAGGGAAGCTGTGTATCCTTTATCACCTGTTCTGCTGTGCACACGTCTCTATAGTTTCTGTTTCGTTTTTGGCACGAGGAGGGAGATGTTGGTAATGCTCATGGGCTTCTTTATCCTTAAAGTGGACAGAGATGGTTTTTGTTCAACCCTGGCATTGTCTTTTATCTGTTGAATTTGTGGAACCAATTATGTGATGCATTTCCAACCTTTTATTCAAGTGCCTTGACCTTTACCATGTGTGAAATTCATACTTAGAAGCCTTTGTAACTTGACCCCACTGCTTTATGTCCAGACCTGTTTCATGCGGTGAAAAGGCGAGTTTTGCATTCTTTGGTCCATGCTCAACATCAAAAGGGCATGGGAATCTCTTGCTGTGCATCTTGGATAAGCTGTTGTTGTATGGTTGTTTAACAGAGTTTTTTTTAAAGAATTGCTTAAGGGAAAGTTAAAATTGCATTTGATGGTATTATCATGTAAGCTCTCTCTTATGACCGAAGTGTCCTTAACAACTATTCAGATTTCGTAATTTGAGCAGCTTGCAGTATCTATGCGAAAATGGAAGGATTCAGAAATTTGCTAATAGTTTCTGCGCACTTGCTTTCATGCTTCAAGAGTATAGGCAGAAAACTAAGGAGTCGTCTGTCCGGGCTGATTCCCATCTTCCTTTTCTTGGCTTGAAATGTGAAAGTCATGTGATCCTACAGCCATCCTTTTCCCTTCACGCAGATGCTTCTCACTCTCAACTGTGGGGTGAACATGTGGTTAAGTTGAGCAGGGTTCTTTGTTCATTTGTGGTTGCTCCTGAAATAATAAAATCACAAGCTAATACTGGCCCTGAGGTCGTGCCTGTTTCCTCGGCATATGGCGAGCTATCAATTAGATGGGTTATGAGAGTCCTCCTTACAATCTTCCCGTGTATGAAGGCTTGTTCGAATCAGAATGAGCAGCCAAGTCTTTCCAGGTGATGACATGAGTACATTGTATTCTGTTCCTTTTGCTTTCTGCAGATTATAGGTTATAAATACACTTATATTTATTTTCTCATTCTTCTCTTGCATTCTACTTCTCCATATTTTTTCTTGCAGGGTCTTTTTAAATGCCCTCCAGCATTGTGTTCTTGATGCTTTCAGGAAGGTTCTTGTTTCATCTCCAATATCACTTGAAGTGTTTAGGGAAGAGCGCATATGGGATCTGATTTTCTCTGAAAACTTTTTCTATTTTGGTAAGTCGTCAGTAGAAAGTACCACAGAGTGTTGCACTAACTGCAAAGGGTTTCCTGGGAAGCTTGCACCGGTTTCTTTGTCCAACAGTTCTAACAGTTCAACAGGGGCAGGTGGCATTGAAATTCTTCAGATGGAAATAGTCTCGTATGTAGAATTTGCTGCAACTTGTAAAGGGAGTGTTCATAACTTGGTGGGTTAATCTTTCTTTTAAGTGCATATATTTGCCATATTCTTTTAAGCTCAATGTTTTTTCTGCACCAAGGCTGCTTATGAAGTTTTGTGTAGAATGTTATTTTTTGGTGCATCAAATTTTATTTGTTTGTAGTGGCACTGTCATTTGGTTGTTAAGATGCGGTCTGTGACTTCATGGACAAGAATTAATGTTTGTTCGTTATGCCGTTGTTTATCAAATGCGCAATATTGGTTTTGAATTCCTGCTTGGTAGTTTCTTAATTTGTTTTTATATATTTCTTACTCTCTTGTGCATGCTTTTTATGTCTCAGCCCGAGTTGTCTGCTTTGTTGGATGCTCTCGAACAATGTGCCTGCCATTCTCTAATTGCAAAAGTTCTTGCAAAGAGTCTTCTTCGAATTTTCCGCCTCTCATCTGAGAAAACTATAGCTTCTTTCAAGACACTGAATGCAATTTCTCGGGTGCTGAGAGTAGCTTGCATCCAAGTAGAGGAATCTCGAAGATCTCAAGCTATGAACACTTCTCCTGAGTGTGAACTGCTTCCAACCAATTCTGATCCTAGATTTGATGCAAATGCGGTAGTCCACAGCCAGGCTGAATGCATGGAGACATGCATGGGGCTATTTAAAGAATTTTTCTTGTCAGCAGATGATGCAAAGAGTTTGGTTTTGCATGATTGGAGTTGTATTGAGTGCTTGTTTGAGTTGTTCTGGCAAGAGAGCATGAGAAATCAAGTGCTTGAGCATGTTCTCATCCTTATGAAGGTATCGAGTAATTATCTTACTGTGTTGTAGATTAATTTTAATGTGCAGTCCATGCCAATTAGCCTTGTCTTTGTTTCTGAAGGATTCATGTGTACTGCTGTTTAGGTAACACCATCCACTGCTGAAGACCAAAAAGCGAAGCTGGTGTTGTGCTCAAAGTACTTGGAAACATTCACTCAAATCAAAGAAAGGGAGAGAAATTATGCAGAACTCTCTGTTGATCTACTGGTTGGAATGAGGGAGATGCTCACGGCTGATCCCACTGTATGGCTTCCAGATATAACGTGCCATTTTCATTTCTTTCCTATTTATCTTTGTTTTTCGGGAGGGGCTGGGTGGTGGCTCGTCCTTGGGTTGTTGTGATGCCTTACTAATTATTTCTTGCTGCAGTATTACCAAGCCTTATTTCGTGACGGCGAGTGCTTTTTGCACGTTGTCTCTTTGCTAAATGGTAATCTCGACGAGGCTGACGGAGAGAAGTTAGTTTTGAATGTCCTGCAGACACTTACTTGTCTTCTTGCCAGTAATGACAGTTCAAAGGTTGCTCCTTCTATATTTGTTGATGAATTGCCAATCAATCTTTGCTCTATTTACTTTAAGCTTTGATTTAATGTGTTATTTCTGTCGCTTATTGCTCTTTTTGGTTTGGTGGGCCAGCGTGGCTAGATGTTTGCTTAATGCATTTGATATCTTCTCTGGGTTTAATACACTGTTGTTATTGTTGAAGATTTTTTACATTCAGTTTGCGACTATAATTTTAATTAATGGCTTAATCAGTAGGGTTTGTGAGCTTCATTTGCAAAGTCAATATTTACCTAGATGTTGTCCAATTCGGAACTTGAGTATTGAAGCCCTACTTGCCCGTCATCTACTTCTCTGCTACAATGATTTTAGTACCTCAAAATTGGTGATGTAACCGGTCTTTGCTAAATTCTAAACCCTGAATATCTCATTCCTTTGCTAACCCTTAAAAGTGTTTTCTGGAGATGGTCAATAATGTTTCCACTTATTTCTTTTGTGAGTTTACCAAAAAAAAAAAAAAAAACTTTTGTGAGTTGGCATTGTTTTTCGATACTCTCTCTATTTTGCTGACATTGTTTCTACAGGCTGCATTTCGAGCTCTTGTTGGCAAGGGTTATCAGACACTGCAAAGTTTGTTACTGGATTTTTGTCAATGGCGTCCAAGTGAAGCACTTTTAAATGCACTTCTTGATATGCTTGTGGATGGGAAGTTTGACCCTAAGGCAAGCCCCCTCATAAAGGTGACTTTCTGCCTATGATTTGCTCTCTAATTTGACTAGGTATCTCGTACCATCTTCTGCTTCGTATTATTGTGACATCATATATATCATGTTCTTGGCTAGGGTTGTGCTTCACTCCATTCATTTGTTTCTCTATGTTTTACTTTCCAGAATGAAGATGTGATCATACTTTACTTGAGTGTGCTGCAGAAGGTTGGTAAATCATCTTCTTTATATTCATTTTTCTAAAAGATCCTAACTTTATTTTATTTTGAGATTTGTTACCTTTGTCTTACTTTGTACTACTGCATTCATGGTCATTTCCCTTGCACTTTTCTTGTCCTTCCTATTATTATATATAATTACTTGTTATCTTGTGATTGGGCAGAGCAGTGACTCTTTGCGTCATTATGGACTCAACATGTTCCAACAACTGCTTAGGGATTCCATTTCCAATCGCGCTTCATGTGTCAGATCAGGAATGCTTAGTTTTCTTCTTGATTGGTTTTCTTGGGAAGATATGGACAGCGTCATTTTGAAGATTGCTCAATTGATTCAGGTCATTGGTGGTCATAGTGTTTCTGGGAAGGATATACGCAAAATCTTTGCGCTCCTGCGAAGTGAAAAAGTTGGAACTCGTCAGCAGTATTGCTCGCTATTGCTGACCACTATGCTTTCTATGCTAAATGAGAAAGGACCAACAGCCTTTTTTGACCTCAATGGAAATGACTCTGTAAGTTTTTTTTTACCTCAATTCTTTATGGTGCCAAAATTTGCATTCTCCATATAGAGTGGATGAATGGAGGAGACATGTAGATATGATATCTGATGCTTGAATGGATGGTAAACTTGTAAAGCCACTCTCCTACGCACTTGTACATGAAGAGGGGAATCTCCGTGATACACCCGTGAGCTTTGAGCGTTATTGCTGAAAAAGACCCATCAATTTAGCAGCGCATCTGTCTTTTAATTGCCAGTCTGTTAAACTTTATTAGTACTGTTACCCTTTTAACCGTAGTCGTTTAGTGAGTACATAATGATTACTTTCCTGGTATCATCTGTACGTTAGGCAATTGTTTTTAAGCTTACATTGGTTATTTTATTGTCCCACTGAAACTCCTTGTTTTTGGTTTTTGTTTGCTTATCTTTTGGAAATTTGAACTTGTCTGCTTGATTAGCCATAAACAATGCATATGACTGTGTCCATCAACGTGACAATCCAGTTTTTGAAACAGTTCAGTAATCCTATCAATGTTGTCCTTCTGGTAGTCCTTTCCAAATGGGCTTTGTTTTTCATGATTGTGGTTTGGAAAAACCAGATGAAAAGGTTTTGCCTTCACCTACTGCATTTGTCTCCTACATTCAGAGGATACACCCCTGCCGTCTATTGTTCTCTTAGCAAATTGAAAGATTATTTGCTGGAAATATTTAATATGTCAATTCTAAAAGTTCATGATTTAGAACTGGAATATTTCGTTTTATTTAGTTGTATATGCTGGTAACCTTTTTGTATTGAAAATGAACAATTAATCTCGATTGTGATTTCTATCTCACTAGTTTCTTTTCCCCATAAAATTACTGTGTGCCACATGTTTTTGCATTGATTTTTGTTTACTTTCGATAAAGTGTTCAAGATCATCTGTTTAGTGGCAACTTGAAAAAAAGAAATGACAGGCATTGTCTCACTATTTGTGTCTGGATAAGGGATTCTGCCATTTGGTTGACATAACTGACCTTCTTGTTGGTATGTTTTAGGGTATCATTATTAAAACACCTCTGCAGTGGCCGCTGAATAAGGGGTTTTCCTTTTCATGCTGGCTTAGGGTGGAAAACTTCCCCAGAAATGGTACAATGGGCCTTTTCAGTTTTCTCAGTGATAATGGGAAAGGTTGCTTGGCAGTACTTGGAAAGGACAAGCTTATTTATGAGGTCAGAATTGAGATGGAAAATGCAATTGGTCGTTCTTTATAGTAGCTTTCTGCTTTTGACTCTTAACCGCAAAGTTTCAACTTGTTCAGTAATCAAATATTTATTTCTTGTTTTCTTTCCAGTCAATTCATCTCAAACGACACTTTGTTCAGCTGGACATTAAGATTGTCAGAAAGAAATGGCATTTTCTGTGTATCACCCATAGTATTGGCAGGGCATTTTCAGGAGGCAGCTTGGTGAAATGTTATGTTGATGGAGCCCTTGTGTCATCTGAAAGATGCAGGTTATAGTTTATATCCAACTTTCTCAAAGAGACTGTTTGATTTGCAAACTGCAACTTTAATCCCCAAATGTGTAAATTGTGATGTTTCAGATATGCAAAAGTGAATGACTTGCTGACAAGCTGTAGAGTTGGCATGGAAATTAATTTACCTCAGAACGAAGAAGATAGTTATCCGGAGTTTATACAAGATGTCTCAGCGCTTCATGGTCAGATTGGTCCAGTTTATTTGTTCTCTGATGCCATTTCCTCAGAGCAAGTCCAGGGTATATACTCCTTAGGACCTAGCTACATGTATGCGTTCCTTGATAATGAAGCTACTCCATACAATTATAATCCATACCCCAGTGGGGTTCTTGATGTGAAAGATGGTCTGTCATCGAAGGTTATTTTTGGACTCAATGCACAGGTAAGCTTATGGGATTGATAAGTTTTTATTGGTTTATGGATTTTGATTATGGTAGTTGCTTTTACAAAATTTCCCATTATTAATAGTTTGATTTCTTTTTAGGCTAGTGATGGCAAAAAACTCTTCAATGCTTCTTCTGTATTCGATCAATCTACTGAGAAGAAATCATTTGATGCCATGGTTATGGGTGGCACGGAGTTATGTTCACGAGGGTTGCTTCAGCAAATAATTTATTGTGTTGGGGGAGTTTCTGTCTTTTTCCCCCTTATTGCACAGTCTGATAGGTATGACAATGAGGAAAATGGATCATTTGAGCCCGCACTACTTACACCCATCACCAAAGAGCGTCTGACAGCTGAAGTCCTTGAGCTAATTGCTTCTGTATTGGATGAGAATTTAGCAAATCAACATCAAATGCATCTTCTTTCCGGGTTTTCAATTCTGGGATTTCTCTTGCAGTCAGTTCCACCTGAGCAACTTAATTTGGATACTCTTGCCGCTTTAAAACATTTGTTTCATATTGCTGCAAACTGTGGTAAGTGTCATATGCATTGCTACTTTACATTTTGGAGCACTGTGCCTGTGGTTGGCATACTTCTGTTGATATGATCATTTGTTAAATCTGCATTTATTGGCTAATCATTGCATAGCTAGGTCATAATTCATATTGGCTTTGCTTCAGGTTCGGCAGAGCCACTTGTTGAAGATGCTATATCTAGCATATTCTTAAATCCTTTGATTTGGGTGTATGCAAATTACAACGTTCAGCGTGAGCTATACATGTTTCTCGGCCAGCATTTCAAAAAAGACCCGAGGCTACTGAAGACCCTCTGCCGGCTCCCTCGCGTGATTGATATAATTCGCCAGTTTTACTGGGATGCTCCGAGATCCCGATTTGCTATTGGCAGCAAGCCTCTTCTGCATCATATAACCAAAAAGATAATTGGAGAGAGACCTAACAGAGAAGAAATCCACAAGATTCGTCTTCTTTTGTTAAGTCTTGGTGAAATGAGTCTTGGGTATTCTTCTGTTAATGTTCTTTTATTTGTTCTTCCCATAAGCTTCTGAAGGTTTTTATTTCCTGGTGTATCCTTGTTGTAAGTGTTTCGTCTTCTAGGATCAATAATTGAAACATCAATAGTAATTACTTGGAGTTCCTTGTATGGGCCCATCCTCAAAACTTCTGCCATGTATTATGGTTCTTTTGTACCTTACAAGCTTCAACTTTGTTCCGATGTGCAGGCAGGGCATAACTGGGTCAGATGTAAAGGCGTTGGTAGCCTTCTTTGAAATAAGCCAGGATATGGCATGCATTGAGGATGTTCTAACCATGGTCATTCGTGCTCTCTCGCAAAAATCGATGCTTGCCGCTTTTCTGGAACAAGTTGATCTGATCGGTGGTTGTCATGTCTTTGTTAACCTTCTACAGCTGTAAGCATCATTTTTACCTTGTGGAACTTATGATTATTCCTCCTGTTTATAAAAAAAAGACATTTCAACACATGCAAATTCATTTGTCTCTTATCTGTAATCTGTGCATACCACATTCTGTTCCTGTAGGGAGCATGAGCCAGTCCGGTTGCTGGGCTTGCAGTTTCTAGGAAAACTATTAATTGGTTTACCCACTGAGAAGAAGGGTCCCAGATATTTTCTTCTTAACGTTGGAAGATCCAAGTCTATTTCAGAGAGACATAAAAAAATCAGTTCGAGAATGCAACCAATCTTCTCATCCATCTCTGATAGGTTGTTCAGATTTCCACTGACAGATAACTTATGTGCTATCTTGTTTGATGTACTTCTTGGTGGTGCCAGCCCTAGACAGGTAATCCTGATTTGTTGCTGACTTTATCATTGGGAGGATTCTTATCCCCCAAAGGGTGTTCCATGTTGAGTGTATTGAATTGGATTGTAAAATACTGTCGAATTTGTTACTAATTAGTTCTATGTAAACCTATTGACGCAGGTGTTACAGAAACAGGGCCTGGTTGATAAGCAGAAAAGCAAGGGCACTAGTTCCCACTTTTCCCTTCCTCAGATCTTAGTCCTCATATTTAGATATTTGTCTGGATGCAAGGATAGATCTGCACGAACAAAGATAATCAGAGATCTGCTAGATCTACTGGATTCAAATTCCTCGAACATCGAGGCGTTAGTGGTATGATCAGTTGAACAATTGGATTCAATAATCTTTACATTCGGTCAGACTAGCCCTAACTTGCCAGACATGATGAACAGGAACATGGATGGAATGCTTGGTTGTGTTTTTCTGTAGAGCTTGATGCGTTGAAAACCTACAAAGGGAAGTCGCATAACCCAGTTGACGAAGCGCCAGAGCAGGATTTGCTGAGGCATCTATTTTGTGTTGTTCTTTGTCACTATGTGCGCTCCGTGAAGGGTGGCTGGCAGATTTTAGAAGACACCGTTAATTTCCTGCTTATGCACAGTCAGCAAGTGCGTTGAATATCTCTTTCGAACATAAATAGCTAGCATACTGATTCTTGCTTTGAATAATTGTTTTATCTAATGAACTCTTCATTCAATAGGGTGATGTTTCATACCATTGGTTACTTCGTGATATCTACGAAGATGCAATTGAGCGGCTGTTAGACTCGTGTTTTGAGGAAAATGTGTTTGCTGTACAACCATGCCGAGACAACACATTATATCTTTTGCGACTGCTTGATGAGATGCTTTGCTCTGAAATGGACCACAGCATTCTGGTATGTACGTTCTGAATTCGAGTTTGTTGAAGGTGGATAGAGTTCGCCACTACTTCAATATCCACTAGCAACTGTTCTTTCCTGAACAATTTAGAGATTAAGAATCCTATATATGTTTGTGTTTACATGATATATTTGGTAATGTTCTCAATATAAGCTCTTGAAACTGTTCACGTAAATCTTTGTAAGTGATATTTTTTGGTAGAAGAGTCACGAAGGCACAATGTTTGTAACTGAGTAGGACAGTGGTTTCCTGTCAATGAGTCAACACCATCGATCACTTTTAAATAAATGGAATGTGTTCTGAGCAGGATTATAGTCGACTGTATTGATGCTTTTCTTAAAATTAAGTTCCTTTGGCAGTTGGTACCTGTGAGTTGTGCCATTACTGTTTGGAGTGTTGTTATTTATCACAATAGTCGAGGCTATATGTGATTGGAACCTCCTTTAAATGTCCAAGAAAGTATCTGCAAAACATCCATAGAAAAAAAAGCAGAACGCTGGTTTACTGAAGAGGTGCTTGGACCTGTTTTGCTTTATTGTGGAATCATTTTGCATTTTAAATTACTTGAGAGTAAACTAAATATAAGCATTTCTTAAATTTACTTTAGCATTTACTTCTAGGGAAGCATAGATTATTTGGCCTACAATATATGTAGATCACTGGTTTCTTCTGGAGCCTTATTTGCCATCCTCTAGTTTAAGAGTTGCAACTTCTTCATTATGTTCTTGGACGTTGAGCCTCTATTTTCAAGCTCAGTAAATTATGCTATCTTCTTAATTTGCATTTGATTGCTGCTGCTATATTGGGTTATTTGAATGATGGATGAACATGTTTCCATTTTTCTGGTAGCTTTCCGCCAATGATCCTGAGATGTCGCTTGATCTGCTGGAATCAGAAAGTCATAAAGGCACCACCTTTGGGTTGGATGAGGTTCTAAAAGGAGAAATCGATGGTGAAATATTGAGGTGCAGCCACCTGACTTTCTAGTAGTTAATTCTTTTTCATGTTAGTGTCATATTGGTCACCCTTACAAACACTAGGCTTTTTATGGCTTAAAAAATGTTTTAAAAACGACTTTGACCGTACTTAACTTTCAGCAACATTTAGATTTTCCGCCCTCCACTGTTCCAAAACAGGCATACTTAAGTTGTTGCAGTGCTGAAATCTTAGCTCCTGACTCTGATGACTGAAGAAAGTATGAGAACTTGATATGGTATGTGAGTTGAGGGTTATCTGAAGAAAGGATGCTGGGTTCATTTCTACTGGAAATCTGATGATAAGTCTGACTTTAAGACTATGATCTTTATATCAGCTATTCATTGTCAAACTCTAGATCCAGTATTTGCCTATAAGAAGGTTTTGAAATTAGTGTTTGTCAACCATTGTAACGTTCACAGGACCTGATCTTGGTACCTGTTCACCTGAAAAAGTGAATATTCTCGAACCAGAGGGAAAATACATCCAATGATCTAATTTGTTTTTTTTTTTATTGCTGCTGAGGTATCTATTTAGTTGTATGACTGTAAAATCTCATCGTATTGCATTGTACCCAACGTGTGTAACCATTGTAAGTTTCCTGGTTGTCAAGAGTTGGCACTGGGATCTGAATTGTCCAACTTCTTCTGGCCATGAAAAGATGTCCTTTCTGTCCATTCATGAAATTCTTTTGGATTCTAGACCCCAATCGACTGCCATTGTTTCTTCAACTACTAGTCAATGATAGTTGGCTGTTGCTCTAGTTGTTTATTTTTGGTACTTGTGTTATACATTTTATGGATATGTAATTTTCCCGTAGGAATCCATGGGTTGGTATGCGTACGGATATTGATGTGCTGGATCATGGATGGTGGAATCTATATGATAGTTTGTGGGTTGTTATCAGTGAGCTCAATGGAAGGGGTCCCAGCAGAATATTACCAAAAACATCATCAACTGATGGACCATCATTTGGACAAAGGGCCCGAGGCCTAGTTGAATCTCTAAATATTCCTGCAGCAGAGATGGCTGCTGTGGTTGTGTCTGGAGGGATTGGCAATGCCTTAGGTGGAAAACCAAATAAAACTGTTGACAAGGCGATGCTTTTGAGAGGCGAAAGATGCCCGAAAATCGTCAGCCGGCTTACAGTCTTATACCTTTGCAAATCTTCCCTAGAGAGGGCATCAAGATGTGTGCAACAAGTCGTTTCACTTTTTCCTTCTCTTCTGCCTGTAGATGAGGAGCAAAGTAAGAGCAAATTGCAGTTTTATATCTGGTATAATTCTCGACTCTCTGGTTGCACTTTTTGTTTATGTAGGATATTCCTCTAGTACACACTCTTTAATGGGCTACTCACCAATCTTGTTACTTTGCTGATTGTACTTTGCAGGGTTTTACTTGCTATCAGATCTCAATATGGGAAGCTGGATGATGGAGCTCGATTTCATGTCATTTCCCACCTGATCCGTGAAGGTCTGAACTATGGAAAATCATTGCTTGCAGCTAGCATGGTGAATATGGACACTTCTGATTCAGGGGGCAACTCGAAAGACACCAATTCCATACACAATTTGTTTCAGAAGGAGAGGGTTCTGGCAGCGGTATGTCCTGATTATAGTTGATTGTTCTTTAGGTTTTTCCTTATCTTTCTGTTCACTAATATGCGTTCAACTGGGTATCCTTTCCTTTGCTTCTTTGCCATGCAAGAGGCCAGCTTTTTTCTTGATGGTTTGTGTACGTCGATCTCCTGCTAGGAGAATCAGGTTGAAATCAAGTTGATCCATCTTCAGTAGTTTCGGAAATAATCTTTCTAGCTAACATGACTCTTAAACCAGACTAGACTTGCTGATTCGTGGATTTGAACTATCGACCAGCTATTTGTCTGGTTATGGTTAATCAGAAGTTATGCAAACCAGTTTCAGGATATCGACTTCGTTAGCTGTCTCTAGAACAACAGTATGGCACACTCATGGTTCTGGGTGATGCATGATTTGGCTACCGAAAAATATGCAACAATATTTTGCAGTTCATCCACATTTTTCATTTCAATGTACACAGGCACGCGTGTGTATCCATGCTCTATCAGAAATGTCTTTATACCTGTAATAAACTTTAACTTTTGAATCTCGCCCTTAGTTAGCTCAGTCTGTTTATTTCACAATGTGGGGACGAGCTGCTATAGCAACATCTGTTGCAGAGTTAATGAATTATCATATTTGATGATATGTTTCTCTTTTGCACGGACTGCACTAGGGTTAATGATTTTTTTTTTTTTTTTGGAAACCAATCTAATGAACATTGAAATTGCTGGCCAATCTGTCTATTTAACTATTCACATGGTTTGATTTCGTTCTTCAGGTTTCAGATGAGATAAAATACATAAAAACATCAATGTGTGACCGGTCCAAGCAGTTGGATGAGCTCCGTACTAGGATGGATGAGAATTCTTCTTTGGAATTTAGTAACAAGAAAGTATTTGAAGATGAAATACTTGGTAACTTGAACTCAATTTTGGCTTCAGACGACAGCAGAAGGTCTGGATTCCATCTTGCACATGAGGAGGAGCAGCAAAATTTTGCTGTATGTCCGCTTTATATTCCAGACATACTCTTTAACTTTTTCTCCATTTGGTCATTGCCTTTGCTAGTCGTGGAAACATCCTGAACTTTTTTTTTTATCTTGCCTTAACAGGAAAAATGGATTCACATGTTCCGTACTCTCATTGACGAGAGAGGTCCCTGGTCTGCTAACCCTTTTCCAAATGCTGCTGTAACACATTGGAAGCTTGACAAGACAGAAGATGCATGGCGACGCAGACCAAAGTTGAAACGGAATTATCATTTTGATGAGAAGTTGTGTCATCCTCCTTCATCCAGCGTTAGCAACCAAGATAATATTCCTACAAGTGATAGTAAAATCAGTTTTGTGGCTCATCATATTCCTGAACAGATGAAGCAGTTTCTACTAAAGGGAATTCGTAGGATAACTGAGGATGGGAACTCAGAGGCTGGTGAAGATGATCCCTGGGCCCAAAAGTCCATGGTACCTGAGGATAATTCAGAGAGACAGATTTCAGAACTAGTAAAAGGGAGTAGTGATCAGAAAGAGATTGTTCAAGAAAAAGGAGAGTCTTCTTCCTCTGCAGAGGCGGATGCCAGTGAGGTACTGTTGTTTGCTCTAAAAAAGAGTGAATTGATAATTGTTTTACAACTTATGGTTACTTGTTTGTTTCAGGTTCTTGTCTCATTTCCATGTGTACTTGTGACGCCAAAGAGGAAAATGGCTGGAAGTTTAGCAGTCATGAAAACTGTCTTGCACTTTTTTGGCGAGTTATTGGTTGAAGGTACTGGAGGTTCATCTGTTTTCAAAAACTTGAACTCTGGACTTAATTCTGAAGCCACCAAGCTTGATCAAAAGAACAAATCTGTTAAAGGGCCAATTCATAATGATTGGAGGCCCGGTAAGGGGATCACTGCTGAAAGGGCAGAGACTGCAAATGAGAATGAGCATGAGAAAAATCTAAAACACATTAAGCGCCACAGGCGATGGTGTATTTCCAAGGTAAACAAATCAATTCATCTGTTCTGAATATGTTTTAAGATCTTGTTCATTGTTTATTTAAATAGTTTACTTGTTGATTATAGATTAAAGCTGTGCATTGGACACGCCATCTACTGAGATACACTGCAATAGAGATCTTCTTCGCTGACTCGACAGCTCCAGTCTTTTTGAATTTTGGGTCATTGAAGGATGCAAAAGAAGTTGGGTCATTGATAGTTGCTACCAGAAATGAATTATTGTTTCCCAAAGGAAGTAATAAGGACAAAAGTGGATACATTTCATTTGTGGACAGACGTGCAGCTGTTGAGATAGCAGAAATTGCCCGAGAGAGTTGGAGGAGAAGGGATATGACCAACTTTGAATACTTAATGATTCTCAACTCACTTGCTGGACGATCATACAATGATTTGACCCAATATCCTGTATTCCCTTGGATTTTGGCAGATTATTCATCTGAGACTCTTGATTTTAATAAGTCATCAACCTTTCGTGATCTCAGCAAACCAGTGGGTGCATTGGATCAGAAGCGGTTTGAGGTCTGTTCTTTTTTCTTTTTCTTTATTTCTTTTGTTTATACTAGCTGATATCCCTTTAACGTAGTAAAACTTCTGCGTGTACTGTTCATCTGACAGGTTTTTGAAGATAGGTATCGTAACTTTTCTGATCCTGACATACCCAGGTAACCCATGTGGCATTATGTTTATTCTCTGTTCGCTTTGTTAATAGCCTGTTCAAGCTACTGATTGTTTTCTTAACCCAGCTTCTACTATGGCTCTCATTACTCAAGCATGGGAATCGTGCTGTACTACCTTCTTAGATTAGAGCCATTTACATCTTTACACCGTAATATGCAGGTACTAGTTTTTGCTGGTTTCTTTTATTTATTTGGCGTTATCGGTAGTTGTAAATCGTTGCAAAACTAATTCTGAACTAATGAAACATAGTATCTTTTGCAAGTACCTTGAGATTTCGGCTTCTTCACCTGGCTTTTCTCATGAGTTGATTTTTTGTAGCTTCAGTTATGTAATTTCTTTGTCCTTCCTACAAATTTAGGCCATCTTTTGGCTGTTCTCAGCATGAGTTCTTTTTAAGAGAGACAGTGGGTTGTTTATCTAGTCTGAGATGAAGATAATCAAACTTAAAAATTTCATTGGTGCCGACATGAGTGCTGGGTAAAAATTGATTTAGGTTTTGCGAAACTTCTAACCAGTAATGCGAGAGGTCAAACATTCCAAAACTGAGAGCAACATTGCAAGAGAAAATGTTAACCTTGATGAATAGTAATGATTTGTTGAATTTAGAAGCTTTAGAAGATTGTTGGTTTATTTATGCTTCTAGTTAAAATTGGTAGAAGTTTTGTTGGAGTAAGCTCAAAACATAGGCATAGAGTAAGCTGCATTTAAATTCCATGTTGTGAGGAGAAAAGGGAACATACTCTCAACTCCAACGTTTGTTGACAGGTTTGCTTGCTGCTTTAAGTGATGAATGTGCGGGAACCTCCTCTCCTCGCTTCCTCTTCTTATTTGCTTGATATCTGTACCCCTTAGTAGCTTAGGATTGATGATTTTCTCAGTTTTGGCTTATATGAGCTATGTTATTGAAGTAAAGTTACAGGTGTTGTGCAATTCACGAAGTTTTTTGCACCTTTTCTTTAGCTATGAGCCATTTTTGTTTAACAAAATCAGTTGGATGTCAAGGTTGAAGCACCTTACTCAGCATGAAAATTTCCTTTGTTTGGGTTTGGTAAAAAGTTCCATTTACCTTATTGTTTTTCAGGGTGGTAAATTTGATCATGCTGATCGTCTTTTTCAAAGTATCGAGGGTACATTTCGGAATTGTCTTTCTAATACAAGTGATGTGAAGGAGTTGATTCCCGAGTTCTTCTACATGCCGGAGTTCCTTGTTAATGCAAACTCTTATCATCTTGGCGTCAAACAAGATGGAGATCCAATCAGTCATGTTTGTCTCCCTCCCTGGGCTAAGGTTTGTCTATTTTCTAAGTTATATCTCACATTTTCCGTCATGTTTTTCTGTTTATAACTGATTATATGGAAGTTAACTCTTTTTCAAATAACTCCTTTAAATAGGAGTTACAAACTTTACCCAAAAGAAGATTGGTTCTAGCATAATCATAAGTTCATATAAGTTTTTTACTTCCATGAGGAAGCCAATGAAAATTTCAAATAAGTAAGACAAAAGAAAATTTGTAAAGAGTTTTATATGGTCATTCTTGAATGACCAGTCTTGCACATATCAATCCTGTGTGGCAGATACATACTGCTGCTTTATTTTGCTGATGATGTGTAGACTGGTATTGTTTAGTTGCTACTTTCGTCGACACTTAATGTTTGTTCTTAATATTCTGTTACAGGGTTCTCCTGAGTTATTCATAAAAATGAATAGGGAGGCACTTGAAAGTGAGTATGTAAGCTCGAATCTTCATCACTGGATTGATTTGGTGTTTGGTTGTAAGCAGAGAGGAAAACCAGCAGTAGAGGTATTGCCATTTGTGTTCACCAAACGGTTGAATTTCTTTGGAATCTTGAACATGCTTGGCCGTTGACTTTCTGTCCTTCCTAATTTCCTTGGGTTCCACTGCAGGCTGCAAATATCTTTTACTACTTAACTTATGAAGGTGCAGTGGATCTGGAAACAATGGATGATGATTTACAGAGATCAGCAATTGAAGACCAAATTGCAAATTTTGGTCAGACACCGATCCAAATTTTTCGTAAGAAACATCCAAGAAGAGGACCGCCTATCCCAATTGCTCATCCTTTGTACTTTGCTCCTGATTCTATCAATTTGACATCTATTGTGACTAGTATTTCACCATCAGCTGTATTATATGTTGGTCTTGTGGACTCAAACATAGTGATCGTTAGCCAAGGGCTAACACTGTCGGTGAAGCTATGGTTGACAACTCAACTGCAGTCTGGTGGCACTTTTACTTTCTCAGGTTCTCAGGTGAATATATCTCCGGAAAACACTAATGCTCGGGAATTCTTGAAAAATGATGCATCTTTTCATTGAAACTTTAATTGGTTTCATACTCCAGACTAACAAATATTCAACTGTGTACAGGATCCATTCTTTGGAGTTGGAGGTGATGTACTCTCTTCTCGAAAAATTGCAAGTCCGTTGGCTGAAAATTTTGAAATCGGAGCTCAATGCTTTGCGACAATGTTATCACCAGCTGAGAATTTCTTAATCTCATGTGGGAATTGGGAAAATAGCTTTCAAGTTATTTCGTTACATGATGGCAGGACAGTGCAGAGCATTCGCCAGCATAAAGATGTGGTCAGCTGTGTCGCAGGTACTTTGACAATAGTATTTATATAATTATATTATATGTAGATCTTATCTCAGAGTCCAGGGACGAGGGTGTCAAAATGAAAAGTTGGAGTTGAAAATAAAAGAAGATAAATAGAGTTTGAAAATACTTTCACATCTTATGAAATTCCATGTGTTTCATGGGGGCATTTGGTTGATGGAATGTGGATTTAATTCCATCTTGTGATGGGAAGTGAAACCCTTGTGTTTGTTTCGTCTCTTAAGGGGCACAAATGTGAGGCATAATCTAGTAGTTGAAATCCAAATTCCCTAGAGGAGCGGTAGGATTTCATGCTTCATGGTTAAGTTCTGGATTGTTCTCTTTCTTTAAGTTTATTAATTGATACAATGGTAAATAAAATTCCTTCCTTCAGTTAAAACTCCCTCTTAAAGAAAGTTCATCCCAGCAAAATACTCTCGAAAATCTATTCCTATCACATTTCATGCATTTGTATTCGATGTACTGCAACATTCACAGAACGAATCTGTTACTGAATCTTATGAATCTGGTGTTGCCTCTTGTGACCTTGTTGTCTTTTATCTAAGACCCTTTTTATCGTGCAGTGTCTGCTGATAACACTATCCTTGCAACTGGAAGTTATGATACCACTGTAATGGTGTGGGAAGTAGTACGTGCCAGAGGCCACGAGAAAAGAGTTAGAAACGCACAAACAGAAGTACCTCGTAGAGACCACGTGATTGCTCAAACCCCATTCCATATCCTCTGTGGTCATGACGATATAATCACCTGCTTGTTTGTTAGTGTGGAGCTCGATATTGTCATCAGTGGTTCAAAAGACGGGACTTGTATTTTCCATACCCTTAGGGAAGGCCGATATGTGAGATCTTTGCGCCATCCATCTGGCCATCCACTGTCAAAGCTTGTTGCTTCGAGGCATGGGCATATAGTGTTCTATGCCGAGGATGATCTTAGCCTGCATCTCTACTCTATCAATGGCAAACATCTGGCAAGTTCCGAATCAAATGGGCGCCTCAACTGTATTGAACTCAGTAGGTGTGGTGATTTTTTGGTCTGTGCTGGTGACCAAGGGCAAATAGTTGTGCGATCGATGCACAATCTCGATGTTGTGAAGAGGTATGTGGGAGCTGGAAAGATGATCACAAGCCTAGCGGTGACTCCAGAGCAATGCTTCTTGGCTGGGACCAAAGATGGACACATTTTAGTTTACTCGATAGAGAATCCCCAACTCCGCAGAGCTGGTGCTGCTAGGAACAAGACAAGAGGCTCTGGGCCGTTGTAGATCGATCAGGTTGTCTGCAAGTAACAATCACTGCTCGGTTGTCACGATCGTATTCACAACAGGTATGCAAACTTTATTTCTGTCTGTTTCAATTGAAGCCATGGCCGTGCATGCTGATTATCGTGCTTTGCTTCTTCGAGATTTTGACGTATGGAAATAAAACGGCTTGGTGATGCAAATTGCCACTATTAAGTAGAAATCTTGCTAGTATGAATGACAACTTTTACCTGACTCATTAGCTCTGGTCTGCTTGGGGTAGATATCATGGGGCCGGAATCTGTTTTATATGATATTTATTCAAAGCATTCCCATTTGAACTACTATTAAACGATATTATTAATATAACTGGGAAGTGGCCATCTCTCATATAATGAACTTTCATACTCCATTTTATTCTCTCGCTTTTATTTATAAAAAAAAAAAATTGTTCTTGAATCTCTTAAGAAAGAATCGACTTGTTTGGTCGTTTTTCTTTGAGTTGCATAATAAGTCCCTCTATCGTGACACATACCCTAAACAAAATTACTCAACTTGACTAGTGCCTGGTGCAAATCTGTTAAGGTATTGAGATAAGCCGCCTTGCCCCACTGCCATTCCTACTTGCTAGAGTGAGAACGGACTCTATCCCCCTTTTTTTGTTTGGCAAACATATTCATTCTCTTAATTTTATTTTCTGCAGAAGCTGGCTTGAAGAATCCAGAGACTGAGTTCTGCTGAAATTACTTGGACCACAGTTTTGCTAACACAGGAGGTTTTGGTTTTAGGCATTCTGGAGATGAACTGTGAGGTGCTGATTTTCAGCTGAGACTTGCAGCGCTACAGACTAGCTGAAATGCTGGTCATGTTGCCTTCTTAAGATTCAGCTGCAGCCGCCAATGAAAAGGGAAATGCTCGCTCTTGCGGCTGGGTACTTGGATTTGTGGATACATCCTTATGCATACTTGTATTTGTATACCTACCTACCTGTACATTGTATAGTCTTGATAGAGGGAGAAAATGCTACCCAAAACTTGGTCTAACAGCTGACAATGCCAGCAGCTCTCAGGTCTATTATTATCATCTTCAGGTCATTTGTTGTTAGGTGATAGAGAACAGAAACTGGACATTGTACAGATGGAAACCCACCCTCGATGTCATCTACGGGAAATGGTGGCAATTTAGTACCGGTTATGGCTACTGTTTTTACTTATTTAAGATTTAGAAAAAGAGCAAGCACGGGTACGGCATCGATACTCCAGTATCAAATATTGAACTCTCAAATATCGAATTACAACCTAAAATCAATCTCAACCCAAAAATAAATTCGGTATCTCAATCCCAATCCAAAAATGTTTAGGAATTTCAATCGGTATTTTCGAATACGATACTATGCAATCAATAGATGATGGTAATAACACCCGTATTCCTCATCATTTTAAAAGTTTGTAGGCTTAAAAAGTTTGCTTATGAGAATGTGATGCGAGAAAAGTTATAAAAACTTATTGAAGTTATAATTAATTGGATTCAATCAAGTCTTCATCGAACTTATTCATTATAGGTTCTCATTTAGCGCAGACAGACTAGACAAAGGGTTTTGAGTCTGTCTAGCGCTAAGACATGATTAAGGAGAAGGGAGGAGATGATGATATCACCATTTCTCCTCATTGGTAATCTTTAATTCGATGGATTGGAGGTTCATATTTAGCGCAAAGTGACTAGACAAAGGGTCTTGAGTTCGTCTAGAGCTAGGACATGGTTAAGGAGGAGGGAGGCGATGATGATATCTCCGTTTCTCATCATTGGTAATCTTTAATTCGATGGATTGGAGGTTGAGAGATAACTAATGAGAATGTCTGTTTTTAAAATGTCATGAAAATAACAAGAGATTGAGTGCGAGACGAGAGTGACTTAAATTTGAAAGCAAAAATTGGGTTGGATGGTGGCTTGTGAGTTGGCAAAGATTGAAGAAGAACCAAAGTATGTGCTATATTTAATTAATTTTTTATTTTTGTTGTTTCTCAGTATTTTGGTATTTACTGATCACAATCTCGTAATCTCGAATACCAAATAACACTTCAAAATGAATCACAATCTCAATCCTTAAAAATAATTGTGTGTTCGATAATTTGTAATGCAAGTCATATCCATTTGTATTGTTTAATATTTTGTAATAAATGCAAGTCTTATTCATTTCTATAGTATGTAGACACAATTTGAAATGACAAAAGTTTATGGTTAGCAGCAAATCAGTTTGATTTGTAATGCAAGTCATATCCATTTGCATTGGAAGTAATTTGTAATGTAAATTAGTTGTAATGTACATCAGTCTCTAATGTAAGTAGTTTGTATAATATGTAACATGGTTGGTATGATGTGGTATTTTAGTTTGTATACTATGTATTCATAGTTTGTGATGTTTGTCAATCTCATTTGTAATGTAAATTAGTTGTAATGTACATTGGTCCCGTTTGTAATGTAAGTAGTTTGTATAATATGCAATACTAGATAAATGGCCCGCGCTCTGCCGCGGTTATTGTAATTTGAGTTATCTTATTTCAAGATAATTGGTTTGCGCTCTGCAACAAATTGTCATCAAAACGATTGTATCAACAAGTTAGCTTTCAAAAAATTTATGTCGTAGTTTGTGGTGAATGTCCTTATAAATAAAATGAACACTAATTGTAAGTTCATTCATCTTTGATAAACTACAATAATTTTGGACTAAATAGTTGGATTAATTAGATAAATGGATTGGATGAATGAATGCCTCGTACCTAAGTTTAATTTTTTTATGTCCCATACAAATAACTGGGAGAAGGTTAGAGTGAGTAGCTGGAAATTATGAGCATTTACAGGACACTAACACAATTGTGAAGAACAAATTTAAGTTTTAACCCCAAGGCAAAAGTAAAGGTCCGTTTAAAGTAAATTAAAAAAGAGAATGGTTTACCATGAGATGTAGATCCTTCCTTGATGAAATTATCTTATCCACTTAAAAAGCTATCTTTCCTTTTCAAAGGGAAGAGAATATAATGTCAAATTTTTACATACACCATAGCATCCTTCATCCTTGAGATCAAAAGATTTGTACAGAAATGATAATTATGATAAGGATGAATGACATAATGCACATTTGCTTTTACTTCCAGCATCCATCAGCTCCAAATTGTGCCTCGTTTCATTCTAAGTTGTAAGAAGATCACACTTTTAAACTTGTACTCTTTATTTGAAGCATTTTCCTGTGGAATATATGGCTGAGGGAGGTAATTCGTAACCACCATCAGTTCAAGATCAAACACACAAATACATGAAATTAAGAACTGGTATGCTAAAGCCATCCAAGAGTTATAAAATCCATGTTTCTCATTCATAATGATCTCTTAGACTTAATTAAGTATTCTAATTGGTACTGGTTAGGGACACTTCATTGATTGATTGGAGGCTTTTCCAAATTTTTAGTTCTGTGTAAATATAAAAAACTTAAGGCAAAAGAAGACTCCAAGATACATCAGTTAAAACAACATTGTGCCACTTGAAGAAATCTAAAGCAATTCAACTATAATGCAATAAAATCACTGAGAATCAAGGAAGTAGAGTTAATATTGTTAAGATTTAGAAAATGAAGTAGAACCGTAATATACCACGATCTCACTAAATGAAGTGGAGCTGACATGCATGTATGTCCACAGCATGTAGCCCACAAAATGCTCTTAAATTGAAGTCTTCCAATCCAATCCAAACCATGGTCCATGAAATCGTACCGGAGACCGTACCGGAAAAGTCAGCGATAGGGTATTTTATGACAAAATCGTTGTTTAACCGTAGTTCAACCGTTAGTACCGTTAAATACCGCCTATCGGTTTAGCCTCCGATACTGGTATTTTGTGGTTGAACCGTCGGTACGGTTTAATGGACCATGATCCAAAACCATCTATGCGCCAAACATGGTAATTTATAGGATATCATAAGAACAAATCCAATTGTAATTTATACAGATCGAGGTGGGTTAGCTGTCAGGTGGAAGGCACCAAATAATTGGTATCCAAGTGCTGTGTAGCTTTCAAGCCAAAGGAAGTATCACAATCTCCTTGTACATCAAAGAATTAGTGGATGCAACACCCATTAATTAGTGACATAGATCTGTGAAACAGGAAAAGCAGTTGACACAACAGAAGTTAAGGTTTCAAAAGAGAGACAAGTAATCCAAGTTATCTGTTACCTTCCATAGGATTAGGAACTCAGCTGTGGTTCCATTCCATAGTTGAATTCTATGTGGAAGTACGTGCAATATCTCCTGTGTTAACAATTCCCCTTATAATCATCTCTCTAAGAGTATATAATACGTACCTTAACTTTATAAAGAGATGGGACAAACTTTAGATGAAAATAGAGATATCAAAACAAACTTTTGATCCTTGTAAAGCATGACAGACGACATCGACCGATTGAGAAGACAGACATACGACATCGATCGGATTAGGACATAGAAACTGACAAAAAGTAACATATATCAGTATATAGAATTCAACACCTCAAGCTCACTCATCCTATCTGAATCTGATGATTATTTAATAACTACTTGATTCCTGCATATATATGCCAAATTGTCAATCAGCAAAGTAATCAGCAAAGTAATAGAAACGGGGGTGAGTGACAGAGGGGAAATTAAGGCGAAACACCAAAGGAAGAAGCCAGCTTGGCCAACCTCCTGGTCCTGCTTGAGAACTGCGTCGCATATTAGAAAGGGGTAACAACTTACCTAGCCGCCGCCACTCGTTCTTCGCAGGAAGGAAGATCCGAAAAGAGATTAGTTATGTGAGAGAGAGATTGGGGACGGAGGTAATGAAGGGATCTCGCTAGAGGAAGGGCGCACAGGAGCTTATGGTGGAGACGCCCACACCCCACTGGACCCCTAATGCAAAACCAACCCACCCCTCTCTTCTCTCATTTTCCTTCCCTTCCTTTCTACAGCAGCTTCTCCGTTATTCATTCCCCTTTCCGTTTCTCTTCCCACAACACCCCTCAATTCCTTACTTACAACCTTTTCTTCTTTTCGGCTTCCCAACGTTCTAATCCATGGCAGAAGAACAAGCTAAGAAGGCCGAGCCCGAATGCCCTGCCCCTCCCACAGCCGGTCCTCCGGCAGCTGCAGCTCCTGCTGACGAACCACCAAAGGACGTGGCCGAGGAGAAATCCGTAATTCCGGTCACTCCTCCTTCAGAGGACAAGTCTGATAAACCTAATGACTCCAAGGCCATCGTACCCGTTGAGAGTAATTACCTTCCTTCCCCTCCACTCTGCTTTCTGGGTTCTGATTATTTTGTTGCAACTCTGCCAAAATTTCGTTTCTTTTTTACCCTTTTACTCTGTTTTGAGATGACTTGCTAGAGAGTGAGCCACTGACTGACTGCCGCATCATAAATACATATTGTTAAATTTTGCTATGGATATATAGAATTCCCCCTTTTCATGTCCCCAGATTCCCTCAGAAATCTTTGTTATGCATACAAGAATTGATTTTTTTTTTTTTTTTTGGGTTGGTTGGTTTGGGAAACAGAGGTGGCAGAAGCTGCAGTGGAAGAGGCAAAGCCTGCCGAGGGCTCTATCAATCGAGGTAATTCACAAACCCTTTTCCCTTTCTGAGTTCCAGATTTTCATAGCTTCGGTTTGGTTGAATAAAGGAAGTAACTTTTTTCCTTTGTTTGTTTGTTTGCTGTATGGGTGTGGGTTTTTAGATGCTGTGCTTGCCAGAGTTGAAACAGAGAAGCGGACTTCTCTCATCAAAGCTTGGGAAGAGGCCGAGAAGAGCAAAGCTGAGAACAAGTAAGAAGAAAACCCTTCCAACTCTCATTTCATTCCCTTCCCTTTTCTCCATTTCCAGTGCCTAATTGGGTTTTTGCCCTGTTTTCCGGGAACCAGAGCTCAGAAGAAGATCTCTGCAATCGAGTCATGGGAGAACAGCAAGAAAGCGAAAGTCGAGGCGGAGCTCAAGAAGCTAGAGGAACAACTGGAGAAGAAGAAAGCAGAGTACGCCGAGAAGATGAAGAACAAGATCGCCCAAATCCACAAGCAAGCCGAGGAGAAGAGAGCCATGACCGAAGCGAAACGAGGCGAAGAGCTGCTGAAAGCAGAGGAGATTGCTGCAAAGTATCTGTGAAATGGCGATGTTCCTTCTTCGATTTAGGGATTTGAATCGCCGATTTGGGAATGAGAGTGAAAGACAATGACTGACTCAGCAGCCAGATCAGTGTTATTGATCGAATGGGCCCAATGACAATTAGGCCCGCAACTCAGCAGTAGAGCTTCGGTGGGCTTTAAAATAAACGGGCCCAGGGCTTTCTTCAGAGAAGAGACGAAGAGCAATCTTCTTCTTCTTCCCTGATTCAGTTTTGCCTTCCAACAGAGCACCAAAGAACAGAGTACTGCAGATGCAGTAGAGAGACAAGAGGCAGGAAACGAAAGAACACAGCGAGATTTTTAACGAGGTTCGGCACTGGGCTACTCCTCGTCCCGGAATAGTACTCACTATTCTGAGAGACTCTTTTGATTTTCTTTGACTAAAAAGGAGAAAGAAGAACGACGCAATTACAACGAATGTGAAAATCAAAGAGCTTGACTCAAGACCCGAATTCGCACAGGAATTAGTTACAACCTCTGATCAACTGAACCTCTACCTCAGAGTGATCAGAGCCACTGTTTTAACCCCAATTCCCTGCCCTGTACCGCTAGGGATTTCTCCAAAACAGCTGCTCCCAAGTTCTACAGAGGAGATGAATTTATAACCTTTCTTTTCCTTGCTGGATAGCCGTTGGGGCTGCAGGTTTGAATCATGATTAGCTCGGCTCCCCCTTGATTGATGCATCCTTTCCATCTTTGGTTCAATCCAATCTGTCAACTTGATTTGATGAGATTCTTCAGCCTAACAATCTCCCCCTAAGTTTAAGATTGCTGATTGACTCGTTGAAACCTGCATACAAGAGCAAACACCTTTCCCAGAGCAACACAAAGATGGAATCCACAAAAAGGTTCTGAACAAATCTCATAACACAGTAATAACCATTCAAAAGCTGGTGAGACACGTCCAGCAAAACCAAACTGCTAAGGCCAACACAAAAGCTGGTGAGACATGTCCAGCAAACCAGAAACAGACTATTCAATCAATCACTTCAACTGGTAAAACATGTCCAGCAAACCAGAAAGATAGTCAGCACTCAAGTAACTCAATCAGATCCATAGATATCACGAATATCCTGCAAGGCAGCAAAGACCTCATCCAAAGGAGGTGGGTCAGTGGAGTCAGATGATTCTGAGTCAGATGAGTCTGACCCAGAAGAATCACTACTGATCCAGTTGACTTCTAAGTCATGACCATCACCACCTTCCTCAGGATCTTCTTCAGGATCCTCCTCAGCAGATTCTTCCTCTAGTTCTGCATCATCCTCCCCCTCAACGATGTCATCCGCAATCTCATTAAGAATGTCATCCGCGTTCAGAAACACATTAGGAGTGGTGGTACGGAATGGATCAAGAGAAATCCCAAGGCGAAGAATGAGACGGGTGATGAGAGGGCCAAAGGGAAGATGTCCCAGATATTCAAACTGCTGAAAGGGATATAACCCTCCCAATAACAGATGACAGTAATCCAGAGGGACACTGGCAGTGGCATGAGTGATGATCCAGAGATCAAGGGGGGTGACTCTGTCAAGCAGTACAGTCCTAGGAAGGAACCTACGAGTGAGGAGAAAGTGAAAAGTACGCAGGGAAGGCAACAAAAATGCAGAGGGGAGGGTGAGTAATGCATCAGGGGTGTGACCAGTGAGATGAACAAACTCATGTTCAATGTTGAAGTTGAAATGCACCAGTTCAGTCTCATTGGCGAGGACTTCTCCTACCCTAGGGATATGCAAGAGATGGCGGAGATATTCAAGCGGGACAGTGACTAGATGGCCATACACTAGAGTGGTGAAGGTACGAGTGTGGAGTCCAAACGAACGAAAGTTCGAATAGAACAACCTCACTGCTTCAGGACAAACATACTCAACAGGAGCAGCCATAAGAAAGTCCCAACCTAAGTTATGGAGATATTGAGAGACATCTAACCCATACTCTGCTAAGTCAGGAAAAGGAACATGATAGGTAGGGATAATAGGGCGACGAGCAAAGGAAACAGCATGGCGATGAGAGTTTGCAGGAATTGGGTCATGAAACAGAGTACCTGTATACGTGCGAGAAAAACCTAGAACCATTGCAACTAGAAGCTTAGACTCTAAGAACAAGAGGATTGAATGAATGATACGAGACTCGACTAGACTCCCTTAAATAAGCTACCACAAAAAGAGAAGGTAAGGTAAGTACTGACAAAACAGGAAAAAAGAAAAATACACAGACTCAAAACAAGAAAGAAAAGTAAAGGAAAGAGTCACCGAGAAATCAGCTAGGATTCTCCAAATGATCTGGAGATCTCAAACCAATCTCATAACAAAGGAAGGTGAATCGATCAGCATTCAAGGCTTTAGTAAATATATCCGCCAGTTGGTACTCAGTAGAGATACGACTAATATTAATAATATTCTGTTGAACTAAATCCCTTATAAAATGATATTTAATTTCTATATGTTTGGTTCTTGAATGCTGAACAGGGTTTTTGGACATGCAGATGGCGCTAGTGTTGTCACAGAAGAGGGGAATGGGTTCAGAGGACACATTGTAGTCCTTAAGTTGATTCTTAAGCCAAATGAGTTGAGTACAACAGCTGCCAGCAGCTATGTACTCTGCTTCAGCGGTAGAGAGGGCAACAGCACCCTGTTTCTTACATGACCAAGAAACTAGGGAGGTTCCTACAAATTGACATGTCCCTGTGGTGCTTTTTCTATCAGTCAAACTACCTGCAAAGTCTGAGTCACTATATCCTAAGAGAGTAAAGTTGTCATGTTTAGGATACCAGAGACCAATATCTGGGGTTCCTCTAAGATACCTAAATATTCTTTAAACAGCCTTAAAGTGACTCTCCTTAGGAGCAGCCTGAAATCTGGCACAAAGACATACACTATGCTGGATGTCAGGTCTACTGGCTGTAAGATATAGTAGTGAGCCAATCATGCCTCTATACTTGTTTTCATCTACTGGAATACCGGACTCATCCTTATCCAGTTTGAGGTTTACAGCCATGGGGGTGGGACAGGGTTTAACATTGTTCATATCAAACTTGGACAACATGTTCTGGAGGTATTTTGATTGATTTATGAAAATACCAGTTGAAGTTTGTTTGACTTGAAGTCCAAGAAAGAATTTTAATTCACCCATCATGCTCATTTCAAACATAGATTGCATAGTTTCACAGAATGCAGTGCAGAGGGTAGGATCAGTTGATCCAAAAACTATGTCATCCACATAAACTTGAACTAACAAGATTTCCCCTGACTCATGTTTGATAAAGAGAGTTTTATCAATGCTTCCTTGAGAGAAGGAGTTATCTAAAAGAAAGGTTGTGAGGCGTTCAAACCAAGCTCTGGGAGCTTGTTTGAGTCCATACAAAGCTTTGTTGAGTTTGTAAACATATTCAGGATGTTCAAAGTCGATGAATCCAGGAGGTTGAGCAACATAGACTTCCTCCTGAATGATTCCATTTAGGAAAGCACTCTTAACATCCATTTGATATAGAGGAAATCCTAGGTGACTAGCAAAAGCACACAGTAATCTGATTGACTCAAGTCTAGCAACAGGGGCAAAAGTCTCATCGAAGTCTATTCCTTCTTCCTGAAGATATCCCTGAGCAACTAGCCTAGATTTGTTTCTAACTATTCCCTCTTCATCAGATTTATTTCGATAAATCCACTTAGTTCCTATGACTGTGACATTTTCAGGTTTAGGAACTAAATCCCAGACATGAAGATGTTCAAATTGAGTTAGTTCTTCTAACATAGAGAATCCCCATTCCTCATCAAGCAATGCTTCTTTAATATTTTTAGGCTCAAACTGGGAAACAAAGGCATATTGACCAGGAGTATACTTACCTCTGGTTTTTAGGCCATCATTCAGCTTGCCAATGATAAGATTTTCTGGATGCCTTCTTTGTATGTGTGGTGGAGCCTGAGGAACTTGTGAGGTATCTTGTGAGTCAAGGGAAGGTTCTTCCAGGTCTGATGGTGTCACTATTCTCTCGTTATGATCCTGTTCACTAGAGAAATCTTGACCAGACGAAGTCAGTTCATTTAAATCAAAGTGTAAAGTCTCATCATGTACCACAAAATCTGATTCATTGAACTTGACATGAACTGATTCTTCTACTTTCTTTGTTCTTTTATTGAAGATTCTGTATGCTTGTCCTTTGGATGAGTATCCCAAGAAAATAGCAGAATCTGATTTGGCATCAAATTTTCCAAGGTTGTCTCTAGTGTTGAGAACAAAGCAAGGACAATCAAAAGGATGAAAATAGGCAATGCTAGGAGTTTTTTCTTTTAGTATCTCATAGGGAGTTTTATTAATTTGCTTACGAACTAAGACTCGGTTGATAGTGTAACAAGCAGTGTTGACAGCCTCAGCCCAAAAGTGTTTAGGAAGATTGTAGTCAAGCAACATAGTCCTTGCACACTCTATGAGAGTTCTGTTTTTCCTCTCAACAACTCCGTTTTGTTGAGGAGTACGAGGGGCAGAAAAGGTGTGTTTTATTCCAAAATCATCACACAGGTTTTCAAAAAGTTCTGAAATGAACTCTCCACCATTATCACTCCTGATGTTTTTGATGTTGAAGTTGAGTGAGGCAAGAAAGATTTTGAATTTTTTAAACGTTTCATCTTTATGAGATAGAAAATACACCCAAGAGAACCTAGAAAAGTCATCTACCAACACAAAAACGTAGTTCTTACCACCTAGGCTGGTGACATTACAAGGACCAAACAAGTCCATGTGAATGAGTTCATAGGGGCAAGTAGTAGTAATGTCTGGTTTGGCTTTGAAACTCTTACGTTTATGTTTACCAGCAGCACATCGTATTGATTTGTAATGTAGGTAGTACTGATTTGTAAAGATCATAGCTTGTACTATTTATCAATAATAACGTTTGCATTGTTTGGCAATCTGTCAGGATTCACCCACCTAGAATTCCATGGTACAAAGTTTTGTGGAGTATATTTCTTGTTCTCAGGCATCGTTTTCCTGACTTGGTTGGTGCTCTGGAATAGAATCAAAACTTTAGTGCAACACAAAAGCTAAGGATTTGCAAGCTCCCTGATAATTGTTTGATGTGTGATATGGTAGCAGAAACCAATGATCATCTCGTTCTTCAGTTGTACCTTCTCAAAAGCAGTGTTATCTGGTTTATTTCCTTTGATAAACCTGGGCAAATGATTGAACTGGGATTGTGGTGATTAGAATTTGTAGTCTAGTATAGTTCATCCGAGTGGAAGAAATGGGATGGTTCGACTGAAAACTGCATATCGTAATCCAAATCGGTAGTCCGTATTATTGATATGAAATGATTGAAACACGATTTATTGCCAGAAGCTTCAGTTGGGATTCGGTGAAAGCTCGTCTGTAAATAACTCTGTATTTCCTGCACAAGTTGAGTACTGCGGGGTGAAACCAGTACGAAAGTGAAGTGAAGAATGAAAAAAGGGTAAGGTATCAACGTGCAATGAATGTGGCGATCAATGATCATGAAACACGACCTGACAATGGCTGAGTACAACAGTAGTAGGACAGTGGAGGAGAGCAATAAATGTAAAACGGAGATTGAAGATGCTCATCGCTCTCTGTTCCTTAGCAATGATGATAAAGAACAGAGCAGAAGAACAGTAGTGTAAGAAGTAAACAGAAGGCAAGAGAGAAGATACAACTTTCCCAATTCATTCATTCGTTCTGGAAATCGCAACTTTTTTTTATGTACACACACTGGACCAGACAGCACACTGCTAATGATGTTCATCAGCTTTACAACTACTTTCATTCAATACACCCTCTGCTTCTCTTAGCTCTGCCAATTTAGACTAAATAATGTGTGGTTTCGGTCAGTTCATCATCTCCACTGCTCATTCATCCGCCTGAGTTTGTGGCTTTCTCTCTCATTACCCAATTCCTCTGTTTTCAGGTATGGATATGAGTCCTCTGTTTTTCTCCTTCAATTATGAAAAATGGGTGATCCTGGGAATCGGCCACTCACACTCTTTTGCCCGGTACGGATGCTATGGGGGGAAAAGGGTTGGTGATAATTAAACTTTCCCCATGAACTTCTGGTGGGGGCCTTCAAAACTGCCATTTTTTTTCTCTCCTGTGTACTTGGCAGTTGTATATTACACACAGTTTCTGTTCCCATGGAACCATCAGGTCGAAACTTTCTCATCCTGTTTTTTGCTTTTAGGATCAAACTTCACCTTCCCCTGTTTTCCAACCATAGTCTGGTTGCCTGAACCCAGAAAGGCAAGGTCTTTTTCTACCCTGTTATAGTAAGGTGAAGTTGCATTTCTTCTCTGTAACTGCAACTGCGTGCGTTTCTTACCCATCCAGCTTTAAGTGTGAAATCTCTCTCAGGCGTGGTTGTGATCAAGTGCAGAGGGGCTTCGTGTAGAAACAAATGGTGAGGGTTTTTGCCGCTGCAGTGGAGGAAGGCAAAGCAGGGGGAAACGGGAAACCATCAGTTGGTCCTGTTTACCGTAATCTGCTGTCCAAGAATGAATTCCCTTCTCCTGATCCAGATATCTCCACTGCTTGGGATCTTTTCAGGTTCTCTCTCTCTCTCTCTCTCTCTCTCTAAACATTGCCTTGTGAAGAATCTATGTATCAGTCATTTTGGGCTTTGACTAAAACCTTCACTTTGTTCAGTGTATCAGTCAAGAAATACCCTGACAGTAAAATGCTAGGATGGCGAGAATTCGTTAATGGGAAGGTAATAAGAAAGAATCCACCGTTTTAGGGATACACTGATTTTGGTTTCGGAAGCAACTGAACTCTTGATTGTTGTTTGTTGTTATAGTATGGGGGTTATCAATGGAAGACTTACAAGCAAGCGAATGAGGAAGTTCTGCGAATTGGTTCTGCATTGAGAGCCTCTGGGGCTGAACCGGTAACTAGCCATCCTCTCACATTCTACTAACTAAACATGGGAGGGGGGAAAATGAAGAAGCTCACTGCTTTCTTGTATCAAACAGGGCTGCCGGGTTGGTGTTTATGGCGCGAACTGCCCCGAATGGACTGTCGCAATGGAGGTAATGTGTGGTGTGGCTATGAAATCGGATTCGACATTGCTCGTCTCTTTCTTTCTTTCTTTCTTTCTTTCTTCCATATGAACATTATTGGAAGTGACATGTCATGTGAAATTGTTATTAGGCTTGTGCTGCCCACAGTTTGGTCTGTGTACCTCTCTATGATACTCTTGGTAAACTCCTGCAGCCATTCACAATTTCTCCTTGCCTTATTCTTCTACATTTGCGCAACTTAATCGTGGAGATTAGATTGATAATGTATGCTAAATGGGGCGTGAGTGCAGGTCCAAATGCTGTCAACTTTATAATAGATCATGCAGAAGTGGATTTCGTTTTCGTGCAAGACAAGAAAGTGAAAGAAGTAAGCCTACTGCATACCATTTATGATAATGTTCTTCAGGATGAGAAAGAAAAAACATTGCTCTAACATTGGTTAGTAAGTTGCAGCTACTGAACCCTAGTTGCAATGCTGCTGGACGACTTAAAGCTGTCGTTTGCTTCACTTCCCTGACAAATGAGCACAAGGAGAAAGCAGCTGAACTCGGGACGATACCCTATTCCTGGCAGGAGTTTCTAGTGATGGTATTACTTGGTTTGCTGACAAAATCCCATTTATGTATCCTTTTTTCATGGATTTCTGTTCCATTCATTGAATAGTTGTTTTGACTCTACTGTTGTTGGTGTTTCCATAAAGGGTAAGGAGAATCCAACGGAGATAGTGCCACCACAGCCGTTCAACATTTGTACGATTATGTACACGAGTGGTACGAGTGGAGATCCGAAAGGTGTTGTGCTTACACATGAAACGGTTGCAAACTTTGTAAGGGGTATGGACTTGTTCATGGAACAGTTTGAAGACAAGGTAAATTAAGCCAGGGGACATGTGTACAAAGTTTTTCTTTTTTCTGGTATAGTGAGAGATTTCTGATTCTGGGTTCTTGAGTATGTAGATGACAGTTGATGATGTGTACTTATCGTTCCTACCGCTTGCACATATCCTAGACCGAATGATCGAAGAGTACTTCTTCAGCAAAGGCGCTTCGGTTGGTTACTACCATGGGGTATAATAATGTAGCTTCTCCATTCAAGATATGCACATTTCACTGTTCATTGTTTGTGGATTTGTAATTCTGTTCTGTTTTCTTCAACTGTTTGAAGGATTTAAACGCGTTGAGGGATGATTTGATGGAACTGAAGCCGACATTTTTAGCTGGCGTGCCTAGAGTCTTTGAGAAGATACATGAAGGCATGCAAGAATTTCTTTTACAGTCATTACAAGTAAAGCAGAAAAAAAAATTATCTGGTTGTTGAAGTTAAAACATTTTCCCCCATTCTGCAATTCAGGTATAGTGAAAGCATTAGACGAACTTAATCCAATCCGAAGGAGGGTTTTCGATTTTCTCTACCGATAGTAAGTATGGCATTCCGCCGAATCCCAGCCAAAAACAACTCAATGTTACTTAGACACAGACTGTTGAAATTGTCCCAACTGTTAATAATGCAGCAAGCTAGCCTGGATGAATATGGGTTACAAGCAAAAGTACTCCTCGCCATTGGCTGATCTATTAGCCTTCAGAAAGGTTTTTCCTTTCACTAAGAAGCAAGCTTTACTAGTACTATTTTCTGTGTTCCAACATTAATGAAAATGTATGTATCTTCTGGTGTATTTGCCACAGGTGAAGGCGAAACTAGGAGGCAGACTTCGTCTAATCGTATCAGGAGGAGCTCCCTTGAGCTCTGAAGTAGAAGAATTCTTGCGGGTTACTTGCTGCGCTTTTGTAGTCCAAGGCTATGGTACTAATACTATTTCATAAGATTGGACCTTCCTTACTATTTGATAATATAATAATTCCATGAAAGCACAAGCTTAATACCAAGTGTTCTGTTTCTTGCAATGCAGGATTGACTGAAACTTGTGGGCCAGCAACCCTAGGCTTCCCGGACGAGATGTGCATGATGGGAGCAGTGGGAGCTCCGGCAGTGTACAACGAGATACGACTCGAGGAAGTGCCCGACATGGGGTACAACCCACTTGGGGAACCACCTTGTGGTGAGATCTGTGTGAAAGGGAAGACAATGTTTGCTGGTTACTACAAGAACCCTCAACTCACTACTGAATCCATTCAGGATGGATGGTTCCACACAGGTTTTTTTCTTGGTTGATTAATTCCTTTCTTACCTACTAACTTACACAAAAAAACCAACCATCCTCTTGCTTTAGCTGCTTACTTACCTATGGTGTTGGTTATTCAGGGGACATTGGGCAAATATTGCCAAATGGGGTGATCAAAGTGATTGACAGGAAGAAGAACCTGATTAAGCTGTCACAAGGAGAGTACATTGCTCTAGAGCATTTGGAGAATGTGTTTGGGATCACTCCCATCGTCGACGATGTGATGGAAAACACCCTTTTTTTTTCCTGAATCCTAAACCCTAAACCCTTTGCTTGTTCTTCGGTCAATGTTCTTTAACCGTCTTGTTTGATTTGTTTCTGTAGATATGGGTGTATGGAGACAGCTTTAAACCAATGCTGGTTGCAGTTGTGGTGCTGCATGAAGAGAATGCTATGAAATGGGCTAATGCAAGTGGCTACAAGGATTCATTCCATGAGATCTGTTGCCTTGAACAGCTAAGGCAACATGTTTTGTTGGAGCTCAAGTCAACTGGTGAGAGGAATAAGGTACAGATTTCTGCCATGTGAATTGAAGGCAAGATCGATAGTATATATATATACACACTAACTTCTGTTGATTTGGGATTCTGCTGTGGAATAAAACGAATGATGAAAGCTGAGGGGGTTTGAATACATAAAGGGGGTGATATTGGAAGCTAAGCCATTTGACATTGAGAAAGACCTGGTCACTGCCACTCTCAAGAAGAAAAGAAACAAGCTGCTCAAGTATTACCAGGTAATTGGAACTTGGGTTTTTTATTAATTTATAATGAAACTATTACGTACCTTTCTTGGTTTAGTTTTGGTTTTGCTGAAATTGGATCTCTTCTTCTTCTTCTTCTTAAAGGCTGAAATCGATGGACTTTACCAGAAATTGGGAGCACAGCGTGGGCGTTGAACAGAGGGATTGCGGATGCAATAGTTGTGTTTCTTGATTTGCACGGTGACTGAACTTAACCAAGTTTGTGAAACAATAAAGCAAATGCAGCTTGCCATATGAGAAGTCCTGCCTTGACATTGGTCTTCGTCTAGTGAGCAAGGGTTTGTTGATGCAACCTCTAGTAAGTAAGGTGAACAAAAAGACCCGCAGATCGATCCACCCTTTCAGCCTTATTAAACCCATTTTTATTTTTGTCGTTAATTTTAGAAGAAATAGCATATTATTGATGTGTTCGTTTGTATGACCTTTTTAACTTATGTTTGCAAACATTTGTGGAAAAAAAAACTGGACATATGTTAAAAGCAAATTGCATTTCTTTAAAATTCCAAATAATATCCATGCAGTTAGATAATTTTCATCTCGATTTAGTTGAGTTTTTGTTTAAAAGTATCATCATAATCTTACAAATCCATAAGGTTCTGGTGGGTTTAGATTTAGTATTTTCAAAATCGTAATGTAATTAGTGATATTATAAACAAACCGTAAAATTCCTTTCTATTTTTTATTTGAGTTTAGTATTTTCAAAACCGTATCACCTAATCCATACACATGGGTGGATCCAAGTGGGTGAAAGGGTTGTCAATTGACAAACCTTGGATCCAATTTGGGAAACCAAAATCACTGTAAAATTTTGTTTTAGTGATTATAGTATTCAAATGTAAGATTATTTGACAACCCTTAATGATTTTGATCTATAATTGAATACCCTTGATTACATTTCTGGGTCCGCCACTATCTATACACCTAGGGGTGTACATGGGTCGGTTGGTTCAGGTTTAAGTATTTTAATCACCCAACCCATGCACTACGGTTTGAGAATTATCAAACCCAAACCCACCCAAAAAAATGTAAATCCTACAGTTTGTTTCTAATTGGGTTGGGTCGGGTTGACAATATTTTTAAGTAAAAACCCACCCCAACATAAAATATAAAATTATTATACACCATAAAAATATTTTATAACTAATTAAAATTTCAAACAAATAAACCGAGGTGAAAGGTATCAAAATTCACAAATGTTGTTTGAGTTTTAATAAAATGTGATTTACTTCAACATATGTATAGTTTTTTTCACGATATTTGTTGAAATAGGCTAAAAAATGTTATTCTATTAAAATTACACAAGAAAAAGGATTACGTGAATCATAATTATATTCAATTTATGTCTAAACCTTAAGTCGAAGAATGCATTAGATTAGGGAGACCATGATAGAAAAACATGGCGAAATATCTTAATTTTCACATAAGTATGGCTATATACGACATAAATATTTTTCAGATACGAACTCATACTAATAGTTGGAACACGGGTTGGGTCGGGTTCTACGGGTTGTGTAATCCAAAATCCTAACCCAACCCAAAAGAGGCGGGTTGTACAAAAGAAAATCCTCACCCAACACAAAACCTTCGTTTTAGCGATAAATACGGGTGAGTTGAGTCGGGTTGGACGGATGGGTCGATTTGCGGGTGTGTTTGTTCACCCCTATATACACCCCTAACAAAGTAAATCATTTTATACAATATTACAAGAAACCCATCTTCATATCTTGCAAGTAATTTGCAAGATTGTCAACCAACCGGTCATTCGTCTCCCTGTCTCCAAACGTCCCCTTAGCAGCCTTGACGGCGCTCCTCCACGGCTCGCCTGACTCTTCCACCATGGCCGCTGCCACCGTCGCCGCCACCGAATCGCCGGTGAACGATCCGTCGCCGTCTCGTCTCGGAATCTCCATCCCCAGTTTTTTCCCCGCCAGCAACCTGGCATTAAGCCCCTGGTCGTTAATCATCGGAAGCAATATCAGTACCCTGCCGAAAGCCAAGCCTTCCACCACCGAGTTACACCCGCAGTGAGTCAGGAACCCTCCGACCGAGTCGTGGCTCAGTATCTTCACCTGCGGGGCCCACTCCGTGTACACGATCCCCCGACCCGCAACCCGCTCCACGAACCCGCCCGGCAGCATGGCCGCCGCGTCCCGGGTCGACCCGGCCGCGTACCTCCGCAGCGCCCAGAAGAAGGGCAGCCCGGACTTTTCCAGTCCCAGAGCCAGCTCGGCGATTTCCTCTCCGGCCAGCGAAACCTCCGTTCCCAATGCCACGTACACAACCGAGTTGACTCGCTGCTCGTCGAGCCACTCCTTAATCTCACCCCATACGGCTGATCCACCTTCATCCGACTCTTCACCGGTCACCGGCGGCAAGAACCCGATGGGTATAATCCTCTTTTCGTGAATCCGATCGAGAAGGTCGAACCAATCCGGTTCGAACGCCGGCGAGCTCCGCACGATCACGGCGTCGCTCTCCTCCACCGCGACGCTGAACCGGATCTGATCGGATGGCCCCGAAGAATCCTCCTCCGTTTTCTCCACGTACTTCGTGATTTCGTGGAGGCGATACGCCACGTCGGATTCGAACGGCACCCAATCGGGGGCCACCGTGAAATCCTCCGCGCTCGACCGCGAATCCACGAACCCCGGGGCGCCGGTGAACGAGATCGTCGCGGCGGTGAAGAGGCTGAAGAAGGCGCAGGAGATCCGGCGGCCGGCACCCGCGGCGGCGGCGGGGAGCCAGTGGGAGGCGTAGTCGTAAACAACCCAATCGGGGTTCAATCGGCGGAGCAATTCGGTCAGCGGCGGGCGGAGGGAGTCGAAGGCCTGCTTGAGAAGCTGCTGGTGGTTGTAAGGGACGTCCATGGAGGATTCGGCCTGCGGCGGGAGGTTGGGGACGGGAGGTAAGGGGAAGGAGACGAGGGTCATTTGGGAAGAGAGGTGTAGGGGTATTTTGGGTAGTCGGGAGAGGTTTCTGGGAGTGGAGACGAAGTGGATCCTGTGGCCCTTTTGGGCTAGGAGCTTGGAGAGGTGGAAGAATGGGATTAAGTGGCCCATGGCCAGCCATGGAAACATCACTATTTCTAATTTGAGACTGTTACTATCCTTGAGGTCCGCCATTGAAGAAGATGGGAGGATGAAACTATGAAGAGAAATGGATGTTAGCCTGTAACTTGGTTCGAATTTGGAGGGTTGAATTGATTCATCGTATGAATTTGTATGGTGGGTGGATGGAAGTGCCAAATTGGCTACGGCTCTTGGATATGACCCATAATAATAAACAAACTCATCTTCTGTCGACTTTGATCAATGTTATGGGTTTATTTCATAATGGAGAAACGATGAATTATTAGGTACACTGAAGCTGACTGGGTGAACTGGAGTTTGACTGGTTCGGGTTAATTGTGTACCCGTTTTCATGTGTTTGATTGTCATTTCTATTGATTGGGTCGTTTGGATGGATCAATATAGAAATGAGTCAATTTGATCTATTGTCTCGTTTTATAAACGAGACAACTAAAACGAGTCAATTCGAATTACCTGCCCTCACCCCCATGTAATTGAAATTGACTCAAAACGGATCAATTCAAAATACCTCAGGCAGATTGATCCATCCAAATTTTTTTGTTGGCAAACGAGGCAATTTGGTACAATTGTCTCAAAACAAAACAATTGTATCAAATTGATCTGTTACAATTCCTCATCCAAACGACTAGGTTATATTGATTGTTCCAAGCGAAAGTTACTGGCCAGCCGGCCGATTCTTTCATTGCGTTGGGGAATTAAAACTGTCGTTGGTTTTTTCGTCGCCCATTAAAATTAAAAGTTGTTACCCATGACGATCTTACCCGCATATTTACTGTATGCCAAATTTTTGGTCTTGCTTCAAAAGACTTAACAATTGCGGGATTTTTCCAGAAATAGCACCTTTAAAAAAAATTACAAAAATAGCACCCATCCGTAAAAATTTACACTAATAGCACCCTTTTTAATAGAACGCACCTTGTAGATGCGTTTTATATTTAAATCGCACCCTAAGGGTGCGTTTTACAAATAGATCGCACTAGTAAGGTGCGTTCCAATTTTCTGGACTCAAATCGCATTTTGGCCAAGCAGTTTTAGGTCTGACCTACTGAAACCGCTTGGCCGAGGTGCGATTTTAGGTCTGACCTATTAAAACCGCATCATAAAGGTGCGGTTTGTTTCTCCCAAACAAAACCGCATCCTCATGGTGCGATTTTGCCATACAAACCGCACCTTGAAGGTGCGGTTTTGGTCAATCAATTTCCGACATGCCATGCAGACGTAACAGACGTGGGTCTGCATGGGCCTGCTTGGTAGACGAAAACCGAACCTCTAAGGTGCGGTTTTCATCAGTGATTTTGCCTATAAAAGGCCTCCCGGACAACCACTTCTCTTCACACATCTCCTTCTCCCTTTTCAATTTTCTGTTGTAGCTCTATATTTCTTTAGTAGTTTTGCGATTAAAGTTAACTCATAAGTTGATTTAGTATTACTTTTTATTGTTATTTTTTATTTTTTATTTTTATCGAGGTTGTCAAACCGGTTTATGCCAGTGTGCCGGTTTAGCAAGTGGAATGGTTCAACCGGTGACACATACCGGTTTGTGCCGGTTCATGCCGGTCAATATTACAAATAAAATTATAAATACTCATATTTAAACATGACATTTAACGTCAATACCTAAGCATTTATACTTGAATCGAACAAATAACATCAATATTTAACTTTTATACTCATAAAATAAATCATAAAATAAATTTTATTAATTAAATTCTCTAAAATAAAGTCATTTTACTTAGAGATTCGTATATCGATCGTGCCGGTCATACCGGTGGTGTCACGCCGGTTTTATGACCGGTACCGATTGAACCCGATACAACCGGTGGCACGCCGGCCGGCGTGACAACCATGATTTTTATGATATTAACTGAACTACGGTTTTATCGCAGATGGCATTCCAAAAGTTCACGCTTGGCTTACGGTGGAATGGTTACACGGAAGAGACCGGAAAGGGGGTCACCTACGTAGGTGGCAATTTTCAGAAGATAAAGGTCGCTACCAGACCGCTGCTTGAAGACCTCCATCAAATGTGCACTAACGTTACTTGCATGGATGGCACGAGAAGAGTTGATCGTATGGTGTACCGATATCCAAACAGAGAAAGTGGGTCATTGTGGCATGAGGAATATCTCATAACCACTCAGGATGAGGTAGACGCCATGCTCGAATTCATGAGGTCCAACAATCTTTCCAAAGTCGAGATGTTCGTTTACACCGAGCCGGTCGTAGGCGTTGGAGGTCATTCTGGACACGGTCAAACATCTGGTATCCATGGTGGAGGTGAATTATATGGCGATCATCCCTACCAAAGTTACCATGATCCTCATTCATATTTTCAGTACCAAGAGCAAGGTGAAGGTCATCATCAATCATATGAAGAAGAAGTTCAACCGGACCGGCCCAACCAACCTCAGTACAACTTCCACTCAGGCAGCGGGGATGATCACTCACGCACACCGGTTTGCCGTCGATGGGGAGATGGGTTAGGATGGCGACATCCTTTAGCGTGATGGTGGCCTCTCCTTCTCTAAAGTTGAAACAATGGGTCTCCTTTCTCCATCTCTCAACTAGGGCGGTGATGAGTTGGCGATCAACTTTGATGCCGTTAAAATGCCTAATCGGGTCCAACCATGCCCTTTTGAGAAAGGGCAAGATAGCTGGGTGGAATGGGAGGACATTGATCGTACCCTGTAGCGGATTATTGTTTGTGCCTCCTAGGGAAAATTTACATGTTAATTATTATATATTAGTAAGGGTTTATTCCTTATATATTAGTAAGGGTTTATTCCTTATCATATAAAGATATTTCATAGAATTAACATAATAGCATTCTAAATTAATAATAATTTAAAGAGATACATACATATTATCATAAAACAAACATCCTGAATTAATTAACATAATAACATTCTAAATGAATAATAATTTAAAGAGATACAAACATATTATCGTAAAATAAACATACTAAATTAACTAAATTAAATGACATTGTTAATGAATCATAATTTAAAGAGAAACATACATATTCAAATGTTTGAAATTAATAAAATTCCTTTTGTACACATCAAAATAAATCGTAAGGGTTGTTTGGTAAATTATTTAATCGTGTTGGTTGTTTTAAATAATTTAATCGAATACAATGCAACACTCGTTAGACTCTTAGAAGAGGTATACATCTTCTTAGAAACGCAGTCTTTTTGATAGAAAAAGGGGGGATCCGAGGATCTCTTAATACCCGATTTTCCCAGGGAATGGGAGGATATGATAATCGCTTAAAACCCCATTTCCTTAGACGTGCATCTCTTTATAAAGAGTCGAAGTAAGTGGCGCTATGTATTCGATTAAATTATTGAAAACAACCGACACGATTAAAAATTCAACATAAATTTATTTTATATTCCACTAAATACATTAACAAAATAAAAGAAGGACAAATGGTAAAGAATTGTATGTACCGGGTGAGCGTTCCAAACATCCCTTGAGCGATGGTTGGGTTGGTCGTACAAGTCGGTTGGATCCAACGGTCCTTGCTCGAGATAATACCGTTGGTTGTATATATCCACGTCCTCCCCAACCTACGAGAAAATAACAACGAGGTTAGTACATAGATTAATTAAAAAGCTTATAACAACAACAAAAATTAAACCAGAATAATGAGTACGTACTGCTTGAAATTCATCAACATAAACTCCTTCTCCTTGCCACCATTCGGTTATTTTTTCGGCGCAATTCGGACAGAGCTTCGGCTCGGCTCGGCGGGTTTTGATGAAAAAACCTAAGAAATGTTTTCTGATGGCAGATCGGACTTAGCCGCAACCAACAGACCACTAATTCCTAGGATTTTGGGAGGGGGAGGGTTTAGAGAGATAAATTGTAGAGAGAGAAGGAAGAATGGGTTGTGGTGTGAAGAAATGAGAGGGGAAGGGGGGTATTTATACCCATCATATCGCACCCTCCAGGGGCGATCGGGGTAATTTTCCCCTAGCGCGAATCGCTCTCTTCCAATGCGATTTGCGCTTCCCTAGGCGCGGATTGCTCCGCTGGCAAGCGATCTGGAATCCTCGGCGCGGATCGCTCCGCTGGCAAGCGTTGAGCCGCCCGATCGTCCCTCCTTCCAACGATCTTGAAGATCGTTCCGCAGCAGCACTAAAACACACTGACCTATTGCGATTTGTTATATGGAACGCACCCCTCTGATGCGTTTTATATGTAGAACGCATCTTTCCGGTGCGTTTTACCTTTAAAACGCATCTTAGGGGTGCGTTCCAAAAAAATTGGTGCTAGTTTTGTAAAAAAATTTATATGGGTGCCAGTTTTGTAAATTTTTTTTTAAAGGTGCTATTATTGGAAAAAATCCCAACAATTGCTTTGTGGAGAATTATACACTCAGTCGACCTCTAAGGGAGCATAACGAACTTGATGTCACCTTGCGTAGCATTTGTGTGCAGAAGTATAGAGTGTCTTCTCAATTATCCATAGACATTGTAGTTAATGTATTTTAACATATATCAAACTACGAAAATCTAACCTAGCGCGCACTACAGGAAAAGTCACCTTGGATCACTGGATTTCCCGTAACTGAACAGTCAATTCTCGTGACGGAAAGAATTTGTCACGATATATTCCCGTATCAAGCATGCCCGTGATCAAAGGTAAAATATCACGGGAAATCCCGTGACAGAGAAGATAAAATAAGAGGAAAAATCCCATGAAAGAAGCTCTATTTTGTCACGGTAATTCTCGTGACTAAATTGTGAAATATTCATGGGATTTCCCGTGACTTCTTGGGTTATTCGTTACGGAGTTTTGTCTCAATGGTCAGAGAAACCCCGTGATGGTTGGTCCTTACTAATCAGAGGAAAATCAAGTGATGGATACTAATCAATAGTCACTAGAGAAACCTGTGATTGTGGTACATATATCATGTTTTTGTTCCAGCCCACCAACAATCGTGGAAAACTATTCTGATTGTTGTTTAACAATCAACAAGTAAGAGGAATATATTCCTGTAATAAAATGGTCATTTTCGGTCATGTGAACTTACCCATGACAAAATTTCCCCGTAATTAAAGATCGATTTTCTTGTAGTATAGTAAAATTTTCATTTTACATTCATGTCGTAGCTCACAACTCAGACTTTTTATAAAACAAAGATGCATTATTTGATGCCTAAACTGAGAAATACTTTTTGTCATTCTAAAAATAATTTTATATGAGTGAATTTTTTTATTTAATATTTTATGTTAATTAGTGTTTATATTTTCAAATGTTTTACAATCTTCTAACTACTTAATTCATGATTTAAAAGTAATATTTGTGTTACTTGTTGATTATTATATTAATAAATATTTATTTCATGTATATTTTGTTGGTGAGTAATTAAATCATCATAATTTTCCTTCGGGGATAACTATGGCAAAAAAAGAGATCATTCTAGTTTTGTGTTGTTTATAAATCCTTTATATTTTAGGAGAAATTTTTATGATATGGTCGGTATACTTTGTGTAATATTAATTTGTATATTTTTTTATGGTAGTTATTCATTTGTAATGCAAGTAATATTATTGTGTACAATGGTTTGTACCTTCAAGTTCTATCGATTAGTAATTTTTATAGTGATATTTTCTATTTTTAGTATTTTTGGTATATAATTTTAACTTGATTTGTATACTTATATGATGTGGTTCTGGTTTGTATACTTTTTAATATTGCTTTGTATACTTTTATGATATAGTTTGTATAGTTTGTATTTTTTATTAGTATACTTTTATAATTTATTTTGTATACATGGTAATATTAGTTTGTACATATTTATGATATAATTTGTACACTTTTATATTCTGTTTTTTAAATAACATATTATTGATTTTTTCATTTTTATTATAATGTTTGTACATTATATGTTTTACTTTGTATGATTTTCAGGTAAGAATTGTAAATTTTGGATGTTACTTTGTGATTTTTATTTTAAAAATTAAAAAAGATGATAAAAAAACAAAGAAAAACGCACGAGAGAGGGAGGATTAAAAATTATATAATATTAGTGATTAATAAAGAAACAACCACTTAAAAAAGGCGACTAAAAATTGCTTTGCGGTTCTCGGAGTAAGCGATTCCGCACACTCGTAACCCTAGCGGCTGCCATCGTAGGCCATGGCCGGCCTGGCGCCAGAAATCTCCCTGGTAGTCCAGCCGCTGGATGCCACCTCTAGATAGCGTCGCCCTCCCTCGGCGACGTCATCCCCAAACAGCAGGTGAGAAAAAGAATCGCAGCAACCAAAGAAGAAAGTGAAGGCGATGCGCGCCAACCCTCTCTTCGATACGCAACCAATGGAGGAGGAACAGGTACTCGGTGAGGAGCACCACGAGCAGATTAAGGGTGATGACCCTGTGAACAATCCCCCGCCGTCGACATGGGGCGCGGGACCGACAAGCTTTTTTCGACCATTCACTACGGAGGAATGGTATGTAGCTGAGTCTGACTCGGAGGAGTGGCGGAAGCCATGCGTGAGGACGATCTAGACGATGAAATACCCGAGGATGACAACCCGCGATGTCCCACGATCCCCTTCAAAGCTTTGGAGAAGCAGAGATATCGGCAATCCTGGAGGTCAACGCTCATCGTCAAAGTGATGTGTCATACGTTTCCCTTCCCCATCATCTCGAAACGACTAGAAATGCTTTGGGTAAAAACTGGAACTATCCAAATTTCTAGTCTTTCGTATGGGTTCTATGTTGTTCGCTTCAAGAATCAAATGTATTATGAGCAAGCTTCCATGGGAGGGCCATGGATGATCGACAATCACTATATTACAGTGAGGTCGTGGCGTAAGGGTTTCAACGCCAAATTTGCGGAAGTGGCGACGACCCTTGTTTGGGCTCGCCTTCCGGAGCTGTCCGTCGAGTTCATAAATCGCGAAGCGGTAGAGAGGATAGCTTCTCGAATTGGCCGCCCGGTCCGGGTTGATCGTGCTACCACCACTGGTACTCGCACAAAATATGGCCGAGTTAGCGTCGAGGTGGATCTTACTAAACCCCTATTGGGCAGTATAAGATCGAGGGGCGGACATACTATGTGGAGTACGAAGGGTTTCATAACATTTGCACAAAATGTGGTATGTATGGCCACTCGAAGTCAACCTACCCGTCACTAAGGAAAGTGCAACCGGAGAGTCCGGTGGAACCTCAACCAAGTCCCAAAGCTACTACTACTCCCCCGACTGCCTGTGGTGATGAATGATGGTCAAACTGAAGTCAAAACCTAACGGGAGGACAAACCCCCAGTTGCATGGGAGTGGAGCTACACCGACGCCACAAGTCACGTCTATACCTGGTGGCTACGCTTCTCGGCACTAGTTGAGGAGGAATCATCACAAATGGATATGGATAATAGTGGTAATGGTGGAACTTCCTCAACCATTCTCGAAGGTATGCAGGTACAGGGAGAAGGTGCGGGGGTAGAGTCTAACCTCTCCAAGTGTACTTCTTCTTCTCCTGTGGCGTCTCAGGCCGCGATGTCGCTGAGCACAACACCTTTGCCTGAACAAGTTTCACTGGGACTGGATAGAAAGGATGCGAGTGGAAATACCAAAGGTTGGTGAGTGTCCCTATCCATTATGTGCCTCTTGGGATTGGTAGGAAGGCGGAGGCTAGCCTGAAAGTTGTCAAATCGGGGGGCAAGGAATTACCTGCATCAGCGGGTGCTCAGAAGGGCCAGAATCATACCAAGGGTCAGAAGGCTACCAAGCGTGGGGCGAGTAAGACAACCGAGAAAGGTTAGACCCCATCCCAGGGTCAAACTGGGGTGTCGGGTACGCGGAGCACATCCTTGAAGGCTCCTGACAACAAGTGTTTGGAGGGCACCTCCCTCTAAGCAAAGGAGAAGGGCAATTATTTCACACTTCATCATTCCCCCCCCCCCCTCTTTTAAATGTGTCTTTTCACTCTCTCTTTGCCTTCCTCATTCTCTTTCTGTTTGTTTTTTATCTCTCTCTGAGTTTTGTATCTCACCACTCTCACCATTCCCTTCCTCTTTCTTCCCACTGCCTGAAATCAAGAGAAACCGAGAAACATCCCAATTACTTCTCCAACTTTGCGTTCGAAAATGCTTCTTCTCCATTCACGGTCTATAATGTGAATCAGAGCACCTGAAACTTGGCGAACAGATGGTCGCTTATTCATCGATGGAGCAAATTAGTTTCATAGCTTGTGAATAAACTAATTACTAAAAGTGATAAAAACAACTCTCGATAAACCAATTGAGTGAGTGCATAGTAGTTCACCGCTTAAACCATTTTATTTATCTAAAGAATTAAAATGCATAATCAGGTTCATCTTCATTAGACATGTATTTGTCGTACAAATTCATTAGACATAAAAAAATGGTTTTGAACCAGCATATCAAACTAAATCTCATCTTATGATTGTTGGATCCAATCATGTCATATTAGCAAGAGGTCTAAGGCTATTGGTCAACCAGGTTGAAAGTTAATACTAATTTAAGATTTATATATCGCTTCCAAATGTTCAATACTCCAACTTTATATGCAATATTCGAACAGATATATGAGTTTCAACCCCTTCCTCAAATTTTTTGGACTATAAAAAGCTCAAAACACACACACACTTCCAAAGAGATACTAAATCTCAATTTCTTCTTCACTTTACTTGCTTCTAAAGTTATTGTTAACATTGTTTGTTATTACTGCAAACTATATAAAAGAGCTTTTAGCTATGAAGTTAATCAAGAAGGATTTTATAAATGAGTGTTTAGTTGTATACATTGAAAAAGGTTTGAGTATCAAAATAAACAATGAATGCATTTTACAAACCTTTTTAGAATATGATCCGTCACACGTTGATGTAAAAAAACTACTCATTAATTCAAATATATATTATTTTTAGAATATATTATTTTTTATCAAATGGCGCATTTCTCTTTAAATATGAGTTCACAAATATAGACTATGTGTTGCTCGCACTTGTGCGCGAGCCCATGAAGCATTCATGCTTATACTGGGTCGATCCACACATATTATCTTCATGGTATCGTATGCGCTAACAGTGTCGTGCTAGCTCGACCATGTGCCTAGGTATAGTTATATGCATTCTAACAATTAAGTTTCTACTTATTCACAACACCAAGATAAAAAAACAGTCATAAATGTACACAGTATCTGGTTTTGACTACCAGATGAAATATTACATTTGAACCAACTACCACTGATGTCACAAATAATAAGTATACCTCTAATTCATACATAAAATACTTCAATCATAAAAAATATTAATATTAAATTAATTATTATGAAGTGTAAAAATTTTATAGTGAGGTTAATTATAACTCATTCATATGTTAATGCCCTATAAGTTGATCAGCACATCCAAAAATGGTGAAATGTCACATTAAATCACAAAATTACTTGAACTTCTTCGAGCGCGAGAAGATTGTAAATCTATTGATGTTTTTCTACTTCTGTTCTGGGGCCAATATTGTCTCATTATTGTGGGTCCATTCATGCCAGATTAGCAAGAGGTTTAAAGTTTAGCAGTTAACCATGCTAAAATTTTAGAGAATCATTCACCTGTAGTTTGTACAAAATATTATTGTTTCGTAGTAGTTCTGAAAATTTATATTAATTTAAAAAATTGTACATTTCTTTTTCATATTCAATACTGCATTCAATATGCAATATTTTCAAGCAATGAAATATGGGTTGCAATTTTAAAATTATCCGAAATTGTATAGGTTATAAAAAATTATAAATTACATATTAAAATTTGTTTTTCATAAAATTTAATAGGCTATCTAACCGTGATGGAAAGTCCTCTGCTTTTTAAATCTTCGCTTAGTGTATGTTTAAAATTTAAGAAGATTACACAAATTTGTTTAGTTTAATTGGTTGTGATTATTATTTTTATTTGAAAAGACCATAGTTCAAAACGTGATATTGATACTTTTTTATATAAAGTAGATAAATAATTGTGATGACAAACTTACTCTTCATATTTTCACTCTCAATTCATGAAATATGAAATGGAAAATGTTAAATGAGCTTCTTCAACCAAGTAGGAATGATATTTTACATGAAATTATTATATCTTATAGAAAGTGATTAATTGTAAAATCAAAATTCAAGTAATATTGATTCAAACATATATAAAATTATATGTCGTGGTTCGGTTTAGACAAAATACATATATGTAACCAAAATATGGACCTTTGTGACAAATATAGTAATTTTTTGTGACAATCTACTCATAATATAAAGATAAATTGGGCGCAATGACGAAAAAGAGCTTTTTAGAATCATTCTCAGACCATGAAATTTGAAATGAGACTCTCATTTTCCAATTTTATCATTATATTATGTGTATATTTGTCACAAAAAAATGAATATACTCGTCACAGAGGTCAATGTTTCAGCTACACTTTTGTATTTTGTCTAAACTAAAGTACACATACAATTTAATATTAATGTTTGAATCAATGTTACTTGAGTTACGATTTCAAAACTAATCTCTTTGTATAAGATATAAATAACTTAAGATAAAATATAAATATAGAAGCATCATCACCAAACATATTTCTAGAGTTTAATTAAAGAATAACATAAATAAAATGTAGCCTAGTTGGTTATAAATTATAATGCTCTTTCTTCATTTGAGTGACCTAGGTTTGAACCTTGATGATAACATTTTTAATTAGGGCTGGGAAACGATGCGATCTGGTACAGACCGGACCATATATACGGTATAGAATGAGAGGTTGGAGTATAGGCCACATACCAGACCACAGACTATACAGTTCAGACCATACCACGCCTATGCGGTCTGGTCCAGATAGACCATACTTAACCAAAAATTAACAATTTGATTAGTCAACCATACAAAAGAAATTGAACCAATAGCCAAAAATAATTTATTTTTTCCTTCAAACATATATTTCAATATGCATGAATAATTTTGACACCATAAATCTAAGTAAATAATAAAGATACAAATTCAAAGCATCCCAACTTGTAACATAACGTCATAAACATTTACATAATGTCATATTAAGACACGATGTCTCTACTCTCTGTGAAATGTGGTTGTGAATGAAGGAGGGGGACGAGATTCTCAAAATTAAGATTGAGAATTGGGTATCCTTGTGGGAGTTGGGAGAGTGATCGAGTGAACTGCTAACATGTATTAAGAAGTTGGCAGGGTCCTCGGTTTGGTTCAGTGAACCGCGATCTAGACCAGACCAGATCAAACCAAAAAATCAAAACATCATATAATTCAGACCATGAACCAGACCAAACCAAACCAAAAAATCAAAACATCATATAATCCAGAAAGTTCATTTTTGTTATTGCACCCAATTCATCTTTACATATTAAAAATAGGGCTAGGAAAATAGATCAGACTGTTTGAAAAACTATGGTCCAGACCAGACCACACAGTTTTATCCAGACCGTAGACCGTTAAGCCTCCGAAGGCTGCCCTAGCTGCGCGTTCGAGTGGAGCCTCAAAGGGGACTCAGGGACGTTCTGGGAAAGATGGGCAGAAGCGTCCGAAGCCTGGTTTCAAGATGAGTCTAGGCGAATTGGAGGAGATGCTATTTGACAAAAAAAGAGGCAATGATGAGATGATGACTGTTTTTGAGAATAAGCCTCTGCCTCCAAAGAAATTATGCTTTGACCCTTCTGTTATGCAAGATGTCAGACTCGACAATGATGATTTGTTGGGCGAGGAAGAGAAAGAGGCGGATCAAGTTCACCAAGACCCGGACGGAGATGGAGATGGTGATGAGGATACGGTGGAGGAAGCCAACCGCGAGTGGCCCCCAGCGAATAAATGAAGCCAATGTTCTGGAATTGTCGTGGCATTGGGCCAGTCACGACGATTCGGCAACTTGTTTCTTTGAATTTTCAGTTTGTTCCCGATGTCGTTTGCTTGTCGGAGACTTTGTCAAAGCGCGATGTCGTAGTTCGCCAGTTTAGGCGCTTAGGTATTTCTAATTCTCGCATGTTTTTTGTTGATGCTGCCCACGCTGCCGGCGGCCTTGCCTTAGGTTGGTCTACTGGGATCTCAGTCTCAGTCCTTTGTAGTGAGTCCTTTTTTATTGCTTTTCAATTGAATAAAGATAATTTGGATTATGTGGTGGTGTTCGTTTATTTGAGTTGCGATTACCAGACTCGCACAAATCAGTTCACTCGCATCCAAAGTTTGTGCTCGCGCTTAAGAGTTCCATTTGCGATTGTTGGGGATTTTAATTCTCTGCTTGCATCTAATGAAAAAGAGGGTGGTAATCCTTGGCTTCCTGCTCAATCTCTTAACTTCCGTGAATTTGTGGATGATCTAGGTCTGCATGATTTGGGCTTTGTTGGTCCCCAGTTCACTTGGTCAAACAGAAATACTAATCCGCAACGGGTGATTCAGGAGCGCCTTGACCGGGCTTTGGTCTCGGCCGGTTGGCTAGATCAATTGCCTGATTCGGCTCTCCACCATCTTTCTGACCAAGAGACGGACCATAGAGCACTGTTATTGGCCACGGAATCTGTCCAACGTCGGGGGAAGAAGCTCTTTCGTTTTGACGCTAGGTGGTGTGAGAATTCAGAAGTTCGGGACATTGTCCAGGAGGTGTGGGATATGAGCTTTGATGGTACCCCTATGTTTCGTCTATGGTGAAAACTTAAAGCCCTCCGGCGCCGGTTATATGAATGGAGTAAGCTTGGTAAGAGTAACTCCGAACGGAAAATTCGGAGCCTCCGACGGGAATGGGATGTTACTAGAGGTGCTATCGACATTGACTGGGGAAAGCTTCGAGAGATTGAAAGCCAACTACGCGCGGCTTGGGTGGATGAAGAGATTTTTTGGCGACAAAAGTCTAGAGTGGGTTGGTTGAAGGAGGGTGATCAGAATTCCTCCTATTTCCATAATGTTACTAGGGCCCGTCGTCGCCATAATTTCATTCATAGTCTCAAAGACCCCGCGGGAAATTCGGTGACGTCGGAGGAGGGAAAAGCTCTAATTGCTAATGATTTTTATACCCATCTATTCACGTCGGGAGGTTTGGACTCTCAGTCAGTTTTGGAGAAGGTGGCGGCGCTGCAGATTGAGAGGAGAGTGACGGATCAGATGAATGCTAGGTTGACTACCGAGGTCTCTCCGGAGGAGATTCGCAACAGCGTTTTTCAAATCGGAGCCACGCAGGCACTAGGATTGGATGGGTTCACAGGAGTTTTCTATCGTAAGTTCTGGGAGATAGTGGGTCCTAATGTGGTTCTGGCGGTCCGAGATTTTTTCGATACTGGCTCCCTCCTTAAAAACTGTAATCATACTTGGCTGGTGCTTCTACCAAAGGTTGATAACGCCGAAAATATGAAGGATCTTCGGCCCATTAGTCTATGTCAATTTGCCTATAAGATCATTGCGAAGATTTTAGCTGAGAGGCTTGCTCGGTACTTACCACCAATTGTCTCTCCAGGGCAAAACGGTTTTGTACGAGGCAGGCAAATCGTGGATAATGTTCTTATAGGGCATGAGGTGATGCAGTACCTGAAAAATAAGAGGGTGGGAAAACAGACTGTCAAGGTGGATATGGAGAAGGCATATGATAGGGTGGAATGGCCATTTTTGTTCGCATTGCTTGAGAAACTTGGTTTCAGTGCGCAATGGATTAGATGGCTACGGGTTTGTGTGTCTTCTTCAACGTTCTCTGTTCTGATGAATGGTCAACCGTCTGGTTATTTCCAAGCTTCGCGGGGTCTTCGACAAGGTGATCCGTTGTTGCCGCTTTTGTTTGCTATATGCACAGAAGGCTTTGCTGCTCTGCTTAGACAAGCGTTATCGTCTCGTGCTCTTTCTGGTCTTTGTATTAGTCCCAGATGTCCTGTGATCTCGCACCTATTCTTCGTAGATGATTCATACCTGTTTCTGCGAGCTTCTCGAGCCGAATGTGCTAGTCTCATGGTTCTCTTGCACCAGTATGAGGAGCTCAGCGGTTAAAAGGTAAATTTAGCTAACTCGGCAGTCTGCTTTAGCAGGAATGTTCTTCCATGGGATTCACAAGAGATGGGGCAGTTACTTGGGATTGGAGCTATTGGTGTAACGGATCAGTACTTGGGTCTCCCTTCTCTGGTTGGGAGGTCGAAGTATGATACGTTCTGATATATAGAGGAAAGGGTCATCCAAAAACTCCAGGGATGGAAGCAGCAATGTCTTTCTTGGGCCGCTAAAGAAGTTCTTCTGAAGGCAGTTGCTAATGCTTTACCCATTTATGGGATGTCTTGTTTCCTGTTCCCTGTCTTTATGTCGTTCACTAGATAGACATTTGGCTCGGTTTTGGTGGGGGGTCAAACAAGGTGAAAGACGGATCCATTGGGTTTCTTGGAAAGCGATGTGCCTCGGTAAGCAGGAGGGTGGGTTGGGTTTCCGTAGATTTGAAGAGTTTAATCAAGCTCTTCTGGCTAAGGTGGCCTGGCGAATCTGGAAGGATCCCAATTCCTTGTTAGCTCGAGTGTATAAAGGGAAATACTTTCCCAATTCAAGTATCTTGAGTGCAAGGACTGGGTTTCTCCCATCATGGGGATGGCGTGGAATTCTTGGAGGACGTGATCTGCTTCTCCAAGGGCTTCGATGGCAAATTGGTTCAGGGGATTCGGTAGAAGTGCTCACTGATAATTGGGTGCCAGCTCTGCATCCTTTTCCCCCCCAAACCGCGACAGGGTATTATTGGAGTGGAAGGCAAAGTGGCGTCTTTGATTTGTCATAATCAGGGTGTATGGAGGGTAGATTGCCTCCGTCAGATCTTTGAAGAAGACACGGTTAAAGCTATCTTGGCTATTCCTCTACCCATTAAGGCTGTGCCAGATCGCCTGGTCTGGGATGGGGAAATCTCAGGTTGTTATACTGTCAAATCGGGGTATCATAAGGCGGTCGAGTTAAGACGTCAGAAGGAGCTGCAGGTGAAGGCAGTCGCTCTATCCTGGGACCGTAGCCTGTGGAAACGAATTTGGGCCACTCCGATACGGCCTAAACTGTGGTATTTTATTTGGCAGCTTGTCCGGGGTGTCTTGGTAACTGGTGAGGCACTGAGTACTCGCGGGATGGAGGGGCTGGAGCCATGTCCAGTATACGGGGAGGAGGTGGAGTCTCTTGAGCATCTCTTCTTCCGATGTCGTGTAGCGCTGCAGCTCTGGGAGGGGGCCGAGCTTCACCTGCTAAGAGATCGGTTCCCACTTAACAATATAAGCATCTTTTGGCGCATGGTTCTCGAGGAAGGCAATTTGGACCGGAGCACGCTGATGCGGGAGGTGGCTCTTTTTTGGCGTGCACGAAATTGGCTTGTGTTTGATTTCACTCATTTCATTGTCCCTGTTTTGCTTTCTCAGTTTCGCTCGCAGGTCACAGAGTGGGATTCCGTTCCTGATAATCAACAAAGGCCGCCTCTTCCAGGTCCTGGGGGTCCTCGCCTAGCGGTTAGAGAGTCGGTCCCGCATGGGGAGTTAGTGTTGTTTGTTGATGGGGCCACGCTGTGTGGTTCACACGGGGCTGGAGGTTGGGTTTTGCAGGATCCATCGGGCGCGGTGGTGGCGGCTTCAGCGGCCTTGTACGTGGGGATTTTTTATCCCTCCCTGGTGGAGCCGTTAGCTTTTCGGGATGCGATTCGTTGGTGTTTGGCACGAGGTCTTCATTCTGTCGTCTTTGCTGGTGATGCACATGTGGTGATTAGAAGGATTCGAGAAGGTCAAGTTGATGATGTTCAGGGTGGCGCGGTTTTGGAAGAAATTCAAAGCTTGACGGGCTCGTTTTTGGTGTTTGATATTCGGTTTGTTGGTAGGGATTGTAACAGGGTTGCCCATTTGGTGGCAAGAAAAGCCATTTCGTTGTTCCCTCACTTAGGAGGGTTCGATTTTGTTTCTTGACTGTTTTTATCTGTGTGACTTGTTATATCTGACTTTCTACGAGTGATCTTTTGGAAAAAAAAAAAAAATTGCAATGTTATACTCTAACGTATATACTCTTCCTTTTTATGCTCGTTCCGTATTTTTACTATTAACTGGACTGGCTTTTCTCACTCTCGAGTCTCTGTTTGGTCTCTCCCTGTCTTGGCTCCTCCTTTTTCTTCTCCATCGTCTCTCTCTCTCTCTCTGTGCCCCGGGAGACGCACTCCACAATTACATCGCCGGCCGGCGAATTAGAATTAGAGAAACCGAATAACTCGGAAGGAGATTCCGGGACGTACGAAACTCTGTGCCACAAATATACTCCCTTCGTCGGATTCTTCCACTTTTTGTGCAAACCCTAATCTCCCAGCGGACATCTCTCCAGGGGGGGTTAGGATTTTCGCGGGTTTCTTCCGATTCCCTCCTGCTTGCCCTCCCTCTCTGATGCTTCAGGGCCACAAAGATTCTCGCCAATGTACGCCCACTCTCAATCCGTGAACATTCCCCACCAGATCGACGACTTGCCCGGCGGCGGCGGCGACGAAGAAGATACTTCCGGAGCCCCCGATTCGATGGACCAGCACCAGCTTGAAAACATTGGATATGACGATGCTGCCGCAGCCGCAGGAGTCGTCGTCGACGACATGTCTGCTGACTCTGTCTATATTTCCTCCAGTGGCGGCCCTGGGTCGGAGCTTCTTATTCATGGGGGTGATATCACCAACCAGCTTACTTTGACGTTTCGTGGCCAGGTGTATGTGTTTGACGACGTCACTCCTGATAAGGTAGGTGATTTTGCCGAGGGTTTTAGCGGCGTAGGGAGAGACTAAAGTCTGCAACTTTGGCCATCTTTCTTCTTTTTTTGTGGGACTTTCTGGGCAGAGATAACGAATGTAGCTTCAATGTTTAGTTCTAGGCTGTGAAAGTAGCGCAAGGAACTACATTCTTTAGGTTTTTCTTCTTAGCTGCTTCTGTATCCCTGAATTGCTTCTTTGCAACGGTGGTTACAAATGTTTGAGATCATTTGTTTCGCATATGTCCCAGTTTGGAGCTTTAGCTTAATGTGCTTACTTTCTGGGTGTCACAGGTTCAGGCAGTTCTGTTACTACTAGGAGGTTGTGAAATAAATTCTGGTCTGAATGGTCTGGAACTGCCGCCTCAAGGTCAAAGGGTATTTGTCCTCTCTAATTATTTACGAGATTGTAGTATATATGTGAATTTATGGATATGCTCAGACTTTCTGATATGACTCCTTGCTATCTAGGGCACATCTATGGACTATCCAGGCCGCTCGACACAACCTCATAGAGCAGCTTCTTTGAATAGATTTAGGCAAAAGAGGAAAGAGCGATGTTTTGACAAGAAGGTTCGATATAGTGTTCGCCAAGAGGTTGCCCAAAGGTGTGTTGATATATGATATTGTGATGTTTGCATAAGATTTTATCATGGTAGTTTTTGGCACATATCTTATATTATTAAACTGTTTTTGACTTGTCAGAATGGGTAGATTAGGTTGCCAACACCTGGATGGCTAGAAAAATTACAGAGTATAAATATGATGAGTTGCCTGTTAAACGCCAATTCTGTTGTTTGTATTACAACTACGTACAAGCACCAAGTCGAGTTGAAATTCATGTGTTGTTTCTCTGTGTCCCTAAACGTCATAAGTCACATTTTAGAATGATTTGTTAGAGTGCTTAACAGATTAAAACGGTAAATGGGCATTTACAACCTTATGAAGTGATTACCCTAAGGGCAGTAGAACAAGTATGATGTAACCTTCTCCTGGATTCATGATTTGAGCTGCTTATTAAGTATCCATCTAATGTTTACTTTAAGGAAATATTAAGCCATCTATAGTTAGACTGAAGCGGAAGCCTTGATATACTATTTGCTGGCATGCTGTTGGCTATTTGTCAAAGTACCAACAACAGTAGTTCTTGACCACTGTAATTAGTGTTGCTGTATACCTAGTGATTGTTAGTTTACAATTTGGTTATCGAAAGAAACAAATTTGACTATGCTGTGCAGGGTGCAAGTTGTTCGTAAGAAATACGCTTCTTTGGCACATGAGATTATTGGTAACCTGGATCGACTAGAAGAGAATTGAGAGAGATTTAGGGATTTGAATCATAATTGGGAAGAATAGAATCGGGGATTAGGGATTGAACACGAAATTGGGAAACAACGGCCGGGCCTTTAGGGAGAGATGGGATTTCAGAGAATTGAGAGAGATTAGGGTTTGGGGATAATTTCTGTAATATTCTTCTTTGATTATCTTAAATGAATTCCCACGCACATGTTTATAGGAAAAGACTCCAAGACCTAATAATAAACCTAAAACTAACTAATGACTTAACAACCAAGTAATTCAAGACTCCGAATACGAAATCCTGACCCTCATTCATACACGGCTGCTTTGCTCCCTTATTCCATAATAATATAGAACAGTGTTTATGAGTATTCTGCTCATATGTAAGATATTTACCCTGTTTGACTTCTACGAGAGCTGTTGATATATATGGAAATGAAAAGTTATACTTATATGCATCTGGCTTCTATGCTGTGAGTTGTTTCCCCTTTGCTTTGCTGGTTATTTTCAGACATCGCTTGTCTCCACCCCAAAATTTTGTTGGTGGTTCTGTTTCCCTTCTGATGATGATTTTCTGTGTAAATCAGGATGCAGCGCAACAAAGGTCAGTTCACCTCATCGAAGAAAGATGGTACATATGGCTGGGACGGCAGTCAGGACTCAGGGCATGATGACAGCCAGCAAGAAACCTCGTAAGGATAACATTGTGCTCTCTAGTCTTGATCTTTACTATTATCTGATCTGTTGTGGAAAAATCATTGATTATAAAAGCTGACTTTAAAGCTGGAGAGCTAAGCATTGGGAAATCATGTTGTATAGCTATGAGCTTAATGTTCCTTGCTTTATTGGGCTATCTTTGGCCTTTAAACATTTATATTACTATCAGACTAGTTTTTTTTGGGAACTTCTGTATTCTTCTGTAGGTGTACCCATTGTGGCATCAGTTCCAAATCAACTCCAATGATGCGACGTGGTCCATCTGGTCCCAGGTCTCTTTGCAATGCATGTGGGCTTTTCTGGGCAAACAGGGTTAGTTTCTTCATTCCTCTCCATTTTCCCCCACCACCATCACGACGATATGGAGTATTTATATCTGTGTTTTGATGATTCTGAAGTGCTACCTTTTTCAAATCCCAGCTTATGTATACATACATGGGTTCAAATCGTATTTCATTCTATTTTTCTACTATGCATGTGCAGATAGTTGTTAGTAGCCCTATTCCTGTATGTGTTAAGTGGTATCCTAGCTTCATTAGCTTGGAAATTGTTTATTGCTTTGCGCCATGCTGAACTTAACTTGTGCAAGTATTGCAGATTTACATTTCATTATTTAATCAGACGGATTGCTTTAAGGTGTTAAATAGGTCTCTTAATTCTTTTAGAATTTGTGCTTTTGAATTTTTATAGTGAACTTAAATCCTAGTTTTTTGTTATTCACGGTCATGATGTGCTATAGAGTAGAACCCTTGCTTGCTTCTGAGAAATATTTGTTGAAGATAACAGGGGTGGCGGAAGCGTTTTGGTCATCATATTATATTAAAAATCCTAGAGATTACCACATATCTCAGTTTTTGTTACTTGAGGGAGGAAGAATGTGGTATGTCAAGGAAGAGTCAGTTCATCAATTCTAGCATGCTTATAGATACTATCAGCTCCTATTTGTTAGTCCTTGACTGGAGAATTCAGAATAGTAGGATTATATTTCACTCTCGAGACTGGCATACATTTGTTACCTGTTTTTTCAATAATGAATGAAATATTGCAGGGAACACTGAGAGATCTGTCCAAGAGAAACCAGGATCATGCTTCTTCGGCTCCAGTAGAGCAGGTACTGTCTGTTGTCTGGAATTCGAGTTCTCGACTCTAATATTTATGCGTTAGTTTCACCAGCTCACTGGTACTTGGATATATAGAACCAGGCGGAAGCTGAAGCAAACATGTTGGAGTCAGGAGGAGATGGGACCCATACCAACACTGAACAACTAGTTGTTTACTCAAATGGCGATGAGTCTGGTCTAATTTCAGGAGAGCCCTGAGAGATAGGGAAAGAAGGCAAAGGCTGAGTTATTATTAAGACAGTCGAGGAAGAACTTCTAGTTGAGGGGAAAAAAAAAGTTTCTCTGGGAATGTACAGCTAATGAATGAATATAAGCCTGCCATAATCTTTATTGATCAGATATTGGCCCTCTCTGTACATGAAGATGGAGAGTCAGAGACTACATATCTCATCTCCTTTTCCAATGGTGACTAGGGTCTCGGCGGCCAATGAGATTTTCTTTCTGATCTTACTTTATCCCAATGTACCATGTGTGACATTATGTAAAACAGGAAATAGGGGAGCTTGTTGATGAAGTGATTCGGTCCTTTTTTCTTTCCTCCTATGAATTTGAATTGCCGGAAACTACCCCATCTGGCTTTTCTGGCGGTTTTGGTTAACTAACGCCATAAGCATACGGATAGGGCTGCAAATGAGCCGAGCGGGAAAAACTCATTTGGAACTCGACTCGTATACTAATGAGTCGAGTTTGAGTTGAGGTTTCTTCAGCTCGATGAGCTCCCGAGCTAGCTCGACTCGGTGGCTTGTTGAGCTCAACTCGTGAGTTGGCTCATTTAGAGCTTATGATGTGTCAATTCTCAACATTGTGGCTAGAGAGCCAACTTGATTACCGATTATATGAGCGAATTGATCTATACGAGTTTGATTTTGATAATTGATAAGATTGTTAAATTATATATTTCACTCTATATGAAGTTTAACATGTAGATTATGTGAGCAAATATGTCATGTTTAATTTAAAAATGAAATGATGTATCATAGATTACTTCGCAACAATGAAAAAAATATAATTTTGAGTAGTTAAAATTTACTAACTAAATGATATGATATCACAAAGTCTAACCTGAGATTAGTTAATATGGAACAATTACGCGTTGTTATTATTATTTTCATCTTGATATTAATCACGTGTATCTTACATCACATACAATATGAATATATCAAATACGAGTTAAGATTTTAGTAACCAAGCTAGCTCAAACACGACTAGACTCGTTAATAAACGAGCGGAGCTCGAGCTCAACTCGTTTATCAACGAGCCGAGCTCAAGTTGGGGTAAAGCTCAGCTCGACTAGGCTCATTTGCAGCCCTATGGATTATCTAACTGATTAGAATTATCGGTTAACTACATGTTATCGACTTGGTTAGAAGTTAGTTTGGAGCCCTACATATTTTAAAATATTGTATGTTGTCCTTTTTAATACTAAAATAAAATATAATCATACAAATAATTTATTATAATTTAACCTAAATAAATTAAATCATATTTTTAAGAAATAACATCAATCCAATACAACACATATGTAATACCTTAGGCGAATCCCACATCGACAAAGCACAGGAGAGATCCATGGTTCATAAGTAGGAAACCCACCTTAACTGACAAGACGCATTTTGGAGTGAAATGAAGGAGTTCTTGTGAGAACTCCAAAGTTAAACGTGCTCAGTGTGGAGTACAACAAGGATGAGTGACCTTATGGGAAGTCTCATTGAATTGCACCTCAAGTAGAAAACCTTGAGGGTCAAGGCCCAAAAGATGCGTTTTGGGGTGTAATGGAGGAGTTCTTGTAAGAACTCCGAAGTTAAACGTGCTCAGTGTGGAGTACAACAAGGATGTGTGACCTTATGGGAAGTCACCCTGTATTGCACCCCAAGTCGAAATCCGTGCGGGTGTAGAGGCCCAAAGCGGATAGTATCTTGTCGGGAAAAGGTTCGGGATGTTATGTAACACCTTAGGCGAATCCCACATCGACAAAGCAAGTGAGAGATCCATGGTTCATAAGTAGGAAACCGACCTTAACTGACAAGACGTTTGGGATGAAATAGAGGAGTTATAATAAGAACTCCAAAGTTAAACGTGCTCAGTGTGGAGTACAACAAGGACGGGTGACCTTATGGGAAGTCATATTGAATTGCACGCGAAGTCGAAAATCGTGAGGGTCGAGGCCCAAAGCGGACAATATCTACGTCAGGAAAAGGTTCAGGATGTTACAAGTGATAACAGAGCCTCTCCGCGTCCCTCTTGAACGATGGTGGGGCAAACTTTAACGAGGGCGTTGAGTCCCAAGGGGGTGTATGTAACACCTTAGGCGAATCCCACATCGACAAAGCACGAGAGAGATCCATGGGAAGTCACCTTGAATGTGTTTTGGGGTAAAATGGAGGAGTTCTTGTGAGAACTCCGAAGTTAAACGTGCTCAGTGTGGAGTACAACAAGAATGGGTGACCTTATGGGAAGTCACCTTGAATTGCACCCCAAGTTGAAAACCATGAGGGTTGAGACCCAAAGCGGACAATATCTTCGTCGCGAAAAGGTTCGGGACGTTACAACATATCGTGAACAAAAAAACCAAATCCGAACTCAAACACATAAAATTACAAATAATCAAAACTCTTCATCCAGTTAGCAAGACATTAAATACAAACACCACAAGATCATCATCATTCACAAACATCAAATAAACAAAGACTACTAGGGTGAGTGGTCTGCTTTGGCAACTACAAGGGGAGTCAGAGAGGTGACTTTCGAGTTCTAACTCTTAAACATATTTGAGATTTTGGGATGAGGCTTGTTTGCAATAGGTGGAGATTGGAATGTTTGGAATTGCTACTTTGGTTGGATTTGAATCTTGGGACTTTTTCCCTTGGCCAAAACCCAAAACTATGTCGAAAAAGACCGCATCATCAACCATGCAAACATCATCTCCATTCTCCGTCTCTTCAGCTCCCACCTCGTATCTGGCTTTGTCATTGCTTGTGTATGGGATGTTCAGGTCGAACCCAAATAAACATGTATGTTCAACTCCCACTCCATCTCTGCCATCGTCGTTGCTTAAGTAGTCGTCCATTGTATTCCGGCGACCGCGTAAAGATATTGTCGGAGCTCTGTAGCTACTAGCTACCAGGACTGTGGTTTGGTTTGATGAGGAAGGATCCATAAATGGAAGGGAAAGAGACGCGGGCGTTTATGGTTAGTGGTAATGAAACCCACCAATCGCACTGCATAATTGTTTCCCATGTATTTATGTTCTTAATTCAAATTCTTTCCATTAAGCTACTTCCAAAAAAAGCCCTTGTTGTGTTTTGGACCATCGGATGAGAAAGGAAGACGGACAAAAAGGGAAAAATGAAACTCACAACCCACTTAGGAATTGTGTCCCTATCCAACCCAACCAACGTACATATTTGGTCACATTCTATGAGAAGATCAACACCGACCACACCCATTAAATCTAACACATTCCTATTAAATACTCACTTTTTCATTCTCAATTCACTTTGTACTCTAAACATACAACTCTTAAATCTAACACCTCACCTTTTCTTTTGATTTGTTTAATTTAGAGTATATTTATCTATATTCTAATTTATCTATTTAATTTTTCATGCTTCTTATTATTTTTTTAAAGTAGACATTACTTCGTCTTTTTGTGTAGCATAAAAATGTTATTTAATGTTCATTATTTTATACTTTTGTGTATCAATGTCACATGACCGCGTTTCTCCTTCTGCCAAAAGTCACATATTCCAACTGGTGTGAGTGCGAAGAAAAGTGATGACTTGGGAGGAGCAGCTCTCAGGTTCGATCCTCTAAATCATCAGGTGGGTGTTCCTAGAGGCACAATGGGAATCCTAGTGGTGGGACTTCGCAAAGCGAGGTAAACTCAAGCAGGTGAACCCCCAGGTTTAGTATACCCCAATATCACAAAGTGGCACGTAGGGTTGAGATTCCTGGGTTATAAAAAAAAACGTTTCTTCTTCTTTACAATAGAATATAGGGTAAATATATTTGTATGGCCTTAACATTTCACATAATAAACATCCGGACCAATCTTTTCGATCTATAACATCATGGCCTGAACTATACACCGAAGTAATGAAATTGGCCAAACCCGAAAATTGACTGTTATCTTGGACGGACAAATGCGTTTACTCACGGTGAACGCGCCACGTCAACACCATTCACTTAATAAAAATTCCACCTATTACTATTTATTTTTTTCATTTTGAATAAAAAAAACTGAAAAATGCTGATACCGGAAATTCAATTTTCATTTTTCAATTTTTTTATTCAAAATGAAAAAAATAAATAGTAATAGGTGGAAAATATAAATATTCTTAAGTAAAGGTGCTGACGTGCCGCGTTGACCGTTAGTAAACGCGTTTGTCTGTCCAGGATAATGGTCAACTTTTTGGGTTTGACCAATTTCGTTACTTTGGTTTATAGTTCAGACCATGATGTTATAGATCGAAAAAATTGGCCATGATGTTTATTATATGAAAAGTTCGGTCCGTACAAATATATTAACCCTAGAATATAACCTCTATAAAAGAAGTTTGTTTTTAACAGTGTTTTCTTTGTAATCCAAGATGCGTCTATTGTTAAGAATTTGTTTCATTATCAATTGAAAGTATTTCACATTTTCTTTATTATTTACATTTTGATTAATAGAAATTTGTTGTTAAATTTTTAATTTTTTTTTTGTTTCCATACATGTAACACGTTAGGCGAATCCCACATCGACAAAGTACGAGAGAGATCCATGGTTCATAAGTAGGAAATTGACTTTAACTGACAAGACGCGTTTTGGGGTGAAATGGAGGAGTTATAGTGAGAACTTCGAAGTTAAACATGCTCAGTGTGGAGTAAAACAAGGATGGGTGACCTTATGAGAAGTCACCTTGAATTGCACCCCAAGTCAAAAACTTATGAGGGTCGAAGAGGCCCAAAGCGGACAATATCTTCGTCGGGAAAAGATTGGGGATATTACAACAACCATGGGCGGGAAAGTGGGAAAATGGAATTGAAAAAAAAAGTGGGAAAACATAAAGGTTTCACTTTCACCCCAAATTCTCTCTAACCACGCAAAATGGTATTTTTTTTTGGTTTATTTACAATTATATTTGTGATGTGTATTGTAACATCCTGAACCTTTTCCTGAAAAGATATTGTCGGCTTTGAGCCTCTACACTCGCACGGATTTCGACTTGTGGTGCAATTCAGTGTGACTTCCCATAAGGACACTCATCCTCGTTGTACTCCACACTGAGCACGTTTAACTTCAGAGTTCTCACAAGAACCCCTCCATTTCACCCCAAAACACGTCTTGTCATTTAAGGTCGGTTCACTACTTATGAACTATGAATCACTCTCGTATTTTGTCGGGATTCGTCTAATGTCTTACAGTTGTGGAGAGTGCAAAGAAGCCCAAACAGGAAAAAAAAAAAAAACTTTGGAAACGTATTGGTCTCCGCGGTCTGTGGATAAAATATTCTTGGCTGGGCCAAAACCAAAGCCTTAGGCATCAGAGATCTGACCGTACTCACAGTAAAAAGGAGCCCATATGTTGGAAGCCCAAGCCCAAGACAGAACCGAATCGGAATTGGACGTGAGAGACGGTGAGAGGGGCAAAATCGTCAGACGGAAAATTGCCCGAAATCCGATTCATCGCCCCCTATATAATCCTCGATCCTCAAAAACTAGGGTATATAAGCTCCCCAAATTCTCTCCGCCCAAAATTTCCCGAACCCACACCGCAGAATCAAACGTTCGAACGCCCAAACCTCCGTCGCCACCTCCATCTGTAAATCATCTCTTCCCTTTCCTCCTCTCTTCCATTTCCGATTCCTGTCTCAATTTCTTCCGGAACTTCCGATTTCTCGCTTCTCCTATCTCCGGTGTTTGCTTCCGTGCGAATTCTTGTTCATGTTTCCTCCGGTTGCTGATCATGATGCTGGGGGTGGGGGAGAGAGTTTTGACTTGATCGTCTTTCTTATGCGTTTTCTGTTTGTTTGGTGTGCGCAGATCTTTGGCTAGTTATGGCGACGTTCGAGCTCTACAGGAGATCGACGATTGGGATGTGCTTGACGGAGACTTTGGACGAGATGGTTCAGAGTGGTACCCTCAGTCCGGAGCTCGCGATCCAGGTCCTGGTTCAGTTTGATAAGGTATCCATGGATGAATTACTGTTTAGCTGTAGCTGAACTAGCTGTTGAAAAATTCCATGCTCTGACCATTGCTTTGTGGATATGGTGGGGGGGGTTTTAGTCTATGACTGAGGCACTAGAAACGCAAGTGAAGAGCAAGGTCACGATCAAGGTAATCCGCCAAAGCCATTTACTTTGTTATCTTCCTTGCGTTATGTTGTAAGGGACTAGTTGTGTTGTTCGTTTGGGGGATTAATTGAAATTCAGTTTTGGTTTCCTCTGCTTGTTTATGTCGATTAGGCGTCTTGATTCTTGACCTATGGTGTATTATCTTGTTTGTGTTATTACAAGTTGGAATTCTGGTTCTTTCTGCTCTAGATTTTTCAAGGAAGGTGTGATCTGCTTTGGGGTGGATTAGGGATTGGTGCGCTAGCGTGGCACATTCAGATCTGATTTGATTTGATCTGAGCTGAATTTGCTGCCTGCTTGCTAAATGTTTCAGAGGGATTTTTCGAAATTGGTTTCTTGTGATTTACATTGATATTTCTGACTAACAACACTGGAGCCCTGCCATAGGTCACCAAGCCCTTGTTGATAATTGCTTGAATCCTCGCTTTAGTGGTTATCCTAAATGTAAAACCCTAGGGTGACTTTCTGGTAATGCAATAAATTATTAATGCCTACTGTTCTTTACTTGTCCCACAATAGGTAACTGAGTCAGTGTGCCTAGGTGGTCTGACGAGACCGAATCTGGAATTGTTACCTTCTTTATTTTTTTTGTCTAATCATTAGATGCATTACAACTTGTTTCGCCCGAGCACAATCGGCTCTGAGACCCTTACATTAAATCCCCAATTTGATATTTGCAAATCAATTTGTGCTGTTCTGATGGTATTTCCGGTGACCTTTGTATATTTATGAACTGATGCGCCCAGATGTCTCCGAGGTTCATGTCCTCTAATATTAATCCAAAGATGTGGCATCCCATTGTGATGAAATGTGAAATGGTATTGTTTGTGTCTATGGCTAATTTGAATGTATAATAAGTTAGTGAATGTGCGTGCCCACCACATGTGGTCTGCATCTTTGCATGAATGGTTGGACATGAAAGGAAGTTGAAGAATTACAACAAGGCTGGAATCTGTGTGTTTAATATAAAAAGAGCGACATCTTACATGGGTTTCATGAGGGAACCTACCAATAGCTTTGAGCGCTGAGTGTTGGTTTGTAGTAGTATATCAGTTTCAGAACTCTGCTTTACCTAGGTGACTTTCTTATTTATATTTGCATGAATTTGTGAGTGCACGTACTCAGTCTGTAGCATGTCTTGATTAATTACATTCAGTAGTTATGCTGAATTAGGTTAATTCCTTGAGCATTTGTCATATTGTGAGTAGCTAATCTGGAGTTCAATTAAGGACAGGGTCTTTTTCGTCCCCAAAGATTACTGATTATGTATTTCTAGCTTGGGACCAATTTGTATACTGTAAGCTGGAGAAAGAATGGATAACAAGTCAACACGAATTTTCTGTACCTGGATCATTGAGCATATCGTCCACTAGAAATATTACGCTTCTCTAGGGCAAAGGAATTTTCTGTCATGTTGATACAAGTCTTAATGGAAACAGTCCATGTTTGTGTGTCATCACCTCAATAAGTCTCTTCACTATTTCCCCTAACCGCTCTAATGACCATTTCCGTTGTGTTTTCTGTGAGTACAGGGGCATTTACACACATACAGATTCTGCGACAATGTATGGACCTTCATATTGCAGGATGCATTATTCAAGAACGAAGAAACCCAGGAGAACGTGGGCCGTGTTAAGATAGTAGCATGTGATTCGAAGCTGCTCACACAATGAGGTTCTGGGAAGCGATGAACCCCATTCGGTAACTCTTGATGGTAAGGCGAGGAAGGATGGGAGCATGATGAAGGAGCACTGAAACCGGGAACTAGTTTTACCAAAATTTCAAAAGAAAAAAAGAAAAGAATATTGTTGTATAGCCATCATCCATCATGATCATCATCATCTCAAACCCCTCTTATCATCTTGATGTTTGCAAGAGAACAGAGAACTTCTGGCTCTGGATTATATATCATGCTTTATTTTGTAAGTTCTTATCTTTTTTAAGACTTTCCGAGAAATTATCAATGTTGTTATGAGATGATGAGACAGAGATGTAGTAGTGAATTGAGAGTTGAGAAGTCCACTGTGGACTATTATTCCATCAATGTCAGTCTATCAATTGTAACGCCATGAATTCTTTTTCTATACCCTCTACCGGGTGCTGTCTCGTGAATTGTTTGCAGGTTATTTCCTCTTCTGTTCAAGGGTTCTTTGGTTCTGTGTTTGTTCTTGGTCTGCAGCGTCTAACAAACAGGTTAATCCATGCTTTCCCACCACGTTTCACGTGTTGGGATCGGCGGCGGCGGCGGCGACCCTTTTGGTTGATTTGCCGTCGTTGTCGAATCCAAATGCAGGGATGGAAATGGAATCGGAAGCCCAAGTCAGGGAGAAGTTGTGCAGCTCTCTTTCTCTGCAAGTGGTCCACTAATTATATGGGTGGAATCGGATTCTGGGTTTTGATAGGACCGACTTTTTGGAAAAGATGAGACCCCAAGAATCTGCCACTAAGTTTTGGCACTGGAATTTCAGAGGAACTAGAGCGGACGGCGGAGAAAATTGCCATGGCAGGCAAGGGCAACTAACTGCTTCGGCGTGTTGTAAAATTGTGAAAATGAAAGGAGAATTGAACGGTTTCCAGCTCTTATGCCCATGGGAGACTGAAAAGCCAGGGATTCCTGAAACCGACAGAAAGACTAAAGAAGAAGAATCGCCTGGATTCGATATTTGCCTTATAAAGAAGCAAGATGAGCTCTGAAGTGTGATTCCGAGGAGAAGATCACCATTCATCCGGCTGCTGCAATGGCAGCCTCAAAGGTTCCTCCACGAGCTCATCAGTTTCAGCTCGTGGACGGCATGCAACTCCAGGTGATTACAGATATGAATTGCCCAATACCCGAAAGTTTGAATTTTTGGTCTTCATTTCAGCATTTTCCTTCTATTTTTTTGTGTTTGTTTCCTGGCTTTGTAGATTAATGTAAGTGGATCTTTGAATGGACGCAACGTTAGAGTTGAGCTCCAGCTGAAGAATTGCAACAGGACTTGGGTTCTCCACTGGGGTTTCACTTTCCCAGGCAACAGGTAGGCGTAGCCACCGCCACCTTAGCTAGCTCGTGTATATGGACACGATAATCCCTTTACTTTGTGAAGGTGGTTTCCATGTGGATATGTAACTGTTCTGTCTGTCTTTTCTTCCAGGAGCTGGTTCATTCCTGGTGATGGATCAAACTCCTACAAGCCTGGTGCACTGCAGACCCCATTTACTAAGGTTCGTTGTTGTCGTCCAAGCTCTGAAGCAGACTCCTTTACCTGAGGTTTGATTTATTTGAGAGCTACAAATTTGATTGAAGGTACAGAGTGGAGATTTATATGTTGTCAACATCGAGCTGCTGGATCCAAAGATTCAAGCTATTGAATTTGTCTTGAAAGATGGTAGCCGCGACAGATGGTTGGTTCTTTAACTTCACACTCTCTTACTTGCCCCGTCTGTTCTTCAGGTCCCTTACAGTCATTCTGAATTTTCAATCTAACGGTATTTTCTTACGATTGTTTATTTGCTATCAGGTTGAAACTGAACAATGGGAATTTCAGAGTGGAGCTACCTGAACATGATGAAAATGTTGTCACTCAGCATATACCAAAAGATGTGGTTGACCGCAGGGCTTATCAGATCTGGGAAAGGAAGGGTAGGCCAATGGGCTCACCGCAGCAACAGAAGGTCCAGTTAACATCCACACATGACATTCTATGTCAGCCTGTGTTCTTATGTATTATTACTTTTACTCAATTTATTCCCATATGCAGCAAGATTATGATGATGCTGTAAGGGAGCTTCAATTCCAGTTATCCAGAGGATTGGCTTTGGATGAGCTACGGGGAAATTCCAACGCTGAAGTTACCAGAACTCCGACTCTTACTAGAGATCTGCCCAAGGATCAAACGGTAAAATCTCTTTACCGCAGGAGACATGATGTGGGGCAGTGGTTGCATAAGCCAATGGGACGCAGCAAAAGCTTCAATCGCCAAGTGTCCGCCTTGATGGATCTCGTGGAGAAACGTTACGGAGGAGGAGATGATGTGGTGTCTAGACAGAGCTATTATGCAGGCAACTGTGAGATAGTGGTTAGTTCTCTTTCATGAACATGACTAATTCAAATTGTTCAAGCCATTATTGAGATAAATGGATGAAGTTGTCATGAACATGGATTGCAAAGAATCACGAGTTTGTCAAAGTGGAACAGACAAGACTTATCTCTGGAAACACCTAATATCTAACTACCAAATTGCTTAGGATCGAAGAAAGCTCTGTGTAAAATCAACATGTTACATCTATAGACTTATCTCTAGCTAATGTACTTTTTCTTTATAGAAGTGTTCTGAGTAGTAAAGCAATGGTTACATACAGGTCCTTTTCAGAGTAATTAGAGGTGAAGTTCATGTTTTGGTGGCAATGAACATTAAAGGTTCCATCGTTCTTCACTGGGGTTTATCCAAGTTGTCTTCGGTGGAGTGGTTGGTGAGTTCCCTTGTTACACACAGTCTATATCGAATTTCGCTTCCTTTTTAACTGAAGTACAATGTGAAAACGTCTTGCAAGGCTCCTCCACCTGATCTACTGCCTGAGAAATCGAAACTTGTGCCTGGTGCTTGTCAGACATATTTCACTGAAGTAGCCACATCAAATGGGTTCTTTCAGGTAGTTAATATGACCTCATTTTGGTTATAATCATCCACTTTGAAATGGCTTTGTACTAATCCTCCCCAATTTTTGCACATGCATACAATTACCTGCGGAATCGGTGGGGGAAAATATAGGTTGTGGAGATAAATCTGCGGCAACAGAAGTTTGAGGGCATTCAGTTTGTGATATGGACAGGCGGTTCATGGATAAAAAACAATGGGGCAAACTTTTCTGTCAATTTGAAGGCAATCAATGTGAGTGAAAAAGGCTTCTAATGTTTTGCTGTCATAATACTGGATCCTTAGCGAGATTCTATTTACTCTTTGGTATTCAGGGCAGGGGAGAAGTGAAAGGCAGCATGAACTGGTTACTTGATGAGATAGCTCAACGTGAAAAGGAGGCTGAGAGGTCCTTGATGCACAGGTTAAGCTTTCACAACTGAATGTTATCTACGTGATGGCTGATGAAGCATGAGGACATGAACATGATAAAGGGATCCATTTTTTGCTGACCTCTGCAAATTGATAAATTAAATTTTTACATAATATAACAGGTTTAGCATTGCTACAGAACTAACAGATCGCTGCAAGGGTGAAGGCGAGTTGGGTTTGATTGGGATATTAGTGTGGCTGAGGTTCATGGCCAGTAGGCATCTCACCTGGAACAAGAATTACAATGTCAAACCTCGGTAAAGATCGTTTGAGCTCTGATAAGAATTCTCGTCACATCCTGGATAATGATAACCATTAGAGGAAGACTGTAAAAGATGGCCATATTTCAACTTATCAATATTCTCCTGTATGAGTATGTTAAGGTCTCGGTGATCATGTATAACCTGCGTAAGGGATGCAACGATAATACACTAATTCTATTTCCTTGCTGTCTGTCCAGTGAAATTAGTGAAGCCCAAGATAAGTTCACGAACCTACTGCAAAGGATCTATTTGAACCAGCCGAGTGAGAGAGAGATTGTGCGACTAATTATGTCATGTGTTGGCCGTGGAGGCAAAGGTGATGTTGGGCAGAGAATACGTGACGAGATACTTACTATTCAGGTTATTCAAATTCTTTGCTATTATTGCTTGCCCTTTATCAAACTTGTTATTGAATTAGCTTGCTTGACTGACTTTAATGTATCAGAGAAATAATGAGTGCAAAACTGGGATGATGGAGGAATGGCACCAAAAGTTGCACAACAACAGCAGCCCGGATGATATCATCATTTGTGAGGTATGTTCTTCGGATGGATTAAGCTGTGTTTGGTGTAAGTTTTCTGTGCTTTTTCAGCATGAGACATCCTAAATATGTTATGTTTCTGTGTTTCATACAGGCACTCTTGAATTATGTAACCAGTGGTTTCAGAACTGATGTTTACTGGCAAACACTGAATGCCAATGGGTTGACAAAAGAGAAGCTTGCCAGTTATGACCGTCCAATTACATCAGAACCTCGTTTCAGAAGCGATGCTAAAGACGGTCTCATCCGAGACCTTACCATGTATTTGAAGACATTAAAAGTACTTTCATCTGTTCATAATTAGTTTTCATGTTTACTGCTCCAAGCTCAGCATGGATAGCCCTTAATGATTCTTGTAACTGCTCACTTGTGTTTTCTTTAGGCTGTACACTCAGGTGCTGACCTTGAATCTGCAATTGAGAGCTGTTTGGGCCCTCCTTCCAATGTAACCCTACCCTCTCTTCTATTCAGTATTCTCTAATGCTTGGGGGTTATTCTGTGGTTCAAAATTTTGAAAGGCAATCTTATATCTCAGGGGCACTACCGTGGAAGCCCAGACCGAATTGCTTCTATTGGTGGCCTAACACTAAAGCTACAGGTGCCTTATTGTTTGGCAGATCTTTTATACAATATGTTCTGTTCAGATTCTGTGCGTCTTTTTCCGCACAATGTTCTATTTGCAGGCATTTAAACGACTTTTTTTATTTCATGGCTAATTATCAGGACTCCTTGAACTTTGTCAGATCCCATGTTGCTGATCAGAATATAGCTCCTCTGATGGAGGTTAGCTCACTCTTGCCAGATAGTATGAATGTTTACAAACATTTGAACTGAGAAATTCTCTTCACATATCATATTGGATTTCGCATTCATTTTCCAGAAATTACTGGAATCTCGGATTGAACTCCGCCCGTTCCTGTTAACAAGTCATGGAAAAGCTAAAGACACTCTTTTTCTTGATCTTGCTCTGGATTCAACGGTCAGAACAACGTTGGAAAGGGCACTCAAAGATCTGAGCTCTGTGCAACCGCCTGTAAGTACTCTAATGCATATCCACATATACATTTCGGTTGCGAAACACGAGCTTTCAACTTCACATTGCTTGAAAGGAATTAATAAAGGAGAAAATAAGAAGTCATCTTTGGTTTCTTGTCTCTGAATAGGAATTTGCATTCTACATTACTTTGGTGCTGGAAAATTTATGCCTTTCCACAGTCAATAATGAGGACCTCATTTATTCCATAAAGGTACATTACGGTTACTGCCCCTATCTCAGATATCCCTTGAATTGCTTGAATGAAGAGATGAATGTGTATGTTCAATTTTCCCATTTTACATTCCCCGTTAATCGTAGCTTCAGTCAAGTCCACCCAGAAAACGAACCCGCTTTACACTCTTAACCATTAATGGCTGCTTGTATCTGTTCTAAGGTTCTTCCTTTAGTTTCTGGTACCACCTTGATTACAAACACTATGGCTAGCGCGTTGATTGCAGCATAAACAAGAAACGTACCTGCATAACATTGACAGTTTCTCGTCAATCAAATCGCACTCTTAACTCCGTCTTAATATCCGTCAATCTATACGAGTAGTATATCTTTACCATAGGAGCTCCAGGACATGAGGAAATTGTATGTGTAGGAAACTGCCCATGCACCAAACCAGTTAACTAAGGTGGCTAAACCTCCAGCTGCCCCTTTGATGTTTATTGGAAATATCTAATACAGAAAAGAAAATTCCGACGAAGAAAGAGAAATTGGTCAGAGTCAAAAATGATGAAAGTATCTGATAATTCCTTAATGTGCTCTTTCTGTCAAAGGAAATGATAACTGTTACCTCGGACATGATAACCCATGGAACAGCTCCCATCCCTGCTGAAAAGGACCCAATATATAACTGCAACTCAAAACAAGAAGAGACTGTTAAAATTCAAACCTTTCTGAGTTACTATAGGGAAGGCTGTATTAGTTTTATGCCAGAGTGTGTTTAGGGTTTACCAGTATGCCAGTTACCGCCATCGCGGGAACGTAGTTCAGAGCCAATTCATTGTCCTAATTTCAGACAGCATAAAGACGTCATAAAAGATAAAAACACATTAGATTTACATTCTCAAGAGACAGACAAAAGGATAAGATCATTAGCTTTGAGAGAAAAAAGACCTTCAGGTAGAATGAAAGGCCTGTTATCAAGCAGGCCAGCACCAAACCAGATCCAGAAACCTGCTCAGAAGACGAAGATTACGATGAGTTTATCCTAATTAGGGTAAGGGAAAAGTTAAGATATATATATTTTGATCTGTGGCCGGTTCTTACCAGTAAAAGAGGCTTCCTTCCTGCTCTGTCAATCACTTGTGTAATTAACAGTGTCACTACAACCTGAAGAATTTCAAACAGAAGCATATTAGGTGTTTGAATTATGAGTGCTTTTTAAGGGATTTCTTTTGAGGGTTTAGCAAAACCTGAAGAATGGCATAGGTAATAGTTCCAACACTTGGAGAGAATCCTAACACAAATGACATTCACCAAATAAGTTAACAGTAACAAGAAAGTTTCACTGGGGGGGTAAATCCAACATTTTGCAACTTGCAAGTATATTTGTATATCAACCTGCTGACTTGAAGATGTTACTGACATAAAAGCACACTCCATTGATTCCTCCAAATTGTTGAGCCACCATCAACCCTACACCAATCTGGCAAGCCAACACAAAATCATACACAAAAAAAAGAAGCCAAGCGAAAAACAGAATGCATCCCTGAAACGAATAGCAGAGAGATGAGAGAACGCACAATGACTGATCGTAGATATCTTTTGTTGAACAAGTCCAGCAGCTTTACTTTAGGAAGCCGGTCAAGTGTTTCAATGTATTCCTGTAGACATTGTAAAACATTAGCTTTTGTCATCATTCATTATATTTCTCGAACTCTTACAAATTGTTCACCAAGGTTTCAAACTTTCAAACCTTAATCTCAGCTGCCTCTTCCACAATGTCAGCATCCTTGCCCCTAAGTTTCTGCAGTGCAACCTCGAACTCCTTTTGGCGACCTCTCTTTGCCTGCAGGATAGATACAAAACAACATACAATGTCAGGAAAATGCAAACGATCCCTTATTTAGACGACGATAATTTAGTTTAGGGTACCAGCCATCTAGGAGATTCTGGGATGAGAAATAGTCCTATAAGCAGGATTCCGCAAGGGACGAGTCCTTCAAAATGCCACAATCAGTTAGATCCAAATTCCTATCAAACATTTGCCATTCACCAAAATGGAGAAACTGATCCTTTAATCCCCCCCTCTTTACCGGTTAAAGCGAGAGCTCTCCACGTTAGGAATGTGCCTATAATGAATGATGCCGACGCTCCCCCACAGATCATAACCTGATTCAAAGTAGCTAGGGCCCCTCGAAGATTCTTGGGCGCTATTTCGGATATGAAAACAGGCACCTGATCGTTCATCAACATCATTTCAAGTTTCTCACCATTGAAATAGAGATCTAAAGCAATATTTTCCAAAGAAAAAGCAAAATGTTACCACGTAGGAGAACACTCCCATCCCATAACCCGTTGCCAATCTGCCAATGTCCAGTGCGACTACTCCCTTTTGTTATAAACCAGAAACAACAACTTCAAAATTTCAGACATACCAAAATATACAAATCCAATTTTTCTACAACCGCACCTGAGCAAAGTAAATGGCAATCCAGCCTGCAGCACAGAAGGCGCTTGACAATCTCATCGCCTGCATATGGAAATAAAGATGCAGACTTTTTGCTTCTGAAAAAACACCCAAAATGTTAAGCTAGCTGCTTCTGTGGTTTGATGGTTAAACTTAAAAATTACCCCTTTTCGGCCCATGAGATCAGCCAGTGATCCGCTTGTGATTGCACCAATCATTGCCCCAAACGTCAGAATTGAACCAAACATAGAATACTGCACATATCTCAATAACTCTGAATTCAGTGCTATAGTTTATAAGCCACAACTCGTTTGCGAGAGTACAATAGTAGACTCTACCTCGGCCAGAGACAGGGAGAGATCTTCCCTGATTGCATCTTGTGTTGGCGATGAAAATCCCACCTACAACAAGCCAGCAACATCGTTTGACATATGATCAAAGAATTATCATGTGTGTAAAGCAGAAAGCTAATTTACAACAAGAAAAACAATATGTAAACTTACACAGCATCCAAATACATAAGACCCGCAAACAGCGACGAAAGTGCTGAGATAGACCATCCACAGGCTCTCATTCCTGCTCTTCTGCTGCAAACCATCTTCTTCCACCGATGCTGCCGTGGCTGCTGGATGACCATTCTTCAGAATGAGTGGCTCCTCCATGTGGCTGCGTAGACTAAGCTACAGAGGTTGCAAAGAAGGCTGGAATCTAGTTCAGCCAAACCTTGTGTGTTTGGCAAATCAGTCCACAGAGATGAAGTGGAGAATAAAAGGGGAAATGACAACTAATATTTCCAAAGTGTACCCATAGGATGCATTCGTCCCTGATTTGGCTTTATTTGGGTTGTTAATAAATTTGATTAGGATAAGCATTTCCTTCCCGGGGTGTTAATCAACGTGGAGTACCCATTGTGTAGATTGTTGTTGTCTTCTTTTTGTCCTTTCATCTGTGACCCACGTTGCAGTATTCAAACAAAATCAAGTTTTCAGCCAATAGAAAGGCTGCAAAAGAGAACTTGGTTGGAGGTACTGACTTGTGGAGATCAACACATGTGATGAGGTTGTTAAATTTCAATACTTAAGAACGCGCGAGATCGCGATTCAACAACGTCAGCACGTGCTTGACACGAAAGTAAAATGGTTATGATACCATTTTTCATACGAAGGGAGCACTGCAGTTTTAGGCAAAGAAGCCTAACAGGACGCGAAAGTAGTTGGTGAGATCTCCTTTTATGTTTTAAAAAAACTGGTCTGTTTGGCAGGCGGCGCCATCAGAACAACTTGACCGTTGTTTTTTGCTTGAGTTTGAGCCTCAACAACAATGGTGGACCCAATTAGTTTTATTTTATAATAATACAGTACCATTTTTGTTTGTTTCTTTTGGAAAGGATTGGTATCGGGTGAGCGAAGTGTACAAACCAAACGATGCACAGTGGGCGCTACAAGCAAAAGCTGTACTTGATCGGCTGCAGCTAGTAGTTGCTGAGAGGTCGATTGCTTTCCACACAAAGATCCAACCCACTGTCCAGTATCTTGGCCGTTTGCTTGCTGTTCCCAAACGAGCGGTATGTCACTTGTGTGACTGACTTAGTTGTGCAATGACTACAAATGGCATAAACTCTCTATGATATATTCAGGTTCTGTTTCTTCTATATCATGCGACAACTGAGCTAAGACAAAAGCTTATGTGATTTGTCTAGTCATTCGTCTGTCTTATATGGTTGTTTTCTCTTGGTCAAGATTGACACTTCGGCAGAGGAACTAATCAGGGCAGGTTCAGCAGCTACCCTTTCTGCACTTATCAATCGTTTTAACCCGGTCCTCAGAAAAGTAGCTAACTTGGGCTGGTAAACTTTGAAGCAAACCTCGACTCGTTCCTCGTTAGCAAAAATACTGAGTGAAGTGGTAAGCTTTGAGTAATGTCCGAGTTTTTTTCCATTACAGTTGGCAGGTTATTAGTCCAGTGGAAGTTGGTGGTTTCGTGACATCAGTCAACGAATTAATCACCGTACAGAACAAAGTGTACAAGAAACCAACTGTTATCATTGCAACTAAAGTGACAGGAGAAGAGGAGATTCCAGATGGAGTTGTTGCTGTACTCACCCCCGACACGCCTGATATTCTTTCTCATGTCTCCATTAGAGCGAGGAACTGCAAGGCATGTCTGTCTTGTCACCTCTTGCATTTCACTATTATTGCACAGCTTTGGAATTGAGATTTCAAACATCACATGTTCTACCAAAATATGGTATTAGGTATGCTTCGCAACATGTTACGACCAGAACCTGCTGAGGAATCTCAAGCTTAAGGAAGGAAAAGCTGTATCGATTAAAATCAAATCGATGGATTTGATTATCCGGTATTTAGAAATTCTCAAATCCGGTATTTAGAAATTCGTCATATGGGTTACCTTTACTTGTATTTTACTGTAACCTCAAGCCTGAACATATCGTGCATTTGCTGGTGCTTGCAGTGACATCAGTGCCTCAGAATTGTCTCTCAGTTCGTCTGTTTTCTCTTCCATTTTACGGAGAACATCGACATTGAAGAGGAAGACATTCCGTGGGAAGTATGCAGTTTCTGTTGAGGAATTCACTACAGAGATGGTATCATTCTGATCATCTAACTAATAAATTTTCAAGGTTTTTATGTTCAGACGGTCTCTGAATGTTTCAAAGAGACATTCTGTTTTATACAGTCTTACAAAATAAGCCAGAAAATTCCTTTGCTCAAGTTCTTTGGTGTCAGCTTGACTTGGTAGTGTATCTGTTGCCGATTTTATAGGTTGGTGCAAAATCTTGCAACATTAGATTCCTAAGAGAAAGAGTGCCCTCGTGGATCAAGATTCCGAACTCTGTGGCTCTTCCATTTGGAACTTTTGAAGCTGTTTTGTCAGAAAATATAAACAAGGTAGAACTTGCTTCTGCATTCTTTAGGCATTATAGTAATGCTCTAGTTTATCCTTGTATTCCTAGAACCGTAATACATTATGTTTTTACTTGCAGGACATTGCTAGCAGGGTAATTGGCTTACACAAATCTGTCTCTGGTGGTGATCTTACAAAACTTAAAGAGATACAAACTGCAATACAGCAGATGCGTGCACCTTTGTCTTTGGTTAGTTCTGAGCTACCTTCTGAAGCGTTCTTTAAGTAGAAGGAAGGCTTCTTGATGAGAAGAAGATTCATATGGTGACAACTACTTTGTGCTTTTAAATGGCAGAAAAATGAATTGGCAAGCAAGATGCGAACTTCAAGAATGTCTTGGCCCGGGGATCAAAGCGAGGAAAGGTGGTCGCTTGCTTGGCAAGCAATAAAAAGGGTATTGCTCTTACAAAAACTCATTTGATGGTATAATGCAAGAACGGCAGTGAAAGTGATTGAGTTGTTTCCATTGATGTGCAGGTCTGGGCTTCTAAATGGAATGAACGAGCATATGTAAGTTGCAGGAAAGCTAGCTTGAACATGGACAATCTACGCATGGCGGTGTTGATTCAAGAAGTCATTTGTGCTGACTATGCTTTTGTCATTCACACGAAGAATCCATTATCTGGAGATGAATCTGAGATATATGCAGAAGTAATTAAGAGTTTCCCTTGGCTCTTTCCATTCACACTCTCTCCATTTGAATATATCCATTCCAATCTGTGTCTTTTAATTTGATGGTAATGCAGATTGTGAAGGGCTTGGGAGAATCACTCGTCAGTGCGTACCCAGGACGAGCTATGAGCTTCATTACCCGCAAGAACAATCTGAAGAATCCTATTGTAAGTCTCTTTGAGTCTCTTATCATAACATCTACCATATGTGGGAGAGGGTAAATCTATTCATCTATGGAATTCATCTACATCTTATGTTTCAGATTGCGAGCTACCCGAGTAAGAACATAGGCTTGTTTAGCAAGCCATCCATTATATTCAGATCAGACTCCAATGGTGAAGACCTGCAAGGATATGCAGGTGCTGGACTTTATGACAGGTTAGTTTTATATGCTCTCCTTCCATTACAGCAATTTTGGAGCCAAACTGAAGAAACAACACTTCTTTTTGCTCTCAGTTTTTCTTTCCTTTCCCGTTGATTAAAGAGCTGATATATCTGTGTTGCAGTGTAATACTGGATGAAGAAGACAAAGTTGTGTTGGATTACTCCACGGATCGATTGCTGATCGACAAGGCTTTCCAAGTCTCAGTCTTGTCGAGAATTGCAGAGGCAGGGAAAATCATTGAAACCCTCTATGGTTGTCCTCAGGATATTGAAGGGGTCGTGAAGGATGGAGTGATACATGTAGTCCAGGCCAGGCCACAAATTTGATCAAAGATGGTTGATGATTTGGTTTAATCCTCGATCTGTAGTTAGACTTGAGCATTCAATGTTGCCTGCTTTCTGTCAAATAATAATTTGCGAATTCCCTAACCTGCTTGTCGGTGATTAACGGGGCTTTTAGATTCAAACATTTTGAATATGTGGTATCTTGGATTAAATGATGCATCATTCTAGCATGCAACATTTCATGTGGCTTTTAACCTAATGATGTGATGATTGGGTTATAATTGTCTCGTTTGAATAGGCATTCAAATATTTCATCATTTACGAAAATTAAAATATTATTTTGCACCTTTTTCCTATCTATCCTATCAAGAATATAGCTCGACTCGAGTAGCATGTCCGATCTGTTCGATCTGTAACCTGTCTGCAACTCGATTTGACACTTACTCATAACCCGACCGACCCGCTACTTGATTGACACTGACTTGCAACCCGATCGACCCGTAACCCAATTAACCTGTAACCCGACTTATAGTTGAGGTGGTGGCCTTCCGAGCAGTATCAGGTGTAGTTTGGTCCTTCCTTAAACTTGACTCGAAATCAATCTTCCTAGACTGGTTACTCCCACTGTCCCTTTCGAACCAAGAAAAGTGACTTCCTACGCAAGTAAAAAAAAAAGCTTCCACATGGTCTTCAAGACTCTCGTTTGAAGTCTTCCAAGCTTAGACAACCTTAACCAATTCCTTCACGATCTTCAGCAAGACTAGGACCCTCACTTTCAACTCCTAGCTTCACTCAGAATGTCACTCAAACTGAACGAGTAAGCCTCCGAAGTAGGTACCTCAAACTGCTTCCAACACTTAAGCCATTTTCAGAACTTAATTCTCCCACATTGTGCTTCCTTCTTTTAAGTTTTAATGGAAGTGAACTTGAGAGAAATATTTATTAATCGGATTAACATTGAACTTGGTAAAAGGAAATTGTTGAATAATTGAAAAATGAAATTGTTCAGGAATACACATTGAATACTAAGCTTACGCATTGAATTTCCGGTAGTGGATCCATAATTTTCCTTTTTGCTTTTCAAAGGAATACTCTTATGCTGCAGCTGTAGCTAATTGTCCACCCTTTCCAAGTGTGATTTCTATGTTATGTATGGCCGTGCCTAAGGGCATATCGGTTGAATTTTTGGTGATTGCATCAGTTTTGAATACTATTTTTACACTTATGAATACGAGTTCGTCTGTGTGTAATATTTGTTCCTCAACTATTTATAAATGCTAATTAGACGTGTATGAGTATGTGTTAAGATGTTGGGATATACATGTTAGAAACTTGTTAATACTAGTTTAGATGTTTTGACTACTAGCTAGACAATTATGAATAATGCGAGTTCGTCTACGTGTAATATTTTTTTGTCTGATAATCCAATACTTGTTCGACGCTTTCGAACACTAGTTGGGCGATTTTGAATACTTGGCAATTTTGAATATTTTTTCAACTGTCTTATCATATTTCATCATGCATTTACCTAGTAACTCATATAACTTCGTGTTAGTATGGTGTCCAAAAGCCAATCATATATTTGGATATGTGGTTCAGGCACTTGTGTTATGGTTTTGTATCTTGTATATATATAAGATATTTTGAGGCTTTGTTCAATTGTTGTATTTGAAATAAAACTGTTCTTTTAGAAAACACGATAATGACCATAGAATATCGCATAATTTATGTGAATTCTAATACATCCCTAGTCAAGTATATTAGCAAGAACTTGGTTAGCTCTTATACAATTGAGACTAGTGCAAGTGCAGATGCTTATAGAGTTAAGGCATGCACGTGTGAGTTACGAGTTAGAGAACTTGTACTGAATAGATCCGAGCGATGATCACTTTCACAGTTTATACAATTGTGTCATAGTTGATCATTGAAATTGTCGTCCTTTGACTTGAGGTTATGAAGGTTATCATATGATGGCTTGTGTACTTTGATACCTCATCTAATCACCTTAATTGGGTGAGACACATGGGTTATTTTGTGCGGAACTCATTATGTATTTAGCCTTGCATAGACCAAGATGGGATTCGTTACTCCAAGTTGCAATGGAGAGACATCCTTGGGCCCCTTGATGGAGTGAGACTAAGGGAATGTATGCATACTCGAATGATTGATATGTTGATATCAATATTCGTCACATTATGTCTACTCTATATCAAGTAAAAATATTTACTATATGAGGTTGACACTTATCTATTCCTCATGATTTATTTCGAAGTCATAGCGAAGGGACGCGACATTTTCACGATCACAAGAACAATGTGATAGTGATCATATTGAAAGGTTAAATGGATCACCAAACACCCCCCCCCCCCCCCCACCACCACAACTAGTTCTTGTTCACTTGGGAGCAATGATGCATTGCTAGACGCCACTCATTGATTATGATTGTAAATGTTACAGTCATTGCCAACATGACAAGAACCTAAAGGTTCGCACACAAAGATTTTGTTCGGATCAGTCAAATAGTCAAAGCTTGTTGGTTATGAAAAAAAGTGTACAGTTTAATGCTTTGAGCATTAAACTAGGGAGTTAGAATTGTATTGGTTGTTAATCAAAATAATTGTTATTTTAATTAAGCACGTGATGTTAATCAACACGAGGTGGCCATTAGCATGAGGTGGATCATGATGAGCTAGTTATTACCATGATGTCTTAATAAGCATAATGTGCAGAATTTTGGTTAATTTGAGAATGAATCAACACCACTTTAGATGAGTCATTATGATTACTCATATAGCTAACCATGAGGTGTTGAATTTATGTGCATTTGAGGATGATTCATCACCATATTTGATGACTCATTCGATGATTCATATGTGAAAGGATGAGGTGCGGATTTCTGAGTTCACTTAAGATGAATCATCACTATCTTGAAGAGCCTTTAGATAGAGGCTGAAGTGAGTGACAAAAATTAGCACTTTACTTGCAAGATCTAGCTCTCTTAGTCATCTCGAAAAGTTCTTAAACTATAGTTCTTCAATCCTCAAAAGTTCGTGGCTAGCACCATTGCTTGGAGGTAGTCCGATCAAAGTCCGTGTGGATACTAATAGCGGAATTGGCTACAACTGTTGTGGATGACTCTTGATCCTACACTTTACCTTTTAATTTTCACCATTCTACATGTTAGAATTCTTAACTCTGGTTCTTAATGTCTCTCTTGGATCATGGAAGGTTTTTGGTTATATTTCCGTTATGTATTTGGCCCCAAAACCCAACACTTTATTCTTGGAAGACGAGGACGCACGGGGGAACATTTTTTCGCACTAAGAGTGTTTGAAATTTTATGCATGCAACGCTCACGAAAAAGGCTTTGGTGTTCGAAAATGGGTTAGCCCCTCAAGAAAACAAAGAATTTAATAGGCGAGGTGGAGGGAAAATATTTGTACGGATACTACAAGTGAAATAAGGAACGCTTTGTACCACAGTCAAACAAATATGGTGAATGTGGAGAAACGGCCCGAGGACAAAGTTGTAAAGAAACGCCACCGTAAAAGAAAAAGGCTTGAATTTAGGTTGGATACAAAACACTTTTTCTTTTCGATGAGATAAAAATAGTGATGCATTTGTGGTTTTTGAATTCGAAGCAATCCACAACCATGCTTTGCACTCTAATGAACATTCGCACCTATCAAGTCCAACAAGTGTGTGAGAGAGGCTCAAGTACTAATAGCCGAAGCAAACCATGATACCGAGACTAGTATGAGTTCTTTACATCAGGTGTTAGCCATGTGTAGCGGTGGGTATGAAAATCTGACTTTTACAAGAACAGATCGAAAGAACCAGTTGAATAAGAGAAGGTAGAAGAAGATGGTTCGTGACGAACCTACTTACTTGCTTGGGTACTTTCAGGAGAAAATGTCTATGAAATCCGGATTATTTTATGCGGTTCAAATGGATAGAGAGGAGCATGTTTCTAGTATACTATGGGCATACTCAAGGATAAGGAAAGATTATGAACTCTTTGACGACTCGCTCTCCTTTGGCAAGAGTTACCGAACGAACTCAGTCGTTCGTCCATTGGATATGTGAATAATATTTGTGTTTTTAAGCGATACGGGCTTGGTTAGACATTGTAATTAATACCTTTTTATCCATTTCAACTTGTCTTGTGTAGAGATGTATATATGTTTCAACCACCATTGACAAACTTGCGCTTTTAGAGCTTATTTGTTGTACGACGAGACAACAGCTTCTTTTGAATGGTTGTTTAAACCATTTATTCTTTGCATGAGTAAGAAGCTTTCGGTCGCCATCTTCACTTATCAGACCCAACCATGACAGTTGCGAATTAGAAAAGAGTGGCCTACGATATTTCATGCCCTATGTACATGGCACATCCTCATGAATGGAAAGAATAATTTTTTTAAAAACAAGGGTGTTTGGGATAAGTTACAAGGTCATCTTATTTTCCTTTTCTACGACCTGGACAATGAGGTCGAGCTTGACATGGAGTGGACCACCATGCTTGAAAACTGTTTCCCCGACAACAACTTTGTAGACGGTGAGCCATGGATGCAGTATATAGTCATATTTCGAAAGCAATGGTGTTCCGCATGGGTTTGAGATCCATTCACAATCGGGATGTTGACAATCCAAGAGAGCGAGTCATGCAATTCAGTTGTCCGACTTTTCTTGCAACAGAACCATAATTTGGTCTAGTTTTTATTCAATTTAACAGGTATGAGTGGGGAATACTATTTAATAGTATTGTGAATACGACTCTGTGGTTACATGAATACCAGTGTTGTAGGTACAAAATAATGCATGTGTCCAATTTTTCTACATGTGTTTGGCAATGAACCATAACTCTTGCTTCCTCATTCCAGGCTTGCTAGTTGTCAAAAGATACAATGAGACCACTTCCAACTTTGAAGCCAAAGAAAGAGTCCCCTCATATCGTAAATTCATTCATCCAGATCCTCCAACAAGCAGCTAATATCTTCACTCCTAACATTTTCACCCGGATACACAAGAAAAGTTTATGCAAATTGAAGCATATATACGTGAGTCGTGCACACGTACCAGGGAAAATGGCCTCATTGGCTGCATCACATTCAAGATACAGAATGATGAGCCTCGTGATGAATGAGTTGTTCTAGTTGATATTCTGGAGGCGAACCTGGTATGTGAATGTAGGTTGTTTAATACCTTTGGGTTGTTATGTCAACATATGTTCAAGGTTATGTGAATGCTTTGAGATTTTGGGAATGCGAGTATTAGAACCATTCTAGTGCATTACATCATAAAGAGATAGACGTTGGAGGATAAGAAGAAAGCGGGTGGTGAATTTGGTGGTTCTTATGGGGCAGAGAATGATGTAGCAAAAGAAAACACAACATCAATGAGGTATAGAGAAACAACAACAATGCTTAATCATCTCGCAACAAAACTGTCAAAGGCGGCTGATAGATCCTCATGACATGTAATGCCATGCTTAAGGGTATATATCGTAGTCTCTGGTGGCCTCTTAGAAGTCTTATAAATCAGATAAGACGAAGAAAGGACTATAACACCTTTCGTTACCTTTCTTTATTGATTGACTTCATGTTCCGTTGCTTCCCATTGTCTTTTACTTATAAAATTAATATATGTATAATAATTAACTATATATTAGAATATTAAACAAATGCCCTAAAAAGATATCTTTAACTCAATATTTCAATTAACCAATTAATATGAAGATAAAGTGTACAACAAGTGGATGGTGGCACTCACTATAGTGTGAAAATTGGCAAACAAGTTGTTGTCAAGCTCTATAATAAGAGAGATTGGTAAGTGCACCAAATATGAATTATAAATGATTGTGAATATGAGTTGTACATGATGTACTGAAAACTTGTTCGTTATAGGAGGGTCTGAACCAGTAAGTAAGATGACTTTCAAAGAGAAGAAAAATCTGAGGAGGCACGAGCAAGAACGTTACAAGTTGAAGAACGAGAAAGAATGCCGTTGGAAGAAGGTTGTGTATGAAAAGAGATTGAAATAGCTTGATGTGCTTTCGGAGGTCCCCAAACCTCAAGAAGAGGGAATCCTCGAGTCGCAACTTACTAAATGGGACAATGATGTTTTGGACTTGGTTATGCAGACAATATAGGAGTACGTTGTGATGTAGCTTTATCTATCATACTATTATTCATATTGTCCATACTAGTATTCATGGTGCTCCAAATTAGTATTCAAGTTGTGATTAATTAGTATTCATGTTGTAATGAAGTAGTATTCAAGTTGTGTTGAATTAGTATTCGTGTTGTCATGAAGTCGTATTCAAGTTTTATGACCTGGTATCAATGTTGTCGTGAAGTAGTATTCAAGTTGTTTTGAGTTATGACTATTATTCATGTTGTCATGAAGTAGTATTCAAGTTGTGAGGAACTAGTATTCGTGTTGTCATGAAGTAGAATTCAAGTTGTGATGAACTAGTACTCATGTTGTTCTGAAGTAGTATTCAAGTTTGAAGAACTATAGTTCATGCTGTTTTGAAGTAAAAATCAAGTTGTGATGAACAAGTATCCATGAGGTTATGAAGTAGTATTCATCATGTCATGAAGTTGTATTCAACTTGTGATGAACTAGTATCCATGTTGTCATGAAATAGTATCCAAGATGTGAACTAGTATATATGTTGTAATACAGTAGTATTCAAGTTTAGATGAACTAGTATTCATATTGTGTGTTGGTTGTATTCAAGTCCTCTTCAAGTAGTATCATGAAGTATTTCGACCAAAATACTACTTCATAATAATGCCTTATCAGGGCTTCGTAGGCAAAAAAATAATTAGTACATGTCCTACGTAAAACATTTTTAGCTATTGTTCAATATGGGTAAAAAAACATACACTTTTACTCTTTGATTCTACGCTTTACAATTTTACCCTTTTATGCTTCTAGATAGAATCGCGCTTTTAATTGCACTACTAAGCCGCATACCCAAGTTGATCTCATATAGTCTCTCTTCTTTGATAGTTATATTCCTTGCTCCGAGTGTTTTCTTAAATTCTTAAACTACTAGATATCATGATTTAGTCATTGGATGGCCTAGTAGTCATCATCTATGAGTCAATAACAATACAAAACTCCCTTTTGTCAATTACAATCGTAAATGACCATTAAAAATAAGCAAATAACCAAATTGATTGGGGTGTGAAGAAATCTCCTTGTTCTCGCTTATCCTTATTTTGCTATGGTGCATAACTAAGCATAACCTACAAAACTATTCTGTAAACAAACACTCCCAATTACAAAAACAACCACTAGGGACTTTACAACCCTCAACTTTTTCGCTGCTTCTCTGGAATTTGTACCAGGAAATGAGAATCAAGAGATCTCACTAATTACGCGCTCACATTTGTCTTCCAAGATCTTGACAACTTCTGTAAATAGCACCTCTGGTGGTAGTACTCCGGTAGATTCAACAATGACTACATATGAAAGAAGATCCACGATTATAAAGAATGGATCATTACAGAATGTATGGCTAAATATAGGACATACCAAGTGAAAAGAATTTCCCATTCCACATGTGAGTTATAGCTTATTTGCATGTCAGGCTATTCCGACGTGCAATATTGTCGAAGTGGCATCATAGGCAAATATGAAGCGGAACTTTAGTTCAAGAAATCCGATTGAATCAAAACTGTACAAATCAACGACATGATAAGACACACTCTGTAGAACATTTCCTGCTGTAAATAGGCATTTTAAGCCTCGTTTCAACTTTCCTTGGATGACACTTGACCAAATCAGTGAAGGACCACACTAATAAACTTTTTCAGGTTGCCCATGTGATAATGGTTTTGATGCATAGATACTAATAATACTCACATATAAAATGATCTTTGACACGACACAATTCCACATGCTCCTCACATCCTTCCCCCCTAACGCATTCACGACACAGTCTGCAATCTCGCGGTCTCGCCACAGTTGCCCTTTTATTACCTGCTACCAACAAATTATTTGTCAGGGGTTAAAGTTAACAATGCATGCAGTCAACAGTTTATGTGTGCAATATATACTTTCTAAATCTGTAGCCTTTCAACATGCATCAAATCAAATATCATGACATCTATATGCATTTCATTGATGTATTTGACAAGATAAAAAGGGCAACTGGGGTGTATGAATGGCCAAAACTAGATCCTCCAGTGTCTTTCTCATGGGACGAGAATTAAGGGCCAATATTAGGTGCAACTTGCGGTCAGTTGGTCTATAATACTTTACATTTCTCCACAAAACGATGTTTTCATGGTTGATGGACGCAACTACTTATGGTGCTTAAGTTATTCTATTTCCTCATTACTTCAGACACTTGAAAGGATGCAGTCAAAATTACACCTAGCAGAAGCATATAGCCTGGGCCACCAACAAGCAATGCATATATATAGGAAACATTCTCTCTATAACCTCTTCCCTCTTACTGATATGACATTTGAAGGGGGAAGGATAAGATAGTAGAGGACTCTACCATGGCCAATATCTTCAACGTCAAATACTTTATCAAGACGTTTCTTCACAAGTTCTTCTGCATCCTCATCTTCTATGTCTTCCAGTAATACAACCTAACAAGTAGAAATAGGTATCACGAGCAAACAACAGAAATCTTACCTAAGATGAAACATTGGGAGGGGGATGGGGGGAGCTTCATTAACTATCAAGAGAAGAAATGTCTACCTGCAGGAAGCATACGGTACCAAGCAGTGGCTACCAGTGACCACTTTGCGTGTGTTTTACCCAGGCCTTTAACAGTGCGCTTCCAGTTCAATTTCCTGGAAAGTAACTGAAACTTTTTAGCGTTTGCACCTAAAACATCGCCTGAAGGTCATTACAACCTTCAACAATAAAAACAAATGATAGACCATGTGTTTGAGAGGATTATCAATGATTGCACACAATTAACAATATCTTCAATATATCTTAGAATTTCTGCAGTATTAGGACTATTCTTACCCGTTTAGAGCCAAGTTTAGCAAGTATCATCTTATCCTCTAAAGGGCTTATTGGATCGCTTGATAATTCTGGTAACGTGTCTTGACTGCAAGTAAACGAAGTATAAGTAGTGGGTTTTGAATATGGTTGGCCTGCTTCCTTTATCAACTTACTCCCATTCGGTAGCCACTCCAATTCCTCATAATATACTGCAGTATAAAAGGTCTCAATATGAAAGCATGAATTGCAAATATAATTGATGTGCCAGAACTGTAGGACGAATCAACATCATACCTGTCCGACACTCGCCACGTTTACACCTAACTATAGTGTTCTTCTCATTGGGTGTATCATTCGCTCCACTCAAGATGAAAGGAAAAAGTCGGCTCAAAAGGTTAAAACATAGAAAAAATATTTCTTTTCACCAATTTTTTTTTCTTTCTATTCCATATGAAACTTAAGATTACTGGAAGAAGGAAAGATGACGTGACTCAAACCTGAAAGATATTCAAATAGCCTGGGTCTGCCTTGATTGGAATGGGACCCAATCAGTGTGCAAGCACTTCATCTTGGACCACTGATGTATTATATGCGATAAGAACTTTTTCAATTGCCATTGTAGGTACCTATATCCAATGTTATATGCCATTCAGTAAGCCATATACGCCAAAAGATCTGGTGCAAAGGTATAATGTTCAATTGTCCAGCAATTTCAACAGGATGAGTCATGTGTTCATCCCAGTTCCGAGTCCTACAAATATACCAAGCCACACATCAAGCATACCTCATAAATTGGAATCCTTCGAAACACATTTGCCAGTGCAGGATCAATACCAATCATATCAAATTCCATGTCTTCCTTGGTGAGTCTGATCATTTTAACTTTGAAGTTGTCACGAAAAAGATCCAAGTGAACACTATTATCAACCCCACTGAATGCACAAGCACCAGAGTATGATATATATCAGTCTACAAATAAAGCACATTATCTTCGCCTCCAAGATTACTGTACTTCTTAAGTTCAATGCATATAAAGCACCTCAATTTGCTGAACTCAGCACATTAGGCACAGTCACAGCTGAAACTAACACTAGAAAAATCGTCCAAAGCAAAAGTTTGCATCTTTAACCAACCCTTCATTGAAAAATCGGTCAAACGTGTTAACAAAAATATCTGAGCAATAAATTACACTACCCACACAATAGAAACGTAAGCGGTGAAAGGAATGAGGTAAGAGGGAGCGAGGGCATACATGAATGAGCGCATCTGCTTTGCAAACAACGCGAGTCTTCTAAATCTAGAAGTGAGGCGGGAGTTGGCCCATTGGGACGTCGGGCAAATCCCATACCGAAAACTTCTTGTTCTGCTCGTCGTTGTTCTCTCCCTTATTCTCCTTCTCACTCATGTTTCGTTCAGTTGGATTGACTTAATGGACGATTCACACTCTTTTTCTCAATTCCTTCACTTGGTCCTTGCTTCCGGAGTTAAGAGGACAAAACAGCAGAAGGGAGGATCAACGACGGATGGACCTTATACAACTGCAATTGCTGGGTAGGATTTAGGGTTTTAGCCATTGTTATAAGAACCGAACTAGATCAACGGCCGGGCCCAGTTCATTGCTTGGACAGTTATTGATGGACCAAACGGGTTTTCACGGTTCAACATAAAATCATAATATCCACCACGGTTTAACTGGTCTACTGATTCACTATTTTAACAAAAATAAAAATAAAAAAAACATACTTTAACATAAACTAAGACCATCAAACCTAAATTATTAATTTAATATATGCTTCCTCTTCTCATTTCAACCTTGTTGTCGACTTTATGTTGTCCACTACCGCATGGCATCGTAATTTTTAATTTCAATTTTAAAAAATATTGTTTCTTTTGTGAGATGGTTTGAATGACTTTCGAGATACGTGAATACATTTATTTCAAGATAGATTTTTGGACAAACTAGCGAGGAGTTGACTCCCAAGAAGGGAACAAAGATCAATTGACTTCACTTCGATCTCTACCGCTTGAAGTTCAATCCCCGTCGTTCGCCCATCAATAAATGGACCATTTGTTTCGGAGACAGAACCATCGAAAGGATCTCGGAGACCCACCAAAGCACGAAAGCCAGGATCTTTCAGAAAATGAATTCCTATTCGAAGAGTGCATAACCACAGTCTAACGCTCACGAAAGCCCCTACCCAAAGAAATGCAACATGAGAAGGAGCTTTTTACGTTACTAGGAACATTAACAAGGAGAAGGAAGAACCACTTAAATAGAGGATTTATTAGATATTTTAGTGGTTCCTTTTGGGTACTTGGAATGAAAAACATCAGTTGAAAAAGGGTAGACATATATAAGATGTATATATGTCTATCATAAAGACTGATATTGTTGGCTAAAACTAGTAAAAGTTTGACAAATATTCCAAAAAGGCTTTGAGATTCCTCATGAGATGGTTGATTGATGGAGGTGTTCTCCACTAATAAAATTTTAGAGATATTTATATTATATCCTTGGTTGTGATTTGTTGGTGACTATTATGTGTTGTTACGGGTAAAACTATATTCCCATGTGTAGTTTGCTATAATGGTTGTGGTTTTAGATAGAATTGTCAGTTGTCACCCTTGATAAGTTAAGAAGTTAGTGGGTGACAAATTTCAATAACATTTGTGTTGTAACTTGTAAGGCAATTGAGACGGGGAGGGATGAAACCTAGAAAGTAGAAACCATCTATTTTATCACTTTCTTGTTTCAACAATCTCTTTCCTTTATGGCTAAAAAGTTGATTGGCAAAAAGTTTTTGAGAGTGTCCTTGTTCATTGCTTCGAGGGAACAATGTTATTGGACGAATTTGGAGTTTGCTTTGGAATGACATAATTTGGTCTATTTAGAAAGAGATCATCATACTCAAAAAAAATCTAAAAATGGTTCAAAATCAAGTGGGTTAACCAACATTATTAGATTAGAAGTGGCTTACTTGGATGTGGAGTAGAGACCATGGTTGTCAATTGTCATGCCGGTTTCCTATCGTTTGGTTCAATTGGTGCAAGTATTTAGCTTTGGTCAAATCTTGTCAAAACCAAAATCGACCGGTCAAACTAGAAATCAAATTCAAGCAATTCCCCATGTCCTCCATAAATATACACCAATCGTGAAATTTGAACCAAGTACTTCATGCTCACCAATTTCAATTGTGCACCAATAGGCTACGAGGAACTTTGTGATTCATTAATGCTATATTTTATTAAGGGAAAGACAATATATTAGCCATAACAATTAAGCAGCGGGGAATTATAGCCACAACTATCGAAATACAAATTATTAGCCAATTGCTAAGTTTTCGTTAACACTTCTGTTAGTAATGATGACTAAACTTTTACGATGCTGAGCTGGCTCCCACGTGGCAGTCATCATATAATATTTTTTACTAATGCAGACATGGCCTTCTCCGTTAAAAATTTGAAAACAGTAACGGCTGTTAGCCAAATCTTGACACGCAACAATAGTTATGGCTAATAATGTGTATTTCGATAGTTGTGGCTATAATTCCCCGCTACTTAATAGTTATGGCTAATATATTGTATTTACTCTTTTATTAAACTTCATTTTTTATACTTTTATTTTGACGTACAATTAGTTACCATTTCTAATCATAAATTATTTTTATGTGAATGAACTCTTTTAGTTGCTTCTTCCTAACTAATTTATTTGGTATCAATGATTTTTTTACTTTACTCATGTATTCAATTTAAAGGGGTAAAATACCTCGGGTACCACTTAAGTTTGAGAATTGGAGCAGACATAGCACTTAACTTTGAATAGGACGTCAGATACCATTAAAGTCACCAAAATGTGCATCCGTCTAGTTTTCCATACAACCCAAAATTTTAATTACTTTTTGGTACTGTTTCAGCCAAGAAACAAGGAAGCTTCGGATCTGTAAAAGGGCAGGGATGGCCCCCATTATCTACACTCCAACGATCAACATTAGTATAGTGATAGAGAAATATGAAAAGTTTAGGTAAAGAGAGATAGTGTAGAGAGAGAAGTGATGTGTAAAAAATGAGAAGAGAAGAAGAAGAGATCCCTTACTTGAAAGACCTAGGAGCATATTTATAGGTGAAGCCTTATGATACTTTGTTGGGCTTCAATTAGGCCTTGTGGTGTTTCGTGGGCTTTGGTCCATATGTGTCTAGTAGACCATATTTATTGTTCAGTTGGGCTATACCATATTTACACCCCCAACAGGTACCCAAAAAAGTATATTTAAATCGCTAATCCAATTAGACGTACCATAAAAATTAGTTAAAATAAAACCTAATCGATCATCAATATATCAAGACCAAAGAAGGATAAATGCAACACAGTCATAAAAGAATTAAACATATTCCAGTAATTGAAGAAAATTTAGAACGAAAAGAGAACGAAAGTAACCAAGTAATAAATAAATAAAAGCTACAATATTTCATAACAAATCTAGAAAAAAAATAATAAGACTATAAAGAGAATTAGAATTAGTAAATTTAATTAATATGGAACATCTACAATATAATATTAGAAATTACAAGGATATTTAACATAGAAAATTATACAACATCAACATGATGTACAAGAATTAAATATAATATCCTGAGATTATTTATATCGATACAGAATTCATAAGATATATTTGGTTCAGCAAATTATTCAATTATTATAACACATAATGGTAAATGAAAATACTTATAATGATAATTGATTCTACAATTCCTATTAAAAAATTGGTTTGGTATCAAAGTCTTCAAAAGAGGATTCCAACTAAATAGAATTCATAGGATATATTTACTTCAGAGAATAATTCAATTATTAGAAAACATAATGATAATTGAAAATACTTATAATGATGATTGATTCTAAATTTTCTATTAAAAATTTAATTTGGTATCAAGTCTTCAAAAGAGTATACAAACTAAATAATAAAAATTGATGTTTTTCAAAGTCAAAATAATTTTTTACAATAAGAAAAGTAGAATGACCAATTAAGAAATTTAGAAAACAGAATATTCCAAGAACATTCTGTTAATTTTAACGGAATGCACTTAACATTAAACTTAAGTGGTACCGGGTGCACAAATAATAGAGTTCAGTGGTACCCGACGTTCTTTTCAAACTTAAATTGTATGTCTACCTGCCCCAATTCTCAAATTTTAATGGCACACGAGGTATTTTACCATCAATTTAAACCGTTACTGTACCACCGATTATATCATTTCACTTACTTCACCAACATTTCGATATAAAACAGTTGGACTAGAAGGATTGGACTTGCAACAACTTCACATGGTTTCATTGGAAGCCTCTACTAGTTGGCAATTTCTTTGAGACTAAGTTTTCATACCCCTATAATTTTTGCTTTTGTAGAATTTTTTTTTCTTTCTATCCACGTATCCAATAATTCCAGCCCAAGCCCATCCGATAATTCCACACATAAATTAATATGCTTTCCAAAATCCAAAGTAGTTTTTTACACTAATTGTATATAATTAATCAAATCGTTCGCCCAGAACAAAGAGAGAAAAAAAGAGAAGAGAAAGCTCGAGTCGCAGGCTCGCAGCCCCGAAACCAAAACCATAACCAAAGGGACAGCAGTAGTCTTTCTGAAACGCCAAAACTCACCACCATCACTACAACGATTTTGCTATTGGGGTTTCGCTGCGCTCTGTCTCCCTCCCTCTCTAAACTCAACGCTGCGGATGTATAGGCATCCATCGCCTCTCTCTCTCCTGCCTCAGGTACTCTCCTTCCTTCCTTCCTTGTCCTTCCCTTCGCGTCTAAGCTTTTGCGGCAGTGATCTGTTAGGTATATGTTCTTTTGCTCTTCTTTCTGATTCAGTTTACTGCGGTGTAATCGCCTCTCTGTATCCGCCGATTGCCGGGGTTGTGGTCTGTGTAGGTTTTTCTGATTTTCCTTTTTGCTCTTAGGAGTTGTATGCTTTGGCTGACACGCTGCCTTTTTGTTGTTCATGTGTTGCGGCAGTAGTCGGAAGTAGAGAGAAACTTCGGATATGGCAGCGGTAAGATCGAGCTTGCCGTCTAGGTTGAGGCAGCTGCTGTCCGGTGAAAGCCTAATCGGGCCTTCCATTAAACTTGACTCCGACCCTGTGAGTTGTTTTCCCCCCTTCTTCTTCTCTTCTGCTCCTTTTTGAACTCTTTTGTTTTCCACCCTTTTAGAATCCTTAGTGTTTGTTTTGGTCTTTGGTCTCTCGCCCCTCTCTCCGCTGTTCGATTTTTATGTGTCCGTTCTTATGCGTGTTTGATCATTGACGCTTTAGCCAAAGTTTGAAACTTCTGAAACTAGAATGGAGCCATTGCATTGGAGTATTGGCTCTCTAGAAGTATTGCTGCTACATAATGTTAAATTACGTTCTTGATATAGGCTGGTTATCTGTGTTGCAAGCCTTCAGGCTATTAGGACATTGAACAAAATGCTAAAGAGCTATTATAATTCTTGATTCATGTTTCCTTACGGAAGAAGAGGAGAGATTTTACTTTTTGGAAGTTGCTATAGGGTACTATATTTGATAAGTAAAACGCCCAGAAGTGCTCCTGTTGTCGTAGGACTACAATAGTTGAGGCAACTTGTTTCCCCCTTTTCTATTGGGTTATCAATCCGAGCGGATAATTTAAGTCTTCGCTTGCAAGACTTGGCCTATTTTAGTAATAGATTCAGCGGTAAATGTATCATATTTGTTTTTCTATTACCAGTATATATTTTCTGAGGGCGAGTGTGAAGCAATTTGGTTCAGGTGTGGTGCTTGCCATGGGGAGATTTGTTCGTCAATTCTAATTTTTCTTCAGCAATGCATTCTAATTCTCTGTTCCTGTTGGCATAATAACCATATGTGTCGAGAGATGCTTCCGTGGAGAATGTCATACTTTAGTCTCATTAGTTTTTACCCTCGGTGATAATTTGAATTGGCACTTAGGTTTTGATCGTTATTGTTGTGTGTTTATAACTTAATATATATATATATAGTAGTTCGTCAATTTGCCAAGCAATGTGGAAGTGCTACCTACTAGATGGCGTTGGTATTTTATATGTGATTGATCTGCGAGTTTATCCAGCATGGATCCGACAGATGATAATTGCATTGGTTTCCTTCTTCCATGCTCAGTGTCCTTGTCCCTACCATAAAAGTTCTAAGTGTTAATTTTATTGCAGCCTCCAAGAATTAAAGCATTCATAGAAAAGGTCATTCAGAGTCCATTGCAAGATATTGCCATACCACTCTCTGGCTTCCGTTGGGAGTACAGTAAGGTGAAAAATATAACTCTTGTGATGTATAGTATTTTCATCTTTTTCTCCTTGAGATTGAAGATATATTTTTGGGTTTTATTTCAGGGGAATTTTCATCACTGGAGGCCTCTATTTTTGCATTTTGATACATACTTCAAGACTTACTTGTCCAGTAGGAATGACCTTCTCCTGTCAGATAATATCTCAGAAAATGATAGTGTGTTCCCGAAGCAAGAAGTTCTAAAGATTTTATGGGTCATGCAAATAATTTTGGAGAATTGTCCTAACAAGAGTTCATTCGACGGTTTGGAGGTAAGTTCCTGTTGCAGCGAACGGTTGCTTCCACATTTTCTGTTGTGCTGTCTTTCTAATTTATTGGAACTGTCTTTTCCCTTCAGCATTTCAAGCTTCTATTGGCATCAGCAGATCCTGAAATTCTTATAGCTTCTTTGGAAACGCTTTCGGCCCTCGTGAAAATCAACCCCTCCAAGCTGCACGGGGGTGGTAAGTTGATTGGATGTGGCGCTGTAAATAGCTATCTGTTATCCTTAGCTCAAGGTTGGGGGAGCAAGGAGGAGGGCTTAGGTCTGTATTCATGCGTTATGGCAAATGAGAGAAATCAAGAGGAGGGCCTCTCTTTGTTCCCATCTGATGTAGAAAATGATGGTCAAAAGTCTCAGTGCCGAATAGGGTCTACACTTTATTTTGGGTTGTATGGCCATAATGCTCAGAGGAGGGTCGAGGGCAGTACTGATGCTATCTCTTCTAGCTCACAAGTCATACATATGCCAGATTTGCATTTAAGGAAGGAAGATGATCTGTTGCTGTTGAAGCATTGCATTGACCAATACAATGTTCCTTCTGACCTTCGATTCTCTCTGTTGACTAGAATCAGATATGCTCGGGCTTTTCGGTCTCCCAGGATATGTAGGCTGTACTGCAGGATTTGCCTTCTTGCGTTTATCGTACTGGTGCAGTCGAGTGATGCTAATGATGAGCTGACATCCTTTTTCGCAAACGAGCCAGAGTATACCAATGAGTTGATTCGGATTGTGGGTTCTGATGAAAGTATTCCTGGAAGCATCAGAACCCTTGCAATGGAAGCTTTGGGGGCACAACTAGCTGCTTATTCAGCTTCTCATGAGAGAGCTCGTATTCTAAGCGGGTCTAGCATCAGCTTTGCTATAGGAAATCGGCCGATTCTTCTCAATGTGCTTCAGAGAGCCATTCTTTCTCTGAAGAATTCAAGTGATCAGTCTTCTCTCTCCTTTGTCCAAGCACTTCTTCAGTTCTATCTGCTCCATATAGTTTCTTCTTCAGCTTCAGGAAGTAATGTACGTGGATCTGGAATGGTTCCTACATTTTTGCCTCTTTTGGAGGATTCAGATCCCACTCACATGCACCTTGTTTATTTGGCTGTCAAAGCTCTACAGAAGTTAATGGACTACAGTAGTTCAGCTGTTCTTCTGCTCAGAGATCAAAAAGGTGTGGAGCTTTTGGCCCAAAGGTTACAGATAGAAGTGCATAGAATCACGTATTCTTCTGTGGAGAATGACAATTCAATGATCATTGGTGAATGCTCAAGGGCTACTGATGATCTCGTATATACCCAGAAAAGGCTTGTTAAAGCTCTTCTGAAGGCTCTTGGGTCTGCTACCTATTCCCCTTCAAACAATTCTAGATCCATAAATTCTAATGACAGTTCTTTGCCTTCGTCATTGTCACTTATATATAAGAACACGGATAAATTTGGAGGGGACATTTACTACTCTGCAGTTACTGTCATGAGTGAACTCATCCACAAAGATCCAACCTGTTTCTCGGCATTGCATGAAATAGGTCTCCCTGATGCATTTCTATCTTCAGTGGTAGCTGGAGTACTTCCTTCGTCAAAGGCTCTTACATGCATTCCAAATGGACTTGGTGCTATATGTCTTAATGCAAAAGGCTTAGAAGCAGTTAAAGAAACCTTAGCTTTGCGGTTCCTAGTTGACATCTTTACCAGCAAAAAGTATGTGCTAGCAATGAATGATGCTATTGTTCCTTTGGCTAATTCAGTGGAGGAGCTTCTCAGACATGTTTCTTCACTAAGGGGCACCGGAGTTGATATAATCATTGAAATTGTTAATAGAATAGCTTCTTTTGGGGAGTTTACTATTGCAGAGTCATCAGGGAAGGCTTCTGGAAGCAACGATATGGATATGGAGATGGTCTCTGAAGACAAGGCAGGTGATGATTTGGGTGCCGAAGGTGTGAGTAATGAGCAGTTCATTCAACTGTGCATATTTCACTTGATGGTATTGTTGCATAGAACAATGGAAAATCCGGAGACTTGTCGGTTGTTTGTAGAGAAGTCGGGAATCGAAGCTTTGTTGGCACTTCTATTGCGGCCGGCTATTGTTCAATCATCTGAAGGGATGTCTATTGCATTGCACAGCACTATGGTTTTCAAGAGTTTTACCCAACACCACTCTGCACCTCTGGCACGTGCATTCTGTTCTTCTCTTAGGGAACATCTGAAAAAAGCTTTGAGCGAGTTTGGCTCTGTTTCGGGTTCTTTCTTGCTAGATCCCAAGTCTGCAATGGATGAGGCAATATTTTCGTCACTGTTCCTGATAGAGTTTCTTCTATTTCTTGCTGCCTCGAAAGACAATCGATGGGTAGCTGCCCTACTGACTGAATTTGGCAGTGGTAGTAAAGATGTTCTGGAAGATATTGGATGCGTGCATCGTGAAGTTCTCTGGCAGATTGCCTTACTTGAAGATGCCAAGCTTGAGATGGAGGATGCTGCTGCAAGTTCTTCAGAGCCCCAACAGTCTGAACCAACTAATGATTCTGAAGAGCAGCGGTTCAATTCTTTCAGGCAATTTCTTGATCCGTTGTTGAGGAGGAGGACATCCGGTTCGAGTGTTGAATCACAATTTTTTGATCTCATTAACTTGTATCGTGATCTTGGGCGTGCAGCTGGATTTCCACAGAGAATGGGAATTGATGGTCCGTTGAGTCGGTTTGGATCTGTTAACGCACACTCTAATGAGCCCTCTACAGCTGGCGATGCTGGTCGGAAAGAGAGTGACAAGCAAAGATCATACCATTCTTCTTACCGTGACATGGTTAGGTCCCTTTCTTTTCACATTACACACCTGTTTCAGGAATTGGGAAAAGCAATGCTGCTTCCATCTCGTCGGCGAGATGACACAGTTACTCTCTCCCCTGCTTCGAAAGTGGTTGCTCGTACAATTGCTTCTATTGCATTGGATCACATGGATTTTTCTGGTCATGTAATTTCGTCTGGATCAGATATATCCAGATCAACAAAATGTCGCTACTTCGGGAAGGTTATTGACTTCATCAATGGTATTCTATTGGACAGGCCAGATTCCTGTAATCCAATATTGCTGAATTGCTTGTATGGACAGGGGGTCATTCACTCAGTTCTGACCACATTTGAGGCTACGAGTCTTCTGCTATTTTCAGTTAATAGGGCTCCATCATCCTCTATGGATACTGATGATGGGACCACAAGACAGGATGCTAGGGAAGTTGCTGACTATTCCTGGATATATGGTCCCTTGGCAAGCTACAGTAAACTTCTGGACCACTTGGTCACATCATCTTTTATCTTGTCTCCATTCACCAAGCACCTTCTTATACAGCCGCTGGATAATGGAGCCATAACTTTCCCTAGGGACGCAGAGACATTTGTTAAGGTACTGCAGTCTATGGTGCTGAAGGCAGTGCTTCCTGTTTGGACACATGAACATTTCCCTGAATGCAGCATTGACTTTATCAGTACAGTGATTTCAATCATCAGGCATGTGTATTCTGGAGTCGAAGTGAAAAATGTTGCCAGTAATGCCAGTGCTCGAATTGTAGGCCCACCTCCGAATGAAACAACGATATCAACGATTGTGGAGATGGGGTTTTCCAGGCCCAGGGCAGAAGAAGCTCTCAGGCAGGTTGGGTCGAATAGTGTAGAATTGGCAATGGAGTGGTTGTTCTCTCATCCAGAAGAAGTTCAAGAGGATGATGAACTTGCTCGGGCACTTGCTATGTCGCTGGGTAACCCCGAATCAGAGGTTAAAGAAGATGCAACTAATTCTAGCACAGAACAACCTGAAGAAGACATTGTCCAGCTGCCCCCAGTAGGGGATTTGATAGCAACATGTACGAAGCTGCTGCAAGCTAAGGAATCTGTTGCTTTTCCAGTTCGTGACCTACTTTCACTGATTTGCTCGCAAAATGACGGGCAGTATAGGTCTAATGTGATGACAGTCATTCTTGACCAAATAAATGACAGGAGTTTGGTTTCTGATGGAAAAAAGAGCACTATGTTGTTTTCTTTATTTCATGTTCTTGCCTTGATTCTTCACGAGGATGTTGGGGCCAGAGAAGTTGCCTTCAAGAATGGTCTGGTTAAGGTTGTGCTGGATCTTCTTTCCGAGTGGGATTCTGGTTGTTCAGGGGACCAACAGCACGTCCCGAAATGGGTAACAACGGCTTTTCTTGCCCTCGATCGGTTGCTACAGAGTAATCAGAAATTAAATCCTGAAATCATAGAGCAGTTGAAGAAGGATATTGATAGCATTCAGCAACCTTCACTGATTATTGATGAAGAAAAGCGAGACAAGTTGCAGTTTGCTCTGGGATCTCCCTTGAAGCGCATTAGCACAGATGAACAGAAGAGGTTGATTCAAATTGCTTGCAATTGTATAAAGAAAAAGCTTCCATCAGAGATGATGCATGCGGTGCTGCAGCTTTGTTCCAGTCTGACTCGATCTCATTCTAATGCTGTCTGCTTTCTTGAAGCAGAGGGTGTAAGCTCGTTACTGTCTCTTCCAACAAGTAGCCTTTTCTCTGGATTTGACACAGTTGCGGCCGCTATCATCTGCCATGTTCTTGAAGATCCTCAAACTCTCCAGCAAGCTATGGAATCTGAAATCAAGCATAGCCTTATTGCTGCTGCCAACAGGCACACAAATGGGAGAGTCACTCCTCGCAATTTCCTTGTAAATCTGAGCTCTGTGATATCCAGGGACCCTGTCGTTTTCATGCAGGCTGCAAGGTCTGTCTGCCAAGCTGAGATGGTGGGTGAGAGGCCTTACATTGTGCTTTTAAAAGATCGCGAGAAAGATAAAAGCAAGGAGAAAGAGAAGGACAAGGATAAAGCTTTGGAGAAAGAAAGAGCCCAATCTAGTGAGGGCAAGCTTGCTTTGGGCAGTAATGCCACTGCTGCTAGCAATGGACATGGTAAACTTCAAGATACAAACACCAAGAGTTCTAAGATTCATCGAAAGACTCCTCAAAGCTTTGTCCATGTGATTGAGCTGCTTTTGGATTCAGTCATTAGCTTTATGCCACCGACAAAGGAAGATAAGCCATCATCAAACGATATGGATATAGATGTTGCTGCTCTGAAGGGGAAAGGTAAAGCGGTGGCAACCAGTTCGGAAGGAAATGAAGTTAGTGGTCAAGAAACTTCTGCGTCTCTTGCAAAGATTGTTTTCATCTTGAAGCTTTTGACAGAGATCATTTTGATGTATTCTTCATCAGTTCATGTCCTGCTTAGAAGGGATGCTGAAGTTAGCAGCAGTAGAGGACCTCATCAAAGACCTCCCGGTCCCATTACTGGAGGTATATTCCATCATATGGTTCATAGGTTCATTCTCTGTTCGGGAAATATGAAAAAGGAGAGGAAAATGGATGGAGATTGGAGGCATAAATTGGCAACAAGGGCTAGTCAGTTTCTGGTTGCAACATGTGTTCGATCTGCTGAGGCAAGGAAGAGGATATTTATGGAGATCAGTTGCATTTTGAACAATTTTGTTGATTCTTCTGAGGGATCGAGTACACCAACCAGTGATATACAAACTTATGTTGATCTGCTAAATGATGTGTTGGCTGCCCGTACTCCTACTGGATCTTACATTTCTGCTGAAGCTGCTGCCACTTTTATTGAAGTTGGTTTGGTGACATCACTGACCCGAACTCTTGAAGTTTTGGATCTAGATCATTCTGACTCCCCAAAAGTTGTAACTGGGCTAGTTAAAGCTCTGGAGCTGGTGACAAAGGAACATATAAACGCTTCTGACTCTAGTGCAGCAAAGGGTGACAATGCAGCAAAAACTCCTGCTCATGAATCCAGAGGAACTGAGAACCGTGCTGATAGATCTCAGTCCAATGGACTTGAAATTCCATCAAATCCACCTGCATCTGCTGACGAAGTTGAATTGCCAAATCCCATTCAAAACTATGGTGGATCTGAAGCTGTCACAGATGATATGGAACATGACCAGGATCTGGATGGAGGCTTTGTTCCTGCTACCGAGGATGATTACATGCAGGATAGCTCTGAGGATATGAGGGTTCTTGGTAATGGAATGGATACAATTGAAATTCAATTTGACATCCAGCCTCATGGGCAGGAAGGTCTCGAAGAAGATGAAGATGAGGATATGTCTGGAGATGAAGGGGATGAAGTTGACGAGGATGATGAGTCTGAGGACGAGGATGATGAGGACGAAGATGATGACGGGCACAATGACTTGGAAGAAGATGAAGTCCATCACCTGCCGCATCCTGATACAGATCAAGATGATCATGATATGGATGACGATGAATTTGACGAGGAAGTGTTGGATGAAGATGAGGAAGATGAGGAAGAAGACGAAGATGGAGTTATCCTACGCCTAGAGGAGGGAATCAATGGAATAAATGTTTTTGACCATATTGAAGTGTTTGGAAGAGATAATAGTTTCCCTAATGAAACACTACATGTGATGCCTGTTGAAGTTTTTGGTTCAAGACGTCAAGGACGGACTACCTCCATCTATAGTCTTCTTGGTAGAAATGGTGACAGTTCTGCTCCGTCCCGACATCCCCTTTTAATTGGGGCTCCTCAGCAGCTGGCTTCTTCCAGGCAAACAGGTAATGTTCTTTTTCTCATTGTGGTCTTTTATCATTTTGCTCTCATCAGCAACTTTGCCGTACTTGGTCATCTTGATTTTTATTTTGTAATTATAGGTGAGGTAATGAGGATAATTCTTTTTTCCTTCCTATTTTTTTTCTTCTTCCAGACAACGCCCATGACTTGGTGTTCTCAAATAGGAATTTGGAGAGTACCTCTTCCCAGTTGGATACTATTTTCCGCTCGCTGAGAAATGGGCGTCATGGACATCGATTGAACTTGTGGATGGATGATAACCAGCGTAGTGGTGGAACTAATACATCTGTACCCCAAGGCCTCGAGGAATTGCTTGTTTCTCAGCTGAGACGGCCATCCTCTGAGAAATTGTCTGATCCTAATGCCTTGACAACCGAGCCTAAGAGCAATGGTGTTGTTAGCCAGTCACAAGAACCTGTAGTACAGCCGGATACCCGAGGTGAAAACAATGTGAATCATGAAACAAGCAATGTGCATCATCAACCTGTGGTAAATGATAGCTCTGGTATGGCCACTGTCGAACCTCCTGCAAGTGATTCTCATTCACATGCTGTTGAGATGCAGTTTGAACAAAATGATGCAGCTACCCGTGATGTTGAAGCAGTAAGCCAAGAAAGTGGTGGAAGTGCAGCAACATTAGGGGAAAGCCTCAGGAGTCTTGATGTTGAAATCGGAAGCGCTGATGGACATGATGATGGTGGAGACAGGCAGGGTTTGCCTGATAGAATGCCTCTAGATCCTCATGCAACTCGAAGACGATCAAACGTATCCTTTGGCAATTCTGTATCCGGAGCTGGGAGAGATGCATCTCTTCATAGTGTTACGGAAGTTTCAGAAAATTCTAGCAGAGAAGCAGATCAAGCTGGCCCAGCGTTGGAGCAGCAAGTTGCTGGTGATGCTGGTTCAGGATCAATTGATCCTGCATTCTTGGATGCCCTTCCTGAGGAGTTGCGCGCTGAAGTTCTTTCTGCTCAACAGGGACAAGTTGCACAGCCATCAAATGTCGAGCAACAAAATACAGGAGATATAGATCCTGAGTTCCTTGCTGCTCTTCCTCCTGATATAAGAGCAGAAGTTCTAGCACAACAACAAGCGCAACGTATGCATCAATCTCATGAACTTGAAGGTCAACCTGTGGAAATGGATACTGTGTCAATCATTGCTACTTTTCCCTCAGAGTTGCGCGAAGAGGTACTTTCCTGCTTGCTAGTGCTGGGATAATTGAAGTATATGATCTCTAGTTTTGTAATTTTAATTTGATGGCTCTTTCTTCTTGCTAGCTGTGATGTTTGATGCTTACGTGTGCAGTTTGTAATTCCTATATGATGGCTCAATTTTCTGTCAGGTTCTGCTTACATCTTCCGATGCTGTTCTTGCAAATCTCACTCCTGCATTGGTTGCGGAGGCTAATTTGTTACGTGAAAGATTTGCACACCGTTACCACAACCGTACGCTTTTTGGTATGTATCCTAGAAGCCGCAGGGGTGAGTCATCTCGACGGGGTGAAAGTATTGGCTTCAGCCTTGAGAGAGCTGATATTGCCTCACGGAGGTCTGCTACTGGAAAGGTTGTTGAAGCTGATGGAGCTCCCTTAGTTGAGACGGAATCGCTACATGCTATGATTCGGGTGCTTCGTATTGTGCAGGTAATTATTCGGAGTAAAAATTCCATGTTGTCTGCTTCATAATGGATTTACTAACATATCGTTGTTTTCAGCCCCTGTATAAAGGTCCATTGCAGAGGCTTTTGTTGTACATATGTGCTCATGGCGAAACCAGAACCACTTTGGTAAAAATCCTGATGGACATGCTGATGGTTGACTTTAGAAAGTCTGGCAATCGCTCTAGGACTGCTGAGCCTTCATATCGACTTTATGCTTGTCAAAGCAATGTGATGTATTCTCGCCCACAGTCTTTTGATGGTAAATTCCAGTCCAGTTTCTTTACATGTATAACAGAAAGCTGTTTGCTGGGATGGGTGTGTAAAATTCCGAGGGCGCTAATGGTCACGTAACCTCATTTGTCTAAAACATCAGTCAGTATGTTGTAGAGAAGCTCATACCTGCTAAAACTTGGGAAAAGTTGTGTTGGTGATAGAGGTCTCAATTTTAGATACCATTTTGGTTGTTAAGGTTGTGGATGTGGATAGTGAACCTTCACAAGGTTCACTAGTTATGCTGCAGCTGTTGTGTTCTCAACTTGTTTTAATTATCCTGTATCTTTGCAGGAGTGCCACCTTTGGTTTCTCGTCGTATTCTCGAGACTTTGACTTACTTGGCTAGAAATCATCCCTATGTGGCCAAAATCTTGCTTCAACGTAGGCTGCCTCTGCCTGGCCAACAAAAGCAGACAGACGATGTTGATATGTCACGAGGAAAAGCTCTGATGGTGATTGAAGAGTGTGAAACAGATAGGAGAGAACATGATGATGGATATGTGTCCATTGCATTGCTTCTGAGCCTCTTGAAACAACCTCTTTATTTGAGAAGCATAGCTCATCTTGAGCAGGTAGATTGCTAAATATTTTGTTCTAGATTTTGATTTGGTATTCTTCTACTATATTTGGATATTTGACAAAATTGGTGGCACATTGCTAATTCTTGCAGCTTCTTAGCTTATTGGAGGTCATTATTGATAGTGCTGAAAGCAAATCGAGTTTATCAGATAAATCGGCGGATGCTTCTGGGCAAATACAGGCTCAGCTCCCAGCCTCACAAGCAGATACAAGAGGGGAGGCTGGTGGTAGTTCTACTACAGCGGCTGGTTCATCATCAGCAGTTATTGAATTATCATCCAAGGCTGCCACTTCTAGTGCCAATGATAATGATGATATGGACAATGTTCTGCTTAACCTGCCGCGCACGGAGCTATGCCTACTTTGTTCATTGCTTGCGCAGGAAGGGTAAGTTGAAACTTAAGAATCCATATTACAACATTGAAGGTGGTACTAGCATTTTATATATTTTAAAATGATGTAATGCTCTGGTGAAGTTTGTTTCATAAAATTCTCTAGACTTATTACCAACTTTTGTCAATCTGACGTTTCATTTTTTTGTTTCGCAGTCTGTCAGATAATGCTTATACTCTTGTAGCCGAGGTTATGAAGAAGTTAGTTGCTATTGCTCCAACTCATTGTTATCTGTTCATCACTGAGTTAGCTGATGCAATAAATAACCTGACTAAATCTGCCATGCACGAGCTGCATCTGTTTGGGGAAGCGGTGAAGGCACTCCTCACCACAACATCGTCTGATGGACCCGCCATATTAAGAGTCATTCAGGCATTAAGTACTCTCATAACATTGCTGGTAGATAAAGAGAGAGACCAGCCACCGAGTCTTCCCGAGAAGGAGCGTTCTGATGCTCTTTCCCAGATTCACAATATCAATGCAGCTTTGGAGCCCTTATGGTTGGAGCTTAGTACGTGCATAAGCCAAATAGAGAGCTTTTCAGATTCTTCATCTGATGTGCTTCCTCCTCCAAGAAATTCTGCAGTGATGGCTCCTCTCCCTGCAGGCTCTCAGAACATTTTGCCTTATATCGAGTCCTTCTTTGTGATGTGTGAAAAGCTGCACCCTGCACAATCAGGATCCAGTCATGAATATGGTGCTGCAGCTGCTGAGGTTGATGAGACAATCACTTCTTCTTCTGCACAGCAGAAGACCTCACCCGGTCCCATTTCGAGAATCGATGAGAAACACATTGCCTTTGTGAGGTTCTCAGAGAAACACAAGAAACTGCTTAATGCTTTCATCCGCCAGAATCCGGGATTGCTTGAGAAGTCGTTCTCGCTCTTCTTGAAGGTGCCCCGCTTCATTGATTTTGACAATAAACGTGCTCACTTCAGATCCAAAATAAAACATCAGCATGATCACCACCACAGCCCCCTGAGAATATCTGTGAGGAGAGCCTACATTCTAGAAGATTCATATAATCAGCTCCGGATGCGGTCAACTCAAGATTTGAAGGGCAGGTTGACTGTTCACTTTCAAGGAGAGGAAGGTATTGATGCTGGTGGTCTGACAAGGGAATGGTATCAGCTGCTTTCTAGGGTTATTTTTGACAAGGGGGCATTGCTTTTCACTACGGTTGGCAATGACTCTACATTTCAGCCCAACCCCAACTCTGTCTACCAGACGGAACATCTGTCGTACTTCAAATTTGTTGGTCGAGTTGTAAGTGCAAAGCTGTTAAATTTGTCTTCCCATTGTATGTCAATTGATCTTCTGTACCTTTTTTTCTAATTGTTTTTGTACTCTGTATTTTTTGCAGGTTGGGAAAGCACTCTTTGATGGGCAGCTGTTAGATGTCCATTTTACCCGCTCTTTCTATAAGCACATATTAGGAGCTAAAGTTACATATCATGACATTGAAGCAATTGATCCTGATTACTTCAAAAATCTGAAATGGATGCTTGAGGTATGACTGCACATCTTAACTCTTGTCACCTGTCCCAACTTTTATGCAATAGGCACTAGGCTGGCTTCTTACTATGCAATTGTTTCTCTTGTGCCTTCCTTTTGCAGAATGATATAAATGATCTGTTGGACCTTACGTTCAGTATTGATGCTGATGAGGAGAAACTTATTTTGTATGAAAGGACAGAGGTGAGTAACGGAAGAGCCCATATTGTGTTAACTTCTCTAAGTACGTGCTGGTATTAAGTCACTTATTATGAACATATGGTACAGGTCACTGATCATGAACTGATTCCTGGTGGACGCAATATCAAAGTGACCGAGGAGAACAAGCATCAGTATGTCGATTTAGTTGCCGAGCATCGATTGACTACTGCTATTCGACCTCAAATAACTGCTTTCCTCGAGGGGTTCACTGAATTGATCCAGAGGGAGTTGATATCCATATTCAACGACAAAGAATTGGAATTGTTGATAAGCGGCCTTCCGGATATTGATTGTGAGTATTCATTTATTTCATCACTGTTGCAGCCTTTCTTTTATGCGGATCTAATGAAGTCGCGACTGAATCCAAATATTGGTGGTTTCAGTGGATGACATGAGGGCCAACACAGAGTATTCAGGTTACAGCCCTGCATCCCCTGTGATACAGTGGTTCTGGGAAGTCGCTCAAGGATTCAGCAAAGAGGATAAGGCTCGACTCCTCCAATTCGTGACAGGCACTTCCAAGGTACGAATTTTCTTTTTAAACAGCCGTTTGATCTATTTCTTGATTACTAGAAGATAAACTGTTTGGTATGTATATTTGTCAGTAAATTGAGCTCTTTTGTGATCTGAACATTTGCAGGTGCCATTAGAAGGATTCAGCGCCCTACAAGGGATATCAGGATCGCAGAAGTTCCAGATACACAAGGCCTATGGTAGCCCTGATCACTTGCCTTCAGCCCATACTTGGTGAGTCTTCAAGTTCTCTCTGGCCGCCCGGCTTTGCTGAGCTTTTGATGGGTGAGAGCTGTAATTGTGGATTTTGTGTGATTCTCTTGTTTCAGTTTCAATCAGTTGGATTTGCCAGAGTATCCATCTAAAGAGCATTTGGAGGAGAGGTTGCTGCTGGCTATCCACGAGGCTAATGAAGGTTTCGGGTTCGGCTAAGTTGTAGAAAAGAGAAGGGAAGGAGGTGCATCTTCAGCAGCAGCAGCAGCAGGAGATGTGTAGATACTTTAGGGCAAGTTAGGGGGGTGGAAAGCTGAATGGATGGGGGCTTTTGGTGGGTGTTTTTTTTTTCTATGAGAAATTGGGAGTTGGGTACAAAAAGGGAAAAATGACGACTTGGTCACATGTTTATAAACATATTTTGTACAGTCCGGTCCTGTCTTTTCTTGGTCTACTTCTTCTTGGTCCCATAGGAAGAAAAACTGATGCCCCGGCGGTTTATTGAAATATTGCCAATTTTCGATTACATCCATTTGGGTTTTCTGTTCCTTTCCTTGCCAAGAAATGTCGTGTCCGGCAAAGAGGTACAAACCAATACCAAAACTGCTGGTTGTAATCAGAGCAGCCGGCGAATTCGAAGACATGAGATAAAAACGATACCCTCTTGCTTCTTCTCGCCGGAGCTGCGGATTTTTTGAATCCAAATTTGGACCTGGTCCTCGGAATCGGGGCGGCGGGAGGAAGAGGATTGGTGCCGCAGGTTGACGAGGCGGAGGAGGGTGAGGTTGGGACAGGTGTCGTGGCTGGTCTCGAGCCACTTTGAGAGAGCGGATCCCATAACTAAGGGGGGTCCTTAGTCACTTGACTAAGCCCCTCCTAGCCATTAGATCTGGACGCTCCAATCCAACGGTTAAGAAGTGGGAAGAGATTTTTAATTAGTGGGAGGGGTAATTTGGGTATTATGAAAAATTACGAAGTATACAAACCGGACTTACAAACAATACAAACATACAAATAGTACAAACAAAAACCACTAAACATACAAATAGATTACAAACATTCCAAACATATGAACTGTACAAACAATACAAACTACACCGACAAAACATACAAACTAGAAAGTCAACCAGGTTGTTTTTTAGTCATAAAAAAACATTACAAACATGGTTGACAAACACGGTGCACAAAAATAACAAAATTTACAAACATTACAAAATAAACCGACGAATAATACAAAACTTAATCGTAAAAAATGTCACTAAAAAATGACAAACAGGAAAGATAAGAGGAGAGAAGTCTGGGAATTTAGAGAGATAGGAGGATTTGGGGGGGGGGGGGGGGATTTGTATGGAAAAGGAGTCAAAGTGGAGGACGGGAAATAAAAGAAATTTTTGGTTTTATCTTTTTATTATTATTTTAAGGATGTGGAATAATGAAAGAATTAAATTAAAATTTTTATTAATTTTTTAATTGCTACGTCAGACATTTAACGGTCAATTGTTAGGGTTGACTGCCACATTAGATAATGTTAACGGAGAGTGACTAAACGTGATTCGTTTTACTAATTCGAGTGACCGACATTTATATTAATTTTTTCTGGTGACTAAACATGACACATTTTAATAAACACAATGACCAAATGTGGCATTTGCAAGGGGTGGAGGTATATGACCAGATGAATTGGAAATGGCTAGGGAAGCTTATCATCCCACCCAAGGAGCGAATTTTCCTCTGGCTACCGGTGTATAACATTCTACACACAGGAAAGAAGATTGGAGGAATGAAGAAAAATAAGAATTCAAATTGCCCATTTTGTAACCTAAAGGAAACCCAGAATCACATATTGAAGGAATTCCAGTGTGTAACACGAATATGGAGACATACTGCTTTCAGACAACTGTTCGAGATGAGAGAAAATCTAATCCCCGGAAGCTGGTTTTGTGAAGTCTTGGAGGCAACAAATAATGACACCATAGGCCAATTCGGAATTATCCTATGGATGATATTGAATGAAAGGAATAATGAGTTATTCAACAATCTCACAAGTCACAAGGCACAAGAATGTGAAATTGGAAAGAAAATGATAAAAAAAGCTCTAGCTCATTGGGACGAATACAAATCCTATCACATACACAACTCAATCAAGACGCGCACAGTGAGTTCGCGTCAAACTTTTATAAATCAGTCAAATGTGAAAGATTGACAAAATTTAAGATTGTCTCATGAAAGATTTTAATTATCTAGAAATAGGGTTAATACCAGTTTGGTCACTCGCTTTATTAAAATGTGTCATGTTTAGTCACTAAAAAATTAATATTAATAATAATCACTAAGTTTAGTAAAATTTACTGTCTGAGTATAAAGCTAGTAAGATAGTCAAACCGGTTTATACCGTAGCGCCGGTTTAGCAAGTGGAATGGTACGATTAGTGGTACAATCGATTTGTGTCAATTCATGCTGGCTTAATAAAATACTACAATCCAAATAAAATAACGAATACTCATATTTAAATACAATATTTAACGTCAATATATACATTTATACCTGAATCCAACAAATTACATAAACTTTTAACTTTCATATTCATAAAACATATAATAAATTCATTTTTTATCAATCAAATTTATTAATTTAAAGTTCGTGAATCGATCATATCGATGGTTTTTATCTCAGTTTCATAATCGACACCGATTCAACCAGCTAGCATGTCATCATCGACATGACAACTATGAAAGCTAGTTACATAAAGTCCGGATAGGCCAGCGATCCAAGCCTAACAACTCCCTTTAGCTCGGATTAAAGTGAAGCTCTCGAGAACCTCCACCAAATTTCTACCTAAGACGTGCCTTGTTTTTCCAGTTTTCATAGTCAAATAGTAACGCATTGAAACTGCCCATGTCTGCAAATTGGCCGGCCCCCATCCCAACGTGAACAAAGTTGGTTGTTGCAGATTTCATTGCAAGGCAAGCTGAAGTACTTTCGGTGCAGCGGTGGGCTACAGGATCCTACATATGCTTTACACAAACGAATACAACACAAACTCAGGAGCAGCTGAGTTCTGGAGAATCGATCCTCACAGTCAAAATCTCACTTACCACAGTAACTGAGATGGGGAAGAAGGGTGACGGATTGTCCAAAACGACTATCTCAACCAAATCTTCACTCTGCTACTGTCACTTTCCTTCACTCTATTTGGGAATGCACTTGAACCTGAGCCCACTGGCTTTCCGCCTCTTGAAATTCTTGCAAATGCTCTAGATGGGTCAAGGTGCCTTGCTTTGCTTGGTTCAGACTCTGCAGAAACTGGCTTCTTGTGAGCAGTGGGTGTTACAAGAAACAAGTTGTTCTCTGGCCCTTTGCTTTGGAGGTCTCGTTTATGCCTCAATGCCCGCAACGAATCTGTACCTTTGAGCAGTATAGATTGTTCCCCACTGTTCAATAATGTTCCACTGCTGGTAGAGTTCAAGCTCCTGAGGCTGAAGGGATCTGCTTCTATTTTTAGCGGTTTTGCTTCAACTTTTCTGGCTTGGAACTTGTCCATTGGTTCTGAAATGTACATGTACTCCCTTCCTTGTTTTGCTTCTAACTCTTCTTCCAGCATTTTGATCTGCATCGTGGACATTGTTAACAAAAAGCTTAGAACTTGGCCAGGTGATTACCACTGTTGCAGAGAAATATGTGTTTTCAGTTGGTGTCTTTCCCAAGTAGAAAAGCAATGACAAGCACCTGTTTTTGAAGCATTTCCGAATGACGTTGAAACTGTTGTGATTTCTCCTTCACTGCGTCTTCAAGCTCCCTGGTCTGTGTACAGAAACGAAAAACGTAAGAAACCCATCTCAAAGGTTGAGAATGCTTGTAGAGTGGTGGAGGATTGAAGAAACGATGAACCTTGGCTTTAGAATTGATGGAGCTGGCTTGCTCTTGCTCTTGCAATCTTTCCTCTAACTCCTTAACCTTCAAAAGAACGAGCGGAAAGTGAGATAGGATTATGAAGTTCGGCAATCCTCATGAAATGAGAAGAAATTTCAAGACCGTTGAAAGGTTGGTAAGAGGATGAAAGAGAGAACCTTTTGCTGGAAACTGTAGCAAGCTTCTTCCTTTCTCTGCATTTTTTCATATACCTGTGACAACCGTTTCTCTAGATGACCACATAGCTCTGCTTTCAGTTCAACTTGGTTTTCAAGATCAATTATCTTGTCTTGTTGGCTTTTGGAAAATTGCTCCTTGCTTTTCGTCTTCCCTTCCAGAGCCTGAACATTCTCTTCCAACTTGCGGATCGTATCATCTTTACATTTCAACTGGCAAAGGCAAAAGGGTAAATTTCAGCTCATTCATCAAAAGATGATTCTAAGCTGATGTCACAGAAAATTTTAAGCCGTACCATTAATTTCAGTTTTTGAATCTCAGTCGTATCGCTCTGCTTCTTTGCAGGACCTAGCTCGACTCCTCGAACCCGGGTGGCGAAGTTCAGAGAGCTCAAAGTCTCGCCCAAGTCATGCTCCGAAGGGCTTATTTGCACAAACATCAGGGTTTTCGAGTCACCACCTGTAGCATATTATGTGGGAAAGCAATGCAAAACCTAGATCAAATCATGAATTTCCACTAGACCTCACAAGTGTAAGTGCACGATACATTGGTCCATAGTCTTTTTAAGAGTTTGGATCATAATCGACTAACCTAATGAATCTTGGAGCAGATGTGTAAGCTTCGAGTTCCTGAAACCAATTGAAGAGATCAGCAACATGCAAGTAGCCAAGCTGTAGGCATTTTGGGTATGTTAACAGAAGCGTTAAAACTAAACCTGTATGGGATATGGCTGCTTTTAGTTGCAAGAGCAGAGATGACATCTCCAAGAGCAGAAAGTGATTTGTTGATACTCTGAGCTTCCTTTAGCCTCTCCCCTTGAACCTCTGTCTTTGCGAGCCTCTCGCTGCCAGCCAAATCCACAAGCCATAGCTTGCTCCTTGTGCATTCTCCAGTAACAAGATTCTTCGCTCTTACCACTGTGCATATCATGCTACAAGAATAGCAACATGATGACTTTTCAGCTACAAATATCAAATGTTGTAACTTATAAGGAGGAAAAATATTCCAATATATATTGCACTAACCAGTGTGAACGGCTGCTGTGTCCATTCACATTGTTTGATCCTACTGCCCTTGCATTACTTCCAGTTTGCAAAATGTTCCAAACTTCATCAACGTTCTCAACTTTCATGTCAACTATTCCTGGCACATGATTAACCCCTTCAGAAACTTGCTTGATCTCCAACCTGACAATCATCAGTCAGGAGTCAAATCCAAATTACGCAAATCAGTGATTCTTTCTTAGTTTTTGATGAAAAATCCTTCATTTCACCTCTTTGCCGGTGGTGAGGATGCCAGCAAGTCTCTGACCTGTTCATTGTATACTTCAAGCACACTAACAGATATGTCATATGAGATGGTTTTTTTCCTATCCTCCGCGATTTTGAACAGCAGTTCTAGAGTTCGGTAATTGACCCCTCGATTCTGCTCGGTGCCTTCCATGGTGAAAGTCTTCCCAGTTCCAGTTTGTCCATAGGCAAATATGCATACATTGTAACCATCTAACACAGATGTTGCAACGGGAGAAGCATCCTCAAAAACATCACCTGTATCAGGTAGAACAAAAGTTTTATGTCATTTCCCAAAGTTCATTAGAGCCAATTGATGAGATTAACCAACTACAGACCACATGGATATGCAATTGAAAGGGTTGGCATCACTTTATAAGCATGCAATGATGCACATACATTGATCATCCTTAGGTGTGTAGACTCGATCAAATTTGTAGATTCTCTTGCTTGAACCATTCATAAGCACACCAAGATCCCCATCTTTAGCATCAGTAAACTCTACTACAGTTTGAGGCCTAGATGATGCTTCCTCCATGTTCAATGGGCGGCACCTGCAGAACACCCTTATGTTCCCTGCAAACATTATGCTGCATCAGGACAACAAAACGAAAATAAAAACTAGCAGCTGCTTAAAATCCATTTCTGAAAATACTATACTACAACCTTTTGATTCCAACAGTTGGTTGTACAGCTTCTTCCTCCTTTCCTGCTCTTCATTGAACTTCATCTTCAGGTCATCATATTGAGCAACTTTACAATTGCAGCGATTAGTGAGGTGGTTTCAGAGTGCAAAAACTATTGGTGAATAAAGACTGTTACAAATTTCAGTTACCTAATGATTGAACTGCAGTTACCATCTGGTTTAGCCCAGGAATTGAATTGGCGCATTGATGAGCTTCAAACGACAGCTGAGAATGTTCCGACTTTATAGCCTGGAGTAGATTATCAAATGGTAAGATGAACACAATTGAGAGTGTGAAAAAGTTGAAAGCTTTCACATCCACCGGTTTAGCCTTACCTTCATTTTCCTTTCCAATTCATCAATGGCTGCAACCCAAAGTCTCCTATCACGTTCATATTTACTAGAAATCTTCGCCATCTTTTCTGTTTCCTTTTCCATTGCTTGACCTAAACCAGCACATAGATTCAATCGATGAAAATTATCCTTACCATAAAAAACCCCACAGAAAAAACCAGTTCCCACATTACCTAGAGTGAAATTTTGGAAGAACTTAACATCAAGCTCAGCCCTGACCTTCTCTAGCTCCTGGTTCGCTGCAGTTAGTGACATCCAAGCTTCGTAGCATTCATCTTGCTTCATCTGGCACTGAGCTTTCAACTCCCTTATCTCCCTTTCATATTTCGCTGTAAAACTCATCCTCGCTGCCTTATTCTACAGAGCGTGACCATGTTCCAGGATCAGCATGAGTTTAAAAAGAAACACTCCAACACACAATCTCAAACACAAAAGCACTGAAATTCCAACCTCGGCAGCTGTGAGTTTGACTGGGGCGGAGCAATTGTCACACAGCAGACTCTTACCATCCCTTCCGCTTGATACCACTACAGTCAGGCAAATCATCAAACAGGTCATGGGTCATAAGAAATTATATGATCAGAGCAAGTTTTAGTCGAAGGGAATGAAGAAGGGCCGAGAAATAATCACACTGTAATTCTGGCGCTCCTTGCTTTATACAAATTCCACTGACTGTAGGACTTCCTACAACTCCTTGGAACTTAACAGAAACCACTCCATCTTTCCCAGCTGAAACTGGAATGTTCATCACCTGCAGGGCCCGGTTTGCTCCAACTATAGAATACACGTCGAGCTCAGACACAGCCTAATAATATTCGACGAACAAGAGATAATAATCACTATTCACACAAATTGCTAAAAATTGGGTACGGAGAAAGTTTTCTTCCATGAAAGGAAAAGAATTTCACTTGCCTTTTCGTCCTGAATGAAAACATTAAACACCCTCATGCCTCTAGGGCCGTTCGTGTACACAATCTCAGCGAAATGGAGATCGACGGAGTAATCTCCCGGCGGCAAGTCTCGGAACTCGTAGCAGAAGTTGCCGTACCTCGCCGACTGATAAATCGACGGCAAATCGCCGCCGTCGGCAACTTCCTCGTCCGTTCGCAGAACATCGCCTCCTTGGAAAAACCTATCTGCTTCGACCTCAATTTCGGAGTGTCCTTGTTGTCTTAGCTCTTCGCCGCCGGCATTCACAAAAATCACCCGTCTCTCTCGTTCAGCTAAACAGAAGGGAAGTAAGAAACTCAAACTCCTACGGGTACTGAAATTCGAAGTTGAAATAAGCAGAATTTCATGAATTTATTTGAAGAAACCTGTGGAGTGAGAGGCGATGAAGCCGGACTTCATGATTGAGGAACCAGCGACGCAGATTAGAGAGTCCAACATCGGGTCTTCGCCGGTGTCGGAACCACCGTCGCCCATATTGAACTTTTTGTCGTTTTTCTGCCGGTCTCGACGGAAAGCGGGAGAATTCCGGGTTCGGAGTGGTAGAATAACGGCGCCGGGGATTCAGCCCTGTTGTCTTCTTCTTCTTCTATCCCTTTCTTGAAAATTTTCTTTTGCCCTTATTTTGGGAGCTGCCTTGTTATTTTCCCCCCACTTTCTTTGATTACCGACATTTCAAATTCAAAAAGGTTAATACAACCGTTAAATTATTAGGAATCCTGGCTGGGGACAGGCTGAATTTTGGCTAGGGATGACAATTTCGACCTGACCCGATTTATCCGATCTGTTTTACCTGTTTTAGGGCGGGTCAAACTTGCCCCGTAGGTGGGGCGGTGCTGGGCGGGCATGGGTATCTCTCATCGACTCGACCTGTAACATCCCACCCAGAATCTCTATGGTTGAACCCATGGTTCAACCGCGCAGCCAAATCCTTGGTGTTACTGGTTGAACTCAATCATCTCAAACATCATCTCCGATTATTAAACACAAATATAAACCGTTATCATACAAACTCATTATTCGATCCCCAACCCACTTATTGAATTTTACAAAATGTGGGTTATTATTGAAAACACTCAAAGCAGAAATCCTAGGTGACCATGACAGAACAGTGTTCCAAACTACCTCATAATGGTAGTACAGAAGGATAGGGAAGCCTCAGTAGTCCGATCCTAGTTGCACCTGCGAGCCTGAAAACATATGTGGGTCAGCAACTAAGCTGTGTGTGTGGATCTTTCCCACGACCTAATTTTGGGACCACAATCAGCTAATCAAACAATCGTAATCAAGCATAATTTAGTACTCTAGATGCCATCTTAAATCATCATATATAAATTACCGATCAATTTATCGAATCCACCAACTCATCATCACCAAATCAATTTATCCAAATAATATAATCACATAATTTCACGAACACATAATCCATGCATGATATGAAAATTCTGATTAATTATTAATGGCGCCAAGGTCACCATACACTTACCCTCGCTCGAGCAAATCATCATCTGTGGTGCTCATGCAACCACAACACTCATCCGTGGTGCTCATGCAACCACAACACTCAATCGCATAAGCGAGCTAGATCTACCCACTCTCAAGGGGTGAGGGTAAGTGCAGGCCCTTTCTACATCTATGTGAATTAATATGATCGCGAATCAAGACATTTTCATTTTTCTCATTCATCACAAACAATCCGGAATCAATGTAGTCTCACTGATTAACCGATCCATATATATATATTTCCCGTCGATTATCAACTCGACGTTTCTAAAAATCAACTATCCCATCATCCAATACCAAATCACATAAATCATCTCGTTCTCCAGTAAAGCTACTCAGCAGTACTATATCACCATACCTCATCCAAAATTCATCAACAATTTCACGAAATAGCCCCGATGCAAATAACTGTAAATAACCCGGTTGCGGTTAAAAATATCCTTAACTCAAAATTCACTTTCCTTCATTAAAATCCTCACAAAATTCATGTAAATGAATTTATTGATACAAAAATAAATTTAATCCAGCTCTGGTCATAAAAATCAATTTAGACGATAAAATATCAAAATTCTCGTATTAACCATTATTTTACGGTAACTTAAATTCCAACAAAACTGTAAATCCGAAAATCTCCCAAAAATACAAGGACCTCCATTTACCATCCTAAAACAGGTCTGTCCAGTTTTCTATATTTTTCAATAGCTCAAAACCATGAAAATAATATTAAACTCGGTCTTTACCGCAAATCTCATATTAAGCTCGTTTTTATCATTTTAAAGATAAAAACTCCACCAACTTTCTAATTTACCATTTCCAGACCAAAACTCATTTAACAATCCATACTGACCATTTTAAAGTGATCAAAATCTTAAAGATAATTAAAACACGTTTTTACCGAGTTTTCCGTAAAATTCACCGTTATGCAGTTTTTAATCCAGAAACAATTTTCAAGTGAAACCTTCTGCTCAATATGCCCCAACATCATTTTAGACAAAAAAAATCTCTTAGATCAGTTTTAAAATCAATAAACCCAACTATTCATTTTTACAGTGAAACTTGTCAAATACCGATATGTACACCATAAAATCCGCAACAATAAAGATTAATCACCAAATAATCATATCAGCAACCAAGTCATCAACCACACCAATCCATTCATCCAAATATTCAAATCAAGCATAAATAATCGATGCAATAATTAAGGTCCTCTTAATCCCCACACACCTTAATTTTAGCCGATTCCAAGTCGGGAATTAAGTTCTAAAATTCCAGAGATTGGCTCCTAAATATTCTCTTTGTTTCTACTGTCCTGTAGGGGAAAACGGTTCGTCGTTTGGACGTCAAACGAAGAAACTGCGAGATGATCATCGTTAGTACGAAATTAGGGATTAATTTTGAATTTTCTGCTGTCCAAAATCTGCAGAAAACTGGAAATTCCTTTACCTCACGTACCAACTTCCGAGCCTTGTTTCTCCCTCGTCTGAGCTTGGAATTCAATTCCGTAAAATCTGTGATGCTCGTGGAGACTTTCTCTTCGCAACGATATCAAGCTTTGTAGCTGATACTACCTTTAATGGTGCTGGTTTTGCTGACGAAAAGGTTACGGCAAAAGTTTCGGCGAAGAATTTCCGTTGAGTTGGTTGGACGATTTTGGCTTCGTAATGGGATTTGTGTGGGTTCTAAACCTTTGCTGGGCATACAGAGGTTATGATAGGTATTTGTCAACTATCCTTTCCTTCCATTCTTTTCTTGTCGTATGAAAATGAAGATATGAAGTGAGGAAGAAGAAGAAGAAAAGAGTCTCCCCCTCTTATTAATTCTTGTTTCAGATCTTCATCACTCCTAATTAAGGCCCAGGCAGACCCTCATAAAGCTAAAGGCCGCCTTCTAAATCCCTAGGTCAGTTATGGAGTTGAAGGGACGAGTTTCAAAGGCTGCACCGCTTGGTACGAGTTTATCTACAGCTGCAGCAGCGACGCAGATTTAGTTTATGAAACAGGATGTAGTATTTTGTACACATAAATTCCGTGTGGTCTACTGGTTTGGGCAATTGTCTGCCCTTGAACGTGGGCAAGGGTCCAGGTTTGATTCCTAGCAGCCCCTTATTTATTTTTATTGCATTTTTTTAGGCTTGGAGAGTTTCAAAGTGATTTCGTTGATCCTATCTCGTATAGGATAACTTCTAGATTTTTTTCCAGCCTCGAAACGTATATTATACGCCCGCTATCTGGAAAAAAAACATTTATTCGAGGTTCGGGATGTTACACGACCTGCCCTGACCCGCCCCATTCTCGACCCGTTCTTGCCTAAATTACATATAATCTTAGTCAAATTACTTAAGATTTTCCTCTTATTACATTATATTTTAGCTATAATAAAGTTGTAAATAAGAGAAAACCTCAATTTCTTCAATAATTTAACTACATTTTATCATATTATGGTTTCTTTCTTGGTATTTCAAATAAAGAATGAATATTTCTAATGTTTTCACATAAATTACATACCCATTGGCTCGACCTGCCCTTACCCGCGCCCCGTGATAAATTACCCGACCTGGACCCGACCTACCATGGGGCGGGTATGGGTATCGAGATACCCGCTCCGGACCTGCCCCATTGACATTCCTAATCTTGGCCCAGGAAAAATATGGGTCGTATGCCAGAGGACGGCCCACATCTATGACCTGGATCAAAGTTCCACCATCTGAAACTAGGGGTGGAAGTTTGGGTTACGGGTTGTGGATAACCCGCAAATCGCATTAACTCGCACTCATTGTGGGTAGTGGGTTGGGTGTGGGTAGTAAAATAATGATTTTTATGGTTAGTGGTTAGCCACTAACCTACTACCCACTACGGTTAACCCACAAAATCCACAATAGCCACAATAATTATATTTATTTATTGAATTACTTTATATTATGATAATATGTGAAAAGTGAGGCTAAAAATTAAAATAGCCACCAAAATCAAACTAAGATGCCGGATTGGTGCATATTAGTTAAAAGACCCGAAGTAGCAAATCCAAAGGAAAAAACCATGGATAAATCCAAGCGATTTTTTATTAAATCCAAGCGATCTTTTCGTATTAGGTGTGTATGTGATAATCTTTTACTTTATAAAACACTATAATCGAGAGAATGGAGAATAATCGATTCATTAAAAGTGGACACATTTAGTAACTTTTAACTGTATGTTTTTGTTTTTGTTTTTGTGTGAAAGAAAATACCAAACTCGATCCCACCCCTAGTCGGTGAAATATGAAATCATAGCTCCCTGACGCAAAAGTTGAATACCAAACTCGAAAAGAAAAAAATCTCCACGTTGAAAAGAAAAAAATCCTTTCCATGGGGATACCTTTAAGAACACCTTCTCTCCCGCATCATAGCTAACTTCTCTTTGATCACCTTCTCCTCTGTATCTTGGACCATTTGTGGTCCGGTAAGAACCCGAGTACCCTCAATATCCCAACATAGCGGGGTACGACACTTCCTTCCATACAAGGCTTCAAATGGTGCAGCCTGCAAACTACTATGGTAAGAGTTGTTATAGGCAAACTCCACCAAGGGTAGTAAATCCTTCCAAGGTCCACCTGTTTCCACTGCACAGGTTCGTAATAATTCCTCCAAAGTAAGTATTGTCCGCTCAGACTGCCCGTCCGTCTGAGGGTGATAAGCCGTGGAGAAATTAAGTCTCGTACCCATCGCCTCCTGCAAGCTCTCCCAGAAGTGTGATGTGAAACTGGGATCTCGATCTAAGACAATGGATAGAGGAACACCATGAAGTCGTACAATGTGAGTTATGTACAACCTCGCTAACTCTTCCATACTTGGCTTGAATCGAATGGGGATAAAATGTGCCACTTTAGTCATTCGATCCACAATTACCCAAATGGCATCTTTTCCTTCCCGGGTAGAAGGAAATCCGGTCACAAAATCCATCGTGATCCTCTCAAATTTCCACTCTGGAATTGGCAGCGGTTGCAAGAGTCCGGCTGGTGCACGATGCTCCGCCTTAGTCTTTTGACAAACTAGACAAGCTTGAACATGCTCTGCCACCTCTCGCTTCATTCCCGGCCACCAAAAATGGGTTTTAATCGTGTTATACATCTTTGTGACCCCCGGGTGCATGGCATACATGGATGAATGGGCTTCCTCCAGAATTCTTCGTCTTAAATCACCCGACTCTGGAACCCACATACGACCATGCCTTTTTAGTATGCCTTCTTCCACCATGAATTCACTTTCTTCCCCCACTTCAACTTGCTTCAACTTCTCAATACACTCAGGATCTACTTGTTGACTTTCTCTAATTTGATCATGGAGTAGTGGTCGGGTGCTTAGGTGTGCAATTAGGGTGGTGATGTCCTCCACCTGAAACTCCACCCCCAAAGCTCTCATTTCCACTAATTCTGACAACCTTTCCTTTCGACTGAGTGCATCGGCGACCACATTTGCCTTCCAGGATGGTAATCAATTGTGCAGTCATAGTCCTTCAACAACTCCAACCATCTTCTTTGTCGGTTATTCAACTCCTTCTGATCCATTAAATACTTCAAACTCTTGTGGTCGGTCATAATTTTGAACGTTTCACCATAAAGGTAATGCCTCCATAATTTTAAGGCAAACACGATAGCTGCCAACTCTAGATCATGAGTTGGGTAGTTGCACTCATGTGGCCTCAATTGTCGGGAAGCATATGCAATCACCTTTCCGTTCTGCATCAAGACACAACCCAAGCCAAGATATGATGCGTCACTGTATATCACATATTCTCCCCCCTCCATCGATAATGCCAGAACTGGGGATGAAGTCAACTTCCGCTTCAGTTCTTCAAAACTCTCCTGGCACTCTTTCGTCCATATGTATGGGGTTTCCTTCCTCAATAATTTAGTCAAAGGTGAGGCTATTTTAGAAAACCCTTCCACAAATCGATGGTAGTACCCAGCTAACCCTAGAAAACTTCGTACTCCCGACACATCCTTAGGTGGAGTCCAATTCACAATAGCTTCAATCTTCTTAGGATCCACCTCTACTCCCCTCCGAGACACCACGTGCCCCAGAAATAGTACCTCTTCCAGCCAGAACGCACACTTCGAGAATTTGGCATACAACTCTTTTTCTCTCAAAGTTTGCAATACCAATCTCAAGTGTTCAACATGCTCTTCCTCACTCTTCGAATACACTAGAATGTCATCAATGAATACTATGACAAATTTGTCAAGATATTCATGGAAAACTTTGTTCATAAGAGCCATGAACACTGCAATGGGGAAAATGCAATCATTAGGATCAACACCAATAGCTGTTAATAATTGTCCTCCAATATCGGTTTTGATAAAACAACCATCGATGGATATGAACCTTCTGCATCCTGCCTTGAATCCGTCTTTGCATCCTTGCAAGCACATATACATCCTCTCAAAAATACCTCCAAATTGCTCAATGATCACAGTGGATCCTGGGTTTGTCCTTCGAATCTCACCAGCATAATCGTATAATTTCTTGTATTGATCTTCCTCTTGCCCACCTAATAGTACCCAAGCCTCACGTCTACACCTTTGAGCTTTAGGCAGGCTCATGGTTAGCATCAAATCTTCCTTGACAGTTTGGATTAGAAGGGGACAAGACCATGCAGGATCAACTCTAAACCTCTCTAGATACTTCTTTGCTATCCACCTGGCGTTGAGAAATCTGATGTTGTACACTTTTCTGCAATGCTCACTATGATGTAAGCAACATGTCTTGATTTGAGGTGTCTTCTCACTAGACATGTAGGAGACCCATATTTCCCATGGACAACCATCTTGGCAAACAGCATGGACCCTCAGCTTGTCATTATGCTTAAACCGAATGTTTTTTTTATGTCTTATTGCATAATGCTTTGCCGCCTCCTTGAATTCATCAAAGGATTTAAACTTGAGACCTTCAAAGAATACTGGATCATTCATATTTGCTTCTGCATTGAACTCAGGAAATTCCTCTTTCATTTCAGTTTCATCCTCAACCACATGAGTAAGCTCTCCGTCACCATCATGAGCCATAGGTGATTACGGATTTGAAGCACCTTCCATTTGAAAATCAAATCCATTTCCTGCTTCTACTTCTTCATCGACATAATTATCATATATCAAATCATCTTCCTTATCCATCAAATCGTAATCACTATCCTCAAAAAGTACCTCATAATCAGAACTCCCATCACTGCTTTCAGATAATGCATCGTCTGCAAAACAATAGTTTGATTGTTATTACTAGAGACAAAAATACACAAGAAGACAAAACAACATAACATTGAAAAGATTAAAAGTGGTCCATGGCCCCACCCTCTTGCTACGTGTCTACTTTTTCAATCCCATACACACCTTTCTATCTTTAGCTTCTCCTTTTCTTGTTGTTAGTAGAGACAATATGCAAGAAGACAAAAATACAAGACAGAGAGTAGAATAAAAGTGGTCCATTCACTTTCATTTTTTTGTTCTGATTCTTTATCTATCTACAGCACCGGCACTTTGATCAGCGCCTTGATTCCCTTAGTAGAAGAAGTATTCCTTCTAGCATTCAACAAAAGGCATCCTTTTCTTGATGCACCTGGACTCCACCAACGCCGCTGCCTGGATATAGCAGTCCTCCATCGTCAAGCCTCGGCATTCAACAAAATCCACGAAGCTCTCAAATGGGAAGTCCGCGTCGTCAATCACCACGATCATGGGTTGTGGCGCCGGCCTCGGCAGACGGCAGCACTCCTCTGACTTCCGGTACCCCACACCAAAATCATAAGCAAATTTAATTCCACTAAGTACTTACCATAATCAAGATTCCCTCTGTTGCTTCGTTTTGTTGGTTTGTTCGGCGGCATTGTGGCTTGCCGGTGCAAAGTAGAACTCAACCGTGGCTTTTGGGGAAGATGAGCAGCAGCTTTTGGAAAGATGGACAGCGGGGTATAGAATAATAGGGAAAACAATTAGGGTTTCGGATTCTTTTTTGGTAGAGTTTGGTTAAGGAATAAAACTGCTTATGTGGAATAATAGGGACTAGGTGTCGCCACGTCACCATCGTTAGTGCTTTGTCAGCACCGTTAATATGGTTTCCGTTAAGTTGTAACGAAAGTGATGGACGGTGAGTTTTTAAATTGATTTTAGTGGTTTAGTTGAATTAAAAACGAGTCTAGTGGTAAACATAAATTAATTAAGCAAGTATAGTGACCAATGGTGATTTTCACCCCCGTTCTCCTTCTCGCTACTCTCTTGCTTCTACTCGTTGGATTCCTTCTCGTCTTTCTTGGCAATGGCTGTGCTATTGTTGCTGCCGCCTTTCTTCTTCTCGTGCTGGTGCTTCACCTCTCTGTCGCCGCCATTGTTCGGATTCGGCTTCTGGTCATTGTTCCCGCCGCAGCCACCATTGTTAATGTTTTTCTTCAGAGAAACTCAAGGAGTGAGAAGAAAGGAGAAGGCGAAGGTGAATGGGTATTTAAATACCAGGAGAGCGAGAAGAAAGAAGAAGACGAAGGTGAATGACTGAATGTTCATTATTTTTAAAAATTGACATGTCATTAAATTAACGATACATCTATTTGCCACGTAACAAAAAAACTAATGGAGTTAATAGAGCTTGAAGGAGACTAACGACCGGTGATCAATGGTGAATGAATCGTAAAGTTAGTGGCAAATAAGAAAGAAAAGTAATTTGGGTGGCAAACGTGAAAGATTTATGTAATTTGAGTGACCAAATGTGTAATTTAGTCACTTTAAAACATTAAAAAAATTCCAAACTTAAAAATTTATTGGTCTATTTTGACAAGATATTTTGTCACTGACAAAAAAAATAATTCTCCAATATGAGGATTGGAATTATTATTATTATTATTTTTTTTTGCCAAAAGTTCATTTGTATTATCAAGAGAAAGAGATACCAATGTTTACACCACCTAAAAGCCAAACCAGAAAATCAAACCCACAAACTCGTATTGGAAACAAAGAAAGAGTCCTTTTGGTTACCAAATGAGTTGCCGGATTGGTCTCTCTGCCTCGAAATCCAACCGAAAACACTGAATAATTGCATGAGTTGGGATATCTCTTCTAAGATAGCTCAACCTTGTTCATCACAAGTTTTGTGATCCCTGATTTTGGAAATAACAACTTGAGCATCATCCAGGAATGAGACTTCTGTAAGACATTTCAAAGAGCACCATCGAAATGTGTGCCGGAAAGCCATTAACCCACTCACATATGGATCCGTCAAACCTGCATATATAAAGCCTTGCACAAATAACACACTCCCCTCTTGATCCCATACCACAATCCCACCATAGGCATGGGACCCCATCCTTACCGCACCATCAACATAACAAATATAAGGCGTTGTGAGACTCCTCTCCAACATCTTGTGTGCTATAATAAGATTACCCACAACCCTGAGTCCAGGAAACTCCACCCATTCCCTCACCTTATTATAATATTGGCGTAGCAATGCATCTGTAGAATATTGGAAATGATAAAAAAACTACCCAGTTTCTAGATTTCTAGATCCTCCATAACAATGCCACTATCTGCATTATCCTGTCTAGTTCTACGATCCGCTAGAGCATACGGCGAGAGACCAACGCCATATCATCCCTTCCAAACCTTATCATTCTCCCATCAAACCACTCCGTATCCATAGTTTTTCAGCCACCCTGCAGGTCAAGAATAGATGCTCTATAGACTCTAGCGGACCCCAACACACCGGGCATCTAAATGGTCCTACTCCACCCTTCTCGCTCAATGCTTCCATAGTAGGCAAAATATGACGCATCAATTGCCACACAAAACTTTTGTTTAGGCGGAATTGGGAAACTCCACATCTTCTTCCAATAACTCATATCCCAAAAGGACACTCCGTCCTTTCATCCTGACAATCCTCGCTTAATCTGGACTGCAGTATGATATCCTGACTTAACATAATAGCAACCATCAACCTCCTTTACCCAAATCAGCTTATCCCGAACTGAATGTCTCGATAAAGGAATACTCATTATCTGCAACTTCACCTCCTTCAGAAAACACTGATCCAAACAGTCCTCACACCAAGACCCCTCCCCCGGAATAATTAAATCACTCACCATCGACAGCTCATCCAGTGGCGCTAAAGCCAAAATCGACAACTCTTTACCAGAAAAACCAGAACCCATGAGTCACCCAAAACCCAAATGGCATCACCCGACCCTACTTGGTAGTATAACTCTTTTCTCAATAGGTCCCGCCCACATAAGATACTATGCCATCCCCACGAAGGACAAGAACCCTCTCTATCACCCAGAATAACCCCTACGACAAAGAGTTTTCCTTTTAAGACTCGAGCCAATAAGCACTCTGGTTCGTGCAGGATCTGCCATGCCACCTTAGCCAACAATGCCTTAATATCCTAAAATTGTCGAAATCCTAATCCTCCATCAAATTTACTCCGACATAAATTTCTCCAGGACACCCAGTGTGTCTTGTTCCATTCCGGAGTATACCCCACCATAATCTAGTCATATGTTTATCCAATTTTGGGGCAGAGGGTCACTGATAACAAAAAGCATGACTTTAACAAAGTCTCCTTCGCAGCCTAGGATTGGATTTGTTCTACGGAAAGAGCGGAAAAATTGAAATAGATAAATTAATTAATTCCTTACTTTGTTTTATTAAGGGAGAGTTATTTATATTTCTTGTTGGTGATATGCCATCCACATTAGCCACAAATGATGAGTCACAAATGGTTAGTTTTTATATATTTTTGTTGGAGACTCGACGTCCATATCAACCCGAATCGATGAGTCACTAACAGTTAAAAAGAAAGATTATTAAATACTTAAATTTGACTGCCACTCGTTGTCGACTCTTCTTGTCGATACTCGTATCCTAAAGGCGACTCGAAGCTAAACTCTAACAACCTGGTATTGGATGAAAACGATGATGTCGACAGAAGCACCCACCGTTCGAATAGTAAGAGGCAATTTAATACCACCTATAATGGTCTCTGTTTAGACCGCTCGCCCAGCCCCATCTCCCTACGTTTATTGCTTAATTAAATATAATTTACTGATAGCGGCACTACTCCGATAAGGTGGGATTTACCTCTACTAATTTCTCTTAATTAGTTTGTGGAAATCAATAACTCGCCTAATGCCCAATCGTTTATCCAGTCCTTCGTCAATTACTTTATTATTAAGATTTTAAAGTCACCTAGTACAGTAGTTTGATTTTATCAACTCATCATAGTTGTAACTTACCCTGTATAAGGGACTGATCCGACTCAAATCGTCCTCCTTCCAATCATTTTCTCCTCTGCCGCTAGCATCGAAGTCTATGTCTTCTTCGCCATCTCTGCAGCCACTGCCTAATGTGGCGGCTATAACGGGAGTTTCGCCTCCAACGTCATATGTTCCACTGAGACAGTGTTGGTGGCTTCATGCCCTGTGCATGCTTAAGTGAAACTATGGATTCGCCATTGCTTTCCATTATCCTTGATTTCTTGTTCACTGAACAGTAAATTCCTTGGATTGGAATTTGAGATCTGTTAAGCGAATGGTGAAGGATTAGATAGAAGACCTTTGACTCTTGGTCTCACCATAACTAATCTGCATGCCATCATTTCTATCGTGTGCGAAACAGGAAAGAGAGAGATCGTTTTTTTCTCTCCTATTATGGATTATTGACAGAAGGTCTTATGTGTACTCTATTGTCTTTACTGTTTTCATGTGTTGTGTGTTGTCTTTGAACTTTGTAATTTTCATGTATTATGTGTACTTTGAACTTTTTTTATTTTCATGTGCTATTTGTACTCCTTGAACTTTGTTATTTCCATGAGTAATAAAAACTAGTGTTATTGAAACATGTTGACTAACTACAAGACAAGTTTTGTTGAAACATGAAATACAATAACATATCGAAACTTGAAATTCAAACTACCGAGCAACTTGAAATACAATCTACCATTAAACAAGACTAGTTATTACCATGCAAATTTTAAAGATGCTCAACCAAATCATTTCGGAGCGAATGATGTGTTTTTTAAGAGCGAAGCCTGTTTTCTAGCCAAGTAATCAAAGTTTGAATGTGTAGGTTGACTGGTTGAGGTTGTTCACGGACCTCATAATCAAGGTCATCTTCCATCTCATCGTCAGAATTAACTTGCTCATCGTCGATTATCATGTTGTGTAATATAATGCATGTCAACATTATATTATTAAGTTTTTCAACATCTCAAGCTCTCGAATGGCCATTAATAATTTACATCTTATTTGGAGGATTCCAAATGTCAGTTTTACGTCTTTACAATAAGCTTCTTGATGTTTAGCAAACAAGGCCTCTTTGTTTGACCTTGAATTGTTGAAGGTATTCATAAAGTTGACCATGAGGGATAAATACTATCAGCCAAGTAATAACATCAATCGTAAGCATGACCATTTACCTCATATCGTACATGTGGAGCACTTCAATTGACAATACAATCAAACACCTTAGAATTTATGTCGTTTTCATCCAGGTGACCCAAAGAAAGCATGTCATATCCATGTGTTATATGAGGCCACCGCATCAAAAATGATTGTTGGCCTATGCATATGGCCAGTGTATTGTCCTTCCCACTTGGACAATTCCTCAATTCCCAATGCATGTAGTCAATTGATCTAATCATCCCAGAAAAGGCACGACTTAAGACTTTACGAAGTAAGATCCTTAAATCAGCAGAAGTTGATTCGCGAAAGTATGTGGCCCTATATATGTTGATAATGTTGTTGCAAAAATTCATGAAGAAAGACATCAAGGTGCTCTCACCAATATGAACATACTCATCAAGTTGATAAGTAGGAGAACCATATGCTTGCATGCACATCGCACCAGTAAGCTTCTGATCGGGAGATAGTGATACTTGACCAAGGCCATCATGCCTTAGCATAAATGAGGGTTCAAACCTCCCAATGTCACCCATATTGCGATGGAATAACCTTGGCTGCATTTGATAGCGCCTTCTAAATATGCGAGCATTGTATACTTGTGAGTTCGGCTTGTAGTTTGATGTCGACTTGATGAACCTTCAGCCAGCCTCCGACCGATTAAACTCAAACGTAGGTGGTGACATCTTTCGTACTCTTCGGTTTGTTCACGTCCTCCAGACGATGAGCTATCTGTGATACTCATGATGAATGTGTTTGTTTTAAAAATGGGGAGAAGTTTCAGATAAGTTGATGAAAAATGGCATTTATAAAGCCATATGCTACACAAAATGGCAAAAAACGATCTTAAAGTAACGATTATAAAAAATGATCATATTTGGAGTGGTCCCTAAGTTAACGGTAACAAATTAACGATTAATTTTCTGAATATTTTTTACTAAAAAAAATTACATCAATTTTGTTTTTCAAAATTAATAACTAACTATAAAAAGATTAAAGCAAGAATAAAAAATTAGAGGAAACTAAATATGACTTATTGAAATAAATTGAAAAAAAAGAGGTGGAAAGTTAAATTTGGCTTTTTGTAGAATTGGAGTAAAAAATGTATTTTGAAAAGTTAAAAATGGTATTTTATAAGAGTCCGAGAAGATAAAAATAACTTATTAAGGTTGGAGTTAGTCTTAAAAGAGTGCTAGTATTAAGGAGTGTAAGCCCCTGTCTGATCACGGTCCAAATACCATCTGTTATAATAATCTAGTCTCCTACTTATCCTAGTCACATTGTGTGATGGGCATTCCTTCCTGATTCATTCCTTTTCCTCATACTTATGTCGAACTAGATTACCCATTCAATTTCAGTTGCTATTTGTTTTGTTAGAAAACCAGAGATTGCTCTAAACTAAAAAAAAAATCTCGAAACTGTAAAACTATATCATAGGTGATACTGGAAAAGTAAGTGATATTTGATATTTTATGCTTATATCATTTTTAAATTATTATGGTTATATCATTTCATATCGATAAAATCATATACTATCTTTACAATAAAATTTTACAAACCGTGTGTTTAAAAGCCATACTTAGTCCCAAAATCCATTGCATGTGCACATTGCAATAAGTTAACAATTTATAACCTGCGCCAGAAAGAATACAACTTTATAACAGAGAACCCCTTCATAAAAAATCATACTCCATGCACATACCACGTTTAATATTTGGAAATTGTAACTCAGAAACGAATGGTTAGGACTTAGGGGGCAGAACAGAACACACATTTGGGTTATAATATGACAAATTCATCTCTATTCAATGTTCATCACCTTTGACCTTTTATTTTTCGGTTCCATTAAAGCGTACGCAAATTCCATCCAACACATCAGCTGAGAGACAAGCTAGAGTGGTATTCAAATGTGTAGGAATGAGGACATCTTTCCAACATAACCAAAAAGCATCGACTCCTTTCACCTTCCTCAAAGAAGCCCACGTCAAGAATCCTTAAAGATAAGACGACTCAGTCAGCAGTGTTTAGCCCTAGATTCATAATTAGTTCATTAATTAATAAACTAATAATTAAATGACAGTGAGCTAAACCATTGCTGAACCCAAAACCCTGATCATTGGCAAACAAATCAACATTTAGGCAGCAGATTGACAAAAGATTCATCACGGTTCACCAGTAAACCGAGCAGAACACAATAGTTTCGGTTCAACCATTAATCCATACCCACTGCTAGGCATAGAATCCTAATCAAAAGTCTAAACCGACCGAATCATCCCAAAACAAAGCCTTTCGCTTCAACAACCAAACATCAAACCATCCCAACATAACAGCCAAGACTTCCATTAACTACTACTACGACTCCTACTACTTTGATACTTTTGCTACTCCCCCGAGAGAGATTGGAAGCAGGTTTTCGTCAGAATCAAGCAGACAGCATCCCTCCAGACGACGAAGAAGAAGAGCCACTGCGGCATTCAGCCAACATGTCCATGTACACCTGGCACTTGCCCACGTCCGTCCCAAAGTTGTTCAAGCACTGCAGTTCATCAAATCAATAACACAAAGAAATGAGTTTAGTATGAGGAGAGATTGATTCACCACAGCTATATTGCCAGCAAGAAATCACACGTATCACGAATCGATCCACATGATCATCAATTACTCACATCTTGCAGAGCCTTGGAGTGCAAGCCACAAGCATTGGCGTCGGCAGTAGGAGCAGTCTGCTGCGGCGTGGCGGCAACAGTTTCCTGCCTCACGGTTCGAGGACCAAAGACAGCATCCACAGCCCTGTGAGCGATTGCAGTTCCAGCTCCCCAGCCCAGTCCTGTCATCACACAGGCAATTTCACAGTCAGGTTCTAGGCATATGATTATTATTATTATTATTATTGTCCTGGCGAAATTGATTATTATCGGAGATCAACTCACCATCAGCAATAGCACCTCCGATTCCTCCCAGCACAGATCCGGTGGAGCTGGACTTATGGACCGGATGAGAAGCAGCTACAGTAAGACAAACAAGGCATTCATTATCAGCCAACACAAAATATGCGATCGAGAGGAAACCAGCACCAGCACAAGTGTGTAGCCAAATGACAAACAATCATTACAGGATACAGCACACTTCAAGCAGAATTCAACACTGCGACCACACATACGGTAAATCGTAAGGAAATCGCGAGGCCTTCTTCTCAAGAGCATGTTATGATCGTTCAACATTCACTAGCTTAGCTAACAGGTTCTCCTAGCAAAAGCTTAAGGACTTGGATACTCTCGGAAAAGAAACAATCGCAAGTTGGGTTCAGATAAGCGAAATCCATGAACTAGAGGATAACCTTTCTTGGCAGGAGGTTTGCTGAACAAAGAACGCGAACCTGAAACGCCAGAAAAGAGAAAACGGACATCAGATTAGCGCTAGAGATTGTACGGCCAGCTGCTACACTTCAGCGAAACCCTAAGCAATCTACCAACGCGACTAGAGAAAAGGTAAGACATACAACAGATCTCGTCCATGTAAACGGAACGACGCAAAATCAGAGTGAAGTTCGACAATCGACAAAACCACAAGCAATAATCGCACAGTTTTCCATCGCGAGGAAGCGAAATTTTCATGAGCTTCCGTACACACACCAAGATCTAGCGAAAACGAAAACAGATCGACTCAGATTTTCTCTCCAGAGCGTACATATGAGTCGAAAATAGACCGCATTGTAGCTAACACGCAAGAGTAACGCAGCGGCCAGCAATGCGACGAACGATAACTCATGAAAGCAGGCCATGGAACGGAGAAGCTCAGAGGAAACCGGAAGTTCAACGAAGAAAATGCTTCGGGTAGAAGATTTACCTCCGCCGGAGCTACGGCTGCTGCTTTTGCGACCCATGGCGAGACGTCCCGGTGAGAGAGCAAACGAAAGCAGAAGGCGATCGGCGGGAAAAAGGCAGTGAGCTTTCGGAAGCGAAGGGCGGCACAAGTCGATGAAGAAAGTGGAGTTCTAAACGGGAGATATTTATATGGACTGCTGTTGAGTTGGGGGCATAAATGAGAAATCACGTATATTTTCTTGAAGAATAAGCCAGCCAGCTGCGATTTTCACTTTTTTCTCAAAAACTAGCTCGGCTAATTAGTTTATTGGTCCACGTGTCGTCAAGAACCGGAGAACCATTTTCACCTTTTTCAGATTTATTTGTTCCTCTTCTCTTTTTAATTTCTTGGGAGTAAGGATTATTATGGATTTGGGTTATGCATTTGCATTCAATTTGAATATTAATTGGAATGAGCTAATAGTATTTTATATTCTTTTACTGTTGTAAATTAACAAATATATTTCTTTATTATTTTTTTCACAAACATACCCTTATATTATCTATACATAACCAACCTAACCTTCCGTTAACTACTCCATCCATTCCGTGACTCGCAAGTAACTAATTTGCCCCTTTCTTTTCACTTTTTAATTCACGACAAGCGCCGCTTGATCTCCATTAGACAGTCTCGTAAATTTTTGGTTGCTTTGAGAATTGCAGAGCGAATACCTTGCTTTCCAAGAGCTCTCAGCGGCATTGACGGACTCGGCGTCGACTTGGAATCCGGTGTTCCTTCGCCTCTAGAGTGGAGAAAGCAGGACTAGCTAGCTATGGCGGCCGAAATCAGCGAGAGGTTCAGTTCCCGCCTCTCAGTGAGAGCGACTTTCACAAGGTAGGCAGTATTTACATCATTGGATATTGAAACTCTCATTTATGCAATAATAAAGGGGCATAAAATGCTATTAACCCAATTGGAATTGATCAAATATAAGGCTTGCTTGAAAAATGTGATACTAGGTATCAGATGAATTATAATTTTTGTTATTCTAAATTTGCGAGTCCTACCAATTTGGAAAACATAGATGACATTTGGAAGAAGGAATCAAACTCTTCTTGATTTCTTAGGAACACAATTTTCGAGAAACAATTATAGATTTCTGGACGAGAGTCCTAGGAAAGACAATCAAATCAAATAAGGTAAAAAGATAGACCCAAAACATGTAAGCCCACCACAAACCAGAAAGTACACTAGAATGCTCAAAATGGAGGCCCACACGGAGGAAAACCATTCCTAACCTTATCTAAAATGAAACCCACAAAGAGATCGTTGTCGCTGCCAAGAAAAAAACTTGGCCGAAACCAAAAGAAGTTGCCAACCAGGAAAATAGGGAAACTGAAATCCTAGCAGAGACGAGCCATGGGTGAAGACAAAACAACACCCTCAATAAGGTGACAACCACTGAAGGACTTGGCAGAATCCATAATCAAAGCATGCTACGATGTCTGAGTGATGAGTCTCCATCTTCGAAACCAAGAACCGCATCTGAGGCTATTCACAAAGGAAGACTACTGCATCTCCAGATCATCCTGATCTATTGGATGAAACAAGGAGGTAGATGAAAGATTCAAGGAAAGAAAATGAGTTGGAGAGAAATCAACAACCCCCTCTTCAACTAGACAAAAATGCTTAAAGCATCAAAGATCTGGAAATCAGAACAAAACTTGAAGGAGAAGAGAATCATCTCAATAGACAGAAATGGAAAAGACCCACAAGGGGACATGGAAGACCCACAAAGGGGAATGGAAACAGAAAAGTAAACCGCAGAAACGGAATAATGAGCATTTAAAAGGAAAGACGAATGGAGGGCCGCCACCGGTTGCCGCCGACAGCAACTCAAGGAGGAGTTGAGAAGGGACGTTTAGAGAGAAGAGAGAGCGTTTTGAACTCTAGAGAGAGGAAAAGGGATATACCCATAAAACAGTTAACTTTTCTTGTTAATGGTTTGAAAGTTGTTATTGTTAGATTTGTATTTATTGGATACATGTATTGTGTACAATACAAAAAAAAAAGTTGTATTGTTTTGTGTAAAACAATGCATGTATTGTTTTGGAAAAAAAATATTCCACATATATCTATACTAAGGATCGAAGTCCACACCTTGAAGTGGTTATGAGATAAGAAAATTATGTCACTACACAACAACTCATTTTGATTCTTATATTAACATAAAATTTAATCTATTACATTGTAAACAAAATTCCCATTTGGAATAAAATCATAATCAATCGAGTTATATGTGTATGTTTATTTGCTAATAAAATTAGTTTTGATTCTATATGTTGCAATTGCAAGTGTAGAAAGAGTATTTTAGTTTTGCGCTATATTAAGAACAAACTACAAAGTCAAATTAACAACCATTTTGCTAATAATTGTTTAGTGAGATACATTGAAAGATACTTACTTAAAAGAGTAGACAACGAATGTAATTTGCGTTTCTTTCATAATATGAAAACGCATCGTGATTGTTTATGAAAATAATGATTATGTAGTTGGTTACAGATTCCCATAAAAAAATTATTATGTATTTAGTTATTTTGTAATAGTAAAGGACGGAAGGCACGAGGGAAATTCGTTCAAGGTAAAATGATTCGGGGGCACTTGGGCAGAAAGCTATCCGTTCCAGAAAAGAAAAGTAGTTCGAACCAAACGTGACAGCGAGGCCCCTGGGGGTAAGAGGGTAATGAATTATTTTGACATTATTAATTTTCATTATATTTATTAAATATTTATTTATATATTTATATTGTGAAAGATAGCCACTACAATGAATGCATATCATAAACTAAGGAATGCGGTCCAAGATAAGTGAGTAACCATAGGATTTGGGCCATCGATTTTAATGGGGCTAGATCTAAATGATGAGACTAAAAGAGTTTTTATTTTCCAACTTTTTTAATTGCTTTTATCTTCTTTGTTTTAATTTGGATTTCAAAAATTTATGCGCAGATAGAACGAGTTCGTTGTGATCTACAAAACGATATCCATTTTCAATCTATTTTGTGTGAAAAAAATTGCGTACCACTCATACTACTCATTACCACTCTGGTACAACCTTCATTTTTATCTCCAATTTGGCAAATTTGTGTTCAGATGGAACGAGTTCATGCCTTCATGGTTCTTTATTGAATCTACAAGTTTCTAGAAGAAATAATTCCAAGACAAAAAATACGGTCATGAAAAGTGGTAAATGTTCATTAGTATATACCCACTATCATGTATACATCCATTCTACATTCTGAAATATTCATACCACCATGATACACTTCAATACCACATGACATAATCTTATCCCTATGTACTACAAAGCATTACCACATTTATGAACTGGTAATAAATGAAATGTCTCATTTTTGTTGTTCTAAAACATATCAAAGTATATTTCATTTTAAAGAGCACAATTAATCTTATTTGTGCAAATAAAGGAGAAATTGTTGGCTAAAATTCATCAGCGAAAAAGTTTGAGGTCTTCCATAAATAGTGTGTAGGATTATGCATGGTTAGACCATTTTCATCTCTCACCTTCACCAATTGCTAAGGTAATGTGACATTTTGATTACCAATTGCAAGGCATGCAAAATGACTTTCTAATTTAGCAAGATTTCTAAATGAGAAATTTCATTAGCATTGCCACCTAGGATATTTTTCTTTTTCAATTACTTTTTCTAGCAACTCCAATATAATGTATTAAGAAATTGTATGGTTTCCACCATTGGCAATTGCTTATTAATTTTGGAGATGTAGGGGTGGTTTGAAAATTGTGATTGTTATATATATTGTTGTAAATACATGTATAATATTATACTGTATTGTCGAATTCGATGCATTGTAAAATACAACGTTTGATATTTGTGATTGTGGTTGTCACATTAGTTAAAGTTGAGATAAAACAATCTCAATTAAACAATCTCAATTAAAAGTTGAGATATAACAATAACTTATTTTGAGTGATAATTTATGTCACGTACATAAACAATCAATATATTGTACCTGCTAAAAAAATCAAAAAAAGATGCATTATAATCAATATAGTAACAATCTTGCAAAAAGATCACAACTTCCAAATGACCTTGCAGAGGATTTGAAAATGGTTGCATTCGTGTTAGCGATGGCCTTCATCCGTGCTCTTCACCTTGTAATTCAACCACTGAATCAAAATTCAGCTTCTCAAAACTGAGTTTGGTTTGGCAATCTTAAATATCAGCCAGCTGAAAGCTTGTTTGCAGCGTTGCCTCCTTCGCAAGGCAGCACAAGATTGATACTCTGCCGCCCCAGCGAAGAATACTTCTCCACCATCCTCTTATTCCTTTATTATAGCACACGTACAAGGCAGCCAGCCCCTTTCCTCAATAAACAGCAGCCATCGTTTGTTTCAGAATTACCGCTGCTGGGTTCACTAGTTGATGAAGAGATGGGTCAATCTATGATGAAATTGGCTCCTGGTATGCTCTGTGTTTCTTTCCTCCATCTCTCTCCCTTCTTTTTATGTCTTCTCTTCCCCTTTTATATGCTTAGAACGCCCAGTCAAATGCATGGCGGCGTTGCAGAGCAGTAAGCATCGAGAAAACATGAAGAGGAGATGATGATCATCGAAAGCTGTGGCTTAGAAAGCTCTGTTTTCCTGTTCTCTTTCTGACGAAAAGCCTTAGAACGCTGTTTCCATTCTGTTCCTACGAACCACGTGGCGAAAGGCCGTTGCTTTCATATAGTGCAAGGAGATCTATCGACACAATTTAAGTTACAACATGTCCAGAATGGGGAAAATCTGAACTGATTTGCACCATCCCTATTTATGGCCTCCCTCTACTCTCTTTACTAATTCTGTAACTACTATAGCCAAACCTACTTGTGATTGCAGGAAGTGAGCATAACAAGGACAAAGATATAGCTGCTGCCATTGAAGAATGCTACGACAAGTATTTCACAGACACTAACCAGGAACTGGGCTCAGCTGACTTCTACGCCGCTGTCTGCAAAACTGTCGAGTAATCTTCTTTCATCCCGACCCCCCTCCTTCATCTTCTCTAGGTCCATTTCCACTCCCCCACTCTATCATAAGCTTCTGCTCTCGTTTCCAACAGGGAGATCAACAAGAAGCTCAATAGCACACAGTTCCGAGTCCCCGACAAAGAGAAGCTCAAACAAGTCTACAATGTTGAATTATTCTCTATCCTTGTTTCTTCTTTCACCTTCTTCTGTTCCATTAGTAGATAATAACCCTGCATCACAAAAACTTTGCAGGCTCACTACAAAGATGACAGCAAGAACAAAAAGAAGAAGGCATTGTCAAGGGAGGAGTTCCAAAAGGTGCTGGAAGAGATCATCATCGGAGCAGGCTTCACGGGGTTTGGATCGAAGAACATCTTCCTCTACATATTCGGAGTCCCCGCAGCTGCCCTGTTCATCAAACAAAGGATAGCTCCAACAGCCGTCCCCAACGATGTTTTCATCCCGGGGATCACATCAGCCACGGTCTTCCTCCTTGCCAAACTCAACAAAATATGATATACCATACCTCCTCTGTTTTCTATTGTACATTCACCATGGTTTGACTGTATCATCATGAACTCAATTCATAAATGTACTGCGAATGAAATTGAATACTGACTAACCTCAAATAGAAGGGAAACTCGGGAGGCAATTCGGAATTCTCTAGATAATGTAATCCGACCAGCCCGAGATGAATGATGTATGATCCATGGATTCTCCTGGGCATTCCTCGTGCTTGGACGGCGTCTCCTTCCCTCCGACTAGCCTCGCTGGGTTCCCCACGGCGGTGGTCCGCGGAGGCACGTCGATCAGAACCACGGACCCTGCCCCGACCTTCGCTCCTTCTCCAATGCTGACATTCCCTAGGATCGTCGCCCCGGCGCCTATCAGGACTCCGTCGCCGATCTTCGGATGACGGTCGCCGGACGCTTTCCCCGTTCCACCAAGGGTAACGTGATGCAGGATCGACACGTTGTTACCAATCACCGCCGTCTCGCCGACGACCACGCCAGTGGCGTGATCGAACAGAACCCCCTTCCCGATCCTCGCCGCCGGGTGAATGTCGACGGCGAAAACGTCGGACACTCGGGATTGAAGCGCCAGAGCTAGCGGCCGCCGGGATTGCATCCACAGCTTGTGAGCCACTCGATGCGCCTGCGAAAGAAACCAAAGGGGGAAAAAATTAGGGATTTCATTTGTACGAATCGGCCGGCAATCGAAAGAATTACCTGGCAAGCGAGGAAACCCTTGTAATTGAGGAGGCAGTGGGAGAAGGAGACGCAGGCGGGATCGCGGACGCGGGCGGCGCGGAGGTCGGCGACGGCGGCGGCGCAGAGGGAAGCGTCGGACGAGAAGGTGTTGAGGAAGAGGTCGTAGAGGAGGGTGGAGAGGAGGGTGGAAGAGCAGAGCTTGTTGCCCAAGTGGAAGGCGAGGGATCGTTTGAGGGAAGAGTGGGAGAGGATTGTGGAGTAGAGGTAGCTAGCTAGAGCTGGCTCGGCTTCCGCATCCCGCCGGGCCTCGGCTTTGATCTGTGCCCATAGGCAGTCCTCGTCGTCGGAGGCTGCTGCGGCGGCGGTGGGGGTAGCCGGACCAGTGGGATGCGGCGGCGGCGCCGAGAGGTGGGAGGGAGGGCGTAGCTCGCCTGTCGGCATGGCGGTGGCCGTGGTGTCAGGGCTTTCTGATCGGAAGTGGAGATTCTTGTTGGTTAAGAGGATAGCGGGTTTTTGTGGCGAGATGTGTTTTCTGCAAAAGTATCGAGGATATCTAGGATTTTGCCTCCATATGTTTATTTCGGGGTCGCCACGTAGCTGTATTAATATTATCATTTCTCCATATCTCCAAACACAAAAAGCCAAACATCAATAATTAGATATAAGAAAAAAGTAATTGAAAACAAAGCACTAAGAGAGAGTCATCATGTCCTCATACTTTAAAACATCTCCAAGTCAAATTTAGACATCATTCTTCATCATTAAATGCTACACCTCCTAGAAAGCCAGAACTCTTTCATTAGTTGGAAAGAGTCACCCTTGCCCAATCTGCTCTTAATGCCATTCCTACGTATGCTATGCAAACAACCCCCATTCATGTTTCTGTTTGTGATGAGATTGATACAAAGATTAATGGATTTGTTTGGTGCTCTATGGATGGAAAACGGAAACCCCATCTGGTGTCTTGGGAGAGAATTTGTCTACCTAAGAAACTGGGAGGTCTTGGTCTTAGATCAGTTCGTTGTTTGAATAAAGCTTACATGTTCAGGTTGACTTGGCAAATGCTGAACAACGACACTAATCTTTGGGTTCAGGTTTTACAGGGCAAGTACTATAAGCAGAGGAATGGTGACATCATTTCTATGAAGAACACCAATCACTCTAGCCTCTGGAGAGTCGTGGTGAAAGTTATGCCTCTGATGAAGGAGGCCTCCTGCTGGAGCATCAGGAATGATGAATCGACCAGCTATTGGAGGCACCCTTGGATCGAGAATGGATTGGTTCTTGAAGACTTCCTGACCGAAGAAATTACTGAAGAGGAGAAAGAGACTCATGTGGCCTACTGGGTTACAGAAGGGGGTGAGTGAAACTGGGATGAACTGAAAGAACTCCTCCCTGAGGATAAACTTTTGCTTGTTGCAGGAATGGAGAGACCAAGTGTTGATCTGGAGGAGGACAAAATGATCTGGAGTCTGGAGCGAGATGGAAGATTTCAACTTAAGTCAGATTATTATCTTGCTGCCAATATGGAGGAGGAAGAAGAAGAAGAAGAAGAAGAAGAAGAAGAAGAAGGAACCTGGAAAGCATTATGGAGGTGGAAAGAACCAAGCAGGATTAAGCACTTTATGTGGCTTGTCCTCCACGGCAGACTCTTCACCAATATAAAACGAGCAAGAATGAACATCTCAACCAACAACAACTGCAAACATTGAAGAGACTGTGAGGAATCAATTGAGCACATCCTGCGAACCTGTGACAAGGCAAAAAGGATTTGGGAGAAATTTCGAGGCAAGCTGACCATGACAAGTGCCAACAGTAACTTCAGGATTGGCTCTTTCGAACCTTCTCCACGCAGAAAAAGGAGTTGACTTCGGAGTTATCTGCTCGAATCTCTGGAAGCAGCGCAATGAGGAAGTCATGGATGGGAGAACTTATAATGAGCTTAGTCTTCGCTGCAGAGTGGATGCCTGGCTTAACATCATTAAGCAAGCTCAACGAAGGCCCGAGGTTGATAGCTTCTCTTCAAAGAGGAAATACTAGAATGAACCGGTGTCCTGGAAACCGCCTGAAGCTGGTTGGATTCAGATCCAAACTAATGGATCAGTCGTATCACCTTCTGGGAAAGCTGCTGTAGAAGGACTGCTGAGAGACCACCTGGGAAGATGTACTGACACCTTCACTAGCAACCTTGGTTGTTGCTCCATCACAAGTGCAGAACTTAAGGGGGCAATTGAAGGTCTTCAGATTACGTGGGAGAGAGGCTACAAGAAAGTCCAGCTTAATTTGGACTCCACTGCCGCCATCGATATTTCCATGAAGTGTTTTGATGATGACCATCGCCATGGGATATTGGCTAGACAGATTCATGTTCTTCTTAACAGAGAATGGGAGGTTAGAATTAACCATGTGTATAGGAAAGCTAATTTTGTTGCTGATTTCTTAGCAAATAGGAGTCACTTTGTTGATTTTGGCACACGTCTCTTCAATGTGTGCGACCCTGATCTTGGTCGATGGTTGTTGTACGATGTAATGGGCATTGCTAATGATCGCTCAATACTCTCTACTATGAATTAGACCATATTATAATTTACCAACATCATATCAAAACTCGTTCTCGTTTATCACAACAAAAAAACTCGGTCTCTTCTCTTGTTCCTTGCCATGAGTCCAAACTCACCCGATACCCTCTTCCCTTCCGTAGATTAATCCCCTTCCCCCCTACAATTCTCCAAACTAGCTTTGTACCTGGCCTATTGGCCATGCAGTTTCATTTTATCATTTACATTGATTCATTTATTGTTATATTAAAGTTTTTTAAAATATTCTAAGTTTTTATGGTATTTAAATTATTCATAAAAATATATTTTAGTTTTTTTCCAGTGAATATAAGCCAAACTCTCAATACTTGGCCAATAATTTTAATCCTTATTTCAGCAAAACATGTTTCTTAAATAAAATACTCAAATCAGTGGTATCAAGATCTTAATCGAGTAATATGACTCATAGTTCGATTATTGATTCATAAGTGAGTGTGTAGATATTAAAATTTTCCAATATTTAGCATAATCATTTATAATAATTCAGTGCTCAAATCATAACTCATGTTGTGGAGGTTTATCACTACTCCGACGCAAATTGAGGCAATACGACGAGCCAGAGCTGGGGTCGGAGAATGGCGACGAACATGTCACCTGTACTCCTCCGCCCTCTCTATATTGTCGCCCTTTTGATTGTTTTCTATTCTGGCTGGTCGAATGAGAGAGAGAGAGAGAGAGAGAGAGAGAGAGAGAGAGAGAGAGTAAGGTGAATGATTCTAGCGTCAGAAGCGAGGGAGAAATAGTCGGCGGTGATAACAACATTGAGGCTGGAGATTTTGAAAGGAAGGGATGGAAAGGAAGAAAGTTGCGGGACGAAGGGGCGAGGGGAAACAAATGATTGTTTTCTGGTTGGGGTTCCATTCGGGCCTGAGTTGGTTTGAGTGTGTCATTTTGGGTTTAGTTGATTGGATTCCTAATTTATAATTAACTTTTTGTTGACGTGGCATGCTGACAGTATTTAGTTAACAGATTTTTGGATGTAAATGGACGAAATAACCTTTTTGTTACTCGTTCAAATGTGTTTGGCTGAAAAGTGAAAAATTAAACTTTAGTGACCGTTTTGTACTAAATGACAAGTTGTGTGACCGTTTATGATAGTTACCCTATATTACTAGGGTTAATATATTTGTATGGCCTCAACTTTATACATAATAAACCTTCTGACCAATCTTTTCGATCTATAACATCATGACCTGAACTATACATCAAAACAACGAACTTGACCAAACCCGAAAATTGACCATTATCTTGGACGGTCAAATGCGTTGACTAACGGTCAACACACCACGTCACTCCAAAATCAGCACCTTTCACTTGAAATTTTTTATATATTTTTTTCATTTTGAATAAAAAAATGAAAAATGATTTTCTGGACCCAAAATATATTAATCCATACTATTATATGAAAATTTCAGTTCATACAAATATATTAACACATATTATTATATGATCACTTTTTCCTTTTATAGTAAACTTAGAATAAACATATGACATTTGCATTATTGTGTACTTACTTGGCACCGCAAAGATTCAAAATACCACATAGCAAAACAACAATAGTAATTAAGAACCGTGTGATGCAAATCGAGCACAATCAAGCACATGATCTCAAGGAGTAACCGCGGTCGACCAAAAGATTCACCCCGCTAATATACCTCGACTGATCGCTCACCATTGTCAACGCCGCCTCCGACACATCCTCCGCCTTGAGCGCCACCCCTTTCAGATTCGCCATCGCCGTGAACACACCATCGAACTCTTCCTCATCCATCCCGGTCGTCTCCACCCCCATCGGCGTCGCGCCCACACCGTACGGTGAGATGCTGTTCACCCGAATCCCGTACTCCCCCAATACAAATATATTAAGGGCGGTCATGTATATATGCTGAAGGTCGCCGCCTAGGTAACTAAGGATTTGCAGACTGATATAATAGACTTTGAGAGGTTGCTCCTCTTCGTCGATTAGTCTCGACATTCATCAACTTCGACGAAAATATAAATCTTGTGTTGTTCCTTCTTATTTAGTCTACTATTAAAGTAAATCCACTCTATCGACTTATTAGGATTGGCTAAGTCCTCTTAAGACCATCAACAACTAGGGCCGGAAGTTTGGTACTTGTTTTCAGGATATACCAATACAGTATGGTATGTCGAAAAGAGATAGGTTCAGGGCGTTATAACTAACGCTTAACGAATCGCACTACCTTAATTTTTGTTAGATTGGCAACGGAGCAGGTGGCAGTAGCAATCAAGAAGGCAGTTGTGGTATGAATGTTGGCAGTCAAGTGGGGAGTGAGGCAGCTTCGAATGGAGGATCCCAACTGCAAGCGTATACCATCAATCATTACAAGGAAGCCCTTTTGAAGAGTTGCTATGAGGAACAAGCTAACTACAACCACGTTAACAAGTATTTAGAAGTCGTCAAAGAATCGAACTATGTTCCACGAGAAGCTGAAGAGCTGCTGGCCTACTGCAGCTGAAACTGTCACTAGCTGCTCCGTCACCATCGTTATACAGGCCCATGTATAATACTTAACTACTTTCTTACGTGTTCCCTCAAACGAAAGCTGACTCATGAGCTTGAAGTTTGCACAGGCCTGTTATACCATGTGTTTGAAAGACAACGGTTAATATTAGCGGTCGTGAGGACTTGAACACGTGACCTCAAGGACAAACCAGCTCTATTACCATGTCATAAACCAGTTGGTCCCACTTCCTAACACATAGCTTCCTCAACTTCCCCTTTTTTTGAATGATCGTTGTGTATTAAGAGCTTGAATGATTACTTCTGCTTGGATTGATTGTCAACGGTGATTTCAGTCTGGTCATTTTTATTCATCTTCGAGATAAATTGAGAAGACATTAGGAGCATTTGGCCTGACTCTATGATTGACTTTTCCTTGGATCGACTCCAACCACCACCGACGAGGCGGAGGGAGATCACGTTGCCAAATGTCATAAACCAGTTGGTCCCAATAACTCGAGTTGTTGGGAGAAGGTTATGCTGGATCTTATACAGACCCATGTATGGTACTTAATCACTTCCTTACACGCCCCCTCAAACGAAAGCCGACTCATGGGCTTGAAGTTTGCACAGGCCCGCCATACCATGTGCTTGAAAGACAACGATTAATATTGGGGGTCGTGAGGACTTGAACACGTGATCTCAAGGACAAACTAAGCTCTGATACCATGTCATAAACCAGTTGGTCCCAATAACTCGAGTTATTGGAAGAAGGTTATGTTGGATCTTATACAGACCCATGTATGGTACTTAACCATTTCCTTACACCAAATCTCCTACTACTTTTCCGTACTCGCCGTAAATTAATTGTCGTACGAGGCGGTTGAAGATCCCGCCGCCGAGGAGGTCGAACAGAGTGGTTCAGAAGTCGAAGCCCTTCTGATAGTTGGGGAATTGAGGATGTGTTGGACGTTGGCCGGGTTGGCGGTGAAGATGCGGGTGGAGCTCAGGGAACGGTGGAGGGCGAACGTTGCGGTGGGGGAGGTTCGAACGATGTCGGAGGTCCACCGGACTCGCCGCTCCTTGTTGGTGGCGATGTCAAGGGTGGAACCGATGATGGGATATGATTTAGGAAGGAGTCCCACGGTGGATGAAGAATCGATGGGGAAGATCGGAGAGGAATCGGTGGGGAGCATGGGAGAAGAAGGGTTAGAAGCAAGAAAAGAGAAAAGTAAGGGAAGAGGGGGGTGGGTTGGGTAGGGGTCGAGTGACGTGGCGGGTCGGGTTTACCATTTCTTACCAAAAATGACGCTGATTAGGCGATTATGTTAGTCATGTCAACACATAACGATCTCCATTAACGGAGTTGGATGGAGACTAACGGAGAGTGACTATATGTGGACTATTTCAGTAATTCGAGTGACCAAAGTTGATATTAATTTTTTCTAGTGACTAAACATGACACGTTTTAGAAATCACAGTGACCAAATGTGGCATTAACCCGTTGTTTATATTCTTACTTGTATCGTAGTTTCTTTTTTATCATTCTAGCTCATACATGAGCTCGAGATGTCTTTCCACCAAATTCTTGTATGGTAACAACCACACTATCAACAAACGCAAGCACAAGTCTAATCATACCCTGAGATGGCGAAAACTTTGGCCATCGTAACTAAACACACTGCGCATTATCAATTGAGCCATGATCGACATGTTGCACCAAATGGAGCAAATATTTTCAAATTTCATGAAACTCCGAAGGAGCACAAAGTTCCACTTGCGTCATATAATATGGAGGGCGATATTAATCAATGGTAACAATGGCGATTACTTGGCATCAGGAATGGGGATTACTTGGCATTTGGACCATTGGAGGCAAACTCTAATCATGAGACATTTGCTAAGATGAAGCAAACTGGATCTTTGAGCGATTAACTCTCAGGCTTTTGAGAAGTTGGGCAATCAAATAGAGAATTAGTGCTTCTGCCAGACAGCAAAGACACTAATAGTCAGCTGGAGGTCCCAACTTGGATGACCACAAGGTCGTCAGAGTTAACTGTAGTTCCATTTCAGTTTTAAGATACACACAAGACAAATCATAATTCCAAATTAGAAAATGATTCCTAATTTGTAATTCCTTGGTGAACAATACAACTTCCAGACCTGGATTTCAAAAAGTGGATTTGTTCCTAAACTCTAAAACTTAAGATGAACAAAAAATGGACCAAAAGGAAACATGACAATAGGGTGGTGGGGAGGAAAAGAAAACACAGATCCAAAAAGAATCAAAGATTATCATCACTCTACAGCTCGTATGTTACAAAGTAAGGGTGAGAGGCGTGGGAGTGTAGTCTCGTTGGTCCATAAGCCACATACATCGCAACCCGGTAGATTTCGTCGGCTCCAACTCAAGAAGAGAATTTACCATCCAACATTCTGCTGCTGGTAAGGGGGATTGATTGTGCAAGCTACATCGACAAGAAGGGGGAAGGGAGCACTTTTCTTTATACAATTGCATTTGGGGGGCATAATAGAGCAGTTGGCCTTAGTGAAACTCAGCCTCCTTTGCCTTCTTTCAGCACCTGCCCCCCAGAGAGTATAACAAGCCCATCAGGTAGGTAAATTTTTGGCTTTGCTAGCAAATGCGCAATCTTAATTATAACATCATCATCGTCAATCATCAATCATGAATGGTGATTGCCGTGGACCATCAAAGTTATGCGCTTAGCACTGTCTGCCAGAAAGCTATCTCCTTTATACCCAATCTGGAAGGAGCAAATCATACGTGCTTTAACAACTAATGCAAACTCAAAACAAGCAAGCAAACAAGCAAACATAACTAACTGTCTCAAACTTATGAATTCGACTAACGTTTCACCATTCTGCCTCCCAGAATTTAACCATTTACCACGTAAATGTAATTGCGTACCAGAAAGATAGAGGCAAGAGTATTTACCTCGTGAGAGCTATCTGGTAGGAACCACCGCAACAGCACCCCTAGATGTACCACTGCTGGAATTAGCTTGAAAAGAAATGGTGTTGTCACCTGCACCAATCAATATCAACCAAGTTCAGCCTCCAGCCACCGCTAGAATCTAGAAGCACTAAAGATCGTCATTTGGAATTTCATACTATAGAAATGTGATGTAGTTTCAAATGGCCTTGGTGCAAATCATCAGAGGACCAGCGTAAGTAACAGGCAAGCAATGAATGGAAATCGATTCATTATGCAAAAACTCGGTATTTTTTGTCCTGCTTAATTTGCATGCCAGCCTGTTCTTATTACATTGGCAGGCAGATAACTACATCCGAGTAAAGGCTCACATATATCATCATACCACAGGCTAGTGTTTTGCATGTGTACTAACCAGACTGAGGGCTGTCGTTCCAAGAAGCAGTAGATACAATTTACCCTGCACAGATCCATTGCTAAACATCAGATCATAGAAAAGGTTGGCCAACATGCCCTTTTACTTCCTTGCAACTTTTGCCAGTTAATGGTCGGAAGTCAACACAATTCAGTAAGGATGAGAGCCCAGATTGTGGTTACAAGTACCAAAACCACTGAAAAATTCATATGCATTTCCCAAGTTTTAGCCTACAAAGTAAAACTTCAATATAAATGTAGCAGCTAAAGGCAATTTTCCAGACAAAAGGAAAGCTGAAAGGTTGTTGGTGTCTTCACATTAAAAGGGTGCCATATAAGAAAAGAGAAAAGCAAAAACGATAACTTCCAAATGAAGAATATGCATTCTAGCATTATGCCAAAAGAGCACCAGTATTGAATACAAACCTCAATCAGATGGAGATTAGAAGCACGACTTAGAAGAACAAAGGAAAATTCCCCAATTTGTGCGAGGGACATCCCAACCTACAGATATAAATAAACCTAAGGACCTTCTGTCAATGGAAAAGATGAGATAACCAATATGGAGATACAAAGTGCTTTAGAAGCAATCCGAGATCTTACAAGGAGTGCTGTTTTGTTGTTGTATCTGAATCCTTTGACTACAGATGCAGTAATGATAGTTTTCACAACAATGACTAACAGTACCGAAGCAAGTAATATATCGACGTGATTCCACAAGAATTGAACATGGATTAACATCCCAATGCTTGCCAAAAAGAGAGCTGCAAATAAGTTGCGAATTGGTTCCACCTGAAAATTATTAAATACAAATTAGAGCAAATTGGTGAGATTTTCAGAAGCAAGGCCCAGATGTTTAAGATGTTTTAGTTATCAACCAAGACAAACACATTGGAAGTAACATGCCAGTTCATAACTTCCACACCGAAGGTCAATTTATCTTTTCATCTGATTAACAAACAGGAACTAACCAAGGTCATCGAATTAACATAGACAGGTAATACCCAAAACGATACCATAAACTATATCTCTATTACAGGAAAAAAGAAGATTGATGACCAAATGAGTAGCTGGTTTCCTGGAATAAATTTTACGAAGTTGTAGGACCATAGAACCATTAGTCACAATATTGACAGAGTTAAGTAGTAACATATTGTCCGAGTAAGCCTCTTAAACTGATTGTCATTTTATTGAAAATCATACAACAGAGTGTTAACCTACCCATTCAGAATCAACACATAGTGAAAATACAATATAGATACAAATTAGTTATATCAGTGCCAAAAGGCTTGAGATGTCACGCAGTCTAGTCTTAAAGACATCTGGGAGGAATGATGTATTAATAACAATGAGGGTTCTAACAATTTATGACTTCTAAGATGGAAATACAACAGTCTTACTTGCTCGAGTGTATGTTGAGCAAGATCAGTCGTGGATATCATCACACCAGCAGCAAAGGATCCCAGTTCAAGGCTCAGACCCAACTTGTCACTACACTGGAATAAGACAATATCACATAAGCACGTGTGTACATATTTGGAAGTAAAGGAGCTCTGCTGAGTATATGAGTCGACAGAACATTCTACTATGATATATGAAATATATATAAAAAGAATTTAAAAGAAGAATCAAATTGATTCAGAAGAATAAAAAAATATTAAAAGCAAAGGAGAATCATGATTCAGAGACTTAATTTAGGTAAGGCCAAGTCCCTGATATCGTTAACTAGTGTTCTAGTAGTACAATAATACACAAACAATTTAGTAGGAGTCAGCCGGATGGGGAAAGAAGAAACTCGGTGAAGAAGGGTTACCCAGGCGACAAGCAGGCAGAAAGCCACTGATGCCAACTGATAGAGTTCATTAGTCTGTATAGATAAACCCCAGTCAAAATTTGGATCACGATAGAAGATGACATTAAAATTTTGGACAAACGGTTACCTGCGATGATAAGCTGATCATAAGCTTTAAGAACCATGGCACACAGGTACGAGATAGAATTGTTAAAGCAGCCAAAAATGCAAGTAGCAGCACTAACCTGATCGAAATATGAAATGAGACGATTACTGAATCCGAAATGAAATTAGTGAACTCCAAGAGATTACATGTACAAACCCTAAATGCAACCAGACTAAACATGAAGAATGAGGCTTAAGTAAATACAGCATCAATTGTGCAAGTATGTATCCTGCAAAATATAAAAATGATACCAAATAAACTCAAGTGCTTAAGTTCACAAGTCTTTAACCACTTTAAAATCTTACAAACTACAAAAATTTACATACATAATAGTTTCCCAAACAAAGAGTAAACAGGTGCAGTGATGTGCAAAAAGTTGTAAGAAGTCATGGTTAGATCATACAGCTTATATCAATTTACCTTTTTTTTCTTTTAATAACATCTATATTTGATTGAGCATAAGCATGTTTTACTTACATTAACATTTACAATTGATGTACTACAGTAGGGTTCAGATACTTACAATTTAGTCATGGATATCACTCCCTGAAGAACACCAGATGTACCACCAAGGACAGGAAGTAAAGCAAACAGAAGACCAACAGCACAATCCTGATAGACCACGAATCCAAATATGAAAGGAAATTCCATGGATAGCAATCATAAAGACCGAAAGCTAAAACCCAAAATATCATTGAAGTTTGGAATTTAGAAATCATAATCTAAACATCGGAAAACGTCCTATTTTTAGTCCCTGAAGTTGTAAGACCAGTACAGGGTATTTATGCTGTTTTAAGTCTACCTGCAGAATGAGGATACCGACAGTGACCTGACCATACAGGGTATTTATGCTATTTCTTTCCATCAGAAATTTCAGAACCTGCAGCAGAACAAATTTAACCATAGATAAGAAAACAGTGGAGACTGTTGAGCAGACAGATCATCTAAAAAATCAGCAAGAAAGCACCGCAGTCAGCATAAAGGGATCTGTTTCATTACTTGCTTGGCAGCCAAGTTATAGCACTACAAATGAAGAGCAGAATAGGCTAAAGAAGAGGAGGCGGGGCTAAAAGAGGCACAAAGACAACTATAGTTACAAATGAGTCATTCGTACAGTAGCAGACTGTATGTGCTATTGTTTCGCTACTTCTACAAATCCTGAAAGAATGAATAAACCAACATAGTTATTCATTTTATTGATATATGCTTTTTATTGTCCAGTCTCATTTAAGTAACCATTTTATAAAAATAGTTTAAAACGTCAGCAGTGACTAACATTGACAAGACCACAACTTAGTAGTATTCAAATGTCTCAGACACGACCTTCCTTGGTCAATCTGACGCCAAAGCCCTTGTGAAGAAAGGAAAAGTTGAAAGATATACCTAACTGGCAAACAAAAATGAAAACCTGAAATATGGCTGTCAACCCAAAGGCTGTCGTTACTGTATGAGTAGGAGCCGAGCAAGAAAGATCTAAAATCAAAGGGAAGAAACCAAGGATTTGCATCCTCTTTGCTTGATAGCGATTAACAGAAAAGGCTTGACATATGCATGGAAGAACACATTGCCATCATAGAACAGAAGGAGATTCAAGCAGAACAAACTTCATCTAGAGAACTGTGAAATCAAATAACATATTTGGATCCGAAGCACACAAATACAGAAATCAATCAACCTATGCCAGAGAGTGTTACCACTGCAGTTGAAGACATTGAGAGAAATGCACCAACAAATACTCCTTCTGAAGGCTTACCTCCACATAACTGAAAAACAAACATGCGGTTAGAGGCATCACCAAGTTACGGCAGGGATGTAACGGGGAAATCTGCAAATACGGTATAAAGAACTCCATTTTCTTTATTTAAACTGAAGTTTGTTATGACTTTCTCATCTTGGGGATAGTTTCTTAGACTCATGCACATGAGCATATACAATAGAATTTAATTAAGAATGTTGGCCTCTGAGAACTTAAACCATGCATAATATACCGAGGCTATCAATCCACAAAGGCACATAAAGAGCGAAATCTGGAGAAGACCTCCAACAACAGCAACTGCTCGGACAACGCGGAGCTGCATTTGGAACGGAAATGCAAAAGGTTATGCTATAAAGTAGTTAAAAGCACATAAGCCGGAAGGAAAATGTGCAGACCTTTGCAATGGAGAACTCCAGGCCCAATGCAAACAGGAGGAAAATAACACCAAATTGTGCCACTGTCTCCACCTGTCAATTTTACAGTATCTTATAAGAAAATAGAGGTTGTGATTGAATAAGAACCCTTGCTAGACAAGACATCAACTGAACGGCATGGGTATTCTCAGTAGCAAACTTTACAGTTGCCCAAGTTTCATCTGCAAACATTGCTACCGAAGTAAAGTATGACGAGAAGATTTCATGGAGTAGAGTTTAAGGAAGTTCAACCTAACAGTCAGTACCTACTGGCAGTGTATATACTGCATCAGTTTAAGAAAAAAATTTAAAATAATGAATGACTTGAGAAAACTAGACTAGAGGCCAACCTAATGACATAAGGAACAAAAAGACACGAGGCACATGACACCTATGATGCTATGGTCGCGGATAGATTTCAACTGCAAATAATGTTCACACACTAGAATGGTAGAATAAACGGAATAGATAATAGGAATCTCATAGTGACTGTCTGAAACTTCACAGCTGCCTGAGTTGTACATGAAATACATATACATGTCTAAAACTTCTCACTGGATTCGAAAAACAGCATGCCAACTTACCTGTACCATTTCACTGACAAAGCTGAAGCCCCCTGGCCCAATTACAGATCCTGCTAGCAGGTATCCAGTAAATACCTGAACATAGTGTATTCAATGACATCAGTGGTTCTTTAAATAAGCTAGGAAAGGAAGCATCTTAAATGATAAAGCCTACTGAAATGGATTGATTCATAAAAGTAAGAGAAAGGAGGGAATTAATGAGCGGTAAGGATGTGAGAGAAACTTGTCAGTCAAAAAGCATATAGCAGTCAAGAATGCTAACCGGTTGTCCAGCACAAGCAAATGCTATTCCGCCACAAGCAGCAGATACAATGACAACCACTAGATCTGATATCAAACTGTAATGATACAAATGTGAAACAGAAAGAGAACAGAAGATATTAGTATTACTGCTCGTTGAATTTCTAAAGTATGAAGGATCAAGATGAAGAAATGAATAGGATCAAGCTCACGTTAAGTCTAGTTGTAGCACGGGATATTTGGACTTTCGATTTGATATAATAAAGACATTGTCCTGAAATAAATTGGCAAATAAGCAAAAGAGAAAGAATGTATCAGTTCCAGATGCCGGAGACTTGCCTTCATAGATTCTCCTAGTATCAGGCTTCAACTAAATGGCTCCAATATGTACATTATGAGTATAAAAGACAAATATTGATCCTACCTTTCGATCAATCAATCTTGGAGCATCTTCCCCCCGGTTATCATTGTCAAAATGGAAAACATCATGAAACTGAAAAGACCTGGCATATTTCACAGAAGAGTCGGCACTTGTCAAATCTGTTAGTAAAATTATTGAGTAAATGTTCAACTGCTACAGAAATATCCAGAAGAAAATAAAATATGCAGCAGGTTGAACTCATACTTCTCCTCCTTGGATTCATTCTTCTTGGTTGTGACCCTGGCAACAGTCTCCAAAACTGCCTAGCGCAATGAAACATTTCCAAATAGGCACCGGTTAACACGGAGACAATAGTACACAATGAGAAATGTAATGAAGTTATGACTACAACCAAGGCCGGCATTCACAACTACAAAATTGCTTCTACCCCCCCCCCCCCCCCCCCCCCCCCCCCCCCCCCCCCCCCCCCCCCCCCCCCCCCCCCCCCCCCCCCCCCCCCCCCATCAAAGTTGACATATTTGGATACTTGCCCACACACAGCAAACTCCTAGTGCAATTCAAAACAAAAAAGTACCACATTTTTGTTAATTGTACGCCTACAGCCACCCGGATCTTTACTCGGAGCCACAGCAACAGTTACAAGACCATAAAATTGAAGCCCATTGTTGAACTTGACCTATTATGAGTCATCAGCATCTTAACATACTACTACGAGCGATGAGTTAACATTTTCTTATTCCAATACTGATGATAGTTCTACTGTGGGTGACACTACACTAGCTTCCATCATGTTCTAGTACATTCTGCCTAAAACTCAAGAACCAAGTGAGCTCACTGTTGTGATATACGGTGCCAATAAACATATACAGCACAAGCAACAACTTATAGAAACCTCTATGAGTTACACCAAAGAAAAGCTGAAAATGCTTCCTACCTGCTGTCCAGCAACGCTGTTATTGAAGCTTCCGGGATCAGTGGCTACAAATGCGAAGATGAATAAGTTAGAGATACTCAAAGCTTCTGTGATTTCCAATTCGAGCAACTTTGTCTAACAAAAGAACACTTTTTTCCACAAGAATTTAGGTCGAATCAGAGTGAAGACGGAACCCAATAAACAGAAGCTAAAAAAAAGAGCGCATCCCGATACCAGAATTGAAGCTTTTCAAGGAAATGCAATGGAGTAATTGAAGAAAGAGAAAAACACGGATTAGCTGCTGAATTGGCAAGGATTTGACAATCGAAACCTCACCGCCATTGCTGAAAAAGCCTTATTGCTTCAGGAATTAGAGAAAAGGAGAATGGAGAAAGCGAAAAAAATGCAGCTCGCACATGAAGGAGCTCGGATCCAGTAAACAGACCTTCACTCTGGTCCGTCTCATTGAACTCCTTCTCCAGCGCGCGATCGATCATGAAGGCGAAGGTGTCCTCCCTGGATCTGAGTCGCGTAGAGTTGGAATCCATGGTTGCATTTACCTCCACCGTGGAGTTGGACTCCCCATTGGCTGATTCAGTGGCAGGAAAGCAGAGGAGAAGAGAACAGAGGAGAGCCGGAGCCCAGAGCAATCTCATTGCCGTCTCCGTTCACCGACAGAGACAGAGTCTAGGAGATAAAATGGAGAGGCAGGGAGGAAAGGCAGTGGGAGTCGAGCCAACGGGCGGTGGTTCTGGCCTCTGGGACTGAAACAAACGCCGACCGTTCCCGAGTTACAGTGCTGGCGCTCAGGTGGCAGAGAAAGAGGAGCAGCGAAAAGAGCGTATTTTCGTTTGCTAGCTCCACCCTCCGTTTGGGAATTCGAGGGAAGTGAGGGGAAGAGCCAAAGGGACAATTTTGGATCCTTGCATTTTTTTGGTAAATTCCAGTTTTGGACTTCGATCATTTTCATATATAGTCATTATTAGAACTATTTTAATTTTCATGTTGGTTACTCGAATTAATAAAATAGTTTATATTTGGTCACTTTCCGTTAGTCTCCGTTAGTTTTCGTTAGAACCGTGCGTCATTTGCTAACGTGGCTAACAGAAATGCTGATGTATGTGCCCTATTTTAACGTGCCACATCACCAAACCAAACCTTCCAAGTCATTTTGGTGCGTGAAATCAATATAGAGTTCGGGGAAATCGTCTGTGTTAGAAAATGTGGTCGGCAGAGATTTCCTGCCTCGTGGATCAGGTAAGTTTCTATCTCCTTGCTTTGCACGTCGATTAGCTTATAGGGAGGGGCACGACGTTCTTCTGCTTGGGATGAAGTTTGACGATAGAGATTATTGACTGCTCTAGCTTCTCCCATGACTTTGCGAGTTGTTCACCTATTCGTTGAAGCTTGAGAAGAGAAGTAGATGCAATGCAAGTAGGGAAGGCAATATGTCGGGTCGGGGGCGGATAGTGCATATTCGTTACCCTACCCAATGTAGTTTGGGTTTTACCCATATCCGTACCTACACGAGAAAAGGGTAGAAAATTAAAACCGTGCCCATACCCGTTCGGGTTTCGGGTATCCACGGTTATCCATGGGTAATAATTTCTCCTTATAATTCCAACCAATATGTTAACATTCACACATATACTCACATTACGTAAGAGGAAAAGTACGACAATAATTCACTAGAATGACGAAAAGTAATTAAAACAACATAATTTCATGAAAATATTATATTTATATACTAAATATAAAATATTCTAGAGAAACATAATGATTATTTCTAGACAAAATACATATGCATGTGTATAATCGGGTGGGTTCGGGTTGGATAGTGAGGTAACCATGCCCACCCATTACCCGCAATATTCGAGTTCGGGTTTTACCAGTACCACGAAAAATGCTTCGGGATCGGGTTTTACCCTACCCGATTAGGTCGGATTCGGGTGGATATCCACGGTTACGGATATTTTTGCCATCCCTAAATGCAAGGCCAGCCGCTCTCGCTCGGAGCATGATTCACCACCATTTCTTTCAGTCCCTTTTCGAAACTCGGATCCAATTACGGATCAATCGAAGGTGGAGAAGATTATGCGATAGTTTGGAGCGGTGATTGAAGTTGAGGAATGGTGGTGGTGGTTGTGGAAGAGGATGGATGGGAAGAAAGGTCTGTGGGGAGTTGCCCGATAGGGAGAAGGGTTAAATTGGGTCGAGTTGGGTTGGACAAGCTGACATGGTGGGTTGTGATGATGTGGTGGATCGAGTTTAGTGTTTTCCGATTAAATTAAGCTGACTAGGTCATGTTTGCAACATCAGCTAGGACTGAAAAATTGTGCGGTCTGGTCCAGACCGGATCATATATACGGTCTACGGTCCAAACCAAGAAGTTGGAGTATATACAACAGACCAGACCACATACTATATGATCCAGATCACGCCTCGACGATCTGGTCTGGTACGGTCTGATCCAGATAGACGACACTCAACAAAAAATGAACAATTTGTTTAGTCAACCACACAAAAAATTGAACCAATAGCCAACAAAGAAAATGATTTTTTTCTTAAAACATAAATTCTAACGTTAATGAATAGTTTTGACACACTAAAATCTCATTACATAACAAAGATACAAAGTCAAAGTATCACAACTTGCACCAGAATGTCATAAACATTAACATAATGTCATGTGGAGACACGATTGTCTCTTCTCTCTGGTGAAATGTGTTTGTGATTGACCTCAATTTTTCTAACGACCTGGTCTATTTTCACAACCCTAGCGTCAGCACATAACATACTCGATTAACGAAGTTGGATGGAGACTAACTGAGAGTGACTAAATGTGGATCATTTTACTAGTTCGAGTGATCAACATTAGAATTAAATATTTCTAATGACTAAACATGACACTTTTTTGTAAACCCAGTGACCAATCGTGCAATTTATCCCTCACATTTTTTTCTAAATCGCTATTCGTCGCTCTAAATTCAAATTTTATCGTCCTAAAATGCACCAAATTGACAATCTTACCCTCTAGCCCCAATTTCTAACCAAAACCCTACACAAACAATCGCTTACCCTACCCAGCCGCCGCCGACCTCAACCCCAACAATATTGTCGCTGTGGGATTCTTCTCTCTACTAGCTGCCCACCTGAACCTGACTGCCACTGGTGCTCTACTTCTACTGCCGGAGGAAGAAGAAGACGAAGAAGAAGAAGAAGAAGAAGGCGCCTTTCTTCTCTCTAGCCCACTGCCCACCTAAACCCGACCACCGCCGCTTGCCTAAAACACCAACAGAAGAATCATGCTGCGACAGTTGAGACTTGAGAGATAAACTTAAAGAGCTCGACCAGGGGAGTACGAATTAAACCCAACAAAGGAACCGTTTGCTTTGCTGAACCAGATCCACCCAAATCCCCTCTTTCCTGCCTCCGCCTTTACTTGGTTCCACAATCTCCTCTTCTCTCCGACGTGGATCAGAAAATCAGTTAATTTAGTGTTAGTGAATCATCATCATGTCGGGCACCACTAACTTAATAGACATCCTGCTGCCCATCCTCTTGCCCCCTCTCGGCGTCTTCCTCAAGTTTAATTGTCATGTATGCACATATGAATATGATTATCAGTTTGCGTGAAATGGATTTGATCTATCATTATTTTTCCGATGAACTAATTAATGTTGCAAATGGGGATTATGGGATGCCTGAAAGGCTGCCAGATTCTTCTGCTGTCGCCGCCGCTCGTTTTAGTGTTTATATAAATGTTTTGAAAGATAAGAATTAAACTAAGGATATTTGAGTAATTTTAATAAAAGTTAGGGCAACGAATAAGGTGTTTTAGGGCGACGAATAGCAATGCCCTTTTTTAAGACTAAATTATATATTGGGTCATTCGTATCTCATTTCATTATTGGTCATTAATCGTTCAATTTCATCAACTCCTCATATATGGTAGTCAATGATAATTTTAATGGTTAAGTGTCGAAATGTCAATAAAAATAATTAAATTAATTATTTTTTGTATCCCCCACCAAGTGATCGTCCTATCGATTTCACCTTCTTTTTCTTCATGGATGACAATATAAACCAACAGCATTGTTGTTGTTGTTTTTATCAAGTGGAGGTCGTCGTCGTAGAGAGGAGTACAAGAGGGGGGAGGGGAAGAACTCGTAGTAACGTTTCTTATCACGATGCTCCTTAACAAGCTAACATAACGCATGTCTTCATTAATGATTTGTTGCAATTTGGGTGGGAGTGCGCAAGTTTATGTGATTCAAAAGGATAGATGAGATTGTATTTCGAGAGTCAACCAGTTGCTCTAATCCCCTCATGATACGTATGAGAAATGTGAACCAAACAATCTTGTGCTATCTTGAGTCAAACGGACACCAAAATGGTAGCACGTGGGTGAATTGGATCAGTACGATGTTTAATGAGTCCCTTTGCAGTCAACGAATATGTCTCCAAGTTAATGGCACGTATACCACTATTCCATGCCATGTGAGCCCTTCATGTTTTGCCCAATGTTGTGCTACAACTATTGAACTACTTCCAACCTTGTAAAGGAAATCCTTCGACCATCTCTCATTGTTGTCTCGAAGTAAAGCGCCACCATAACAGCTCCATCTATGTTCAATTTATGTCAACTGGTGGGTGGCAGGTTCCATCTAATTTGTGTTTTAGTTCTCCTTGACATTGTTGGGGTTTCGTTAAGACTGAGACTTGGGGAATTCCATGCTTCAGCCAATAAACTTGTTATAGCTGAAATAACATTGGTGAGAGAGGGAAAAGGCAACACCTTATTCGGTCCATGAAACGTGAACTCATTCCTTTACTTCCAAAGCATCCAAACTATGACTACAAGGGCTGATGTCTCTACTAGTAAGGTTGTCCTGAAACCAGGTGGTGTCTGATTATGCAAAGAAAGCAGTTTTTTTTTGTGTTGAGGTAAGGTCTTACCCTAGAGATATTTGGTTGTTGTACAATCTCAGAGTATGTGAAGTCGATTTTTCATGGTGTTGTTGCAGCAAAGACAACTGGGCGTAAGAACAAGAAGTTTTGAGTGCAAACGTGCTCGAGTGTTGATTTTGTATAAATAGAGGAGCCAAACAAAGGTCTGCACCCTCTCCGGCAATGTCAGCTTCCAAATGATCTTACATGGTGGTTGTGTTGTTGTATTCATAGGAAAAGGATTCAGGTACGCTATCTTGTAAGTAGTCTTTGTTGAGAAATGACCATTTAAGATTTCTCTCCAGAAAAAGTGTGCCATTTGTCGAGGAGAATCGATCCAATGTCAAGGTTTTTATGTTGTTTGCCACCTCCTAAGGAAGGTAAGAGTCTAATCTTGCCTTGTTCCATCTTCCATCATCGTTCGATTTAGCCAGCAACATGAGTGTTAAGAAAATCCTTTCGAATTTTAGAATTTTCCACTTGAACCAGAGGAATCTACAAAATCCAAACACCAGTCCAAAACTTAGTGTTCAATCCATTTCGAGGACATCCTTGACGAAGGACTAAAGTAGCTTTAGTAATGCTACATTAAGTGAAAGAACTCCCGTTTAGAGCTTGAAGGATGTCCAGGTTGCGGATTTGTTAGTTGTATTTACTCTTCAACACTCTGGCCGAAAGTGTATACTTCTCTGTGAGTAGTCTTTATATCATTTTGGCCAACATGGCAAGGTTGACATGTCGGCTTGTCCTTATTCCAGTTCCATCTTGACTTTTTGGCTTTTGAAGCTTTTCCCATGATACCAAATGGGACCCCTTCTTTTCATTTATATGTACCCATATAAAATCTCTACTGCAACGATAAAAAAACATTGCAAGTGGAGGAAGCAAGGTTTTCAGTCTGCATGGGATAGCTTGAAACGGAGGAGACAGATTTCACCACCGTTAGTCTTGCAGAGAGAGAAAGTCTTTGAGTTTTCCAATGTGCCAATTTTTTCTACAATGCTACGGACTATCTATATGTATCGATCCTTTGTTACCTTGCGATTGATCACTTGAATCCCTAAGTAGCGCCTGATGTCGTAGTTCAAAGGAATTCCAACTTTGTGACTAATAGTTGCTGCTTTGTCCCTTGTTACATTTTTTTTATGGTTAATCAAAAATTGCATTTAAGCACGGGGAGTTGCAACTTGCAAAACCTCCCTCTCAAGAATTACAACTGTGCTGGTACATCTAGGAAACTACAGAAAACCATCAACAATAAAACTCAAACAACATTAAATAGGACCTAATACTTTCAAGACACTCAGCTGGAAGTTTACGTTGCTGTTGGAAAAAACAGCAACTTAGACAACACCCTCTTTGATAGTTGAGCAGGAGAGGCAGCTCGCGAACTACCATATAAACATGTGTTCCTTTCCCTCTTCGATATGTAGCTAATGCCCATTATCCAAAGCACTCTCCCTACTGCAGCCCTGTCAGACTTCACCCCCCATTGCCTCTCGGCCCATTGCAGATGTGTACTCCAGTCAGAGAACCCAGGAAAAACACAAACTTTCTGCAATAACTGACGAAGCACCTCAAGTCCAAATGAACACATCTCAAACAAATAGTCTCTACTTTCATCACCACCTGGACACAAGACACAACAGGGGTTACAGACTACACCCCATTGCCTCTCAGCCCATTGCAGATGTGTACTCCAGTCAGAGAACCCAGGAAAAACACAAACTTTCTGCAATAACTGACGAAGCACCTCCCTTCTTGCATTCATAGATACAAACATGAATAATTTAGAGAGATTAATGTTTTGTTACTGCTTAGATTTGATTGAGCTCCGCTTAAGCACAAATGACCATATCGTCCGCAAAAAAGGGTGAGAAAGTCTTGGTCCTCCAAAGTGAGTTCTAGAGGTTTTCACTTTTTTCGTCCATAGCTTCATTTATTTTATGCGACAAATGTTCCTCGCATAACAAAACAAAAGGTACGAGGAAAGAGGGTCTACATGGCGTACTCCCCTAGTGGGAAGAATTGGTGGTGAGAGTTGTTCATTCAAGTTCAACCTCATACTCTTACGTTGAACACAAAACATGATTCGTTCAATCCAGGTACTTGGAAGCCGCGCCTCCTTGAGAGTGTCATGGAAGAATTCCTAGCGCAGTTTGTCTATGCTTTATCGAGGTCAATCTTGATTACTAAACCTCCTCGTGCCCTTATTTCTGTGTAATAAATGAAGCACTTCCTGCATTACAATAATAGTGTCTACTATTTGCCTGCAAGATATGAAGCTCCTTTGGGTCATCGCAATCGGCTTCTGCATAACTGGTTTAAGATCTTTTGTGATAGCCTTGGTAATGGCTTTCATACACACGTTGTTGAAGCAAATAGGGCGGAGTTGGCTGACTAGGTATGGGTCTTCGACCTTTTGAATAAGCACCACTATAGACTCTGTTACAGTCTCTGGAAAATCATCTGTTTTAAAAACTTAATTAATTGCCTTGTCAGTTAAAGCCTTGCCAACAACTCCCAAGCTATGTTGATAAAATATCGCTTGGAATCCATCATGGCGTATAGCTTGTAAATGCTTCATTTCATGGAGAGCTCGGTAAATGTTTCCTATTGTGAAAGGTCGGAGGAGGTTCGAGAGCTCGCTAAAATTCAGTAATGGGAACTGGCCTTTGGGCATCTTATTTGTATATTCATTGGAATCCTGCATATACAATTCAAGAAAAAATTTAAGACCAAATTAGCGGAAGTACTTTTTATTTCCCTTTCTAAACTTTACGCATTTCTTCTCTTTCAAAGACTTGGTCGAGTTCTTTGTCAAGCTTTTTCAACATTTTGCTGAATCCGGTAGAGAAAGAGATGGATAGATGTTGTTGAATTATATTAATCCATGCAAGTAGCCTCTTCTTCATGATGTGAATATTAGCAAAAACCGGTAGAATTCCATCCTCGCAGCTTTTCTGCAAATTTAGCTAGAGCCGAGGAAGAGGAGGCTTTCTGTTTGCACATGGATATCAAGATTGGATGTGATTTGAGTAAAGTCGAGAGACTGTCGACGCTTTGAAAAGGGAATTCCATTTTGCAATGAAGAAGCTCCTATCAGGTCTATTGGCTTTTACAGAATGTATGCAATCACCTCTGGTCCAAATGAACTTCACACCTGAGAAAGCCAAATCAATAAGTTCGGCTTGGTTAATCCAAGTATTGAAGCGAGTATAATGTCTAGTAATTGAATAATTGCCAACAACAGCCTTCTTTGTGGAGCACCAGATGGCATTAAAATCTCATGTGACTAGCCATGGAAAGGAAATGTCCTTGATGGTGGCAATTAGATTTCCTAGAGCAGAGGTTGGAGATGTTTCCATGGGAAAGTATACACTCTAGTGACCAAAAATTGGTGTTGATTTTTTGGGTGAATTTTGACTATTATGTGATGCGAGCTTGCGGAGATGAAATCAACACTGAAACTACCTTGTTTCCAACAAAGCCAAATTCCACCTTTGTGGCATCTAGCCTCAACTCTGAACATCTCCGAAAAACCTACTTTGCCACAAATTTCATTCATCCTGCATCCGATAATTTGGGGCTCTAGGATGATAAAAAAAAATCAGGATTATGTAGCTACAAAGTGAGGACAAGCGATAGAAGAAACTTCCTGGTGTCAATCGGGCGGGTTCGGGCTGGGTTCAATCGGGTTCGGGTTCAAACGGGTTGCGGGTTAGTCGGGTTGCGGGTTCGGGTTCGGGTTCATCGGGTTCAGGTTCAAACGGGTTGCGGGTTAGTCGGGTTGCGAGTTCATCGGGTTCGGGTTCAATCGGGTTGCGGGTTCATCGGTTTTGGGTCGGGCGGGTCGGGTTTCGGGTTGTTCGGGCCAGCGCATCAAGTAACTTAACTCATTACTCATTACCAACTTACACATTTTATTACACTAATTTAAAATATTTTCTCAACTTTTTAACCAATTTATTTCTACCTCGTATATATATACTTTATTTTTTTGAAAAAACTAGTCAAAATTTTAAATCAATTTGTATGACTTGCAAACTTGTTATGTAATTAATCATAATTGGTAAATTATTATAGCTAATAGTAATGGTGATATCAATATTTGCAACCAAAAGACACCGTTAATTGTTTATTTGATATTTTAGTATTAATTCAGTAGTAATTGAATTAAAGTATCTCGTTTAGTATAACCATGCAAATCTGGTATTTGGCGTGTGGTAATTGGCAAAAGCATAGTGATAAAAGAAGTTATTTCAAAATAACTCATTGCCCGAATAACTTCAGTAAACTGTTGCCAAACGAGTTATTTGTAAAATTGTTCGAATTATCCTAAAAATTGAACCATTAAAGATTAGCTATCAAATTTAGTAAAATTATTGTGACTTCAACCATAACTTACTCAATAGCATATATCCTATACACATAGCCTTACCCTCAATCAACAATATTAAGTTAGTATATGTTGTTGATTGTATACCCTAAACCATCAATACATTATACACTAACCACATAACCTATACCCTAACCATATGTCCTTTAGTTGTGATTTTGCTAGTATAGTTAATTTAAAAGTGAAATTCATACTTTGATTTTCAAAACATAGATAAAAAGTGATATTTGCTAATTGTTATACCCTAACCATACTTTGAATACACCAAAATTTCCATCTTCTTTTAAAAACATCAAATTACCAAATACATTACTTTATTTATTTATATTTAATTGATAATTTTATTGAATAGTTAAATTAACCAATATATTGATTCATGAACATATATTAATAAGAAAACTTGATCTTATTAGTTATAATTTTGACTAATCGTGGCCAAACCATTAATACCTTATACTCTAACCATATACCCTACAAGTCGACTCTATAACCTATACCCTAAACCCCTACTGGTTTGATTCATGAACATATGTTAATAAGAAAAGTTCATCTTATTAGTTATGATTTTGACTAACCGTGGTCAAACCATTAAAACCTTATACCCTAACCATATACCCTATAAGTCGACTCTATAACCTATACCCTAAACCCCTAATGATCTGAATTCTGATTGATGAACATGTGTTAATAAGAAAAGTTGATCTTATTAGTTATGATTTTGACTAATAATTGTTAAACCATTAATACCTTATACCCTAACCCACACTATAGGAAAACTGATTTCTAGTCACGGGATCTTATTCACGGTAATTTTTTCCGTGTTAAAAACTATGCTAATAGTCACAGTAAACGTTCCCGTATTCGATCATATAGTTATGATCACGGTAACTAATTTATCTGTATTTTAGTGTTTATTTATCGTAATTAATTGTTAATCACGATAAATTTTGGTGATTAATGTGACAATTTAACTTTATAAGAACTTTATTCCAAAATTTTAGGAGGGAGAATTTCCTTTAGCAAAAAATTTTGTTTTGCCCCCAAAAAATTGCTTTGGCTCCAAAAATATTTGCTTTCTCCTTAAAAAATTGTTTTGGCTCCAAAATATTTGCTTTCCCCGCCACTTTTCACACCCAAAAATTGCTTTTGCTCCAAAATATCTGCTTTGCTCGAAAAAATTGCTTTGCCTCCAAAATTTTGCTTTGCCCGCCACTTTTTTGGTCCATGGAATTGAAAAAATTAACATACTAGATGGAGAAAACTAGATCTAAAGGCGAATTAAAGAAAGTCAATCCCTTTGCCGCTTGACTTTTTCTAGCGTCTCTTCCACTGCTCTTCCTGCCTTTTTCTCCACCCAAATAGTTCCTTCCATTTCTCCGAACTTTCCCCAACTCTTACTGCCAAAACCCTATTTTCTTAGCAATTCAGATAGATCCATCTGATGCCCTCTTCCATGGCGAAACAGATCGATGAAGAAGCATGCTCTTCAAGGGGGTTTATTGTTAGGGTTTCAAGTTTGGAGGTAGACTGGCGACGATTGAGAACGACAACGGCAAGTTTGGAGGTGGACTGGCGGCTCGGTTTGGTAGGCGGTTAGGGATGTTGTGGTTTGCGTTGCAGAGAGACGACAAAAAAAGGAAACTTTCCCCAACTCTAAACTGCAGCTGCAGCTGAAAGAAGGAAACTTCTTTTGCAGAGTTGTAATCTTTATTCGGTTGAATTGAGCTTGGGAAGCCATGATAGTGACCAGCTGTTGCAACTGAATTGTAGTGAGAAGAGGGCAATGACTTGTGATTGGTTCTTATTTCAGGTAGGGGTTAGTTTCAGTCTAAAGATTAAGTACAGCTTACATGTTTCTTTCATGATTTTGGTAGTATTGGCGTCCATCCCTTTATTTCGATTGCTTTATATGAGTATACTTACTCCCTTTGTAGCCATCTTATCTATTTGTTGTTCGTATTTTCTTCCAGCAACTATTTGATATGAATGTGTTGCCCCTGCTTCAATAGGGAGATTTGCCGCCGGCAGAAAGGCCATTGGTGTAAATGGGCAGTAGCCATGTGGTTGAGAAGTATTTAATTTCCAGAGATTATGAAACATGTGGTTGATAATCTATTGAACACTAATTAGCTAATCCAAGTTGCCAAGGAACTATGGTTGAGAAGGCACTGCAAGATACAAAGGTAATAGCAGTAGGAAAAGGAATTCTCATTTATAATTATTCAAGTGGATTAGATGAAATTCGGGTTGAGTCGGTCGGGTTACGGGTTAGTCGGGTTTGGGTCAATCGGGTTCGGGTTAATCGGGTTGCGGGTCAGTCGGGTTGCTGGTCAATCGGGTTCGGGTTAATCGGGTTGCGGGTCAGTCGGGTTGCGGGTCAATCGGGTTGCGGGTCGGACGGGTTACGGGTTGTTGACTTTTAGTCAATTCGGGTTGCGGTCGGGTTGCGGGTCGGGTTGATCGGGCGGGTTAATCGGGTCGGGCTATGTTTTGACACCTATACTACTACATGCCTTCATCCTACAGCTTAAAGACACTCCATAGCTTTATTCATTGAGTGCTTAAGTAAGTAACCAAGTCTCTCTTGATGTTTTGGCTCCTGTGACAACCTCCTTTTGTAGAATCATTGTAGATCCCCAACCCCTTTATGTATATTTCACTTACTGACATTTGTGCTTTACGATCCCCCCCCCCCCCCCCCCCACATCTGCACCATACACCCTCTCCTCAATGGCAGCCTCATGAATTTTACCTAGTGGTGTCCTCTTTAAAAAACTGAAATAATAATTCATATTTATTTAAATATAATTTCTTAAATAGAAAATATCCTACTAGTACAAGTTACAACAGAATATCATGATGTGTTTTCATATATTGATTTTTTCTGTAAAATGCACTAAGTGTGCTTAATTAACAAATATCTTTGAATATATCCTACTACGCTATCATTCACGAATGGATCATCTATTTCATTCCGAAGCTTATGTTTGATGTAGCTCAAAGATGAAAAAAATCTTTCAAACACTTACAGTTGCAACTAGTAAAATTAATACAATTTTGAGAAACAATTAGATTGATGAGGGCGAGCAAAGGTTGACCACTGATGATGGACTAGAGGGAGGGGGATCATAGGAACGATTGAAGTAGGGTAGAGAAGATGAGTCGACTCTAAAACTGTTTTGTTGTTCTTTTACTTTGCTTTGCCAGTATCGGAATTGAAGATTTAATTTTTTGGGTTGGATGAAAATTTTGGAAAATTAGGATTTAACTGGAATTTGTTTTAGTGTATAATGACATTTACGGATGGCTATTGGGTGATTTTGGAGCGGGTTTGCCTAAACTAACCTCATCCCCATTTTCAAATACACAAAGCCATACCTGCCCAATACCCATGTGGTGGAAGGTTTTACAAAGCCATCTCCATACCCCACGAATTTCGGACACCCATGGGTAATACCCGCCCCATCAGCTACTCACCATTAATAAAAGTATATGGTGACAAATATGGATACTACCCTCCCAATATTATGAAACTATTACATAAGAGGATGAAATTAGGATTCGGTTGCTATCAATTACATTTTAACATTTTATTTTTTCTTTTAATTACCCTTCATTCCATTGACAAGTTACTATAGACTCCTTATATTTTATGCATTTAACATAATATCCTTGATGGGGTGGGGGAGTCCAACACCATACCTGCCCCATACCCATCAACATTTTTGCGAGTTTTATCCATTCTCGCCTCATACCCAATCAAAAAGGGGATTCCACGCGTTGACTGGGTCGGAGGCGATCGGGTACCCGCGATCATGGGTTTGGTTGCCATCCCTAACTACATTTATGTTTCAAATATGACAACAAATTATTTATAGTAAATTGGATAACATGTCCTTTGATAACTGCCGTATCACTGGTTTGAATCACAAAAATAACCACCTTTTTTCTTTGCCATTATTTCTGCTATCTTCTACGGACTACGATATAGTCTAGTATGGCCAGGAGAGTGGAAGGGTATGCTTGCACTGACTTACAATCTTCTTCATGAGCTACGGATAAATGACTTTTTTTTTATATTTCAGAGTGATATTAAGAAACGATAAGAGTTATACTAACAAAATTAATTAGAAACTCCCTATAAGCAACACCCTAATGAAACCACATAAAAAAGTCAAAAGATTATGGAATGTTTTGGTGGTGTTATACGTGCCACTATATGGGCAACACTATTGACGGATAAAAGACTTTGTGGGGTGTTTTACCAACTTGGTTTGGAATGAGCATGGTGGAAAGGGTCTTTTGTCACCCAATCAGAAGCTCGGAGAAATTTTTTGCCCAGCTAAAAGAAAATGTCAGGTTGTTCAGTATGGGGCAGCTGGTGTTTTTTCAGATGATCAGGAGTTTATGTTTTAGCTTATTGTTAGCACACAAGTCTTTTCATTATATAGCTTTCATAACTTGTTATTTGTGTAGTTAGGAATGCTTAGTATTTGGTAGTTGTTTGTACCATCTAGCTCGAAGGTATGAACAATAATGATTGTTGGTGTGGGGTTGACTCACGATCTGGTCGTCTGATCTCGTCGGGAGGGAGAGAACCTGTGAAAGAGCCGGGGTTGCCCCCGGGATTAAGCTCCGACGATCAAGTCAGTGTATGTTTCTGGAGAGAGTTTAGAGAATAGATAGAGAGACAAAGTGTAGAGAGATAGTAGAAAGTGGAAATTGAGGAGAGAGAAGAAGTCTCTTTCTTTGTAGGGCTTCAAGCCCTTATATACCTGTAGCGGGTACCGAGTGTTGCCATTGCCGATTGTGCGCTCTACTACTTAGTCTGTGCACGAAGTCTTTAGTAACACCCCCAACAATTGCCCCCCAAGCTGGTGGTGAGTTTTATCTCATCGCTAGCTTATATATATATATATATATATTTTAAATCTTCGTCGGTAATTCTGGGTGGAGCCCTATGTACCCCAGTTGCCCCCCAGCTGGTGGCGCGTTTAACTGACGCGATGCCAGCTTCTTGCGTCTTGCCCCCCCCCCCCCCCCCCGGGCCCGTTGGTGTATTTTGGTGTATTTCATTAAGGCGTGTAGCCCCCCATTAGCGCCATTAACGCTCATGAAAGTGAAATATTTCAATATTTGATAATGATAGAGAGATAGAGTACTTAGCTTTAAATTGGAGAGGCGGCAGGATACTGATTAAGTGGAATGCGCTGCACTATTTTGGCACAAGGCACGTATGTAGCCTATTGGTATTGTTGCTTGTCACGCGGAGGAGTGACGCGAGTTTGAATCCTGGTGGCGACAATATTATTTTTGATGAGCTCCTTGTCTGTTGGGCTTGGCGCGCCTGAACAGCACAGCAGGCCGGGGGACGAGAGCATTGGGCCTGATCCGCGAGTTGAGAGTGCGAGCTCGCGGGCTAGTCGTTAAAATAAAGGCGAGACGCATCTCGTAGCATAAGCTGTTGTTGTAGCTTACTGGTCAGTACGCTTGTATAGCAGAATAGTGGCGCGGGTTCGAGGATTGGGGCCTACAAATAATTTTTTTTGTTCCGTGGAACTGAGTGGGCGTGAATAGTTCATGACTATTGCTATTTCTTTTTTTTTTTCTGTCGAACTGAGTGGGCGCGAATAGTTCATGACTATTGCTATTTTTTTTCCGTGGAACTGAGTGGGCGCGAATAGTTCATGACTATTGCTATCTTTTGTTCCGTGGAACTGAGTGGGCGCGAATAGTTCATGACTACTGCTATTTGTTGTTCCGTGGAACTGAGTGGGCGCGAGTAGTTAAATATCAGACGACGCGCCATTGAAACACAAGGCTCTCTTGTAGCTTGCTGGTAATCTTGCTTGTCTGGCGGAAGAGTGGCGCGGGTTCAAGCACTGGTGGCGGCGATAATATTTTTGACTCGCTCAGTGCAATGTTGGGCTTGGCGAACTGCAGCACTTGAACGGGCGGGCTGGATACGCGAGTGGGGACGGGCGGACTTGGATTTGCGGGTGCGGGCCGCGAGGAGTTAAAAATCAGACGCCGCGCCATTTAAACACAAGTCTTGCTTGTAGCCTGCCGGCCAACTTCCTGGTATTGTTGAATGGTGGCGTGGGTTCAAACCCTGGTGGTGACAATATAATTTTTGATGAGCTCCTTGTCTGGGCTTGGCGCGTCTGAACAGCATAGCAGGCCGGGGGACGCGAGCATTGGGCCTGATCCGCGAGGTGAGAGCGCGCGCTCACGGAAGAGTGACGCGGGTTCAAGCACTGGTGGCGGTGATAATATTTTTGATTCGCTCAGTGCAATGTTGGGCTTGGCGAACTGCAACACTTGAACGGGCGGGCTGGATACGCGAGTGGGGACTGGATGCACGGGCGGACTTGGATCCGCGGGTGCGGGCCGCGAGGAGTTAAAAATCAGAAGTCGCGCCATTTAAACACAAGGCTCGCTTGTAGCCTGCCGGCCAACTTCCTGGTATTACTGAATGGTGGCGCGGGTTCAAACCCTAGTGGTGACAATATAATTTTTGATGAGCTCCTTGTCTGATGGGCTTGGCGCGTCTGAACAGCATAGCAGGCCGGGGGACGCGAGCATTGGGCCTGATCCGCAAGTTGAGAGCGCGCGCTCGCGGGCTAGTTGTGCGAGCGCGATGCAAGGCGGGCTTTTCATCTAGAGCGGCCAAAAGCGGTGGAGCGGACTTTGAACGCGGGCTTGACTTGCGGGGCGGGAGACTGATCGCATCGTCGGGCCAGGCGCGAGTGCGGGACGCGCCTTGGTCTTGGCGATCCGCGAGTTAAGCGGATCGAAATCGAGGACTTGGGGCGCGAGAGGTAAGGTGGGCCGCTAGCGGAGGTTTGGGCCGGCTATGCACGTGCGGAAGGCCTGAGCGGGCTCTGCGCCTGTGGGCTTGGTTGGGCCGGTGGAAGGTGCGGCTTGGATGTGCTAAGACAATGACGTAGCACTTTGCAAGGAACTACTAATATTCTGTACCCGGCGTTTGAGTTGCGCACATGTCTTGTAGCCCACTGGTAAACAACTCTTCAAACGAGATTTGTGGCGTGGGTTCGAATCTTGGTTGAAGCGAATATTTTTATGACTTGTTGCACATCTTGAAGTGCGGACTCGTGGGCCAGATGCGGGTCCATTTGTTGTGGTCTAGGCCGCGCGTCGGACTGGCGGAGCTCGCGGGAGGAGGAACTGAGCGGGGAACTGGCGGGCCACGGGTTGTGTTGCGGATCGGGTCAAGTGACGCTCGTCGCACCCAAGCGGACAATGAAGGCGGCCGCGTGGAGAGAAAAATCGGTCGGCTGAGATCAAGCGGGCGAGAGAGCTGCGAGTTGGCCCAGGCTTGTTGCACATCTTGAAGTGCGGACTCGTGGGCCAGATGCGGGTCCATTTGTTGTGGTCTAGGCCGCGCGTCGGACTGGCGGAGCTCGCGGGAGGAGGAACTGAGCGGGGAACTGGCGGGCCACGGGTTGTGTTGCGGATCGGGTCAAGTGACGCTCGTCGCACCCAAGCGGACAATGAAGGCGTCCGCGTGGAGAGAAAAATCGGTCGGCTGAGATCAAGCGGGCGAGAGAGCTGCGAGTTGGCCCAGGCTGGTGAAATTCGGGATTGGATGCAGAAGGCGGACAATGAAGGCGGCCGCGCATGAGGTTTGGCCCGCGAATGGAGTCTGACTCGCGTTTATGAACATAGGCAGGCAGAGCCGCGAAATGAAGTTGGAGCGAACTGAACTCTTCATAATAATGCGTCGCACAATGAATCATCAATGTGATGTTGCAGTGCACTGGTAAGCGCTCTAGTCTCATGATCCTTGAACGCGAGTTGCTTTCGCGCGAGTGGCCCGCTTGCTGTCGAACCTGGAGGCAGGCTTTCGGGTACGTCTTGTGGCCCGCGAGTTGCTTTCGCGCGAGTGGAGTTGAAGGATGACAAGAAACGGGCCAGTCCCAAGTCGGGCCGCGAGTTCTTTGCTAGCAGGTTTTCCGCGATATTGGGCCTCAAGATAGAGATCTAGGAGGGCGGTATGGGCCGCGCCTCCGCGAGTCTGGAGGCTGGTCCTTACAGTCACCAATTGTAGACCGCGAGAGTAGAGGGCGCTTTATTGGGATCGCATTATTATGAAGAGTGGTAGGGTGGTAAAATACATGTTTTTTTTTAATGACGTGCCTTTTTCTCTCTTCCGCTAGATCCGGCTCTTTATCGGCGGTGGACGGCGAGGACTTCAGGAGTGGTAGTGCGCGGATCTGCTTTTTCAATGGTGCTCCATATCCTTCCCTTTTCCTTCCAGATTTCTTCCTTTTGATTTGCAAGTTCGCCTGCATGCGTAGTGTTTGTGCGGAGAGCTTCCGTGAGCCTACTTTGGGGACTGTGCCCATCTGTTTTTTTCTGACAAAAGTGCAAGTGGCCATAAGAGAGTAGTCTTGTCAACAGTCTCTTATTTCTTGATTTGCGGCCCCCCTTGTCTGCTTTTACGAACAAATTGGAGAGAAGGTGATACAGGTGACCTTGACTGTGACCGGCTCTTCTTTTCCTCGCCGGACTCTAGCAACAATATCACCAAACTGAATTTCGAAACTTTTCCTTCTCTCTTTTTTTCTTTTGGCATCAACGTCACCGTGGTGGCTGCTTGCGGTTTGCAGGTTGGTCTGGTGATGGCGACCACAAAATAAATGTTCAAGCTGTCGTCGTTGCTCGTAGTGGCGGGGGAAGTTGATTCACTTCGAGAATGAGCAGAGCTTTTTCATAAGAGAAGGTGAAATCCAGTTTGAGTGCTGGAGTGGAGAATGGAATGTCGTATCCCTCAAAGATCAATCGAACAAAATCTATGAATCACGCCCCACGGTGGGCGCCAATTGTTTGTACCATCTAGCTCGAAGGTATGAACAATAATGATTGTTGGTGTGGGGTTGACTCACGATCTGTTCGTCTGATCTCGTTGGGAGGGAGAGAACCTGTGAAAGAGCCGGGGTTGCCCCCCGGATTAAGCTCCGACGATCAAGTCAGTGTATGTTTCTGGAGAGAGTTGAGAGAATAGATAGAGAGATAAAGTGTAGAGAGATAGTAGAAAGTGGAAAGTGAGGAGAGAGGAGAAGTCTCTTTCTTTGGAGGGCTTCAAGCCCTTATATACCTGTAGCGGGTACCGAGTGTTGCCATTGCCGATTGTGCGCTCTACTACTTAGTCTGTACACGAAGTCTTTAGTAACACCCCCAACAGTAGTTTATTGAAGTAGAAAACATGTAGGCCGCTTGCCAGACTAGTTTTTCGCGGCTTGGTCAATTGATCAAGTGGGTTTAATAAATTAACTCAATTACCAAAAATATTCATTTTTAATTTCTGATTTTCCGTTTCGCATTATTGTAATCCAATTGAAACTACATAATGCATACCAAAAACTAAAGAATGTGTACTAGAAACACTAGAATTTACACTAGAAACATAACAATGCATTCCAAAAATACAAGAAAGCATACCAAAAACACTAGAATGCATAACATAAATATCCTAAAATATAGAAGAAACACTAGAATGCATACTATTAGTAATCTCCTGAGGCATACGTGAAATGCAGAAATACAATAATACATATAAAAAAATTTAATAATAAGAAAAACTAAGAAATTCGTACCATTATCGAAGAGGTGAATCTTCTGTTAAATAAATATATGAAAAATGGATATCATATCATATATACTGATTTTTTTATTAGTATATCATATATACTAATTAATTTAAGTTTTCTCTGCAAAAGTATTTGACATCCAAGTTAAATGAACGAGTTATGATTCGTTTAAAATATTTATGTAGAAAGTTGGCAAAATATTATTATAGTAGCTTGTTTTTCTTTAGGTTTTTTTTACAAGGGTGATATAGGTTTTACTTTTTTGTTGTTTAGGTACTACTAAAGGGATTTAAACATGTGACCTGAGGAGGGCCAGTCGAAAATTCGGCGGGTTTCTTGGAAGAATATGTGTAGAAGTAAGCATGATGGGGGAATGGGGTTTCGTCGATTTGAACATTTTAATCAGGCTCTCCTAGCTAAAATTGGGTGGCGAATTTTAAATGAGCTTGATTCCCTCCTTGCTCATGTTTATAAAGGGAAGTATTTCCCTCATGGTTCTTTTCTCTCGGCAACAGCTCGGTCTAGACCTTCGTGGGGTTGGCAGAGTATCCTCCATGGTCGGGAGCTTCTGATAATGGGGTTACGTTGGCAAATTGGCAATTGTCGGCAAGCCGCCCTCCTAACGTCCAATTGGATCCCTAGACTGCACCCGCTCCCCCTAGGTATAATCCCTGTGTGCTTCCGGAAGGGGTGGAGCTAAAGGTGGCAGAGGTAATTCAACCTGGTGAAGGACGATGGTGCGATGATAAGCTCCGACAATGGTTTGATCCTATGACATGTAAGGCCATAAGGGCGATCCCGTTGCCTCGCCAAGATGTAGAGAATCGTTTGGTATGGCATGCTACAACTGATGGTGTGTTCACTGTTAAGTCAGGTACCATTTTGCGGTCACTCTGGATCAACAGCCGGGCAGGTGAAAACTCACGGTTAGTTGGATGGATCGAGCTAGTTGGATCCGGTTGTGGGAGGCAGACATACCTCAGAAGTTAAAGGTGTTTGTTTGGCAGATTTTTCGGAGGATATTGCCTACTACGAAGGCGTTAATCGAAAAACGGGTTGATGTTCTACCCAGGTGTCCCGTTTGCTGGGGAGGGGCTGAAACAATGGAACATATGTTCCTTGACTGCATAGTTGCTCGTGCCATTTGGGATCACTCTGGGCTGGCTCACCTAGGGGAAGGGTTGCTTCGGCATACCTTCTCGCTCTTTCTGAAGAAGATCTTGGCTCTGGTTGACCGAAACCTCAGTTTATAAAGGTGATCGCTGTCCTTTGGAGAATTTGGTGATCTTGTAACTGGGTTGTCTTTGAAGGCAAACAGTTTGGGATTGCATCCTTGATGCGACAGTTCAATCAACAAGTGCAAGAGCGGGTTAGACTCCCTAGGGACCAGGCCCCCCGACCTCCTACTACTCTTAGTCCGGTGGATTCTGTGGATCCAGCCCTGGCGATTTGTATGTGGGATGGGGCGGTTAGGGCTGGTTCTCATTCGGCAGGGGGATGGTCTTCTTGACTCCAGCCCGTGAAATACTCCTTGTTCAAGGGGTGCCGTTCCCGAGTATTGATGACCCACTGGTAGTGGAGTTGCTGACTCTTCGGGAGGCTATCTTGTGGTGCTTAGGGCAAGGTTTTTCTGAGGTGTGATTTGAAGGCGATGCTCAGGTGATTATTGAGAAGCTCCGTAGGGCTGAGACCAGAGATAGCCGGGGTGGGCCCATTCTAGTGGAGGTCAGCAATTTGTTTGTGGCACATACAGGGTTTAGTGTTCGATTTGTAGGTCAGAGGAACAATAGGGTAGCTCATCTGGTAGCTCGCAAGACCCTTTCTTTGTACCCGACTACGAGTCGTTTCTTTGATTTCCAGGTCTAGCTGTATTCCAGGATGTAATTGCCTATATTTCAATCAATATATGATTATCTTTTGTCAAAAAAAAAATGCTAGTAGTATTACCACTAGAGCAATCCCTTTGTTCGTTTTTCTTTAGGGTTATTATAGTGCCTTGTTTTAATTTTACTTAGTCTTGGCTTGGCTTATAGTTGTGAGTAATATTTTGAGCTTTTACTTTCAGGATTTCTACCGTGAATTCTGTTTCGCTGAATCAGGACATCACAAGTCTTTGTTTGAGCAATTGTTTTACTTTTAATAAAGTCACCAATAAAATAATATTTTATCGATATGAAATACTATAAAGAATAATCACGGTTGTATAATAAAATACTCTATTAGTAATGTGTCCGGTTTGATCTTCTACACAATTTTTATAATCTAGTAAACTGGACAAGTTCTAGAGTCTACACCACATAAGAATTAGGAAGACTAGTCTTTAGACCAAACATGTGAATCCACTGCCCAAACAAAGAGGAAGAAGAGGTTTGTTGTTTATTTTGAACATTAAAATTAGAAACAATACTGCCCATGCATCTCGGTGTTTCTGGTGCATACATAATATTATTATCATTTGCAAATAATTAACAATGCGTTTAGAAAGATTTTCATTGAACAGTACAAAAATACAGTTACAAAATTCATTCATCTAACCAGTAGGCCGATCTAGGGGCCGCCCCGGGCCACGGTCCAACCTTCCAGGATGCAAAGCTCGTATAGTACTTGTAAATTATTTATTTTGGATATATATTTCAATGTTTATAGGGTTACGATCTAACCCTCTCCACCGCTTTTTAAATGCGGCCCAGAACTCTAACTTGTTCTGGATCCGCCGCTGGGATGGCCCGGAGACAATGGAACACTTGTTCCTTTATTGTCCAGTGGCGCGGGCTCTCTGGGATTATTCTGGGCTGGAATACTTGGGAGAGAGTTTGTCTCGGCATACTTTTCCTTTGTTTCTCAAACGTCTGTTGGGTTTGATCCATCACCGTCAGTGGTTATGGCTGTTGTTGCCATCCTTTGGAGGATCTGACGATCTCGGAATTGGGTAGTCTTTGAAGGCAAACAATTTGGGATCTCGGCGCTCATGCGACAGTTTAACCAACAGTATGAGGAATAGGTGGCTCTACCAGTGGACCAGGCGCCTAGGGTACAAACCCCGATAATGCACTCTACAGCACAAGTGGATGATTCCCATTTGGTTTGCATATGGGACGGGGCTACTAAGGGTGGGTCTCATTCGGCTGGTGGGATGGTTCTTTTTGACTCACCGCGGACACTCCTTCTGGCTAGAGGGGTCCAGTTTGCTCAAATGGATGATCCTGCAGTGGTGGAATTGCTTGTGCTTAGGGAAGCTATTATTTGGTGTGGGGAACAAGGTTTGTCGGAGGTCCGATTTGAGGGCGATACGAAGGTGATTATTGACAAAATCAACCAGACCGACACAAGAGATAGTCGGTTGGGTGCTGTTCTGAAAGAGATTGATCATTATTTTCGTGCTCAGTCTGGCTTAAGTGTACATTTTGTAGGTCGGGAGAACAATAGGGTAGCTCATTTGGTAGCTAGGAAAGCCCTCTCTTTGTATCCGACTATGAGTCGCTTCTTTGATTTCCAGACCTGGCTGGTATCCAAGGTGTAACTATTTTTTGTTTCGATCCATATATGATATCTTTTGAAGAAAAAAAAAACTATTGTATACACTTGAAATAACTTGAAATAAATAATGAAAACACCCTAAAAACACATCTCTAAACGAATGAACGGTCATAGTAACCTCTATCAAATGCTGTATAATTAAATGACAAACTGACATGTTCTTCCTTCAGGAATCCCTGCAGCAGCCATCCTTCTCCTCCATCCCTTTCAGCTGAAAACCAAGCTACAGAGCAACAGTACCATAACCTACAATACTTATGCATTACATATGCAGGAAAAAAAAAAAGAAATCCAACTGGCAGGAAACCCTGAGATCCAAATCTAAAATCAGTCCCATTTCCATCCCACAGTTTTCTCAATGACAATACCTTCATTGATCCCACAATGGAATTCGAGATGCCCACAGATTTCAGACTTCTTGCTTAGAAAAAAAATAAATAAAGTAAACCTCAATCATGAAGCAAGTTGACATATATATAAGAATTCCCATTCTAGCTAGTTGATGAAGATTAATAATATGAGGGGGGAGAAAAGAACCAGATTCAGTTATAATGGGTGGGAATTACAAGGGGCGCTTGATTGGCCTTGCTTACCTTTTTTGGGTACTGAATTCAGGCACAAATCCACACATTTTGACTGTTGATCAGAGATTATTAAAACCAAAATGAGATTTTTCCTGAGCAGATTATGTGGAACTATACACTGAACTTGGATTACTCTACATAGTTGAGTGTGATTTCAGCGGACAAATCCAGAGAATTCAGTTTACTGTCTAGTATTAACTGCCGACGCTTTCTAATCTTAACCAAGTCTAGGATATATAATATTACTTACATTGGTGTAGCTTTCCAAAGACCAACCCTGTCCCTTTGCTTATATAAACCCTCCCCAGCCCAGAACCACATAAGTCACTTACCTTCACAGTTGCAGAATATAGGAGGACAATGCCTGAGCAAGCTATGGAGCTCCCCACCATTGATTTCAGTGATCTTGAAGGTGAAAACAGGAGCAAGGCCATGGAGATACTGCACGATGCTTGTGAGAACTGGGGTTTCTTTCAGGTAAATTGTGAGGTTTGATTCACTTCTTATGCAATCAGGTGACAAGATCCCATGATGACATGGATTTTTCTTTCCTTCTTGTTGCAGGTTCAGAACCATGGGGTTGATGGCAAGTTGATGGAGAAAGTGAAGCAGCTCGTCGATCAACATTACGAGGAAAACCTGAAAGAGAGCTTCTACCAATCCGAGACAGCCAAGAAGCTGAATAAGAAAGAAAACCCATCTGATGTAGATTGGGAGAGCAGCTTCTTCATCAGGCACCGTCCTACCTCAAACATCTGTGAAATCCCAAACCTGCCTCAGGGTTTCAGGCGAGTTCCCTCTCCACACGTGAAAACAACGCAAGATTCTGCATAGTATTGTTACTTTGAGTGATGCTCTGACTGACTAACGTTGATATGCATTTGTTATGTTAATTGCAGCAAAACCATCGACGAGTACGTTGCTGAACTGATAAAGCTAGCAGAGAAACTTGCCAACCTCATGTGCGAGAATCTGGGATTGGATGAAAGTTTCATCAAGGAGGCTTTCTCTGGGAAAGAGGGTCCTGCTGTGGGGACTAAAGTTGCTAAGTACCCAAAATGTCCTGAGCCAGAACTTGTGAGGGGGCTCCGAGAGCACACTGATGCCGGCGGGATCATACTCCTGCTTCAGGACGATCAGGTCCCGGGGCTCGAGTTCCTGAAAAATGGGGAGTGGTTCCAGATTCCTCCATCCAGGAACAACACAATTTTTGTGAATATAGGTGATCAGGTGGAGGTCTTGAGCAACGGAAGGTACAAGAGTACTCTGCATAGAGTCATGGCTGACAAGAATGGAAGCAGGCTCTCCATAGCCACGTTTTATAATCCAGCTGGTGATGCTGTTATAACTCCAGCTTCGAAGCTTCTCTATCCCCACTCGTACACTTTTGGTGATTATCTTCAGCTCTATTCTGCCACAAAATTTGCAGATAAGGGAAAGAGATTTGAGACCGTGAAGGAACTTGCTAAGGGGAGCAATGGCTTCCATGCCTAAGACTGCCCCTTTCTATGGCTTGAATAACTGTTTGCTGGCTTGCTCACTTCTATTTCTGTTACCGCTGCTGCTTTACTTTTCTCAATTAAACCCTCGCTATGTAAGAGGAAACCTGATGGAAAAGTGAACTGAAGAGCTGTTTGGCTCTGTGATTCCGTTCCATCAGAAAGTATCTGATGTAAGAAATATCTCCACTTCATGTACTTAATAACATGATTTGTGCTAAATACCATGAAGAAAACTGGCCATGAACCAGATTCGACATTCAAGAGCAGAGTTCTCAAAATGGATGTCATGTTTTGTGTCTCCAGATCCAGAATATCATTCTCGCAATGATCAATCTCCGTATCTTCAGCAACAAATTTCCATTTATACAGTTCATTCTCCCCAACTGGAGTGAGTGAAGATTGTAGTACAGTGCCACGAATAGAAAACAAATTTCTCGAGTTCGATTCATCATGAGAAAGAGGAAGCCACGAGACGGGAGACCTACTTCATTGGTAGCCACCCACAGCCGCAGCATCCTTCAGCCAATCAGGCAGCGACTTAAACTCTATATCTACTCTTATTTCATCAGAACCATAGCCAAATCAGGAACCCATTGACATTCTGAGTCAGACAATTTATCGAGCAAGTTACGGGCAGCCCCCTAGACCCAGAAATCAACATCATAACTCTCACTCAACTCACGCCTACACAATATATTCAAGTACCGCAGCAAAACGTCTCCTCCTTAACATAAAAGAAACGCTATAATTCTAGCCTGGAACGTACTGGGCAGCGTTTGTATGATAACACTGTCGTGAAAGTTCCAGAAAAAAGACCATAAAAGGAGCTAAACCCAAATTTAAAATCGAATCGACATATCGATGGAGCTCCGAAAGTTACCTGCTTTTAGTCTTGAGAGGCGAGTAGCGGATTCATCAGCGATGGAGTCGACGGGTTGAGCAAAGAGAAGAAGTAGGTGTAACACGTGGGACTTGAATGTAAAGATTTGGCAAGTGTATATACTTCCGTGTAACAACCTAACGGTCATCTGAGATTAATAACAAACTTTCCCTCTCTCACTTCTCTCTCTCTCTCTTCTCTACTTTCCTCTTCTTCTTCTAGCTAATTCCACCGCCGTGAGACTTCACTGATCCAGAGCGTGACAAGTTGGCATCAGAGCCATCTCTCGGCCATGGCAACGACGGTGCGCCGGCTCGACGATCGCTTGAGCGCGTTCTCCACTCGGATGATTGAAGCGGAATCCGCCTTTCACAATCAGATCACGACGCTGGAAGAGCAGAATCGTGCTCAATCGACTCAGCTGCAGGAGTTAATGGCGAGATCTGAAGGTCATTCGCAACAGTTTGCCGTGATTAACACTCGTTTAGATGGCATGGAAGATCGTTCTGTCGCTCGATTTGCTCAAATGGATCAGAATATCCAGGAGATCATTCATCGATTGGAGGTTCTTCAAGTTCGTCCGGAGGTCGCCGTCGATCATCAATTAGCTCGCCATGACGACCGGGGTCTCTTACCTCTGCCAATTCAACGGCCGAGGGCCGTTCCACCACCACAGCAGCGAGGCTTTGCTCAGAACAATCCGGATGCCGAGCAGGGTCACGTTTTAGGTCAACCACGAGGTAATGATCAGCTTCAGCTGCCTCGCATCGATTTTCCTCAGTTTAGGGGTGATAATCCGAGGGATTGGATTCGGAAGTGTGAGAAGTTGTTCGACATTTATGTTGTTCCTGATGAGCAGAAGGTATGAATGGCTTCCATTTACTTTGATCGTCGTCAGATATTTGGTTTGAGGGATGGAAGGTCGAGCATAGGGATTGGATTTGGGAAGAATTTGTGAGGGATTTGTGTGCCCGCTTTGGTGATCGCGAATTTGACGGTATTGTGGAGGAGTTCAATAAGCTTCGTCAAAGAGGTTCGTTGTCTGACTATCAAGAGAAATTTGAGGAGCTGAAGTCACAGATGGTTCGGTATAATCCAGCTTTGGGGAAACAATATTTCATCTCCAGTTTCGTCAGTGGATTAGAGGAAGAACTTAGGCCGGTGATCAAGATGTGGCAGCCAGTGGCTTTAGCTCATGCGTTTCAGCTAGCACAGTTGGAAGAGACAGCAAATGAAGCTAAGCGAAGGAAATGGCGTCTGGGAATGGGCAATGGCATGCGTTCAGTTCCACCCGTGGTACATGGAATCAATCCTAATGCTCGGAAATGGGAAGGGCCTAGCGGCCGTCCTCAAAATTTGGGGAAAGAACAGGCATCTACTGGTAACAAACCGAACTATGCCAAAGGAGCTTGTTACAAATGTGGGGATAAGTACTATTTTGGTCATGTGTGTGATACTAAAAAGCAGCTAAATGTGATGCAGGCAGAAGAAGGGGAGATAGTGGCACCAGAAGATTGGAGTGTCATGGATGATGAGGATATGGATGAGGTCTTGAGGGATGACCAGCAGCAAGAAATAGTGGAGGTATGAATGCAAGTTCTGAGCAGTGGGGGCTTGTCTAATTCATTAATAGTAAAGGGTAAGGTAAAGAAGGAAAGGATATTTGTGCTAATCGACACTGGCAGTACACATACATTCTTGAGTGAAAGGAAAGCTATTGATCTGAAGTGTAAGTTGGTTCAGGCAGAGTCTCCTTTGAGGGTTAAGCTGGCTGATGGAACAATTCTGTTGAGCAATATGGTTTGTAAAGACTTTTGCTGGGAAATGCAGAACCACAAGTTCACATTCGATATGAGGATCTTGAGTCTGGGAACTAATGATGTGGTATTGGGTTCGAACTGGTTAAAAACTATTAGCCCAGTCAAATTTGATTTTATCAACCTACATTTGTTCTTTGACTGGGAAGGACAAGAAGTGTCTTTGCAAGGTGTGCAGGATATGGCTCAGTTCAAGGCTATCTCGGGGAAGACCCTACAGAAGATGATCAAGAAGACCACAGCTACACTGGTGGGACACCTGTTCAGCATCTCTGTGGAAACTGCCAATGCAGGTAAAGTTCCTGAGTTCTTGGAACCTGTAGTGAATGAATTTAGTGATGTGTTTGGGAAGCCTAAGTCACTGCCACCACCTAGACCTTGTGATCACACTATTCCCCTGATCCCAAATGCTCAACCTGTGAATCTTAGACCCTAGCGCTATTCAATACCACAGAAGAATGAAATGGATCGATTAGTTAAGGAAATGATGGACTCCCAGTATATACAGGACAGTAGAAGTCCTTATGCATCTTCTGTATTGCTGGTGCTCAAGAAGGATGGATCATGGAGGTTCTGTGTGGATTACAGGCAACTGAACTCGCTCACTATTAAAGACAAGTTTCCAATTCCAGTCATTGACGATCTATTGGATGAATTAAGAGGGTCCAAATTTTTCACCAAACTGGATTTATTGTCAGGATATCACCAGATCAGAATGCACCCTCAGGATCAACACAAGACAGCCTTTAGAACTCATCAGGGTCACTATGAATTCAGAGTGATGCCCTTTGGACTCACGAATGCCCCAGCAACCTTCCAAGCTCTTATGAACCAGATCTTTACTCCCCATTTGCGCAAATTTATTCTGGTCTTTTTTTATGATATTTTGGTATACAGTCCTGATCAGGACAGCCATAAGGAACATCTGGCTATCACACTGGGCATCCTCAGAGCTCATACCTTGTATGCTAAGCCCTCCAAATGTTCCTTTGGACAGACTCAAGTAGACTATCTTGGTCACATTATCAACCAAGAGGGAGTTTCAACTGATCCTGGTAAGGTGGAGGCTATGGTGGCCTGGCCAGTTCCTCAGAATATTAAAGCACTCAGAGGGTTTTTGGGCCTAACTGGATATTACAGGAAGTTTGTGAATAATTATAGCATTCTGGCTAAGCCTTTGACTGACTTGCTCAAGAGGGACAGTTTCAGGTGGTCTGCAGCAGCTCAGGGGGCTTTTGAAGTGTTGAAAACAACTATGGTACAGGCTCCAGTGTTAGCCCTGCCAGATTTCAGCCAACCTTTTGTGCTGGAAACTGATGCTAGTGATATAGGCATTGGAGCTGTGATATCCCAGGGAGGTAAGCCACTGGCTTATCACAGCCAAGCTCTTGGACCAAGGAAGTAGTGTCTTTCTACCTATGAAAAGGAATACCATGCAGTTCTGATTGCTGTAACTAAATGGAGGCATTACTTGGAAGGGCGCAGGTTTGTTATCATCACAGATCATGAAAGCTTAAAGCATCTGCTAGGTCAGAAGATTCACACCCAGATACAGAAAAGAGGTTAGTCAAGCTGCTGGGTTTGGACTTTGAGATCCAGTATCGACAGGGTAGATTCAATAAAGTGGCTGATGCTCTGTCTAGGCATCCCAAATTTACTAATCAAGGGTCCTGCCAGGCCATTTCAGCCACTCTACCTGCCTGGCTTGCTGAGACTGAAAGCACTTATGAGGGGGATTCTGGGGTACAGGAACTTATGATGGAGGCATCAGTCCCTATGGTAGTTCCAAAACTTTACTCAGTAAAGCAAGGCCTTTTGTACCATAAGGCTGCTTTGTATGTGGGAGTAGGTGGTGATATGAGGAAGCAGCTAATGCAGTTATTTCATGACTCACCTGTGGGAGGACACTCTGGGTTACAAGCTAACTATCAGAGGTTTAAGAGGTATTTTTGGTGGCCTGGACTCAAGAAAGACTTGAAGGAGTATGTTCAAGCTTGTGACATATGCCAGAGGTGTAAAACTGAGAATGTTCCTTACCCTGGCTTGCTGCAACCGCTGCCTATTCCAGATTAGGCTTGGAAACACATTTCCATGGACTTCATAGAGGGACTGCCTAAATCACAAGGTAAAGAGGTGGTGTTTGTGGTGGTTGACAGGTTCTCCAAATACAACCACTTCTTCAGTTTGGTTAAACCCTATAATGCTATCTCAGTGGCCCAGGTTTTCTTTGATGGCATCTTCAAATTACATGGGTTACCACAGACCATTGTGTCTGATAGGGATTCCCTGTTTACCAGCACTTTCTGGTCAACTTTGTTCCAGCTTCAAGGGGTCAAGTTGCATTACTCTACTGCCTATCACCCCCAGTCATATGGCCAAACTGAGAGGGTGAATCGTTGCTTGGAGGAATATTTGTGTGGCATGGTTCATCATCACCCTCAGCAGTGGGCTGGATGGTTGACTTTGGCTGAGTGGTGGTACAATACAAATTACCACTCCAGTCTGCAGGGTACACCCTTTGAAGCCTTATATGGTTATGCTCCTTTGCAATTCTCCCTCACCAATCCCCTCTCTACTGCTGTAGCAGCTGTGTCAGACAGACTCCAGCAACAGCATAAGCTCATGGGAGTGTTGCGAGCAAACTTGGCCAAGGCTCAGAATCGCCAGAAGCAAATGGCGGATGCTCATCAAACTGAGCGTTCATTTCAAGAAGGGGAGCGAGTGTATTTGAAGCTCAGACCTTACAGGCAGTCTTCTGTGGTTACCAGGTTGAATCAGAAGTTATCTCCGAAGTTTTATGGACCTTTTGAAATCGAAAGAAAGGTTGGAAGTGTGGCATATCGATTGAAACTGCCACAAGGGTCTGCTATACATCCAGTGTTTCATGTTTCTCTCTTGAAGAGTGCTCGTGGCCACCAGTATCACACACAACCTGCTCTTCCTGAGATGGATGATAATGGAGGATTGAAGGTGGAGCCAGCTTTGATTCTAGCCAGAAGGGTTGTAGCTAGAAGAAATGAAGCAGCTACACAGATACTTTTGCAATGGACACATCAAGCTAAGGAGGATGATACTTGGGAGTTCTTGGATGAGATCAAACAAAAATTTCCAGAATTCCAGACTTGAGGCCAAGTCATTTCTGAAGGAGAAGGGATTTGTAACACGTGGGACTTGAATGTAAAGAATAAAAGCTGTTAGTGGGGTTAGCAGAAGTACATGGACTAAATGGGATATTTGGCAAGTGTATATAATCCTTCCCTGTAACAACCTAACGGTCATCTGAGATTAATAACAAACTTTCCCTCTCTCACTTCTCTCTCTCTCTCTCTCTCTCTCTCTCTCTCTCTCTCTCTCTCTCTCTCTCTCTCTCTCTTCTCTTCTCTACTTTCCTCTTCTTCTTCTAGCTAATTCCACCGCCGGGAGACTTCACCGATCCAGAGCGTGACAGTAGGCAGCGGAGATGGGAGGAAAAAACGTTGAAAGAATAAAGAAGCTTCTATCTCTGGAGCCGGGGAGTTGAAGGACAGTGTCGCAGAACGGAACCCATTGCTCCATGCTTCGTGGCTTCCTCAGTTTACACATTTTTTTTTCTTTTTTTAAGAATTTTTCAATTTTTTTACATTAAAACTTTTTATTGAATGAAATCACTATTTCTGTGTCTGTCTGAACTTTGAAATTAGGGAGAGGTCAGTAATTCTATTATCAGTAATCATGAGTAACCTGTCCACATCAGCATGACATCAGTATCCTCTCTTTCCTAGAAAGTCTTTTATTTTTCCCCCTTTAATCTTTAATGGACGGTTTCTCTCTCGTTTTAAGTCAAAATTTAAATTTTTTTTCATAGATAAATCAGATTAAATGTGCTCTTTAAAATGATATTCACTTTGATATATTTTTAGTACAAAAAATTGAATAATTTTTTACCAGTCATTACCATATGGTATGCTCCAATTTAATACCATATGGTAAGAAAGCGTACCATGATGGTATGAACATACCAATATGGTAAGAAGGTTGAATACATGATAGTAGGAGTATATTAACTGTCATTTACAACTTTCATCATTGTTTACTACAAGTTACCACTCACATACCATAGTGGTAAAGTATGGTAATTTTTTATCCAGTATTTTTTTCACCCACAAATTTATAGATCCAATAGATCATGATGAACTCGTTCCTTCTGAGCAAACATTTTCAAAAACGACTTAAAAACGAAGAAGTTACCATATGGTATGTAGTTGTTAAAAAAAAGTTTCTCGAAATATATTGAAAATTGATCTCATTTTGTAGAGCACAACGAACTCGTTCCATCTGTGCAAAAAAAAAAATTGAAATCCGAGTTAGAACGACAAAGATAAGAACTGATTAAGAAAACTAGAGAAAATAAAATGACTTTAATTGACAACCCCTAGATCTGAATTTTCTGGACCCACTTAAATCTAAAGGTCCAGATTTAGTTACTCATAGGTTAGTAACCATTGGTTACTGACCCTATCCTAAGCCGTGAAAACAACCGTCGATCTCGGTGTCGATACCGATCCCGACAAGGAACTTTTAGGTAATCGACACCCGCTCGCTCACCATCATCTGTCTCATCCACGATCTATCCTTTCATCCATCCGTTATTATCATTCCTTGTGGTGCCTCCGCTGCCCGTCGTTCGTCGTGCCTATAGGCGCCTCCACTGGCAGCGACAGTGATATTGGGATATTTTTACGTTTCTCATTGGCTTATAATGTAACCATGAGTCTCTTCTTCGGCTTAGAAAACGAAGAGGTTGGGTTGAAAGCTACAGTGGCGGCAACGTCGGGGAACTCGTGAGTTTCTCCGCAACGGGGTCAAAAATTTGGGATGGGAAGGGAGTTGTTTGGTACAGTTTGAGGTTTGGAGAAGAAGACTGTGGTTGGTCGAAGGAAGGGAGAGAATTGAAGTGGTAGGGACGTCAACGGTGACGGTGGAGAGGAATCGCTTCTACTTCTGTCGCTGACCGCTGAAATTAGATGGAAATAAACATTTAAAGGAAAAGGACAGTTGTCGGTTTTGTATTGGGACCGCAACACACTTTTACCAATTTCCTCCAACACGGCGGCACCGCACCACCCCCTTGTATCCCATGTAATCCATTCATTCAGTGGCGTAGCCAGACTTTGAGTTCATTGGGGATTTAAAATTTAATAGCCTTAAAGCTTGTGTATCTAATGAATTTTGAGTTGATTGGATCCTTACAGACCTAACATGGACAAGAGTATGAGGTCATAAAGTTGAAGGATCATACTAAACCATACGTATCCAAAGGATTTTGTTGCCAACTCGGGTCCTATGACCCCTCTCCTTTAAGATTTTGTTGGAGTATCTTCCATCATTGTTCAAAATTTATGCAACAATTGTTTGTCTTGTAACACCCATAAAAGCTTACAATTAGTTAATTAAATGTCTAATATAAAAAATTCAAGAAAATTGACATATTAACTCCATTATTCTTGCCTTGGTTCTAAAGCTTCGTAGTGTAGAGAATGAAGGACTTAAGGTCTATTGCATGATGCAATGTTTTATATAAGGATATTTTGAAACTACTTACCAATAGGTTAGCTTTGGTTTTTCTTAAGGTAATAAGACTCTCACAATCAGCTTATGTAAAAGGGTGATCTACCAGTGGCACTGTGGCAATATCCTTATGGCCTCAGAATTGATAAAAGATTATCTTAAAGCTTCAGTAACCCGTAAATGTGTCGTGCAAATTGATCTTATGAAAGTGTTTAACTCAGTTAATTGGGTTTCCTTGTTTATAGTGATGTTAGCTATAGGATTCCCTGCAAGTTATGTTGATCTGGTCAGGGTATGTGTCACAACTCCAATGTTTAGTGTGTCTTTGAATGATGGTCTTTCTGGCTATTTTGTTGTTAGAAAAGGGGATCCTTTACCCTTTACCTATTCACCATTGCCATGGAGGTTTTCTTGTCTAATGCACAAAGTTGCCATTGAAAACCAAATTCACTACAACTCGAGATGCAAAACTCTTGGAACAAAGCATCTCTGTTTTGCTGATGATTTATTGGTGTTCACCAATGGTTTTATAAGAGCAGTAGTTGGGCCAGGAGGTTGTTAGATGATTTTTATAAAATCTCGGGTCTTAGATGTAATTTAGATAAATGTTAGCTTTTCTGTGGTGGTATTTCTAATGAGGAGAAGGAATTTATACATGCACATATTGGTTTCCCTCTTGGCAATCTGCTTGTCAGATATCTAGGAGTACCCCTTATTTCTGGCAAGCTCACTAGGGTTGATTGTCCAATGCTTGTTGATGAGATTACTGCACAGATTATGGGTTGGCAAGAAAAAACACCGAGTCATGCAGAAAGAATACAACTTATTACTTATGTGGTCTCAAGTGTTTTGCAGTTATGGATGGAAATTTTTGTACTTACAACTTCTTCTTTAAAGGATATTGAAGAGATTTGTAATAAATTGTTATAGAGGTGCGGGTTCTAGAACTCGAACTAAAGCTCTTGTTGTATGGAAGTATGCGATAATGCTAAAGACATGAGAAGGTTAGGAGTTAGAGACATCAAGACTTGGAAAAAAGCATGTGTTGTGAGGCACATGTGGGATATACTTGTAGGGAGTATATCTCTTTGGATTCCTTAAGTAAAAAGATACATACATACATACTACCCCAAAAAAAAAAGATACATACTTAAAACTAAGTCTGTCTAGAATATTACTCCTACCTTGACTATTTCTTGGGTATGGAATCGTATACTGAAGACCAGAGTTGTATCTAGAAGGTTGACTTTGCGTTCCCCGCCTTAATTAACAACTTATATTCGATCTATAGTGGAGTGTTTAGCAGCTTGCAGTATTTTAATATAAGGTTGAAGTTGAAAGTTTATGTGATAACTAGTAATCAGCCCGCGCTCCGCGGCGGGATAAGTTTGACTTTAGTAATTTTATGGATTATGAAACATTTTTTTATGTATATAATCTGAAAGTAGTTGAGATAGTTGTTTCACTCAGCAATGTAATTACATCATTGTTAGATAGAGCCCGTTCTAGGGCATTATTGAGCTTAGGGCGCGCTTTGCCTCGGGAAATGTCAATTTATGTCATCAGTGTACATGGGGACGTAGAATTGCGTGATCTAGCAGCCTACACCAAGCATCATTGTTGCTAAACCAAGAACGATAGCATAGAAGATTCATTATAGCAGAGTGCAAGAAAATGTACTGGGGATTTAGTTTGTCAAGGCAAAGATTGGAAAGGTAATGATTATACACCTGTGATTGATATTTGCAAGCTTGGTATACATTTGTGATTGATATTTGCAAGCTTTGTATACATTTCAAGCCACATGTTCAATTTCTCCGGGATTTAGAATAAATCGACAAAACTGGAAAGGTAATGATTATACACTTGTGATTGATATTTGCAAGCTTGGTATATATTCGTTGTTATCAATTTTAAGCCACAGAATTTCTGTAAAATTGTGACGTATAGTTGCACTGAGTTCCCTTGCACGCCTGAAGGTGGACAAAAAAAACTTGTAAGAGCAGTATGATGAGAAATTTAATTAGCCTGAATAGACGTATTAGTACAGAAGTGAAGTTGGTATGGGCAGAGTACATTCCGATGGATAACATATGAGCACAATTTTGGTAGAGACAAAAATACATGTACAATTGTTCGAAGTCTAACGATTTCAAGCCTTCTAACTGAAGAACTTATGATACAAACATAATTCAAATCAAATATTGGAAAGTCTAGAAATGGATCCGTGTACAGAAATACGCAAATGCAAACCTCATTATGAAACTGCAAGGTATCAAAAAATATAAGATTCAAATCAGCAATATAATAAAAGAAATCAGTCTAATGACATCCAAACACCATATTAACTTAAATAAAGCTTAAATGAGACCAATAAAGGGCCAGAAACTCAAATGATACTCATCAAAAGTTTCTTACGAAACTCAAATAAAAAAATATCAGTATAATCATTACCTTTCCATTCATTCCCTAGTAAACAGTGTCATAGAAACGGTGAGCATAGAAGAATCTGTCAATACTGCACAACATAGCCGAACAGTTCCATGTGCTTGCTTGCATTGTGCCATACCTGAAATCATTAACAGTAAACAGAAAGTGCCTAAGCATTAAATCCTATACACACGTATTGTCAAATAAAATAACTCAATCAAGCATATTAATAATGGTTAATGTAAAATTTTTGAATGAATTGCAAGAAGCTATCAGATTCCAGGCTGCAAGACAATCTGCAGTAGATTGAGACAACAATGTCTAACTTGCTTTTGAGCTGCTCTACCTCGCTATGAATAACGATAAAGAACAGAAGAGCAATCTCTATATTGTGCAATGCAAGATGCTACAGCCTTATGATCAGCTTGATCATTGATGGTTATGAACAACTATCAGATGCAACCAAACAAACACAAACAAAGTCATAGAAGAAAAGAGACAGGGGTTCGACATAGAGAATTTTTTCCAAAGAAAGATAAGAAACCACAACCATAACAGATCTTATAAGCAAAGAAGTAAGTCGGCAAAGATCCTACCCATGCTTCTGAGTTCAAGCTGAAAATACTGAGAAAGCACCCCAAGCACTCTTTGCTTTTTTCTGCTGCTGCAGGAGGTGACAGTAGAGAGATTGCTCATTACAAATCATTCGCCTCAATCATCATCATGTAACTGGAAAAATCAAGAACATTAAAATATGGTTAATCAGATAGCCTTAAAAACAGAAAAATGAAACGGAAGTATGAGAAAGGAAACTCCCTTTGAAAGACCATTGTGCCACATCAAAGAATCACCCACAATAGTTCATGAGTGTCTTGCACTGCAAAACTTCACCCACAACAAATCCATACACATAACATCAGAGTGGAAAGCCCAAAAGTTGTAATCTTCTTCCACTGCAGGCATGACCAAAAGCATACAAAAACTAAATTAAAAACCAATGATAAAAGAAGATATAAAAAACAAAAAGCAATGTATTAGATAGCCAAGAAGAGAACACCATTGTCCATTGCAAGAACATTACCTTGCCCAAATCTGCCCGATCTCTCTTATCTAATGCATATCTCGGGTTCATCTCTTCCCCATCATGTATTACACCAAGACTAGTGAAGTTACTGCAATCATATTCAAGGCAATTCCTACCTAGCATTGCTTTCTTCTTGGCCTCTGTACTGTCCTTTGTAAATCCACATGCCACCAAATCGCCATGCATTGCTTTCGATTTTACTTCTATGATCCTCACAGCAAGATCCTTCTCTTCTGACTGTAATAGCGACTTTGTGATCTCTTTCTCAATCAACTCCGTAAATTGAGAAGGACAATCCCAGGGAATCATCTTTGGCAGTAATTGATGAGCAGCGTCAGGAGAAAAGATCAATGGTCCCAATAATTTTGGAGTGCCTGAACTCAAGATATTAGGTTCTAGGGAATGCACAGGGGATAAGGAACACATGCATTAGTCATAATTTAGTGGTGATTCGCTCAGGTTTTTAATAGCAAGCTACCTTTTCATCCATCCATAATAAATTAGTTTATTCTCAAGATTCATCAAGGGTCCAGAGGGAAAACTAACACTTCAGCATAAATAGAAATGAAAATATCTACACATTACACAATCAGATTCAGTAAGAACACCAACAATGAAAGACCACAAAGTGGAACTGCTTGTCAATTTACCTGTTTTCCTGGATTGTTTACCTGTGCAGCTGGCTTCTTGCCTGTAGGTTTCGGTTGAGGTTTGGATCCATTTTTTTCGTCCTCTTTGTTCTCGTGGATCATCACTCCGTCCTTGAGATTGATGTCGAGAAATCGATTCTCCCATGGACGGACATCCATCCATCTCTCCAGACAGTTCCAACCCCAACTGCTCTTGTCTGGAACAAACCCGGAGGGGATAGCCTGCTGTCTGGAACCCGCCTGCCACTGTGAAAAAACATATTCAGTTCCTAGCGGCAAGAACGGGAAGTGTCCCATATAGAGCTCCAACAGAGTCAATCCCAAGCTCCAGACGTCGGCGGCGTAGCCGCGTAGTTCCCTCCGTACGAATCAGGATCGAATCGCTCGGGACTCATGTAGGCGCACGTCCCGACGTACGAATTGCAGGCATCGAGCGTCCGACACATGATTTTCCCGACCCCGAAGTCGGCGATTTTGACCTCCATCGCGGCGTTGACCAGTAAGTTCGACGGCTTGATGTCGCGGTGGATGATTTTCCGACCGTGGAGGTAGTCGAGCCCGGCGAGCACCTGGCGGGCGATTCCGGCGAGGATCGACTCCGTGAAGAACTCGGATCTCTCACTCTTGAGCAGCGAATCGAGCGTCCCGAGGTCCATGTACTCCATCAGAATCGTCATGTCGCCGGAGGGCATCTCGGCGACACCGTGGCAGCGGACGATGTGGGGGGAGTCGGAGGCGCGGCGGAGGATCTCTACCTCGCGGAGGAGATGGCGGCGGGCGGCAGGGTCGGAGTCTGCGCGGACGAGCTTGAGGGCGTGGATCTGGGAGGTGCGGCGGTGGCGGACCTTGTAGACGGTGCCGCCGTTGCCGTGGCCGAGGAAGGAGAGCTTATCTAGGTCGATCCCGGTTTGTTTTTTCCCGTAGGCTTCCCGGAGATGACGACTTCGAAGACTTCCAGCTCCCGGTGGATGGATCTGGAGTTTTTGCCGACCAGGCTCAACTGCTGCCAGTGGTCCATGTTGCGCAGTAGCTGGGCCTGGGGACACCGTGAAGAAGGCCTGCCTGAGAATGAACAGAAGATCCATTCCATAGAGTTCTCCCTGGTTGCGCACCAAAAACAGACGGAAAGAGAGGAAAATGCGAAATGCAAATTGGAAGGAGAAAGAAGAAGAGGATATCTGCAGTGCGGCAGTATTCATCTCGAGACCACCCACCCACAACGTAGCTCTCCCCTTTTGTCTCAGCAGGGTCAGGTCAATTCATCTCTGATTTCAGTCTCAATCGAGTGGTAAAAAGAGACATCTCAAAGAGAGATGGGAAGGAGATCAGCGAAAAGTGGCCTGCATTTGTGGGCAACGCGATTTTCATCGCAAACAACGCCTCCCGAGTGATCTTCCATGTGGAACTAAAAAGTGTTGATTTGACGGCGGCTCGGTACCCACAACAAATACCTGCAGCAAACAAAGCAGGATAAACAGCGGCGGGCCCAACTGCAGACCATGAACCAATCAGAGGAGGGTGAACAGTAATTTTGAGTCTAAATGAAAAGTAAATTGTGTCTAGGCGAACAGTGTACCGTGTCTTTGCAAATAACTTGTTCTAATAGAGTGAGAGTGTTGTCAGTATACTCTATTTGTAAGCGATACATTACATTAAAGGCTCTTAGAGCATAGTTGATTTTTTTTTATTGCGCGTAGAAAAAATTCCAATATCAATCATCTCATTTGAGAAAAATATATTTTAGTATTTAATGGGTGGTTATTATATTTTATAAATAATTGAAGTATAATTTCTATGGTAATTCAAATAAAGTTTGTGAACAATAATTATCAATGAATTGAGTCTATCACGATTGATATTTTTAATAGATTAAAAAAGCAATTGTTATTATATATATAATGTACATTAGTGACACAATAAGGTGATTTTGTGACCAATAACTCACCCGCCACCAATCCAAATTTCATAGGTTAAGAAAAACCCCCACAATCATCTATGCAAAGTCCAAACACATGGCATGAGTGATACTTGAGAGAACTCCAAATGAATTTAGTAGTTGAACCATCCATTTACTGATTTCCATCCCTAAATTAAACCAGTAAACCACAGTATGGATGAGGAATTGTAACGGATCAATTTGACACAATTGTCTCGTTTTGAGACAATTGTACCAAATTGTCTCGTTTGTCAGCAAAAAATTTGGATGGATCAATCTGCCTGAGGTATTTTGAATTGATCCGTTTTGAGTCAATTTCAATTACCTGGGGTGGGGCAGGTACTTCAAATTGACTCGTTTTAATTGTCTCGTTTATAAAACGAGGCAATTGATCAAATTGACTCATTCCTAAATTTATCCATCCAAACGACCGGGTCGTTTGGATGAGGAATTGTAACAGATCAATTTGACATAATTGTCTCGTTTTGAGATAATTGTATCAAATTGTTTCGTTTGCCAGCAAAAAATTTGGATGGATCAATCTGCCTGAGGTATTTTGAATTGATTCGTTTTGAGACAATTTCAATTACCTGAGTTGGGGGTAGGTAATTCGAATTGACTCGTTTTAATTGTCTCGTTTATAAAACGAGACAATTGATCCAATGACCAATTGACTCATTTCTAAATTGATCCATCCAAACGACTTAAGTAGACAGGGGAAGTGGAACAAAGAAACACCGCATTCCCTTTCATTTGATTTCCTTCTACTACTCAGTACAAAATCTGTCCCTATAAAAGAACTGCCTTTCAACTTTCCCCCTTTTACCATCTTCTCCACCGTTAAATCCTCCACAGCTCTAGTATCTCTCTCTCTCTCTCTCTCTCTCTCTCTCTCTCTGTCTGTCTCTCATCCCCATGGCGCTATCCAACAACCTAACCGCAATCCTAAACCTGATAGCCTTCCTCTGCTCCGTCCCCATAATCGCATCCGGAATCTGGCTCGCCTCCCAGCCGGACAACGAGTGCATCCACTTGATCCGGTGGCCGGTCGTCCTCCTCGGCCTCCTGGTCCTCGTCGTCTCCCTCACTGGATTCGTCGGCGCCTACTGGTACAAGGAGACGCTCCTCGCCTTCTACCTCTGCTGTATGGCCATCCTGATCGCGCTCCTCCTCATCCTCCTCGTCTTCGCCTTCGTCGTCACCCGCCCCGACGGCAGCTACGACGTCCCCGGCCGCGGATACAGGGAGTACCGGATCCAAGGGTTCTCGCCCTGGCTGCGGAATCACATCGTCAATTCGAAAAATTGGGGCGCCATTCGTGCTTGCCTCGCCGAGACCGACGTCTGCTCCAGATTGACGAGTAGGTACCTCTCGGCGGACCAGTTCTTCGCCGGCCACATCTCTCCCCTCCAGGTTAGTTCTATCTGCTCGTAAGCTAAAATCGAATTCGAATTAGATGAAAATCAGAGTCGTGAATTGGATAGGTAGATTTGGGGGGGAAAATCACGGTGACGGTGTGAATGGAACTTTCCTGAGAGTGTGCGCGTCAGTGCGCAATTCGAGGAAGCCTTAGAAAAATGAAAAATCACCATTCTGGGGTTTCCTTTTTTTTCTTACTGTAGTCAGTGATTTCTGGCGGTGACGAGATTTTTCTGGTCCTGCGGTAGGAAGGATCAGTGAATGTGCTTGGAATAGAATAGGACAGAGATGGGGCCAGTTTTAGTGGAATTTTCATTTTCGTTTGTCATCCCGATGTCGACTGAATAAGAAGGTACCATCGTCAATTCATCATAAGTTAGACAGACAGCCAAACATGGAGTGGACAACTATACCGAACCGAATTGTCCCTCAAGTTGAATATATTTTGATTTGGTTTCGATCTTATAAGTTATTAGCTTCGTACCCGCCCTTTTGGGCTGGGTGAGTTTCAATTTTGTTTTTATAATTTAAAATGATTTGAGAACTCTTCTCCATATCCATTATGAACACAATTTTCGGCACTTATTCCACAATTTAATTTTCTAAATTTTAATAATTTTTTATTCAAAAACGTCCAGCGATATTAGCGTTTTCCAATATACATCCAAGTTCTTTTGTGATATATGATAAACTTTTTATAGGTGAATAGCAAACTCATAACTAAAATCGTAATCTTTTGGGAAATTATGAAGAAAAAAAGTAATTTAATGTAAACTGAGATAACCAGCTAATTTTATTTCGCCTTTCTTTTCTTTGTTTCTCATTCTCCTTCTCAGGTTTATATGATGCAGATTGTCACCATAATTACTAAATTAAATTTGATAAAAAATTATGATTTTCTTTATGAGGTAGTTTGAATGATTTGTTATAACTTTTGATGAGGAATAATATAGATTTGAAATTATTTATGATCATTGATAAAATCAGTTTTAAATTAGTATTGTATATGTCTTTTATGTGAATACATGAATAATTATATCAATGGTTAACCAACGATCCTATAAAATTAACTGTTGAATTATAAATCACTAATTTTTCTCTTCAACATCTAACCCGGTTCGAGAAACAAAAGTTAAGAGAGAATCATCCGTTTCTTTCGGTAGTTGATAATGGCTTTTTTTATAATGGCTTTTCCAATGCTTATGAATTTGAATATTTTTTATTTATGCAAAATGTTGATCTGGTAATGGGGAAAATTCCATCCACCGAGAGTAAAATGTGGTAAAAATAATGGTGAGCGGGGAAATGTAATCGGCGGAATGTAGTGGCCTAATTTAAAAAAATCAGGCTAATTCCGAAAAACACGGACGTGGCTGCAAACCGTAAGTGGCACAGGGCAGTTTCTGAAAGTGCTTATATATTTTTAAAGATTTTAGAGTATGAAGGGGGAAAATACACTCAAATGAAATTTGAAATGAACAAGTCGAATTAGATGAACCAAACATATTTTAATTTGGTTCTAGTCTCAAGTTTTCTTTAATTTTTGTTAGATGATTATGTTTGGCTCGACTATTAGAAATGCTTTTATATTTAAAAAAAACTGAAGTCGAGTCAAACAACTCTATAAGCTAGGATTTTGAAAATGTGAAAAAAAAATTATTTTGAAAATACAAGATTATTCTCAACATTTTAAAAAAAATTATGAGAAGATAATTCTTTTGTTCATATAATTTTCAAAATAAAATATATCATAATATAATATAATAGAAATCCAACAAATCCATTTTGACTAATTTTTAATATTTGGAACTTTTACTCATTATTTATATTAAAATATTTTTATTTTATTTTACATGAGCTCTCGTACAATCCATAGTAATCGCGCATAGTAAACTTAAATTATAGAATTGACACGGGATGTATTAAATGGTTAAAAATTATGGAATGTATGATCTAACAACACTGGTTGAATGACCATCCTAATGTTTAAGATGATTGAACTCTTATACAACAAAATTTCCTAATACTAAATTAATAATTAATTTAGTTAATCCACTCGAATCGTTGAAAGAGAATGAAATATAGACTATCATCTTCTATTCAAATAGAGCAAATTTTCAAACTTTGATTTTGTGTCCGTCTCATTTGTCTAAATTTGGGATTGTAATGAGCCAACAAAAGGAGGCTAAGGCCATCTTCAAAGCTAGTCTCCAAATTTTGGGATTATCCCCATTTTTATCATTTTTTTTCTCCAATGGTACTATCTCTAAATTTGGGACCTTCCTTTTTTCTGGTTTTTCTTTACTAAAAAAAATGTACTTTTCATATTAATTCTAGTATAGTTCTTCATCATTTTTAAATACAAATTTTTGGATAGTATTTTTTTCTAAATCTGAGACCGAACGTTTTTTTTGGAAAAAGTGATTGACCTAATCTTTCTTTACGCACAATACTTGAAAATGATGAAGCTGAAAGGAGTTCACATAATAATTCAAATGATACAACTCAGAACACACGACACTTGATAATGATAAAACTTAAAGATAACGCACAACACTTGAAAATTATAACGGTTAAAGATTACATACAATACTTGAAATGATAAAGATGAAACACCTAACATGTCAATAATCGCCCAGAAGAGAAAAGTAATTCCCGTAATCTCCTCCTCCACTTTCATCTCCTACTCTGGTCTGACTTACGTTGGATGAATAGTTGGGAACAGAGTTGGGATCCTCATGATCATACCTAGGGGTGGGCATTTGGTCGGTTCGATTTCGACCGAACCGAAATTATGAATATCGGGTCCCCGAATTCTCCCAAACCTCAAACCAGTTTAAACTGAATTATAATTCGGTTCGGATCGATTTTTCACACAAAACCGAATTTGTGAAGCTACTTGTATTTTCTCGCTTTTAAATTATTTTTATCCCTAATATAAACAATAAATATCAATTATATGCATCATCAATGATAAAACCAAACTTTTCAACACATAAGTCTTAAAACATTTCAAACTTTTGAGTCTAAAAACAAATAGCGTTGATTTTTGAACTATCCATATTTTCCTTCCGAATTCCGAACCGAATAGCATTAATTCAGTTTCGGCTCGGTTTAATTCGGTCGGTTTGGGTTTACCGAACCGTTTGCCCACCCCTAATCATACCCTAGAAGCAATTTTTTTATTTCTCCGATACTTTCTCTTTCTTGGTATCAACTTCAACAAGTTCATTTCAAAAAGATCAATGTTTTCGCGTAATAGTGTCGCTTCCCTCTCTCTTTTCTCAAGTCCCCATTTTTCTTCCCTCTTCCTTTTCTCAAGATCCCACTTTTCTTCATCGCTCTTCGATTTTTTTTCTTGGAATTCCATTCTTTTTCGCTCACACTCAGCCCTTGAAGCATGCTTCGCCTTCAACTCACTTCCATAGTCCAGCAATTGAGCAGGTAGCTCTCTGATGGCTCAGCTACCCCCTTACCTTTCATCTTAGCCGCCTTCTGTTTGTCGCGTCTAGATATGACTAAGGGTGGAGTTTCTTCGTCTCCTGCTATGTCATCGAGGTCTATCAGTGGGGTTGATTGATAACCACGACCCATGGGAGAACCATCAGAACCTTGACTCTTGCGGCTTTGCTGTGAAGCTTGACTCATGGGATGAATGGAAGGCGACATTATTATCAGGGTATGAAACTTTTGACATTTTTTCAAGATCCGCCAACAATGACTAAGAGTCCAACCCTGGGCGCAAGTCTCACTTTTATACAACTATTCTGCCATATACTCCTATACATATTAATAAATGAGTTGGAAAGTGAGTTAGAAAATAGTACACACATACTAATGAATGAGTTAGAAAATAATAGTGATGGTGTCAGAGAATTCATACAACATCTTGTTGATTCGTGCCACTTGGTTGATTCCTCTTTGCCCTTTAGATAGTTGAATTCCAACACTTGCGCAATTTGCTAATGGTGCTCATTCGATTAACAATACTTTTGATTGTAAGAGCTATGTTTGGATCGTTCACTCGAAATTTCATGTCTATTCTATCCCAAAACTTTGATTGTCTTTGATTGACACTTACATCTCCATCTTATATCGTGACCCAAGAATTGCACAAGTACTTATGTTACTCTGTTTTCCAACCCTCTTCTCTCTTGCTTGTCATTGTTTGATTTTTAGAGAAAGAAAGATGATGGAAAGGATTGTGAGATTGACACCAAATTTCACTTCAGTAAGAATGAATTGTAGAGAGAGGAGAGGAAGTCTGAATATATAGAAACTTTTATGACCGTTAGATGTTACCGTTCGGATATGACCGTTAGATTGGACCGTTAGATATGTCTATTAGGTAGGACTGTTAGGTAAGGCTGTCGGGTAGCACATGTTAGGTAGGACTGTTAGGTAAGACACGTTTGGATATGTTCGTCTATAAATACAAATACCTCATTTGTTATCAATTCAATACTTGTCTGAAACTTCCTCCCATTTCTAAAACTAGGACATCTATCAACTTCTCCCCATTTCTAAAATAAACACATCCATCATGAGTTCCTCAGATTTCTCATCGCCTGGAGGAGAAGAAGAGATGGAAGAGTTATTATGTTTCACTACCATCGTTTGGCTTTAATCGGGCGGAGGCTTGAGGAAACTTTATCCTCACGTCATCGTTCAACAAGTCGCACTTAAATTGATCGTGAAATGGTCCCTCATTCCTAGTGCATGCAATCAATTGATCCAATCATACTAGTGAATCTGCGTTATGAGGCTTTACGAAGTAGGATCCTTAAATCAGCAAGAGTTGGTGCACGAAGGTATGTCGGCTCGTACATCCCCACTATGGCTCTGCAAAACTTCCTGAAGACTTCCAGTACAGTGCTCTGACACATACACACGTAGTCATCAAGTTGATCAACTGGAGAGTCATAAGCTAGCATGTGCAGTGCACTAGTAAGCTTTTGCTCCGACAATAGGTCTAAGTGACCAACGACATCACTCTTTCGTGCAAAAGAGGGATCATATCTCACAATGTCACCCATTATGCGATTGAATAGTCGTGGTTTCATCCAAAAATGCCTTCTTAATATGCAGGCATCGTATGTTGGATTTGGATTGAAGTCATCCTGCATAAGATGGTCATGACCTGGGACCCTTTCACGATCAATGAAGTGCGACTTGTTGAACGACGAGGTGAGGATGAAGTTTTCCTCAAGCCTCCGCTCGATTAAAGCCAAACAATGATAGTGAAACAGATTCAACTCTGTCATCTCTTCTTCTCCTCCAGACGATGAGAAATCTAAGGAACTCATTAATGGATGTGTTTGTTTTAGAAATGGTGAGAAGTTGATAGATGTGTGTGTGTTTTAGAAATGGGAGGAAGTTTCAGACCAGTATTGAATGGATGACCAATGAGGGATTTGTATTTATGGACGAACATATCCAAATGTGTCTTACCTAACATTCATACCTAACATGTGCTACCTAACTGCCTTCCCTACCGGTCATATCCTAATGGTAACATCTAACGGTCATATCTAACGGGCATTAAATTTTCTATATATTCAGACATCCTCTACACTCTCTACAATTCATTCTTACTGAAGTGCACCATCCTTCCTATCATCTTTCATTATCTAAAAACCAAATAATGACTAGTAAGAGAGGAGAGGTTGGAAAGCGGAGGAAGATAAGAACTTGTGCAATTCTTGAGTCACGATATCAGAAGATGGAGTTGTAGGCGTCAATCAAATTTTTGGGATAGAGTGGACATGCAATTTCAATTGAACGGTCCAAACACAACTCGTACTATCAAAAGCATGGTTAATCGAATGTGTATCATCAGCAAATTGTGCAAGTGTGGAGTTTAGCTATCCAAAGGGCAGAGAGGAATCAACAAGATGTGGTATGAATTCTCTAACACCATCATTGTTATTTTCTAACTCATTCATTAGTATGTGTGTTATATTTTCTAACTCATTTTCCAACTCATTCATTAGTACGTATAAGAGTATATGAATAGCTGGATAAAGTGAGACTTGCGCCTAGGGTTGGACTCTTAATCATTGTTGGCGGATCTTGAAAAAATGTCAAAAATTTCATACCCTGATAACAATGTCGTCTTCCATTCATCCCATGAGTCAAGCTTCACAGCAAAGCCGCAAGAGTCAAGGTTCTAATGGTTCTCCAATGGGTCGTGGTTATCAATCAACCCCACTGACAGACCTCAATGACATAGCAAGAGACGAAGAAACTCCACCCTTCGTCATATCTCACCCTGCTAGAAGCGACAAACAGAAAGTTGCTAAGAAGAAAGGAAAGAGGGTTGTTGAGTCATCAGAGAGCTACACTGCTCAATTGCTGGACTGTGGAAGTGAGTTGAAGCAGAGGCAAGCTTCGAGGGAGGGAATTCAAAGAAAAAAAAATCGAAGCGTGAAGAAAAAAGTGGGATCTTGAGAAAAGGGAGAGGGAAGAAAAGTGGGAACTTGAGAAAAGAGAGAGGGAAGAAAAGTCGGAAAACATTGATCTTCTTGAAAGGGACTTGTCGAAGTTGACACGAAGAAAAAGAAAGTATTGGAGAAATAACAAAACGTGCTTTTAGGGTATGATCAAGATGATCCCAATTGTGTTCCCAACCATTTATCCAACGCAAGTTAGACTGGAGGAGGAGATGGAAGTGGAGGAGGAGATTACGAGAATTATTATTCTCTTATGGGCGATTATTGACATATTATGTGTTTTATCTTTATCATTTCAAGTGCGGTGTGTAATCTTGAACCTTTATTATTTTCCAGTGGTGTGTGTAATCTTTAACCTTTATCATTATCAAGTGTTGTGTGTAACCTCTGAGTTGTATCATTTGAATTCTTATGTGAACTCTTTCAGCTTTATCGTTATTAAGTGTTGTGTGTAAAGAAAAATTAGATCAATCATTTTTTGCCAAAAAAAATTGTCTCGGAACTTGGGAAAATTCTACATGAAATTTTGTATTAAAAATAATGACAAACTATACAAAAATTTACATGGCCTTAATTCGCCACGTTAGAGTTGGAAATTCGCCATTAATGACGACATCACAAAACTTTGGGACTCCATTGGAGTCAGCCTAATGGAATAATGTGTCACCTTCCCAAGGAAAATAGAATGGATTGGCAACTAGCACATTTTCACAATCCACTGCTTGTTGCAAATCATGGAAACTTCAGAGGCTCGGACTAAACTAAAAAGTGAATTGTCGTCGTAATATACTAGTAGCATAGTTTTGTTTTGGTTTGTAATTTGGTAAACTGAAGTTTTTCGACGATTCTAGCGATTGTTGGTTAGAACGAGTTGAATAATACGACGACAATTACAGGTTAAAAAACGAAGTCCTTTTCTTTTTCTCCTCTATGTTTTTTAATGATATACTAGATATGTCTTCATGCTTGTGCTTTGTGGCGAGTGAAAGATAGCATTGTAAATATGTCGTATGAAAGAGTTAGTAAAATATAACTCATACGAAATAACTTTAAGAACGACAAGAAAAACATTAAAATATTATGGTGAGGTTTGTAATAATTTGCTATCGCTGGCCATTGAAGTTATGAATTAGAAAAAGACGATCTACATATTTGGAGCTAGAAAATTTTTAAATTTATGAAGTTCGAGCATTTAAAATGGAAAAGAACAAAGAGAAAAATGACGGACGAATATAGCATCTGGTTCTATTGGTTCTGGTGCCACTTTCGCCATTTTAACAGAGAACTAGAAAGAGATGACTAAAAATGTCAAACCAAATTTGAACAAATTGATTGATTTCAGCACCAAAAGTCCAAAACAACAAAAAATATACATACTAAGCTATGTAAAATTAGGATTAAAAAAAAAATGGAAAAAGATGTAAGAATGAAAAATAAACTAATTAAACATAAAAGTAAAAGTAAAAGGATATAATTAAAAGAACTCACATAACCATATAACAAATGACCTTGAAGTTATAGTTATTTACAAAAATTCCACTTAACAATTTACATCAATGCAATTGTAAAAGCAATTGCATTTTTGCCCTTTTTCGCCACCTTAGTTTTTTTTGCAGTTCTACTCACATTACTTTCATTTACATACATCAATGCAATTAACCAGCAATCACATATGCGAGTACAACTTATTTTTTAATAAAATAAAAAGATTTACATCATTATAATTTTATGCATACATGAAATAAATAAATAAATCCATGAATGCCTACAGAAGAGTTGCAAGAAATGGTAGCGCTTGCATTGTTGCGATTGAATATTGTATAATAAACTCTAACTCTAAACTATGAATTTTATATAAGAAATTGCTGCTTTCCTATATTTGCAACATGCAGTCGGGTTGCTGCAAGCCACCAACGGCATGCGGGTACAGCTACGTGAACCCGACCCTGTGGGAGAATCCGGCGAACCCGACGGCCGACCCAGACTGCTACAACTGGAGCAACGACCAGAACCAGCTGTGCTACAACTGCAACTCCTGCCGCGCCGGGCTGCTGGGGAACCTGAGGAAAGAGTGGAGGAAAGCCAACACCTTCCTCATCGTCGCCGCCGTGGTGCTCATCGTCGTCTACGTGGTTGGCTGCTGCGCTTTCAAGAACGCCCAGACTGAAGACCTCTTCGCCCGTTACAAGCAAGGCTGGGCCTGAACTTTTAGCTAGGGTTTGCCCAAAACTTCAGTAGTGTATTTGTAAGGTAATGTGTAATTCCATTTCCCACTAGCAATATTTTTTTAGGCTTCTTGCAATACAAGATTCCTGCTTGCTCTATGTAGTAAATCATGATGTGACTGAGACTGACTGATGCTTGCAGTTTGAGAACTCTAGAACCAATAAGCTCAATGGACAAGCACTCACAACAATATAACCCTTCAACTCTGAGAAATGAAAGCAGGTCCGTAGAGAGTAGATACATTCATACCATGAAAACACAAGTGACCAGCTTGAGGAACTGACGAACCTAGCTAGTTAAGCCGTCCATTATAATTAATTACTCTTCAGAAACTTGCAAGTAATCCTGGAAATGCTGCCCCGTCTAAGCTTCTATCGAGGCCTTTCTCGAGAAGACAATGTACATTGGATCTGATCGTCCGGGGTTAGGAGATATATCCACAGCCTGCAACCCCAATCCCCATACACAACTTAGTGAAGAGTATATAGAAGAAAACCAAGCCTGTGAATTGTGACCATATCCTCCCTAGCCCTGGCCTTTCAAGGACACAAAACAAAGCAAAGCAAACAGCACAATCACCTGAGGCGGTTCGAATCCTCCAGCATAATGGAAGTATGACCCAACAATCATAACATGGTCAGCATCCCCGGTAGATGTCCATATTGAGATTGCTTTCGTGAAAAAGCAGCGGTTAGAAAAGCTGGAAAACGCGAAAAATGGTTGACATAAGAGACCGGTAAACAGAGCAGAAGGGGTGTTCAGATGAAGCTAGCAAGACAAAATGACATTGCCATCAGTTATTTCTATGAGCATGAACACAGCATGTGAGCCTGAAATAGGTTTCTGGCGCTTGTTGCTACAGCTGACATGAAGAAGCTAAGGAAGAGCTTGAAGCTGTAAGTATACACCAATTCCCATCCAGAGAAAAAGAACTTGCCTCATTATGGCTAGACCCCCTGGCTTCAATATGCGGCTCATCTCCTTGAATACATCGAGTGGTTTGGTCAGGTAATCCACACTGACCTGTTTGTCAAACGTGTACCCCATTAACAATAATATTATTCAGTTCTCTCGGCTCAAGGAATTAAGTAGTAGTTCAAATGTGCAAAGAAATAGAGTTGACATACCACATTAGTTATGACGTCAAAGGAATTGTCATCAAATGGGAGTTTCGGTTCCACATTCAAGTCTTGCACAATGTACTCTGTCAGAATCTAACAAGGATTGAAGAAGAAAACCACGATCAGTAAGTGTTTGGAGGCCTTTGACATAAATAGAGAAAACTAATCAAACACTTGAAAGAGATTAAGAGAAAGTAAGTTCTACAGGATTCCGCTTGAGCTCTTCTTCATTCATTCCCATCCCAACTATACGATCTTGCTTGTATCCTTTGGGGTAATGGCTGACCTAAACACAAAATTATGACAAAGATTCTGTTAATGCATGCAGAACAGATAACTCAGAATGTGGGATGTTACAGGCAGGAGAGTTTCTTACCCAACTGCTACACATGTCCAGGATGCTTACACCCGGAGTATTGCTAGGAGGGAGAACCTCCGAGTAATACTTTGTTAGTGCAGCAATGGCCGGGTCATCGATATGTGTAACAAACCGTGGGGCATCATAGAACACCGAATCTGATGACCTGAGTGCGGGAGTTTTGGAGTTTAGACATCAGCTTCTTGAAATCAGATGACTAAACCAAAGGAAAGCTGATAGGAGTTACACTTTGCAGTTTGCATTACTGCATAGGAGATGAGAACTCAAGGGACCAAAGCAAACGAAGGTTCCAGATAAGCATACAACGAAATGCAACAGAACCAGCATGCTGTCAACTAGTTGAAACTTGCAACTGAAGACAGAAAGTGTAGCTTTTGGAGGGCTTACTCATCAAATCTCTGAAAATCTTCCTCCTTGAATGGGAATTGTTCCGGCCAATCAACATTCTTCAAAACCTATTTAGATAAGTGGTAGAAAGGATCAAACACCAAGAGCATGTCAAAAGTAGTGCATAGTTCATAGCAGAAATGCACTCGAGCCCTTTGGGTAGTCCAAACCCTCAACCCAATCCTGGAAATATCTCCCAAGTCACCCCATCAAGTCAATTACACTGACTCTCCATACAGCTACATGCCTACATGATATCCCAACCATAAATTACCTTGATTTGAACACCATAATGAGTCTAATCCTAACTACCCAGATGGTAAAATTTCGGAAACTCGGACTCCCATTCATTAGTTTATCCCAATCAATGAAGCAGTTCTGGAATTACAAGTGTTCAGAACCAAAATTTAGCAAATAAACGAGCAAAGCAAAGCAGAGGAGATGAAAAGTTTACTTCTTCGACGGCACCCTTCTGCCTCGCGGAGGCAACGAAACGCTTGCCGCCAAATTCACCATCCATGCCCACAAACAGCGACAGGAACGAAGCACCTCCCACCCCTATCACCAGCCTCCGTCGTGCAGTAGCAAATCTACTGCCGTTTAACTTCGCCTGCGCTTTCGAAAACCCACCACAAGCACAAGCACCAGCGGGAACCCAGAAGCTGGGACGAGTACCAGAAGTGCGATGAACCGCAACAGCTAGAATCGGTGTCTTTGGATTATGTAAAAGTCCAAAGCGAAATGCCATTTCTGGGTTTAAAAAATGGGGAAAGTTCGTTATAGTAATATTTACTATTGTTAAGTTTTAGAACGTTGCTGTTGCAGACGTAGCAGCTGCAGATTGGATGTGGTTCATTCATGGAGGATTGGTGAGTGCCTCGCCACCGTGCTTCGTTTTCCATCTCCTGATGCTGTCGGACTGTTAGGTGGGCTGTTCGAGTGAATTTTGGGCTCCCTACGTGGGCTCGCTTCGCATATTAGAATCCATGCCCTCTCTACGCCAAGGTTGTCAATACCGCCTTAGCTTGGAAAAGAAAATTTCAATGGAAAAGAAGATGAAAGGTGACCAACTGACCATCCATATTTCTCCTTGTGTGTGAGAGTGAGACTGCTGATAAGTAGTCCCTAATTGGCCCTTAGTAGCACCAAACAATAAATTTAAACATATATACCATTCTCGTAAAGAAATTCAGAGTCCGAGAATCTTTAAAACCCAACAGTCAACAAGTGCTACTAAAATCCGTTACCAGCGCTGTAGTTCCCAGCAAACATACAGCAGCCACATTTCTGTTAGCTTTCTTGGTCCTAGATAAGGCAAGCATTTGTGTTTTGTCGCTGCAACTTGGAGCACAATCAACTTACACATAAACTACTACAAGACCCCGTACGAGAATGTCAGCATTTTACACAAAGAAGTTTTTTCCCCCTGCATGTACTTAAACTCAGCAAAGTCTGGTGTCAAACTTGAGACTGATCCCCATGCTGAAGAGCTCCTGGGACAACAGCTTAGCTCCATAGGGGATATTCACCTTGACAATGTCGTCGACGGATTCACAGACACGGCAGTAAGGGCCCCTGACCTTGCGCCCACCGGGGACAGATCGCTGAATCACATTGGCGATGTTCTTGCAGTTCTGGCAGATGTGCAGCTGGGAGGAATCGCTGAGCGTGTAGAGCCGCTCGTAGAGGTTTGCTGATGCACCGTGGGCTATCAGGCAGTCACGCTCCATCTCGCCGAACTTGATCCCACCAAAGCGTTTGCGATCTGCAACCGGCTGCCTGGTGAGAGGGTGAACAGGCCCCGTGTTTCGGAACTTGACCTTGTCCTCGGCCATGTGGATCAGCCGCTGGTAGAAGGTCGGGCCCATGAACACCAGTGAATCGACCATTTCTCCGGTTCGACCGTTGTATAGCCTCTCGTTTCCCCATCTAGAAAATCCAGCCCTGTTTTTGCAAGAAGATATGAGAATCGCTGCTCTCAGTCAATTAAAACTGTAAATGTGAGCAAGCACAAAGCAAACATGGACAATTTCTCAATCAAATACGCTGGTCCGACTTCTAACATTCACCTCTGTAATCGAATTTAACATTGATGCAGACCCCACTTTACTATTGTCTCTTCTATACTTACAGTTCTAGCCTTGTAATAAAACTCCAAAAGCTTGTGGGGTCATTTAGTCAATTCACACATAATTCATCTATTCTAAGAAGTCAAAAAGTTGCAGGACCACCCAATCATTCCACGACCATTTACGTATTTTAATAATCTCACAGATACACCTTCATCAACTATTGACTCAAATGGAACAGGGTCTACAACAAGAATGCATAAAACCAGAACTTAAGTTTGAGGAAGTAATTAGTATTTGTCACCTGTGTAGCTGGTCTGTGATGGACTCAACCGAGACAGTGGAGAAAGGAGTTGCATATCTCATCGTACCACCGGAAGCAATCCCTTTCGCCAGAGCAGCCTCCAAGAGTTGGCCAGGAGTTTGACGTGAAGGAAATGCATGTGGATTTATGACCATATCAGGCACTATTCCTTGTATTGTGAAGGGGAAGTTCTCCTGAGACTCTATGAAGCCTAGAACACCCTTCTGCCCGTGCATGCTTGAAAACTTGTCTCCTAGTGTTGGAGACCGGACCTGCAGAAAGTCGGGATACATAGAAAGTGAATCAGCAGGAAAGGACAGCCATACAAATAAGCAAGAGAATCCATCAAGGATTGTTCTCACAGTAACAAAACCTCTAATGCTTCATGCAGGCAGCGAACATTCTCACAAATACTTGAAATAATATCCTCTAGACAGTTATGGTTTACCTGTCTCAATGATACCACAGCAAAGTTCTTTCCCTCGTCATTAGCAGACAAAACCACCTTCTGGACCTTGCCTCTTTCAGTGTGCTTCAATTTGATACTGTAATCAGCTCCAGACTCACCGCATTTCCCCACAACAATATCCCCACTCTGTAGATCTGCTCCAATTGAGGGGAAACCATCATCATCGAGACTATCAACTCGACCAATCTTGCTCTGTATCTTCCCAAAATGAACAGGGTCATCAGACTTTCTTCTTTTTTCCTCCTTGTTATCAACCTCAGCCTTGTAACTCCTGATGTGCTCGGTTCGGAACATCCCACGCTGTAGAGAAGCCTGGTTCATCACCAAGGAATCCTCTTGATTGTACCCCAGATGAACATTTACTGCCACTATACAGTTCTGGCCATTGAAAAACTCAGGCCTGGGAAGAATTCCATTGTGGCCAAGTGGATACCATGGTTTCCCTAGACAGTCAGAAGTGGTGGTTCTGAAAAGAGGCCTTTGAGGGTAAAACAGCTTATGAGAAAGTGTATCAACTCTGATGTTGGGGTTTGTAGTCGAGAAACCAATAGCTTGTTGGCAATGCTTTTGCGACTGATACAGTACTCGCCTTGCATGGTCGTGATTTGCAAAAGGGACGATTCCACAACTCAAACCCAACAGGAATGACATGTCGAGTTCACAGTGTGTGTACTTCGCAGCATGCTTCCCATCACAGGACCTTAAGAGATTTTTTATGCTCCAAGCTGTAGAGCAATCCTCTTCCTCTTCAGTCCCAATGAACTCAATGACGCCATCGTCCAAAAGGGATTGGAACGTGTACGTCTCCCCTTTCGATGATCTTATCTTTGCTAAGTTCTCAACAACAATTAGAGGACGCAGAATCCTTCCAGCATCGGAAAAGATACGCACTTCTTTCTGCTGCTCATCCCTTTTAATTTCCACCTACAAGGAAAAAAGCATGGGATAAAATTGATTGCCTGGCAGAAATCTGAAAAGGGTTATAAGAATGATTTAAAAAGTACCTGATGTGGCAGCCTTCCTTTCCGACGCATGCGCCTTAACTTTCTCACTAGCAAATGAGGAGTTCCACTAACTCCTACCCATTCCCCATTCAGAAACACTTTTTCATTTCCATCCAGTCTAGTATAAGTACCTTCAGCAAGTCTATCCATCCCAAAGTTAGTTAACTTGTCAATTAAAGGAGTTGTTATGGTTGTGCTGACAACACCTGTGATGGATAGATTCTTTACAAGACCACAGTTTTCACCATCAGGAGTGGAGAGAAAGCAAACTCTACCCCAGTGAGAAGGGTGCCTGCATCCAAATAATTTGATATTAAATCCACAGGTTACCAATTGTCACACAGACCTTAGTCCAAGTCTATATGTATTCTTCACTGCTCACATTCTACTGTAAGATGCTTAGAAGTAGAAAGCAAGAAACCAGGACTTAGCATCAAACCAAACTGATAGGTAAAGAAAATGCATGGATAAACTAATTATATCACTAACCAACCACGCCTGATTTCTCAGCATCAAAGCATGATTTGGACAAAAACTAAGTTCATTATCTGCTAGTCAATGACTCATATCTAACTTAGCATTTACTGTTAAGTACAAACTATGGAGCGAAAAATAGGGAATCAATCCAACTACCGACAAGAGTATCAAGGAACTGGATAATCTACAATGAATGTCCATTAAACCTTTCCATTCTTCAAATGCGAAATATATAACAAGAAATCTAACACCCAATTGCCAAACTGCAAACCGACTCCCAAGTGACAGCCTAGATATTCCAGCTCCTTCAGATATAGGGCAGTAAAAGTGCATCAAATAACGAATCAAACAATTGATGTAAGAGATGAAGACTCCAATTGGCAGGCAGTTGTAGTCCTGCTTGCGGTGTAATCATGCAAGCCTTAAAGTGCATCAAATAACGAATCAAACAATTGATGCTTCAGTTTTTGGCTGCTCAACAATAAGCTCAGTAGGACACATGAAAAAAGTTACCACTAGGTTTTCAGAGACTTACGGGTATCTAGCATCTCCAACTTTCCCAGTGTACAAGACCTGCTGGCGAGTCCTTCGCAAATCAATCATCGTTTGCAATGGATTTGTGCGGCCAAGGTTCGCCACAACACCTGAAACTCTCTCCATTTTCTTCCAAGGATGGCACCATGCTCCAGTGGAGAATGCTCTTGACAAACCATTGGTTATAACAGAAGGATCCAGGTAAAAAGCAACTGGTTGGATAGGTCGACCATCATCAAGGGACTTCTGCAGGGTCTTCTTCATACGTTTCTGAGCATTTGATATGTGAGCTTTCAACTCTCTCTCAAGCAACTCCCCTGCCAACTCAATCCTTTTGTTTCTGAAACTATCCCTATTATCCGATTTCCTCTGACCAGTAGAGGCCAGTAATAGGCACTTCACCATATACCCTAGAAATTGAGCCTTTTGGGTAGGATGTTGCAGATTTGGAAAAAGATACATGCTGATACATTCCTCCATGCGCTCAGTAGGTGGGAATTGGGTCTTGTGTATACTTTCATCAACATATTCCAGTGCTTTTCTCCCCCTGCGGAACCCCTCAAATTTCTCGGCTTCCTGAATTGAGGCAAAGAGTATATTGACAACGTTTGGGTCATTGTTGTCATAATCTATCAGATCCACAACTTCTTTGTCAGATCTGACACCGAGGGCAAAGAACAAGACCCACAAGGGCACTTCAGTTGACAAGAAATACACCATAAGAACTTTCTTTTCTCCTTTGATTTCCTCACCTCTACTGAGACCAGCTATTCTAACAATCAGCCTGTGCCTCTTAACCTCTGATTTGTATGCTACGGTCCATGTGGGACTACTCACAAGCCAAAGCCTCTTCATGCATATTTGCTCTTGAGCAATGAAAACCTGTAATGTGGAGAAATGTATAAAAACATTAGTAGAATGAACAGAAAGAATGACCACACAACTTTACAGATTGGTAGCTTAAAAAAAACAGACCCAACTAGAAAAAGAAACATAAACTCACTTTCTCAGCACCCTTTATCACAAAGTAGCCTCCCTGATCGAAATCACAATCAAGTTTTTCGTCTGTCTTCATCCAGCACAGATCAGACTTCACCATCACAGGAAGACTCCCTATTACAATCTCTTCAGTCTCATTGTTTTGTATCACTTTCTCAAGGATTTTGTCCTTCCCCGTCTTGAACTTGTCACTTCCAATAAGCTTTGGCGTGTACACCTGATATAATTGCAAAGTACAAAAAATACATGTTAGAAATTTCCAAGATAGGCAGGGAAATGGTCTGCAATCAAGGTATTCTCAGTAATTAGATCTGATTTTCTTTTCTAGAGTTTGCATCAAGGGGAGAAATGATACCGTCAAATGGATATCACATAACAGAGGACAAGGCAATACAAGAAAAAAATAATTTTGCCTCTCTCTCTCTCTCTCTCTCTCTCTCTCTCTCTCTAGACGCTCATTCAATTCATCAGGAAGCTAGTAACTCAAAGTGACTAGCAGAACCATATTTAAACCTATTTAATATATAATGCTGCTCTTGATTGGAACAATTAATCATTTCCCAAATCTGTCAAACACCAATCCTACAACCAGAAGATATAAACTTGTGGGCTTCACTAAACACAAGCAAAATCCAACTCCAAATTTGATGAAATTGAAGCTTAGGAATGCTATGTTCATGCAGCAAATTCCTCCACAAACCAGCAGCACATTGGCCTCTTTCTAAGACTTGAATTGAATGCAGGAAAAAAAGTGACAAACTAGTAGCCAAAATTTAAAAAAGGTCTGCACTTGTAAATCAATAGCAACAAACAGCAGTTGAACAGAAATCAGAAGTTCCACTTACCTGGAAAGTGACTTCCACTTTGATCCTTGCAGCATAGGTCATGTTCTGTAGGCGTGCATCTCTAGGGAGGAGCTTGCGCTCCGTCTTCTCTGAATCCGATTCAGCCCAAAAGGTCGGCTTTTCAACGGTAACCTTTCCGAACTTCACCGAAGCATGCCTCCACTCACCATCTCCCCTCTTGGAAGGGTCATATCCCGGCTCAATCAGAATCTCACCAAAGGAATCAAAAACCCGTTGCAGACCATTGCTGACGAAGTCATTGTACGAGTTGATTTGGTGACTGATGAGACCGTACTCATTGAAAAACTGGGTTGCTGCCTTCCTACAGAAGTTCGTCAAGTTCACTTCCCCTATCTCCTTTAACTTCTGCATGTTCTCCCCTCCATTATCATCATCATCATCGTCGTCGTCGTCAAATAGATCATCAATATCAAACCGCTCAAACCTCTCAGGAGCCTTCTCATTTCTACTGCTTGTCCCCACATCTTCTTCCATGAAATCTGGTGAGTCCATACTTTTACTGAAAAGTGGAAAGGAAAAATCAGGGGAACTTCAACAGAAACCCATTAAAAGCATGTATTTCGTTGAAATGATTATGGGTAACAACACATGCAAACGATCGAAACAGCTGAAAGGAAACAGAAACCCTATGAACAAACAAATGCCATGCCGTTGTTTCAACTTCGGAGGCAAAAATGAAAAATCATACCTAGCAGCCCAAACACGTCAGAGTCACGATTTTCCTAACACGACAGGAGGAAGAAGCTAACAAGACATGCAAACCCGATCAAAAACAGCTGAAAGAAAACAGAAATCCTATAAACAAACAAATGCAGTTTCTTGGCTTCAATTCCGGAGAAGGAAATCCTACCCAGTAACTCAAATACGCTAAAGTTGCGATTTTGCTAACAAGAGAGGCGAAAGAAGGCAGGGAACTCACCTGGGTCAGTCAGTCAGTCAGTAGTCACTAAACCCTAAACCTTTGGACCCTTTTTCTGACTCGTTAGATCGCTTTAGAGAGTCTCCGGTGGGGGGGAAATCCTTGAGCCCGACGGCTGGCTTCACAATGCGAGACTGATTCTGCGTGTGATGATACTATAGTCTTCGCGCAGGCTTTAGACCGAGGAAGAAATCTAAAAAGAAGGCACTGATGGAGTGACAGTGATAATACTGTGGGTAATTAGCATAAATGGTCACAAACCTTTTCACTTAGTACAAAACAGTCACAAACTTTTAATTTATAATCATTTGAAAACAAAACTTTTTCACTTGGAACAAAACGGTCACAAATTAAACAGTGTGACCATTTCATACCAGTTCAAACTTTTGTTACCGTGTCGTTGCAAATTAGACTTTTGGTGACCGTTTTGTACAAATTAAGTTCAAAAGTTTGAACGCTCAATCAACGTTACTATTCACACTAGTTGTATGGTGGTTTTGTTAATGTATGTGAATGATATTATGTTGTTTAGGATGACAATGAGAGAATTCAATGGCTCACAAACGGGTTCCAGACTGCTTTTTAGTTGAAAAAACTATGTCTACTTCTTACTTTCTTGGTATCGAAATTGAAAAGTCAACTGAGGGCATTCTTATTCGGCAAAGCAAATATGTCGATGAACACATGACCTGACATCTTATATGTCGTTCAAGTGGTTAGTCTCATATACTTAACGAACAAACTACCCGACCTCAAAACATGACAAACATTTAATTTGTAACGATTCGGTAACAAACCTGCACTTAAAACAAAACGGTCATAAATCAAATAGCGGTGACCATTTTATACAATTTCAAAGTTTTGTTACCGTATTGTTACAAATTAAAAGTTTGTGACCATTTTGTACTAAGTGCAAAGGTTTGTTACCATTTATGCTAATTACCCATAATACTGTAATTTCCGGCAGAAAAATGAGTTTTACTTCAGCAAAAAACTGTTAAACAAATGGCACTGGTATTGTCAGGCTTAGGAGAGAAGAGAAAACAAAAAATAAATAGCAGTAGCCAGTAAGTAAGGTCATGGACTCATGGTGCCGGCCAGTTGAATCGGTCATGGCCGGCATCAACATATATAAATGAATTTATGAGTTTTAAGCAAAATGATATAGTTTTAATAAATTTAATTAATAAAAATAGATATATTATTTATTTTATCAATATAAAAATGAAAAGTTGTAATTTTCTCTAAAAAAAAGTTGTTGTAATTTGTTGGATTCAATCATAAGCATTTAGATATCGACGTTAAATGTTATATTTAAATATAAGTATTTGTTATTTTATTTTAAATTTGTATTTTATGTAAATATGAATATAAATTATAAGTAAATAGTTTCAGATCTATTTTTTATATATTTAAATTTATTTTATGTTAATGGTTTTTCACACTTCTAAGTATTTTATTAAACCAGCACAAACCGAATGTATCACTGGTCGAACCATTTCACTTGCTAAACCGATACAATGATATAAACTGGTTTGACAACCTTGAGTAAGGTTACTTTTATGGACTCTGCCATGGTGACTTATAAGTTATAATGATTTTGAGAAAATGATTGACCGCTTTCTGTAATCAGCCAACCGCTTCTGATAAATGGTTGACCGCTTGCGAAAAATGGCAGAACGAATGAACCATTGCTATTTGCTAGTGAAGTTGGTATTTGATTATGTACATCCAATGTTAATGGATATGCTTATTGGTAATAGAGTTGAGGTGATTACAAAGCTTGAAGCATACAGCATAAGTTTCTCAGATGATTGTTCTCCTAGAAACTGCTCTGTAGGTTTGTTTCTTAGATTTTACTTGCTTTATAGTAGCTTTCATCTTTCATCCAGGCTTATTTTGCTTCTGTTTGTAGGAATTCTATAAGTGTTTTGTGATGGGGCGGTTTGCATGTTATTGTTGTTTTGAAGAGTCTTAAAAAGTAGGGTATCATTGTTGTACAATGATATCATCTTCAATGTTCACAAATCTCCTATCATCTTGCTTCGAGGGTTCTTATTCTAAATTTTTATAAAGATATGCTCTATCTTTATGTTAAGATCTATAATCTTTTAGTGATTTGGTTTTCCACGAGTGACAGGATGTTGCATTACTATAAACCAATTTTGTATTGTAGCCCTTCTGTAGTGATGACAAACGGGTGGGACGGGGCGGGTATCTTAATACCCATACCCGACTCACACCAAGCGTCAGTGGGTAATACTTGCACGGATACGAGGCGGGTTGATCCACTCTTACATGTTAAATGAGTAATTGAGTCTAACTAATTGAAAGATCAATTCTAACTAGTTGAAGAAAAGTCAAATAGAGAAATATAAATAGATTTTATTAAAAATTGAGATATAATGGGTCAAGAACGGGGCGGGGCGAGTAATATTCATCCCATCACGGGTGAGTCGGGTAATACCTGGCGGGCGGATTCAAAATTTGCTTAGCCTTCTCTTGTCCATTATTTTCCGATTGTAAGTGCAAGTGTGCCATTTGGTTTACCATTTGCCGAAAGCGGTCGCCCATTTATCTGGCGAGGTTGACCATTTTTCAAAAGCGGACGACCGGTTGTCAGACGTGGTTTACCTTTTTCTCCAAATCACAGTGATTTATTCATCATCAGGTCGACCATACATATAAGTGGTCGACCTTTTTGTGAATGCGGTCGACTGTTTTGTCCAACTGTCCAAGTAACAGTGACATACCTAAAATCCAAATTTTATAAACAATTATTTTAATTGCTAATCTAGCACAATATACTTATAGATATGTTAAGTAATCTAAACTAGCAATGATGAACTCAATAACTTATTTGCTTTACCCACCCATATCATCAAAAAATTAATATATCTAAACAAAGAAAGATTTAGAAAACATTTTCCAACTCTAAAACAAGAGAGTAAACTCTGTAATTGTGGGTATTTCTAATGTTTTTAGTGCCATAAAAAGGAAGTTATTGGTGCTTATGGGATCTACTCCAGGGACATGCAGCTAGCAGATCATAGAGTTGATGTCCCCTAGTTGACATGGGCCAATAAACAAGTGGCTAATCCTATTGCTAAGAGACTGGATAGGGCTCTTGTAACAACTGAATGGATAGCTTCCTTTCCTCGTAGTGCTGTCAAGGTTATTCCTCCTGGTTTGTCTGATCACTGTGGTTTACTCATACATACTGATATTAAGGCTAAGACTCTTCCTAGGTCATTCAAGTATTTTAGTTTTTGGAACCAACATCTAGACTTTGACAAATTGGTTAGAGAAGGGTGAGACCATGCAGTTTATGGGTGTAAGATGTTCTGTCTCTATCAGAAACTAAAGCAGGTGAAGATCACGTTGAAGAAGCTGAATCGAACCCACTATTATGATATTCATGAAAGAGTCTTAGTGGCTAGAGCAGCACTTGCAGTAGCTCAACTAGAAGGGCTGGAGCGCCCTTCTCATGAAACTTTAGAAGCTAAACGTGGGTGCAAGGTCCAGCTTCTTGAGTTGCAAAGAGCTGAGGAACTGTTCCTACGCCAGAAATCTAGGCAACTGTGGATTCTCATCTGAATTTTTTCAGGACAACTAGTTTGTGGTGGGTAATCTGGTAATCCAAGTTGTCCAAGAGTTCTTTATATCTGGCAGATTACTCAACTAGGTAAACAACATAATTATAGCTCTTATAGCAAAGATTCATAATCATGTACCATGAAACAGTATAGACACATCTAATGCTGCAATTTCTTCTATAAGTGCATTTCTAAAATATTCATAGCATGTAGGCTTAGAGAGGTCATGCCTTCTATTATTAGTCATAAACAGGACAGGACCCCAGAAAAGCCTTGAGGGAAGTATCTTGGCAACATAGTTATAGAGCACGTTGCAGCAAGATATTGGTTGAGTTATTTCATTTGATATGCATTTGCTACTTTTGGAATTAGATATAGGATGGTAGAATTCATTTCTCTTGGCACAACACCATTCTCAAAAATCTCGACCCATTTTTGTCTAAATTACATGTAATTTTACTTAAATTACTTGGGATATTACTTTTTATTACCTACTATTTTAGCTATGATGAGGACCCCAATTTCTGAAATAATTTAACTACATTAAAAGCTTGTTTCTTATTTTACATTAAAAAATAAATATTTCCAATATTTTCCTTTTAAATTACAAACCTATATGGGTTGATCTACCCTGACCAGCGTCCCTTGTGATAACTTACTTGATCTACAATTGACCTGTCACAGATGGGTATGGATATCAAGATACCGCTACGTGCTCCATCATTGTCATTCCTAAAGACATTGAGTCAAGTGGAGTATGTGTCACTTCTATACTAGAGTATTCAACTCAGCGGCGGACGTACGGGACTTTAGGGACACCCCTAAATTTTGGGAAATGATTATTTAACCCACGGTGGTAATGTACGTATGGATAAAAAAAGATATAATTGATAGTGAGGGACACCCCTGAAATTTGAAAAAATGATTATTCTATTATCATTTTTTAAATTTGTGTATGTGAATATAAGTGGTAGGTTGGGTAATTCAAACCTAGAGCACTATTATTATTAATAAACTTAATTTCCATTAAACTACAACTCATTTGTTGTTCAATTTTGAACATTGTATCATAGTAAAATGTCATTTCATATCTCTACTTATTTTCAAAATCTAGCAATTAAACTAACTTCAACCTACCTTAATTTGTATCGATTTTATGGTTGTACGACAAGTGTTGAAAAGTCATTCGGCTTTGGATTATATCAAGAACAAGTTTACAAATCGAATATGCGATAAGTTCGTGAATGATTGTCTAGTAGGTTATATAGAGACAATTTTTTTTAACACTGTAGACAGCAAGTGTATTCTATAATTATTTCAGAATATGAAAACACATAATGGACTTTTTTTAACCTGTACGAGTAAAATATTTTCTTATTTACATTTTATTTTTATTAATTATTTTATATTTATTTTTTAAATAAGGACACCCCTATGAAAAATTCATGGGTCCGAAACTGATTCAACCTGAAGCTGGTGTAGCCCCATCTTTTGCCAAACTTAGGGAGGTCACCCACAGACACTCTGTTATGGCGACGGCCGCCGGAGCCTCCGACCCAGTCGTTACAAACATCGGCTGCAGCAGCCACCGGCGTCCGATTAAGAGGATGATCATTAGAGGAAGCAGTGTGTCAGAGTAAGATTGTATGGACAAATTACATGCCATATAGATATTCAGCCAAATTACACGTCTTAAACAAGCTTTAATCGTAGAAAAAACATATTCACAATTTCCCCAGCAATGATCTGTTTGTAGCTACATGTTAATATTCTTATTGCCGATGGCTTGGTACGAGCCGGGAATCGCAACCGCCGACGATCCAAACGCTTCGGGATCCTGCACAACTCCACCGCCGATGGCCGCCACCAGGTCGTCGGTCTCCCTCAACGCTCCATGGGCAACGATCAAAGCGATCCCGGAGAACAACCCCACGACCATGTCCTCCGCCACCTCCGTAAACAAAAGCACCAGAATTGTACCGACCAGCAGCCACGACACCACCGTCCTCTGGCCGACGACCTGCCCATTAACCACCAAGGGTTCCTCGCCGCTCCGGAGGACGTAGAGGAACAGCCACGCCGCGGCGACGGCGAGGCAGAGGATGAAGGAGACAGGGTGCCAGAGCAAGGAGAGGAACAGGGCAGATGCGGCGAGGATGGCGTAATTGCTACGGAAGAAGGCAACGTTGGCGTTGATTCTGTCGATGGATTGGTTTAATGTGGCTGGGAGTGTGAGGGATTGGGGTTGGATCATGAGCTTCCATGGCCTGGCGGTGGCGATGAGGTTCTCGACGGTGGGTCTGATATTTTGAGCCCAGGTGGGTGGGATCGTCGACGAAGGAAACGGCGACGGCGGCTGTGATTGCGACGACGATGGAATTGTTCCGTATCTCGTCATTTCTCCCGATCTCCACACCGGAGAGATAGAGAGAAAATGATGCACTTGATGATTTGTCCAGCCGAGGAAAAATGAAACGAGACAGGGGAGGGAGGAGAAGAAGATTGCACAAGCAACCAACTTCCATTGGCGTCCTTGACTTTCGCTAGAGTCGCTGCTATCAATATTTAATATTTATTTATTTATGATCAAAATAATTACTATACCTTACAACCCATGACCGAAGCATGTTCTTACATCGTTGGATTATACGTGATCTACAATCGTTAAATATATAATCCGATAGTCATTTCGATCACCAGCATCCAACGATTATAGTACGCTAGACATTCAATCCAACGGCGTAAGCATTGTAGCCAAATTCATCAACCTCTTAACTGAAAACGAAAATCAAATAATATACAATGCGTCTATGGGATTTCATTAGCAATTGAGCTGCTGAAATTACAAGCATCACGACAGAAAAATGGCAAAAGAAAGAATTTTCTGAAGGAAGAGACATAGCTTACAGAGAGAGAATGTTACAGCAGAGGGGGGGAAAGAAACATATACACTCGACTTATATATGTGTCCTGGAGATAAGTAACAATGGAGGCTAATTTCAAGTCAATACCAGCTCGCAAATCCTGGAGAATAAATATACGTGTAGGGAAGAAAGAATGCTGGTTCATGAAGGAAGGTTGTCCTTCGGAGCAGCAATGGAATCGAGAGTGAGCTCTCCTACGCCCTTTGGTGGACCAATGCTGCAACGTTCTGTGCTGTGCTTCACGATTGCGTCTTTTATCTTTTGAAACTGCAATGTCACCGTGTTTCGGAGGGAAGGATCGTGCATAAGTTAGCGTGTAGCAAGTGAATTCAGTAACCTTGATTATACTAAAGTTCAGCTGAAGTTGGTCAATGGGGTTCGAATTTTTCGGCTGGTCATGAGAGCCTATTCTGAGATTCCCTACAATGATCTGATACTCGTAATCATAAAGCTAACTCAATCTTAATGGACTAAACACTTATTCTATACACTTCGTTTGCATCATCGTGCCTACCCTAGACTGTTTTCCCAAGATAGAGATCACAGAAGATTGTTCAATTTTCTTCTTCGGGTTTGAATCAACAGTCACCATGTGAAAATATGCATAATCTTTTGTTGAGGGTGCGGAAAGAAGATACTGACCTTAGCAAGCGAACAAGAGAAGGCTTCCAGTTGACCTTCAGACCCTCGGTAGAAATGGAAGAAAGGAAGCACCTTAACATTCAGGCTTTTACACATTGGCTTGTTTTCATCAAAATTGACCTTCAGGAATAGAATCTCCGGGTGTTCTTGGGCGGTCTTGCAGAGCTGGCACATCCATTCACATGATAAACTCAGCACAAAGAGGTATTCCACATTACAAGAAAGAACGCCCATGTTTTTTGTCCAACTTTGTCATAACTTTCTATGAAAAAACAGGGAGTTACCGCAAAAGCTTAAAGATATAGCTCAGAGACCATTTTTTAGGCAAGCTAAGACAGGACAAGACTCGGTATGAACTTGCCAAGTCACAAACTTGCGGTCTGCCATAGGAAGAAGCACAAAAGGTAGAAAGAACAAACCAATATATTGTCTTATTCTGTTGAAACCACCAAGAATTAAACAAGATGTAAGTAACAGTCACTCTTTGCATTAAAATTGAAAAATTCACCTAAGCATATCAGGTATCAGAGGGCTTAAATGGCTTTCATCCTTTCTACTCAACTAGTTTGGATCATCTCGCAAAAGGTTATCTACACAATTTCCATCGGTTCTTTTGTTGAAATTAAATCTCATCTTTGCTTTCAGTATAGGTCATGGGTATGTGCTAACACTGCTCAGTAAGATATATGACGTTCTGCCCAGGAAACTCCAGAGTCATAGAATGCTTTACGACACACATTGAGACGCCATAGACCTAAACTAAACCAAAAATGATTTGCCAACTGATTCGATTTTGTGTTCTCATGATGCATCACGTCTACCATAACAAGATCATGTAGATATGAATTTCCTCTCCTGGCTTTTAGCAATCATTGAACATTTGCAATGCCAACTCAAATTGGCACTAACCTAGATTCCAAGATCATGAGTGTAGCATTCTAGCACACAATTCTATGGAAGCTTCTATTAGAACACTTAAAAAGCTATCAAATATTGAATTGGCAGATCAGAAGAAGCACAAATTTTGTTTGTGTTGCTGTCTGAAACGACTCTAAGAAAGCCTGACAGAAAATGTAGCTACACAATGTGAACAGACATTATAAATACCTTGGGAAACAATGCTCGGCAAGAAGCACACCATGTTCCATAAAATTCCACAATAACTAATCTCTCTCCAGCTTCACTCAAGGCACTTAAAAATTCTGGTGTAGAATGAATATCAACCATATTTGGCCCAGCATTTTTCTCCCACCATTTTGGCTGGTCTGTCTCAGCAATAGTTGCATGTACCTGAAGGCAGAAAACAAAATCATCTCAGCACCCAAATAGACCCATATATAAATTCAGCCAAAAGATGTTCCAGCAGAGCAGTCAGTCACGTTATAAGTGGCATCCATTCAACATGCAAACCGTACTTATTAGAAGGCGAATTTCCATCATATACATAGAGTATTGGTTATGGAGAATCAAGAACAAATTAATTGACCTTGACTAATCAACTTCCATAGATGCTTCATATATATTATTTGGTTGACTAACCGACCGCAATTCACAGAACTCCCAACTATGAAAAGTCCAAGTTTTGATAAGATGCAGTATCTTATTGGAACCATTTATGGTAGAACGAAATCGGCTTTCCTAGGCGAACATGCCTGGACTATTTAAGCATATTTTACAGGAAGGTCCAGCCTCATGACCAGAAAGCACAAAAACTAACTTCAATAGTAAGCTTGGAATTACATAACAAGCAAGTGGTCCTGCGAGTTATGTATACCATTTACATATAAATGGTGTAGTCTGCAATCTTGAAATATCATAAGGCCAATACAAGTCAGAGTCAGACATTGTCCATGGCTTGAATCAGCTCCAAAGATTGATCCAAAATGATAGGGAGTAAAGCATAGCAAAACAACCAGCGACTTAAGAACTCCAAGGAAAGCTAAGACGGCGCATTATGTAATTGCGAGTAAGTACGCAGAGCATTACAAACTATGCATGTAAAACATAAGAGCAACATTGATTTTTAGTGATTCAGTTAGTTTATAAACGGTGTTCGTCAACAGTTTCACAGAGAAAATTACCGGACACTGAACTTCAAGCACAATCTGGAATATCAGGCATCGAAAATTCCTAATCACGGCATGCCAATGCTTAAGAATTCAATTCCGACAAAAGGGCACTCCTAACCATGGCTCCAGCTGAAACCCCCCATTAGAGCACCACTAATTACAAGGCAAAACCCACAATTGGGAAGGTAAAAGCTAGTACCTTTAAGGAGTGGAATTGCTTCTTTGGGGCAGGAACAAAGGGAGAGACGCCATCAGAAGAGACGAACAGAAAGGGTGAAGCCCTCCTGTCCGAACATGAGCTAAGGGGCGAAATAGAAGGCTGGGAAGAGGAATTCAAGGTGGAAGCAGAGGCCGTGGTAAGCAGGGAGGAAGAAACCCGAAAAGATGGCAACAGGATAGCATCTGCCATTTACCAGAGAGGAAAGAGCCCTCGGAGAACGAAAATGAAATAGAGCTCAGAACATGAATCCTCAATTGGAGCGGAAGAGGTTAGAAACCATGGAAAACCACCAATTGTTAGGTAGATACGAAGATTTTTTGGTCAAGTTGCGGGGAGAAAGAAGAGGAGAGGATAGGAGAAGAAAAGAAGTATCTGAAGCTGTCGCTGATGCGGGCTCTGTGTGAACTTCTTCTTCTTCTCTTCTTCTGTTGTGTGTGGGTAAATTGTTTCGAGTGAACAAAGAATCCACCAGAAAAGGCAACTGGCCTTTTCTTTTCCAACTGGAATTTGGAAAGGGAAATTACAATCATATGAAAATTCCGAAATTGAGGAAAAGAAAATCCATTGGCAGTTGGCTAGGCGCCTTGACCTGACAGTTAAGGGTCGGGTTGGGGTGGGTTTTGTCAAACCCAAATTCATGGGTTTATCCGCCAAAAAAATCCGGGATAAAATTTGTTGGGTTTGAAAAACTCAAACCCAACCCAACCCGCTGGGTATCTGTGGGTTCATGGGTACCCGTGGGTTTTTGTGGTAAAAATTTACAATAACAAGTTTAACATCAATTTTCTCATACAAATTAATCATACAAAAAACATTAATCCAGAGCATACAAGCAAACCGCAAATGATCAATACAAATTGTTCAAAATTAAAGATAATCATATATAAACAATAAGATTAATTGAAAACTTCTTCCTCGTCAACTAAGTTTCTTCACTCTCCACTTCATAATATCAACTTCATTCTAAACAATTAGAAAGAACAAATTATACATGTCTCCACAAACATATAGAATATTAGTTATTTAAGGAAGATATATTATTTAGAATATTAAATATACCGGGAAAGTAATTATATGTGTGGGCGGGTACCCATGAGGCGGGTTTACCTAAACCCAAACTCAACCCGACCCGGTGAATAGTGTAGCGAGTTTAAACCCGAACCAGGCCCAAAACCCATCAACACGGGTTTTACCCGCGTTGACCAGGTTGGGTCGGGTGGGTACCCATGGGTTCGGGTTTTGTTGCCATCCCTACTGGCAGGTTATGGTTTCTTTTGTTGGTTTGGAAGTGTTGATAAGGAAATACAAAATGATAAAAGGGCTATACGTTTGTCGAGCGATTATGATTTTTCGTTAGATTATAATAAACGTTGGTATATTGGTGAAACAATTTAACCAACGTTGTCAAACTCGTTCATATCACTGTGTCAATGAAGTAAATGAAATAGTACAATCTGTACTATAATTGGTTATTGTTGATTATGACGATTTAAATAAAATACATGAAATAAGCGTAAAATTATCAATTCCAATCAATTAATTAGAAGAAGCCATTAAAAGAGCTATTTCACACAGAGTAATTTATAGTTAGTAATTGATAACTAATAATAAACAATTAGATACGTAAAAATAAAAGTATATAGAATGAATTTTTTTAACGTTTACAACGATTTATGTAAATTGTAGCATCTACAAAAACATATAAGCCAATGTCAATAAAAAGTATTTGCCACGTCAGCCTTTGCTGATCAAACCGCATGTATGGGAAGGGTTAATTTGTCACTTCCTCTCTCTTGCCGTTTCTTTTTCTTTAACAGATAATAACTATAATCTATAAATTCCTTCTTTTACAGTTCCACTACCCACGTCCCTCACATCTTCCTTTTCAATCACTGTTTTTCCCCCATAGTTTAATCACTACCTTTTTGGTAAAAGCCATCTAGACAATGAATTAGTTATTTATTTCTTTTCATTTTGTTTGTTCCTCTTATTCCATTTGCTTTTGAATTAAAAGTTGGCAATCGCAGGTCGATTCGTTGGTTGATCCGTTTTGATTTTGGTTCGGTGAGAAAAATGGGTCACATACACCAGTCGGGTGGACCCGTTGTGAGGTCCCAAATTGGAGGTCAAATGGTGGTATTTTTTTCTTTTGATTTGTAAAATGCGTCTATATTTTGGTTTTCCTTTTCGCCTAACCCAATTTTTGGAATTCGAAGTTGAACATTTGAATATTGATTTTATATAAGTGTGAATTTCCACTATATGTTGGATCCAAATACGACATGTTATTCTGGTGTAATGTTATATGTTATTACTCATATGTTAGGTGTGATTTGATATAATTTATAAATATATGAACAATATAATGACTTTTTTCATATATTCAAGCTAAACTAGGCTAAAACGGCCAGCCTATTGACTCTCAACTCACTTACTCGATCGAACCAATGGTTTAAACCAGGTTGACAACCTTGCTTTTGATCCATTACTGGAGTTTTGTGTATAGTAGTATTTCCTTTTATGATGGTCACAAATCCAAACTCGTCTAAAATTAGTGTTACAGGTTATTAGATATGGGTCCGGTCCGTTGAGCGAAGACTTCGATTTTTATGTATAAATGTATCAAAATTTGAAGTAAATATATGAAATGATCACTTTATTTTATTTCTTTTCGATGCTTACTTTAGTATTATATTTCATAAAGGGGTTATAATAATATAATAAAGTAATCCAAGTATTTGATTCCTATATATCCATCTTTTTATAAACCTTTATCTTTTCCTCACCTATGAAAAATAAATTAGAGTTACCATCTATTTCTTTACTTCTATCCTATGCAACATAAAGAAATACACCACTACAAATGGGGAAGAAAAAAATTTAGAAGCAACCCGGCCAATAGGCCGGGCTCCATGCTAGTTAGTTATATAATATATAAGGGATTTGGTTCAAATTTCATGATTGGTGCTTATTTTTGGAGGCATATGTGAAAGTGCTCCACTATGATGATTACTAGAAAATTCAAGTCCTAATCTAAAGCTGAAAAGAAGAACGAGTAATGCAGAACAAAGAGTTGGTGCATTTTTCTTTCACTCTTCCTTATGGTTCGTTCAAAACGAACTCATACTCCGAGCTGAAACTTCAATACATTCAAACTTCAGGGGGGACATTCAATCTGTGTTTACGAATACATAGACAAACCCAAACCCAACCAAGAGAGCCTCACAGAACAGCATCCTGAGCTCTTTGAACTCATGAGCTAACACTTCATCGGTAAGCAGCCATCTGAGCACTTTGAGAATCATACCACATGGACCACTGGCTATGCCTCAGGCAAAAGAATAGAGCGAGGAAATGACGAAGACCCATTATTCGGGGCACCGGGGACATTCAGGATCGAGGCGATCACATTATATATCTGAACATTCTCAAAAGATGGCACCTTCACTCCCCTCCCAAACCGAGGACCATGAGCAATGAAGATGGTCCTCATGGAGAAGAACGCATTGTCATAACCATGGGATCCACCACACTCCTGTGCTGCGGTTCTCTTCGGCTCCACCTTGAACCCCTCGTCGAGCATCCCTATGATCGGCGGAATCCTCTCGCTGTTGGAATAATGCAGCCTGCTAGGAAGATCTTCCTTGAGATACATCTTCAAATTCTTCCCATTCTTAACTTTCCCCGACCGCAATCCTTCATTCATCTTTGCAACAACTTCTGACGGATCAACATCCGTGGAAGGGCGAATCGAAAGAGCCGGAGTATAATCGGACACCCATTCTGCAGGAATCTTAATCCATTCAGCTAAATCCTCGAGAAAGATCAGCTTTTTATCACAGTTACCAACCATGCCATGATCGCCCACCATGATTATGGTAACATCTTCAAATATCCCTCTCTTCTCTAACCCACCAATCAACCTCCCAATTAAGCCATCAATGTGAGTAACAGCTTCAGTAACCTGGAGATCATCGGGACCGACCAAGTGACCTTGATGATCAGGGTCCTCAAAATACAGAGTCAGGAACTCTGGAATCTCACTGCTGGGCAAATCGAAGTAGCTCAAGACGGTATCAACTCTATCCTCAAATGGAACTGATCCATTGTAGGGCATACAGAAGCCCTTGGGGCAATCCCAAGAGCCCTTAATCACTTCAGAGCCAGGCCAAAAGTAAGTAGCAGCTTTCAAACCCTGATTAGCCAGAGTCTCCCACATTGGTTCGCCGAGCCACCATTTAGGGTCGTGGCTGCCCATATTGAAGACGGCTCCAGTTCTCGGGTCGACAAAATTGTTGTTGATGATTCCATGGTAAGCAGGGTAGAGGCCAGTGACAATGGAGTAATGATTAGGGAAAGTGAGAGTAGGGAATACCGGAATCAGACCCGTCTCAGCCTCCGTCCCGTTGGCGATCAAACGGCGGATGTTGGGCGTCGGAGCCTTGTACTGGTACCCGAACCGGAACCCGTCGGCGGAAATCAACAGGACGACGGGGCGATCCAATTTCCTCAGCGACCGCGCCGCTTGACCGTCTTTGATCGAGGGACGATGAGCCGATTTACCGGCGGACAAGAAGAGGAAGGCGGATGCGGATGCGGCGGAGAGGGCGGCACAGGTGACGAGGAGGAGAGCGATGAAGATGACGGTGGCGGTGGGTTTCTGCGGCGGAGATGAAGGAACTTCTGTGCTGAAAGTGAGAAGAGATGTGGATGGATGAGATGGGTCTTCTTCCTGGGTCGGAATCGGAGTCGGCTTTGCCGTGGTCAACACCGATTCAGGACCCATCTTTGGTGTTTTAATTGCTCTCCCAGTCCCAGCGGCCGAGCAAGTTCAGAACATTGCGACGGTCGGAGATGAGAAGGAGGAGAAGGAAATATGAATGAATGGACTGGCGAGTTGCAGGGAATGGATTGGGTTTATTTGGAGATTTGTTTTGGAGGAGTCAAAGGTCAGTCGCCGACTCACTGTCGAGGTGAAGAAAGAGACGAGAAAGAGTAAAAGGCTGCGTCGGCGTCGAGATTCATAGAGGCGATTCTGTGCCTTGCTGTCGTTAATCTAAGGGCAGGCCGATTAATCTGACGGTTGATAATACTTTTGTAGTCAATTTCTTGGAGTCGTTATACTATTATGGAAAAAAATTCCCTAAATACGTTTAAAATTTTAAAAATTCTTAAAATACAGACTTATAATAATTTTTTGGGTAAATACAATTTAATATCCAAACCTTTCATTTTAAACAATATAATAGCCAAACCTTTTCGAAAACAATCTAATATCCAAATCGTCAACTTTCCGTTCGTTTGACCGTTAGTTGACACTTCAAAAAAGCTTTGTTTAGGGGAAATTGTCACAATACAACTTTGTTTTCTTGTTTTGGCATTGCAGATGAATGAATATTTAGATATTCTATACCATCGTGGTGGAGTCAGAGACTTCCCGGGTCTGGAACTACGATATGTTGGTGGTTTTTCAGAGAAGATATCGATGGATATTGATGAAGTGTCATACTTCGAACTTTTTTGAAGTGTCAACTAACGGTCAAACAGACAAAAAGTTGACGATTTGGATATTAGATTGTTTCGAAAAGGTTTGACTATTATATTGTTTAAAATAAAAGGTTTGAATATTAAATTGTATTTACCATAATTTTTTCGCCAAACTACCAAAATTTGAAGCGGTTCTAGTGAGTGTCTCTTGTTCCACTATTGGCATCAATTGCAATGTCATCGATCCATATGCATCGAGTGAAAGGAACTCGATTTGCGGACAGGGACGACACTGATCGAGTGAGCTGTGCTCGATCTGCGACGCGTGGCATTCATCGATGAGGTTGGACTTGATACACCGGGATTAGCCAGCGGATGAAGATGTGGATAGACCGCCTCGACCTCACTCCACCATAGATAGAGCAGGTAAGACTCGATCTCGTCCGTTCGATTCGCTTCGCCTCGAACCACAGCAAGACACGGATCAAGTGCACAGTAACTTGATGCATGTGGATCGAGTGGCAGTAACTCAAACCACACCCTCCCCCTTAAACCTATAAACACACCTCCCCCATTCCACCACAAATCACACCACTCCGCTCTTTTTCCTCTCTTCCTTCCACCACTCTTGAAGAAAACTAGTATGCTTTGTGGTTGCGGCTAAACCCGATATGTCACACCTTATAGTCTCACACCTATTAGGTCGTCCTTCCACCGGATAGTTCCCTTCTCCTTCACTTCATTCGTGAAACAAAACCCATCTTGGATTCTCTCTGGTGGTTGAAACTACAACCTGTTCTCCAAAGGCACCGAAAAAGTCTAGGCCAGGACGTAACCACACCATATGAATTTCTCGACGGCGCGACCGCCATCACAACACAAACCTAGCTCGACGAATGAGAGAGAACATAGAATTTCAGGATTTTTTTTCTGAAAACACATAGCTTATTCTCGACAAAAAAAAAAGCTCTCAACCTTGAAACCATTTTTCTGCGAAAAAATTCTCAAAATTGAAGTTAAAATAAAATTTAATATATTGAAAAGTATTTTAATCTCATTTCTCGACATCAAATGTAAATTAAAAAAAGCATAAATCTAAATTCACTTAAAATTAAGTGACTAGTTCAGAGGTTACACAATTTAGAAACACTAACAGTATCAGCACAAAATGTAAAGTCAAACCATACTGAAAGTTGTTCGATAATACTCAGTGATATACATTTTGTGTTGATACTGTAATTTAACCATTTCATACTAACAAAAAAAATGCCTACCAATTTAGACTTTGATGGAACAACCGATAGGGCATCGTTTTACTTTTACATATACACTAGCACAAGACCCGGCCCGTTGGCCGGGAGAATTTTATCAAAAAATATGATATATAATAATGAAATGATTGTTTGTACCTTAGTTATGCACATAACATTTTTTAAAGTGATCCAACTATGCATAATGTGTTTAGACCTCCATGAAAAGAGAAAAAAGTACCGTATTAGCATTACATGTAATTACTGAATGAAAAAAGAAATAAATAAACTAATTGTCATTCCTTGTTTAATTAAATCATATAGTTGAATATTAGAGTTGTTTCTCATAATACATACATAATCAACATTTAGGATGAAAGAAAATATATTTCATAGAGTTTAGTATGTACTTTAAGTTCTTTTTCCATAGAGAGCATTCTTTTTTACCACACTGTTAGTAATGAATCTAAAGTTTCTTGATTAGACATATATAAAACATGATATTAAGTTTTTGCTAATAGTTAGTTGAACAGTGTATTGTGTACGAACTTCCCAAATTACTCTCACAACACAAACATGTCTAGCAACAATGTAATAATTTTCACAGTAGCAAGTATTTTTTTTTCATGAAGTAATTCAATAAATAAAAAACCTATGAAAATCATATTATATGAAATATATGTTACTCTTTAAGTTGATGAATGAGCAAGGATAAGAGTATCATACAGTTATTTTAAAAATATATAAGTTGCAAAGTGTCATTTGAGTTGAATGAGATCGCATATTCTCATTATCGCTAACTCACTTATGCTTTTTTGCAATAGATTGTTCAAAATGTGCCTTAAAACTTTTATTTTCCACCAGTGTAAAAGAATTATTTGAACCAAATTATTGTAAAATCGTATAAAAAAGTTGGTAGTAGAGTATTTTATACCGAATTCATAATTTAACCGTGGTTCAACCATTTTATATTGCTAAATATCACCTACCAATTTAGCCTATGGTGTGAAGTTTTATGGTCGAACCACTGGTAGGTACGATCTTTCAATTCAAACTTTAAATAAAAAAATCACTAAAATGTATACCCCTTAAATCTCATAAATTACAATAATCATATTAAGGAAAAAATCATCCAAATGATAATATTGATTTGGGATTTATTGAAATGGGAAAAATCTGTCAAATATAATGTCATCCCCTAAAATAAATCAAAACTCAACATAAGAGGGCTAACAATACCTTCTGAGCAAAGGAGAAGGGCAATTATGTTCTCTTACTCTCTTTTTGCCTTCCTTTTTTTTTTCATTTGTTCTTTCATCTCTCTCTCTCAGTTTTGTATTTCACAACTCTCCCCCTTCCCTTATTCTTTCTTCCCACCGCCTAGAATCGAGAGAAATCGAGAAACATCTCAATTACTTCTCAAATTTTGCGTTCGTAATGTTTCTTCTCCATTCACAGTCCATAATGTGAATCAGAGCACCTGAAACCAAACGAACATTTGAGCATTTATTCATTGACGGAGCAAAGTAGTTTGATAGCTTGTGAATAAACTAGTTACTAAAAGTGATAAAAACAATAATCGTTAAACCAATTGAGTGAGTGTATAGTTAGTTCATCGCTTAAACCATTTTATTTAACAAAAGAATCAAAATGCATAATCAGGTTCATTTTCACTTATTTACATGTATTTGTCGTACAAATTTATTACACATAAAAAATGATTTTGAACCAGCATATCGAACTAAATCTCATCTTATGATTATTGGAACCAATCATGACAGATTAGAAAGAGGTCTAAGGCTATTGGTCAACTGTGTTGAAAATTAATAATAATATAAGAATTATATATCTTTTCCATATGTTCAATACTCCAATTCAATATGCAATATTCAAACAAATGATATATTTTCAACCCCTTCCACAAACTTTTTAGACCAAAAAAACTCTTCCCCCCAACAAAAAAAAAAACACACACACACACACATTTGCAAAGAGATACTAAATCTCAATCTCTTCTCTCACTTTATTTGTTTCTAAAGTTATTGTTGACGTTATTTGTTATTACTACAGGCTATAAAAAAGACTTTTCAGCACTGAAGTTAATCAAGAATGAGTTTATAAATGAGTGTTTAGTTGTATAAATTGGAAAAGGTTTGAGTCTCAAAATAAACAATGAATATATTTTATAAACATTTTAGAATATGAGCCATCACATGTTGATGTGAAAAACTACTCATTAATTGAAATTTTATATGTTATTTTTAGAATATTTTATTTTATTTTTATCAAATTACGCATTTCTCCATAAAACATGAATTCACCAATATAGACTGTGTGGTGCTAGGACTTGTGCGCGAGCCCTTGAAGTTTAACGTTTAGCAGTTAACCCGGCTAAAAGTTTAGAGAACCATTCACCTATCGTTTGTACAAAATATTATTGCTTCGTAGTAGTATAGAAAATTTATAATAATTTTAAGAATTCTAAATGGTTTTTACATATTCAATGCTACATTCGATATGCATTATTTCAAGCAATGAAATTTGAGTTGAAATTTTAAGATTATCCAAAATTGTATAGGTTATAAAAAATTATGAATCACTTATTAAACTTTGCTTTTCAGAAGATTTAATAGGCTAGCTAACCGTGATAGAAAAGTCATCTGCTTTTCAAATATTCACTTAGTTTATGTTTACAATTCAAGTAGATAAAATAAATTTGTTTAGTGTAATTGATTGTGATTATTGTTTTTGTTTGAAGAGATCACGGTTCAAATCTTGATATTGATACTTTTTATATGAAGTAGATAAATAATTGTGATGACAAACTTACTCTTCCTACTTTCACTCTCAATTCACGAAATTTCAAATGAAAAATCTTAAAACATTAAATGTATATTATAGAAAGAGCTTCTTCAACCAAGTAGGAAAGGTATTTTACCTGAAATTATTATATCTTATCGAAAGTGATTAATTGTAAAATCGGAACTGAAATAATATTGATTCAAACATTAAATATTAAATTGTATCATATGTATGATTCGATTTAGACAAAATACCTATGTGTAGCTAAAACATGGATCTTTGTGACAAATATAATAATTATTTGTGACAATCTACACATGATATAAAGATAAATTGGGCGCAATAACGAAAAAGAGCTTCCTAGGATCACTCTCATACCAGGAAATTTGAATTGAGACTCTCATTTTTCATTTTTATCATTATATTATGTGTATATTTGTCACAAAAAATGAATATACTTGTCACAAAGGTCCATGTATTGGTTACACTTCTGTATTTTATCTAAACTAAACTATACATACAATCTAATATTAATATTTGAATGAATGTTGCTTGAGTTCCAATTTCAGAAATAATCTCTTTCCATAAAATATAAATAACTTAAAATAACATATAAATATATAAGCATCATCACCAAACATATTTATAGATTTTAATCAAAGAAATAACTATAAACAATGTAGCGTAGTTGGTTACAATGTTCTTTCTGCAACTCAAAATATTTCCACAGAAAGGCTACTGACAGGCAGAAACGCAACACAATAAAGGAGCTACTAGGTGATGATGGAACGAGGTACAGGGGGCAGGAAGGAGTTACTTATTGCATGTTTGAATATCTATCTACTCTATACAAAGCGGGACAGGTTGCCACAACTTTTGAGACAATAGATGCAGTTGAAACAAAAATCACAAATGAGATGAATGAGGAGCTTCTCAAACCTTTCACTGGAGAGGAAATTTGGTATGCTTTGAAGAGAATGGCTCCAACAAAGGCCCCGGGTGTAGATGGCATGCCAGCCTTGTTTTTTCCAAAGAAATTGGCAAGTGGTAGGCCCTGCAGTCACTGAAGAATTACAAAGCTTGTTAGATGGAGGGGTAATACCAACAAGTTTAAATCAAACACTGCTGGCCATGATCCCAAAGAAGAAAAACCCTCAGAATCCAAAGGATTTTCACCCCATTAGTTTGTGTAAAGTGCTCTACAAAATCCTCTCAAAAGTCTTAGCCAACAGGCTCAAAAAGGTGCTAAATGCAGTGATAACTGAAACTCAGAGTGCGTTTGTCCCCGGAAGAAACATCACTGACAACATTATTCTGGCTTTCGAGTGTTTTTTTGCCATGAAGAACAGGAAAGAAGGAAAGAAAGGGTACGTTGCTGCAAAATTGGATATAGCCAAAGCTTATGACCGAGTTGAATGGTCGTTCCTAGAAGCTATTATGCTAAAGCTAGGCTTTGATGGACGATGGGTAAACCTGATTATGCAGTGTGTTACTACGGTGAGCTACTCGGCACTAATAAATGGTCACCAATCCCCAGTGATAAAACCAACCCGAGGATTGAGACAGGGAGATCCAATCTCCCCGTACCTATTCTTACTTTGTGCGGAAGGCTTATCGGCTGTAACCAGGAAGGCGGTGGAGCAAGGAGAAATACATGGCATTCGTGTGAGCAGAAATGGCCCTGAACTAACCCATTTGTTTTTTGCAGATGACAGCATTTTCTTTGTTGAAAACACCCCTAAGGAGGCAGCAGCCTTAAAGAAGATTTTACAGCAGTATGAAGTGGAATCGGGCCAGCAAGTTAGCCTTGAGAAATCAGAACTATCCTTTAGTGGAAACACGAAAGAAGACCAGAGGAATCAAGTGGCGGCTATCCTTGGAATGAAACAAGTGGATCACCATGACAAATATCTCGAATTACCAACTGTTTTTGGGAGGTCAAAAAAGGCAGTGTTTAGCCAACTGATTGATAGAGTGAGAAAGAAGGTCAAAATGTGGAAGAGCAAGTTACTCTCTACTACAGGAAAGGAAGTATTGATCAAGTCAGTGGCTCAGGCACAAGCAAACTATGCGATGTCTGTCTTTCTCATCCCACAAGGAGTGATCCATGAGATACAAAGCTTAATTACGAGGTTTTGGTGGGGGAGGAAACAAGAGGAAAGAAGAATACACTGGATGAGTTGGGAGAAGTTGTGTCGTCCAAAGCACGAAGGAGGAATGGCATTTCGGGATCTACATGGCTTTAATCTGGCGCTGCTGGGAAAACAGGTATGGAACCTACTAAAAAATCCTACCTCCCTTGTGGCAAAAGTCCTAAAGGCCAAGTATTACCCTTATTGCTCAATCCTAGAAGCTCAGGTTGGGAACAATCCGAGTTATATATGGAGATCTTTGATGGCAGCTCAAGGTTTGGTGAAAGAAGGTACAAGGTGGAGGATTGGGGACGGGAAACAAGCTCGAATATGGTGGGATCGATGGATTCCAGAGGGTCCAGACTACAAAATTGAGACAAGGATGAATGGACTAAATTGGGATGCTAGAGTGGAAAGTCTAATAGATACTGATAACAGAACATGGAAGAGCAACCTATTACAGGCCCACTTTCAACCTACAGACCGTAAAAGAATTCTACAAATTCCACTACCAGTTCACCCCTTTGAAGATACAAAGGTATGGGGGCCGGAGAAACGGGGGCGGTACTCTGTGAAATCGGCCTACTACCTATGGAGATGTAAAAGAGAGAATGTGGAAGGGGAAAGATACGTTCCTATTGATTGGAAGAGACTATGGCACCTACAAATACCCCCCCAAAATCAGGGTCTTCCTTTGGAGATGGGGGAGCAATATTCTACCGACAGGTGCAAACTTGGCAAAACGAATTCCAGATGCGTATGATGGGTGCCCTTTTTGCGGATTAATTGAAACACAAGAACATATAACTCGGGACTGCGACTGGGCGGGCAGAGTCTGGCGCCCTAGTTCATTGAGTAAGATCTTTAGTATGAGTGAGGGGAAGTCAAGTGAGGAATGGATGTGCGAAGTGATGGAAAAATCGACGGATGAGGAACTGGGAGCGTTTGTGACAGCACTCAGGTTTTTGTGGAAGGAAAGAAATAATCACCTATTTAATAATGCAAAGCTAGAAGAATGGGAGATAATTGCAAGATCGGAGCAGTATATGGAAGCTTACAAAGCAGTTCAGATGAAGAGCACAAACCTGGGGGTGAAAGATGAGTACAAATGGGAGAAGCCAAGAGAAGGCAGCCTCAAAGTGAATGTCGATGCATCGATCTTGAAGGAAGGAGGCACGGGGTTTGGATTGGTGGTGCGAGATGCTACAGGAACTTTTCGAATGGCAGCAGCCCACCGGACAAGAACTGCATGGACGCCCGAACTAGCAGAAGCGCAGGCGATTCTCTGGGCAATGAATTTATGCATCAGTAACCATTACCGTCCTCTGATGATTGAATCCGATTGCCTAGTGGTGGTACGAAGGGTTATGGGGGAGGATCGAACGGAGATGGAGATTGAAACAGTTTGCAAGGAGATCAGGCGGGTAATGGAGGAGGATGGCGAGATAGGGATTCGCTTTTGGGGAAGGAAAGGAAATGCAGTGGCTCACCTGATGGCCAGAGTAAGGAGTGGTTGGGAAGAATCGGAGATATGGTTAGACCGGCCATCGGTCTGTTTATTAAACCAACTCATAGCGGACTGTAATCATAGCAACTCTTTGATTTAATAAAATTCCAGGCCAGTTTATCAAAAAAAAACATTTTTAATATATAAAAAAGAACTGGGTACAATAACGAAAATGACCTTTCTTAAATTACTCTCAAGCCACAAAATTTAAAATGAGACAATTCCAACCCATGTTTTGCCATCACATATATTGTAGATTTGCTAACTCAAACCGCCGTCGGTGACTGCTATTATTGCTCCCCGGCCGAGTGACGGGAAAGCAAAGAACGGAGCTAAGCTAGCGAAAATGGCCTACCTGAGCATGGGAGAATCACACCGAAGAATCACTGACTACCTCAATAGGTTCGCCGACGCTATCAACTACCAGGACGGAGATTCTCTGGCTCGGCTATTCTCCGTCTCGTCCGACTCCCCCTTTCTCCTCTCGCTCGCTGACGCTCTCAACGTCTTCCAGGTTTGAGCAACAAAAAATACATCTTAGAATAGGGTTTGCTTGCTCACATAGTAATGGCTTTTCTGATTTGTTGATTGGGGTTTTTCTTTCCGTCGGATTCACCACAATTAGGATGCTAATAGACTGATAAAGCAATCGGAGAAATTCTCGCAATTTGGGGAAGTAGTAGCTCCGTTCTTTCGTTCACTGCAAAGCTATCGACTTGGCAACTTGGTCGATGCTTACGGAGCATTTGAGAAAGCTTCCAAGTTTGTGACTTATTTTTCTACACTTCTTCCTTTTGGGGTTTCCCCTTTCCTTACTTCCAGTTTGCTGTTCTATCCCTCTTTGCTGATGGTGGGGATTCAGTGCCTTTATACAGGAGTTCCGGAACTGGGAATCGGGTTGGGCGTTGGAGGCACTCTATGTCATTGCTTATGAAATACGGGTTCTTGCAGAGAGGGTAATGATGACTTTGGCTCTTCAGAACTTGAATTCGATATCTAGTGCTTGTTGTTCATCCAGTGAAGTGAAGGAGTGAAAAGTTCTTGATACTTGTAGGCAGATAGGGAGCTGGCCTCGAATGGGAAATCACCGGAGAAATTGAAAGGAGCGGGTTCATTCCTCATGAAAGTGTTCGGTGTTCTTGCTGTATGCTTCTCCATTTTTCACCACTCTGCTTTGCTCTGCAGTTTTTAGATGTTATACGAGATCAGAACTACAATGTGTTATGGTGAAGATATTGTTTCTTGGTCGTTACTAATCCTAAGGGATCCTGTGATCTACAGGGGAAAGGTCCGAAGCGTGTCGGAGCACTGTATGTGACTTGTCAGTTGTTCAAAATATACTTTAAGGTAATAGCTTATCATTCCCTTGTCTACTGTAGATGTTTTTAGCATTAAGCTTTTCCTTTGATCTTTCTTTCATTTGGGAGTTCTTGAACATAAAGTTTCAGGAAATGCCAGAATTCTAACAGTTATTGGTTTGCAGCTTGGCACAGTTAATCTATGCCGTAGTGTGATAAGAAGTATAGAAACTGCCCGAATATTCGATTTTGAGGAATTTCCGACAAGGGATAAGGTCAGAAACGTGTTTTTCCGATCGTTGTGTTTGAGTTCCTATGCTTGTGCTGACGGGTTTTTGCACTATTTAACTGAAGTCTTTCCTTTACTCAATGACAGGTCACTTACATGTACTACACTGGCCGTCTGGAAGTTCTCAATGAAAATTTTCCAGCAGTGAGCACCTTGAACATCTGCCGATTGTTAATCCTATTAGTGGCTTTTCACTTTTGAGATGTGCAATCAGATATAGACTTTAGCTCGTATATTGTGTTTTAGGTCTTGAATCCTTAACAAATTAGTGTCTAATGCATTTGTGGTTTCTGAGTGTAATGTGTATTGCAATGAGTTGTGCTCTCTATGTGATTTCAACAAATAAGAACTCTTGAATATAGATTAGATGCTATTAGTTAGCCATCTAAAAGCCTAGAAACACATTGATCCGTCTTAACTTGTGGTTATCTTTGTGACCTTGCAGGCAGATCAAAAGTTGTCCTATGCCTTAACACATTGCTGTCTCAGCAAAGAGGCCAATATAAGGTTTGGTTTGTTGCACTTGCTGCTTTGTTGCGAAACCAGTGATATTTTAACACTTCTAGCGTCAATATTTGGCTGTCTGTACTTGGTGAATGTTGTTCCTCTTAACATTTTCCTGATATCTTTTTTTGTGTTCCTCAGGATGATACTGAAATATTTGATACCAGTGAAGCTTTCAATAGGCATTTTACCAAAGAAACAGCTCCTTGAAAACTATGATTTAGTTGAGGTACATCTCCTTCATTCTCGTTCCATAACTTGGTTCACTGGCACTTCCCTTGATACCTGGGAAATGGATTGTATTATTCAAGAACGTGGAAAAAAAAAAAAATTAATGCAAGGCATAGCATAGCATATTCAAGATTTTAAGTAGTATCCAGGTTGAAGCTTTTTTTCTCCTTCAATGGAATGTTCTAATACCACGGTGTTCCCCTTGACAGTACAACAACATTGTGGAAGCCCTAAAGAGGGGCGATCTCCGACTGCTCCGAAGTGCTCTCCAAGAGAATGAAGATCAGTATGTTGTCATTTTGTAGCCTTATTGAAGTTCAAATTTTTGGAAACCCGTATTTGCAGTTAAAGCTAATCTAGTCTGCGCTTTGTTCTCTTTGTAGGTTTCTACGATCAGGAGTTTATCTTGTCCTAGAGAAACTAGAGCTTCAAGTTTATCAAAGATTACTAAAGAAAATGTAAGTCCCCTTGTTTTGTCCCTTTTTATACACCATGGTGATGATAAGCCGAAACATCTGCTTTCGTCTTCGTGGTACTGACTCGAGCACAATCCCCACAGCTACATCATCCAAAAGCAAAAGGACCCTAGCAAAGCTCACCAAGTGAAGTTGGAAGTGATTGTTAAAGCATTAAAATGGCTCGAGATTGAAATGGACTTGGATGAGGTACTTATTGAATCCCATTTCTCCAGTTGCGTTCTTCCCTTCTCTTGGGTTATGTTATGCTTTACCAACTGAAGTATTTTGTTCCGTCTACATTTGTAGGTGGAGTGCATAGTGGCAATTTTGATATATAAGAACCTTATGAAAGGTTATTTTGCCCACAAGAGCAAGGTTGTAGTGTTGAGCAAGCAAGACCCTTTTCCCAAATTAAACGGGAAGCCGGTTGCTTCTTAGGGATTAAATGCCCTGTTTGGCGACAGTAGAAGGATACGCTAAGTTCTGACCGTGTTACTATAAGCAGCTTACTTCAGTTTATCATACTGAGAATGTCGAGAAGACTTTATATATGTTGTACGTTATAATTCAAATTTGATTTGCAGCCTTCTCTTGTTTACAAAAATTTCATTCCTATTTTCGTAGCCTCCTGTTAACTAACCATTGCTCTTCTTTTACAATTTGAGATATGGCAAGCCATTACAAAATTCAAAGCTTACGACGTGGTAATGTTGCGTGCCAGGAATACAACATGAGCTTGCTCATTCAAGAAGGGGAAAGAAAAAATCAGCAAACATGGTTTAGTCCCAACTCCTGGCACGCATGTGAAGGAAGCAAGGTGTGATGCGAGAAACTCAGAGCTTCGAGCCTAGACGGATTGAGTGGCCATCTCCGAGAGATAACATGTAAAGAGCGAGACAGCATCTTGCAGATGGTTTGAACAAAGAGCTTCAGGGACGGGAGCCGTAAGAACTGTCTCAAAGCAGCTCAACTGGGCATCCCGTGATTCTCCCCAACTACTTATCGAGAGCAGCAACTCGGATATCTCCTCGGCCATCTTTGAGTATGCAATCCTGCACCGACATCCACAGCCATAATAAATAACAACCATGAATCCGTAAAAAAAAATACGAGATGATCCCCTTAGCTCCCATCTCAGACTGACCAAAGTTTACTGCTAAATTGTTTCTTGCGCGATTTAAGACACTACTTTTCAAAATTGAAAGAGTTTTTATGTTTCCTCTCAATGATTGAAAGCAAGTACATTTCGTCTCAAACTCCAACGTCTCAATGGTCATTGACGAGATGGTGATCTTCGAAGTAAATGCACATTGCATATAGCACATATTAATGTCAAATAGGTCAAGCATTCATTGCAGATTGATTCTTTAAAAGGCAGATAAATTATGGATTAGAATGTTGAGAATGAAGTTGTACCTTGCATCGGTTGGCAATCTGTTGCCCAAAGTCTCTAAAGATTCATTAAGCTGACTAAGGAATCCCCTGCATTCAGAATTCTTGCTCTCAAGAGGATCCTGCAAAAGTTACCACCCAGGCAAAGCTTCAGTTGGCCTATTCATACAGTTACTATATGATGAAAAGTCCAGCAACTCATCTATATTGTTTAGTGAAGGAATTTTTGTTGGCTCTGAAGATTCATCAGTTTACTACTTAAGCAGAAAGAAGAACTGATTTGTGCCTAAGATCTTTGCTATGGATATTGTCATCCTCAGCAAGGCAATTCAGTCAACAAAATTGCTTGCATCCAAGGAAAACAACCTGAATCATGGATATTGATCGCAAACATTGTACCTTTTCGTTCATGGTATTGTTATCCTCTTGAAATGAACTTTTAAGCTGTAAGAAGGAAATATAGATTCCAGCTCCCAGCTCCCAGTTTTCAATTTCAGATTTGTGTTCCTCCATTTGAGTAGCAAGTCTCCAAACTTCTGAATGCTTGCCTGCATTGAAAAGATGGCATCCCCTCATAAGCAACAGTCAGACTAGCTCACTAGAAAGATGACGGAAACCCAGCAACCAATTTTGTGTTAAATGTTTGCCTATTCGAAGAATGTTCATGGTGCAATTCAATATATTACAAGTACACTGGAACGCACAGTACGCAACTTCTGGATGCTTATATTACCAGACAAAAACAGTGTATGAGCGACTGAAGTTGTAAAAATAGAGTGAGCCTTCTGCCAGTGTGCACATTCAAGGAAGTGCTCAAGGGCCTTTGACAGATCCCCATGGTAATTGAAATATACTGCCTGCATTACAAAAGAAGTTTATTTAGGGCAAGATTCACCACCCAGGAGATTTTGAACTTAAAAAGAGTATATTAAACGCAACTTCATTAAGAAACAACAAGATTCATAGTGAATGTCAAGTGAGATTATATTCTCCAAACCCGAAGCTTCACACGTGCTCAAATGACTGAGAATGCACTCGAACAATATTTTCATTTTTTCAACAACAGCAAGACGATTTAATGCTTTGCTCAATATTTAACCAAGATCAAACTTCATTAAGAAACAACAAGATTCATAGTGAATGTCAAGTGAAGATTATATTCTCGAAACCCAAAGCTTCACACGTGTTCAAATGACTGAGAATGCACTCGAACATTATTTTCATTTGTTCAACAACAACAAGACTATTTAATGCTTTGCTCAATATTTAACCAAGATCAAACTCAGACAAAGTAAGCTAGAGCTGGATGATGAAGCTTTTCAGGTAATCACTCTGCATCCAGTAATTCAGTTTGATAGACATACCGTAACACTTTTTGTTCCTGTCTATAATCTGAAACTGTAACATCTAATCATCCATGGTCAGACAAACTTGCAAGAAGCCAGGAGCCCCTGCAACTATTGTTCTAGGTTCAATATTATTTGATAAGACCACATGCGATCATCAACAAAGACACAAACAGCATAATAGACAAGGAAAAAGTCGATTCCCTTTGAACAGAGTTAGAATTGCCCATACAATTAACCTGACGACAACAGAACAAGAATACCATAGTTCTTCTAGTCTGAGTTTGATTAAAAATTCCCTTGACAATATTTGGCTTGCTAATTTCCAAGAGATTTCACACGCACAATTTAAATGCATCTACCAGTTTTACCTGTGTTTGTGTTTTTTTATAGGACTTTCACCTGTGTTTATGTGCATGCCTAAGGTGAGGAGAGAAACATTAGGGAGCAATAAACTATACCATAGCTTCATGCAGCCACTCCGATGGAATTTCAAGATTCTGAATGAATTGGTATTGTGATTCGTCTGAACTCCAAGTTTCACAATACTGAAACAAAATTTCCCGAATTACAGTAGCATGTAGATAAGGATAATCATCACATTGTGGCATGTGAAGCACCACATAAATCGCCCAATGACATTGTCCAGTGCACAATAACTGGGAAACAATTCCCATGTCAAGCACTTGTAGATCATTAGAAGTAAAGACACCAGCTGCCTCCAGCACTGCTCTTTGATGCCAAATCATATGGTAGTCTAGTGGATCATATGTTGAAGATGAAGTAGTGAACATGGTCTTCAGAGCGCCAAATTTACCCTCCCCGTTGGCATGAAGAAGCATGAGATAGTATGTGAGATCAAAGTTCTTTTCTGTATCACCCATTTCCTCCTCAACTGGTCCTTCATCTACATAAATTGGAAGAGGATATGGAGCTTTACCTTCATCGAGGAGGAGTTCATAATTTTTGAAAAGATCAGGCAATGGTGTCTCAGGCGACAGACGATACCACATCAGCAACCCTAAGAATCTTTTCCAGTCAATTTGAACACCCTGCAAAGCATTGTGAATATTACCAGAAAGCAACTCATAGATCCTTGTCCTCTCTTTCTCAACAAAATTGAAATCTAGTCCATTGGCCCTCCAAAGATCAAGTTGTCGTGCAACATCAGCACGATTAACAGTTGATCCACCAGCCTGACTAAGCAAACACGCCAATCTGACATCTCCTCTAGAAACAGCCATTTCGACCGCTGCATCCAGCTGCCTCCCAGTAAGGAGTATGAAGATTTGTTCGAGATAACTGGATTCATCCAAAGAGCTCAGATCCTCTTGAACACGATGGCATACACTTTCTTGCAACCAACAACTGAACTCTGCTCTCCTAATAAGAGGAAGTGATTCCTCGTCAATTTCTGGAGACCCTTCTTTAACATCTGGCATCATGTCTTCCTCATTGTCAGCACCTAAGGAATTTGGTCCCCCAACATTTTCCCTTACAGAGAAAAGAACTTTCACCAATTCCCAGATCAGGACTTGGTGCATCAAAACCAGACGTGAGGATGAAGACAATCCAGGAACCTCCAGCTGTCTCTCAATTATATCTATATAATTCCGACAAATTTCAGCAAGAGCCAGCCGATTAGTAATCACCTTCTGAAGTTTCAGTGTAAATGAACCTACATGAAATTGTTTGATGTCACGATTTAACGATTTGTGGAGGTTGAAAGGGGCATCAAAAGCACAGTCAACAAGTTCCTTTCTGGTTTTATCATTTTCATTGCTAACCACTTTGTCAATGCTAACTTTCTCGACATTTATGACAGAAGATAACCATCTTTCAGAGCTGCCACTACTTACAGGAGCACCAGAATGAAGAAGAACACCATTTGGACCCCATCCGACACGGAATGATTTGCTCATGAATAACCCAGCATCAACTATGTTGCGAGAATGGCTTCCAGTTACTGGTGTCTGGCGATCCAATTTGAGCTTGAAGCCATCCCCTATAATTGGGGTTAAAGGCAATGCCATCTTTTGTTGGGCCATCAATATATTTCCAGGAGAAGTAGAGTCAATACCAGCAGGATTGTACTCGAGCAAAGCCAATGGTGTTTTCCTCACTGCATGCGGACTAGATCTGTGAGTCATCCTCTCCGAGGCATTCAGCAAAGAACGCTTCATGTGCTCTTTACTTCTGGACATCTTGGGATAAGAGAGATCATTCAAATCTTCAACCCCATCCTCATCCTCAGATGGAAACATCAACATCTTCATCTCTTTCATCTTTCTAGGGTCAAGGCCAAGATGCGCTGGAAGAGAGTGATAAAGCATAGGCCCTGTAGGCTCAATTTCCTCTTCGGCTTCCCCATTTTCCTCAAGAATCTCTGCATCTTTAGTCACCCTGGAAGGATCATTAACTTCCTCAACATCATCCATTGTGATGTCTTCTTCATCATCTTCGGTCAGTCCAAAACGACTAAAATGTTGGACCGAAAACCTCCAGTCACCATTCCTGGGGTCAAATGAAATGAAGCGGGCTCCTTGCCTCTCCATGCTCTTTCTCAATTTCTCCACAAGATCTTGAAGCTGTTCCTTATTTGGGTGTAACGGTCTTACTTTCAAATTCAGAGTTACTTCAGCAGGCTTGTTGAGCCCCTGACCAACTGCAGGCTTAACACTTTCATCCCCATATACAACAATTTCATGCCTGTACAACTTCACAATGTGATCAACTTCCAACAACCTAACATCAGTCTGCCCCAGAAACTTGACACAACCATAACCAAACCTCCCAACCGTGAAATCCGGAACTCGACTGCAATAACCAGGATCTGAAATTTCCCTAGCGGCCAAATCAGCCAAACAAGGCTTCATGTAGTAATCTGGTGCGGTTAAAATGGGCAATAAAGGTTCTGCCTCTCTCAATTCCTTGTCAGGGGAGATTCTTCTCTTCTTGTATTGTGCATATAAATGGGAAGTTGGCACATCAAAATCCCCTCCACAGGAAGTCCCAAAAGCGGCACTGCTCCGCATGCTCTGGATTTCACAACTGCCCCCTGGGAGCAACGACGCAAACAGTGACTTATAGACCCAACAAACGGCACAAGCCCGCTTTCCAGCATCGAAATAAGAACGAAAAACGCCTAGTGCAATTCGAGCTCTACGAAACCAAATCTAGCACACGAGTTCCAGACACGCAATGGCGCCAGGCAATGCCTAGGAGTAGGGAAAGAGGACTAACGAAGACAGAACTCCAGAACTGAGGGCAAGAACTACTGAGTTGCGAGGACAAAATGAAAGTTCAATAGCTGAAATTGTTCTCTGGGCCATAAGTCGGGGTCAATCTTATACGTTCGTCACAGACAAGCTTGAGTTTTCAATTAGGTAGATGGCGAATCCGGCGGGGATCGAGAGCGAGCTTCAAAAGTTCGGAAGTTGGAAATGATTAGGAAGACGAAGGAAAGTGGAGTCTTACCTGAACGAGGAGTAGGAGGAGCGAGAGCGGAAGACGCCATGAGTGATCAGAGGAGCAGCAACCAGGGAGGAAGAAAGGAGAAAGTGGAGCACAGGAAAGGCGGGCAAGTAAAAGAGGTGATTTTGGTTTTTAGGGGGTTTAGGACTTGGGGCGGAAACTCGAGAGTCGAGATGAGAGGTTCGAAACATTTTTTTCTTTACCTCTGTAGATTCAATTCGACCACGGTTCATGATTTTTCCCCAAATACACACGTTTTTTTTAAAATTTCTCAAAATACACACGCTTTATAAAATATTCCCAATCTATTTGGGCTCACCACGACCGTCAGAAGCGATGAACAACTTCACCACAACCGTCAAATGCGGATGGGAAAAGAGAGGGAAGTGCGTTCCACATAAGCAAATTCTCCACCTGCGGCGAAGATTAATGAGTTGATTAAGGTAATCTTACATGATAAGAAGCAAGGCAAGAGTCCTAACCATGAAGTGGAAGAATGTCAAATCATGAGGGATATCAGCACTCTAGAAGAAAATGTTTATGTCATTGTGAATGGTAGTAGTTCCACCAATAACAACGATCCATGTGGTAAGTCGCACAATCCGGGGTGGAATGACCATCCGGTATATGCATGGGTAACGCCATCCGATCAAGAGTCTCAGATTCAAGCTTTGACATCTGTTTCTTATCAACCACAACTAGGGGTGGTAATCAATAAACCGGGATTCAGTATTACTGGATACCATATCGGTACTAGCGGTATCAGTATTCAATGATGTGATTTGACATAACAGTATATCGGATAATACCCGATAATATACCGACGACAATTCGGTATATCGGAATATCGAAATAGCATATATGAAATAAGGGCAAATGATGCTCTTACTTCTGCTTCAAGAACCTCAACCTGTGGCACTTGTAGCATATCACATTCATGGACAGTGAAAGTGTTGATTTTGGGATTTGATCTAGGTATTTGTGTTGTTTGTTTAATTGGTGGGATGTATAATTGGATGATAATTGGACAATTGGTTTTGGTCTTTTGGAAATGAAATTGGAGGGAACATGGATAGCTTGCGGCAGGTAGAGAGAAGAACAAGGGAGGAAGATTTTCTTTCTTTTTATTCTTTCTTACCTTACAACAATGCATCCACGTCCAGGCTTTATATATAAGCTTTTAATCAACAAATATCTAGATCAATTATGCACCGCCCTTGAATTGTGCATATTACAAAATCACAAACATTAAATTCAGATCTCCTCTTGTCTTCTCCGTATCTTCTTATATCATCTTCATATCAGCACTACAAGCAAGCAACGTGTGAGGAAGATGTCATCTCACATCTCTACTTTGCATGCTAACAACCAAACCACGTACAAATATAAAAAATAAAAAAGGATCAGACCTCGCGCAATGTGAATGCATCATCACCATCTAAACTTCACAAGGTGTAGATAGAGAGCATACAAGCTCTACATATTCCATCTTTGGACCTACATATTGAAAAAATATTACAATCCGAAAGGTTTATTTTAAGCGAATTTAGAACTCACAATTCAATGACTACAGTTTTGGAAGAAAAGGATATATTCGGTATCCAGTATACCGGTTAAAATATCGGTAATCGACTGTCCGGTATCTGGTATACCGGATACTGAGTAGCCGATATTCGGTATACTGGCAATTGAAAATGATCTTCAAGTTTCAGCTATTGAATTTAGAAACTGAGATGTGAGATGACATCTTCCTCACACGTTACCTGAAAGAGAGGAAAGTGCATTCCACATAAGGAAATTCTCCACCTACAGCGAAGATTAATGAGTTCATCAAGATAATCTTACATGATAGGAAGCAAAGCAAGACTCAAGAGTCGTAACCATGAAGTGGAAGAATGTCAAATCATGAGGGAGGCCAACAATCTAGAAGAAAATGTTTATATCATTGTGAATGGTAGTAGTTCCACCAATAGCAACGATCAATGTGGTAAGTCGCACAATCCGGGGTGGAATGACCACCCGGTATACGCATGGGTAACGCCATACGATCAAGAGTCTTAGGTTCAAGCTTTGACATATGTTTCTTATCAACCACAACTGGGGGTGGTAATCGGTAAACCGGTATTCGGTACTATCGGATACCGTACCGGATACCAGCGATATCAGTATTCAATGACGTGACTTGGCATAACGGTATACTGAATAATACCCGGTAATATACTGACGACAATCCAGCATACCAGAATACCGAAATAGCATATATGAAATAAGGGCAAATGATGCTCTTACTTCTGCTTCCAGAACCTCAGTATTCAATTAGGTATACTGGCAATTGAAAATGATCTTCAAGTTTCAGCTATTGTATTATGTCAAAGCACTAAGCAGACAGAAAACACAGAGAAAAGAGACCCATCAAAGCTTCGTTTGTCGAAATATTATACCAGCAAAGTAGGTGTCGTTTGGTTTTGGTGATAATTAAACTGATGCATTGTCATTAATGCATGCATAATAATATGCATGTATATATAAAAATTGGAGTATTGTAGTTTACATTGTTTGGTTCATGTGATAGTTATTGTAGTATTTAAATAAGGCATATCACTTTTTGGGTGAAATGTCACTTTTACCCTTTGTTTTTAATATTAAAAAAAGCAACACACACATTAAAAGGTAGGGACATAATTGGAACAAAAGAATACCCAACAATCTTTACCCTTTGTTTTTAACTATCACTCATTTTGAGTGATAGTTTATGTCAAATCAAGCAAACAATGCATGTATTGTTTATGCGGAATATTCAAAAAAAAAAAACAATGTATTGTTGACAATACATGTATTGTAACTATCTCAATCAAACTATCACCAAAACCAAACCAACCCATAAGATATTATCGATCATATATTCATACATCAGAAAAACATATAATTAACAAAGGGTTAATTGCAAGTTTGGTCACTGGGTTTACAAAAAAGGTTCACGTTTGGTCACTAAAAATATTTAAATCCATTTGTGGTCACTAAAATTAGTTCAATAGTTCGATATTGGTCACTCTCCGTCCAAGTCCGTTAACTTTCGCTGATGTGGCAGTCAATTTTAAAAGTTGACCGTTAAATGACTGAAGTGGCAATTAAAAAATAATAAAATTAATATTTTACTATTCACATCATTTTCACAATAAATAAATAAAATAAAAGAAAAAACAGAAAATAAGGTAAAATAAGATCCCTTCACCTCCTCTCTTCTCCACCGGATCTTCCTTCACCCAAAATTCAACTTCCCAATCACCGTCTTCCTCCTCATCCACTCAATTCCTTCTTTTTCCCTCTCTCCTTCAGTATATCTCATCCCTCCATGACCCCAACCCTACCACTAATTCACTGGCCTTTACCAAATAGAAATCCCCCAAACCCACCCCTTTCCATCCCCCTCCTCTCTTCCAATTTACAGAACCAAAAAGAGAAATCTAGGTTGAGACAAACACCCACATCTCTTCAATCCTACCTCTCTCTTCATATTGATTCATACTAAAACAAGCGACACCAACGCCAAATAGACCTCCATCGATTCCTTCTTGCAAGTGATTAAAAACGCGAAGAACGGCGTAGTTGCTCCAGTGGCATGATATGGCATGATTGAAGGAGACCGGGAGGTAGTGGAGGGAGGTGTTGTCACAAAAGAAGAGAAGCAGATGATGGCGGAGAGGGCGAAGATCTCCAAGAACTGGCGGCGGGTTCCGGGCTATGCCGACATTGAGATCTGTTCGTCGAGGGGAATCAGGGTTGTTGTTGTTGAGGGGTTACCTTTGGAACGGAGCTTCAAATCTGGGGCCGAGGGTTTAGTGTGGATTCTGGGAGGAATATCCGGATGGAGAAGAGAGGAGGTGAAGGGATCTTTGGCCAGAAAATCGTCGATCAAAATGCAAGAGAGGCTAGAAGTATTTTACCTATTTTCTGGGTTTTCTTTATTTTTATTTTTTTATTTACTGTGAAAATGACGTGGAAATAGTAAAATATTTTATTATTTTTTAATTGCCACATCAGTCATTTAACGGTCAATTTTTAAAGTTGACTGCCACATCAGCGAAAGTTAACGAACTTGGATGGAGAGTGACCGAATTCGAACTATTGAACTAATTTTAGTGACCACGAATAGATTTAAATATTTAGTGACCAATTTTTGGGGTTTATGTCAGAATCAAGAAGAAGAATATTAAGAAAAATCATAAACCCTAATCTCTCCCAGATGTAGTTAAAAGCGAGTTTCTACATAGAAACGTTGTGGTAATCTAGAAGCGTAAAATTGTAAGTTTTTAAGTTTTAAAGCGGAGTTTTTAACTACATAAGTTATAAAAACTGAGATTTTGTGTAGAAGCATTTTAATGACCTAGAGACGTAAAATCGTAAGTTTTTAAGTTTTCAAGCGCGATTTTGACTACATTGCTCTCCCTATCCTCTCAATTCTCGATCTCAATCCCTCTAAAGGCCTAGGCCGCTTCTCTATCTTTATCTTCTTCTTTCCCAAATCCCAATCTCAATCCCTAATTTTGTTCGTATAAACCCTAATTCCTAAATATCAAACTCGTTAGAAACTTTGTTTCTAACAGAATGGTTTAAGAGGAGGAATCCTACCTAAACTTGAAACTAGAGCTTGACGTGAAGCAGTGGTGGATTTTCATTTTCTAATATCATGTTATTCATGATGATTTGAGTAGACTCCATAAACTCTTGAGTCAGTTTAGTTCTCCCAAGTCACCTAATTAATCACTAGTTTCACCTGGACCAAACATGGCATCACCACACCAACCCCAACAACAAATGGTAAACTCTGTGAGTAAACACTTGTAAGTGAATAAAACTTGTGCTATTCACTTTGTTAGTTCATAGTTTTACCTAGTATAGTCATTCAAGATGTTCTAGTTGTCCCAACCTTTTCTTTTAACGCTATATCAGTTAGCAAACTCATTAGTCTTTGCCTATCTCACTTACTTTCAAATCAAACATATGCTCTATCCTTGATCTTCTAACCATAAAGTCGATTGGCTCTTCCAAGAGACTAGAGGTTCATAACAATTTATGTCATACAGAGTTGACAATTAAATCCATGTTATTTCCCTCAAGATTACTCATTTTCACACCCCATTCATTTGATTTGTGGCACTGGCGACTTGGATACCCTTATAATTTTACAGTTAAAGAGTTGAAAAGAGTTATGGCTGGTATATAGATAGAATATTTGCATCATTGTGATGTTTATAATCTTTGTAAACAAAATGTATTCCTTTTTTCCCCAAGCCAATATGCTGCACAAAGTACCTATAAACTCATACATGTTGATATTTGGGGTCCGTTAGTCACTCTGAATTTCATGGATTTCAGTAATTTCTTACCACATGATTTATACAATTTTTCAACAATACTTTCAAAGCACATATGCTTGTAATTAGTCTATTTCCTCTCAAACAAGTCCAGTGCGGAAGAGAGGTGTTTAAGGGAAGATGGAAAGTAGTAGATAAAGGTTGGGTGCTAGAAAGCTATCTGAATTTCCCTAAACACATCCTTAAAGGGTTCTCCGGTCCAAAGGAAAATCTCTTTGAATTCTTATCTTAAACACTATGACCGGTTGCCACTCACGTGAGACACTCATTTTTTCATTAAAAGTACACTCAATAATTGAGCACCTTTCTTCAAAAACCTTCTCCAAGTCCAAAAATGGCGAGAGTCCAACAAACATGTCATAGTCGTAACTAGCCAACAATATCAACCAACCAAAGAGCACGTGGAAGCAAAATTAATCATGGACCAACAACCCTCTAAGCGCTACACCATCCTTCCTAGAATGTATGCCATCACGACATCCACCAATTCTAAGCACAATGAGTAGGAATCATGCATAGGACAAGATGTATGGAACCATTAAATTTGAAAATTTAGGCATAGAATCTAAGTTCCAAAACACTCACAAATCACAATATAGGCCAATAAACACTCATTCATCCACAAGTGACCAAGTGCAACCACGATCAGGTACAACATTGTGGAAGTAAAGTTTAATTATCAAATCTGGGATGTAGGTGTACTATTACTTTGCGGACTACCTTGTTATCTAGTGAATCAAAGTTTGTACTAACTGATCAACTACTAAAACAAAGAAAAGAAATGTTTGGTTGAAAACTATAGAGAAATGTCACTCTGGTGTTGTCTCCTCCTAGTTGAAACATAGACCGACAAATGATTTTCCTAGTTTGTCAAATCTTGATTTTCACATCGAAGGATCCTATTCTGGGCTAAGCTCCCTTTCGAGTTACTCAACCTCACATAGAGTGAACTACCCGAAGGGGGGTTTCCACATCCGACAAATTAGCACGTCTAGGGAGTGCCAAGTAGGTTCCCTCTATTAAAGTACAATACAATATGGCATTGAGGCCCAATTTCACGCTAGATCCATCGACCAACAATGAAGAATGAGGTAAGTGCTCTAATTAATCTAATTGGATGTTCTCTAGCTTAGGTTAATATCATAATTGAGAGGATTTGATCAATACCCAACACAGTTCATGAAATATCTCAGCGACTTGGATTTCGATCTTTGCACCTCGAAGGAGTGTAAGGCCGACTAGGCTCTCATTCAAATTGATAAATAACAAAATAGAGGAAATCAAACATCAACACATAAGAAATAAACACAATTGTATTAAACCAAAGCATCGAGTTTACATGGTGAGAACTCCTAGGGTTCACATACATACGCAATTAAGGAAGTTAGCCAGCCATGGGGAGGAGTTTCTGGGTGTTCATCGACTGAAACGAAGATACCGAAATTCCCGCAAGAAATAGAAACCGCTTGTGTTTGGGATCAACATGATATTTGAGTTTTCAGGTCCCAATTTTCATAGTACCATAGTTGTTAAAGGATTCCTATAATATTTCCATTAATGAAATAATACATGGTTTTAAATAAATTAAAAAGTTTCAAAAGGTTGAGTCGCTAATGAAAATGGTTTTAAAATCGGATTAAACTATAAAGCCGATTTTACAAATGGATTGAGGAAAAAAAACATCCAATAACAAATACATTATGCATATATTTGACACATTTTAAAATAATCTCAATAATCTACATTCATATATTACAAATTATTTATTGTAAAGAAATATTTGATAGTTTTTACAAGTGGATTGAGGGAGAAAACATCCAATAACAAATACATTATGCATATATTTGACACATTTTAAAATAATCTCAGTAATCTACATTCATATATTACCAAATGATTTCTTGTAAAGAAATATTTGATAGTTTATACAAGTGGATTGAGGGAGCAAACATCTAATAACAAATAGATTAGATTATGCATCTATTTAACATATTTTAGAACAATATCACTAATCACATTTATATATTACCAAAGTATTTCTTTTAAAGAAATAAAACTATCAATCCTCATCTTCAAATCTGATTTTGACTAGTCAAGCCACCCGATTTTAATTGGTTTAACTCGATTTTGAATAATTTAACCTAGTCGAACGTGATTGAACCAGCAGGCCAAATAAGGGTTTGACAACCTTGCTAATCTACAAAATATATAATGGAGATTCATATATCCAATTTTCAGCATTTTGAATTTGCTGGCTGCAGAGCACTTCACGGAAGGTTAATAAGGTCATTTCATCCGAATTAAATGAAGTGTTGCGTTCTGTTCCACGCATCCGTCCTGCCTTCCTATTTATTCTCCACCAACGGGCTTTTGTTCGACATTGTGTTGGGCCCAAAATAGGCCTGTCCTTGAGCGGAAGGACTACTGCTGGACTACAGCACTAACAAAATAGATACAGAGGATGGGCTGCTACATGAGCTTGGTTCTTTAGCCTTGAAATTGACTTTTAAATGTGGCTTGAAATTGAAGGAAAACCGTCTACCTCCATCAGCTTGATTCTTTAGCCTTGAAATTGACTTTTAAATGTGGCTTACATGAGCTTGGTTCTCACTTATTTCTTTTCGTTGATCAAAGTGCCCAATGTTTGGTCATGCTCTTAATGATAGAATATTTTATACTGAAATCACGGTTCAATTATTTCATACCATTAACTAAACGTTACTTTAGCATCAGTTGAAGGTTTTTATGGTCGAAATACCGGTACAGTGCGGTTTTCAATTATTGGCTACTTTAAAAGTTAAAGTCGGATCAAACACCTTTATAAGCTCGATTTTGAAAAACTGAAAATGTTTCTGTTACATAAAAACATAAGTAATTGGAGCTTCTGTAAAATCCTATTTTGAAATACAAGATTATCTTTGCCATTTTTTATTTTTTTCGAGAAAACAACTCCTCTTTCATTTATATAATTTTTAAAAGTAAAATAAATTATAAAATAACATCAATTAAGATAAAGTAATCTAACAAGATCCATTTTGAATACTTTTTATTTTTTACAATTTTTACTCATCTATTATATTAGAAATCTTTTTTGTCATTTTACATGATTTCTTATTTTAACAAGTACTTCTAACAAATTTTCAGCCAATTATCAATTTTTTCTTCCAAAAACTATAACGAATTAACCCATTAAAGAGGAAGACTGTTTGCTATTCGTCATTTGATTATCAAACCTTAAACTCAACATTGTTACCTCCATATAAACAATTATTCAAAACATAATGAAATCATACATATGATATGAATAATTTATATTATTATAATAAGTTTTACTTCAATTTTTACCAAAGTACTTATGTTATGCATTTGCAAATGTTGTAGGTCCGATTAATTGAAATTGCTAACTCATTGCAAAGATGAGGATGGTTTGAAATTGTTGATGTGGCTGCGAGGTTCATATATAGAATTGATATAACCTATTGCAAGACTGGAGATGAAGTCTTTGTTTATTTGTAGTAGCATATTTTGTATGATTGACATTTAATTGAATTTGAAGTCATTTTGTGGTTAGTCCATTTTAAATTGACACTTTGAGGTTAGCTCTATTGAACTCCTTTTTTGGTGGTTTATATGGTCTTTGGTTGGCAATCTATTTATGCAGGGCAACACACCTACCCAACAAAAAACTACCGCGGAAAGGGAGTGACTAAATCAAATTATTCCTACATTCATATCGAAGTTTAATTCATTAGATTTTGCTTGCTTTGACATAAATTTCAGCAAACTCATTTGACATACTTATGCTGAGATGGTTTCCCCAAAAGAAACTAACGAAGTGTACTCCCAATATTATCGCTATAAAAGACGAAACATTTTAAAGTACCACCACAATTAGGGGTGGGCAACGGTCAGGTCCGGTCTTGATCGAATCAAACTCAGGAGAACTCCAATAATGCATTATTCGGTCCACTTTGGTCTGGTACAAATGCTAATTCCATCCATTTTTCTTTAGTATCTAGAAAATTCACAAGACCAAAAAACAAACCATATTATATTAGATTTGATGTGATTCGATCCAAACATCAAATTGATCTGATGTGGTCTGGTATGGACCAACCTATTTCCCACCCCTAGCCACAATCATGCTTCTTCGGTCCATGCGTCTACAAGTATCAGTACTTCTCTTTTAAGGCAGAATAACACTCTACCTCCCACAATAAGTTTCTTCATATTTAACTATTTGTTGTGTAGTCGAAGTTTATGCGTGTGCAAGACAGCTTTTTTTTGGGTAGAAAAGACAGCCTTTGCTTTGTGTATTGTGTTTGTGTGTATTCCCTTCCTTTGAAAGAAACAGAAAGGAAAACCAATTAGAAAAGTTTGTTTTCATGTTATTCTTCGTTTGTTCTGGGGTATTGAAAATTATTATTCTGGTCTGAACTATGTAGCAAACTTTTTTATTTGGTCTGGAGGTGGGTTTAACCATCAAATTAGACGGTCAAACCTGTTGACCGTTAGTCAATGTCCACCTCACTTGCTATGTCAGCTATCATGAATTTTTTTTATTTCTGAATTTTGTTTACTTTCAATTAATAAAGATAATAAACCATAAACATTAATTAAAGAAACAAAAAAAGCCCCAAATTATCCCAACCCCAAATTAATTAATTTGGAGCTTTTTGTTTCTTTAATTAATTTTTTTGGTTTATCTTTATTAATTGAAAGTAAACAAAATTCAGAAATAAAAAAAATTTATTTCTTGATAGCTGACGTGGCAAGTGAGGTGGACTTTGACTAACGGTCAACAGGTTTGACCGTCTAATTTGACAGTCAAACCCGCCTTCGGGCCAAATAAGGAAGTTTGCTACATAGTTCAGGCGAAAATAGCAATTTCCAATACCACGGGTCAAAGTAGAAAGTTTGTCTATAGTTCGGACCAAACTAATGTAGTAACCCTTTGTTCTAAATACAGTGCACATTAATCTATTGACATTCATTTTTATGTATGTTTTAAGAGAAATCTTTACTGTCATTAAGTGTATATATTAGGTACTATTAAACATGGTTTTATAAATTATTTGGTATTTTTTAGCTCCATCAGTAAAGTAAGTCGAGCACTTTCTTCAATTATTCAAGGGCAACTTCTAGAAGAAACAATAAACTAGGGTCAAAATTACGAATGAAAATAAATTACTCATAGATCACATATATACTTTAAAGTTGAGTATACTATATCAATACAAAAGTATCAAATTTTCTGCAACGAGAGTGAAAGTAGGAAGGGTATTTTTGTTTTTACAATTAATTAATTATTTCATATAAAAAATGTCAATATCAAGATTTGAACCCGGGTCTCTTCAAACAAAGACTACAATCACAACCAATAACACTAAACAAATTTGTTATGTCATTTTTAATACAAAACATACATGAAGTGACACTCTGAAAATCGGTGGACTATTCCATCATGATTAGCAAGCCCACTAAGTCTATAGTATGTATTTTTATGGTGCTTGAAGTTGATACTGCAATTTTCATAACAGAGTTTCATGTATTTTTATGGAAGAGACTAATTCTATTACTACATGTTGTTTTCTTGCATTTTTCAATTTATATTTAAATTTAGTACTTTTTTATTATCTTTGCTCTTAACTCTTTCTAACTTCCTCTGAAATTTTCTCCATCGTGCAATAGTTTGCTCCCCTTTCACTTTACAAATCTGCCTTTGAAAATCAATCTTCTGGTATCTCTTGGCACTACGATTTTATTGTTAGGAATTTAAATTGGGCAAGTAGAAGATTTCAAATCCGATATCAATCCATGGCGAATAGAATGGAGTTCAATAAATGGAGTTGCAAAAGGAGGATTAGAAATTGAATTTTTGGTTGAAACATACGCCTCTTGAGATTGAAGATAAAGTTGATAAAAATTTGATTGTACAACTAAGGGTGGTGGCTATTAGATCTTTAGTTCTATGGTTTTTGAAGATATCACAACTTATTTCTATCTTAAAACGACGAATCATTAATTGATTTACTGAAGTAGGTCGGTCGATTCTTTATTCAACCTACTGGGACTGATAGATGAGGAGTGTCTAATTTTGTTCCTTATACTTTGATAGAGTCTATTAGTATATTGGAGATAACCCTATTTTTGGCGTTTGCTCTCAAGTTTTTATGGTCCCCTCTTAGCTGAATTGTTAGTATATAGTTGACTTGAATCAACAACTTTCCGTTTCTTTTTGATTAGTGGAATATTGTTCATAAAATGAGAGCATTGAACCTTTATGTAGGAATGCCAAGTTTAAGATTTAGTTTCAAACTATCTATGGTTTGTGTGGGAATTTCAGTGAGCTTTTCTACTCTATCTTTCTTGACAAATGACAATCAATTAACCAATAGCATTTTACCAGGGACTTAATTATCATTATGAAAATGAGATCAATGATACATTTTTTATATTTTATACTCTTAAATGATGATGAAATTTCTCCAAATATTTTACCTATATATTCTTTCTTTATGTATCATCTCGATCGAAAGATTGTCAATAAAATTATATGGGTTGATAGATATAAATGTAACATAAAAATATAAATAATCAAATATGAATATTCCGACCAACGGGCCAAGTTATAAACTAGTGAATAATGACCCACATGGGGATGGGGAACTTCAAACCTGTTCCGGCCCGACAGAGTGGCAGTAGCAGAAACGACGTTATGCAACTCGGGACATAACTGGCCCGCAATGGAGAAGTCCAATACCATTATTTTTTTCTTTTCTTTTCCCTATTAAAGACGTACGTCCGAGACCGAGATGGGCTTTTGGGGTGTGAGACGGTCCATGGATACTTGTGACATTCAGACAAAGGAAACCTCAATTGGCGCCACAGACCAGCCCTGACGGATTCCCACTGAAGCCCACATTGCTTCTCGAGGGCCTAACCTAAGAGAGATGATCGACTACAACTGACCATGGGCTTCTTCTTGTGGCCCATTTTGTGCTACAAAAACATCAGCATCCACCGACCACCATCCCCAGTGAACCTGGTTGCCTGCCGCTCATCACTCGTGCATGAAGCTGCTTGAATCAATCGGTTGGTTTTGAATTATGATGACAACAATGAGAGAAAAACATCAGTTGGTTTTGAATTATAATTGTTGATGTGACTTGAATCGGACTATCAGCCGCTACTATTTGAGGTTGAATTGTAATTCCAAAAATAGTAGTGGTGTATGGGCTCAATGTTATTTGGGTTCGGGTTCTGGGCCCAGTCTGTAACCATTTTCTTACCAGATTGGATTAGGTTTAGACCCACATGGAGAAGTACTATAAATACTTCTCATACTCCTCTGTAATCTATAATCTCCTCGATATAGTGAAACTGACCCTCTCTCGCCCGTGGACACACATCGTGTTAGTGAACCATGTAAATCGTGTGTCGTGTTTTCGATTCTTGCTTTCTCGATTCCTGCGATTTCTCGATCCGTAGCAGCGCGTTTATTACAGTAATGTAGGTAGATGACTAATATAAATTATGTTGAAGTGAAAAAAAATCTAAAGATATGGTTGCAATAACGTTAGTGGCGAACCCATAAATTACATCAGGGGTATTCAACTATAACACAAAATCATCAAGGATTGTCAAATAGTTTTAAGTTCAAATACTACTATCACTACAATAAAATTTTACAAAGGTAATTTATCTCAAAAGTGGATTAAGGTTTGTCAATTGACAAACCCGTTGCTAACCTAGGTCCGCCCCTGAATAACGTATTCACAGGTAACGTTAAACTTACTAAACTACACCAATGTCATTCAAATATACATTACCACACCCTAGTGGCTGTCTGGCTCATGTACCAACATAACTCACAGGACGCGCTCCTATTTTATATCGTTACTAAACTATCTTAATATCGTTTAGTTTTGTGTAGCCATCCCATCATACATAACAATTTCGTGAGTGTCAAAAAAATTATTGTTAGACATATTATTAAATTATCTTAAAAAGAAATTTGACGGGGTCAAAGTTCATAACTCTATCAGTAATTTCTTTAGAATGATATACGTGTTCAAATTAAATCAATTGAATCGCTACTCACATAGTGAAATTTACTTTTAACAAAATTCACATAAAAAGAGAATTCGAAGAGTGCACGAGATTGCTAGCGTGCACCAAATTTGAAGTGAAATTGGAAAAGAAAGGAAATCTCGAACATGATTGGAAAAGAAACAAAGGATGGGGAGATGGGGGGAGGGAAAGCAATGTGGTACCGTGGTGTGTGATATTTTGTGTCACGAAACAATTTCAAAAAGTAACGAGGGATTTATGGTGTATAATATTTAGTAGGCCTGTTAGCGGTGCGGTTTCGGTTTTAATCGAACCGCAAAGTCGGTTAGCCGACACCGAAAAAGAGGCAACATCGGCAACCGCAACCGCGACCGACGGCACCATCGGTTAGCCGATAACCACAACCGTCGATTTCGGTTTCAAACGACGGTTATTCAGAGACCGACGCATACCACTTCCGACCACCACCATCGCTATGCATGTCACCTAAAAATCCCAATTTTGAACCAAAGGAAGCAGAGAGAACCGTCGGAGGCAGATGACGGACGACGACGAGCATACGTGGGTGTCAAATTCGAATCTGAGTCCGCGAATCGAGGTAGATGAGGGAGGAAGAGGAGAGAGCGTCGAGAGGAGGATTTGGATCTAAATCCGTCGCCGAAGGCAGAGGAGGAGCGAAGACGAGCATACATGGTCGGAGTTCTTGATTGGCGGCAGAGGCAAAGGCGTGGATCTGAATCCGTTGCCACTTAAAACATGCAAGGCGGAGGTGGAGCAACGACCATCGTCGCTCCGAAATCGACCTCTGGATTGGGAGGCGGAGCGAGGGGGGCAACGAGTTAGAGGAAGGAAGGAGTTGGGGATGGCGAGGTAGAGTAAGGGAGAGGGAGAGGGTCGGGGAAGGAAAGAGTTGGGTATGGCGAAGTAGAGGAAGGTAGAGGGACATGTTTGGAGAAGGAAGAGAGGGAGAGGTCTGGAGTGGAAGGCGAATTGGCGATGCAGAAGAGGGGGGGGGGGGGGGGGAGAGGAATCGTCGGTTATAACGGTGCACCGAAAGTATTTCGGTTTGTAACCGACGGTTTTCGGTTAGCGTAAAGGCCAAAATCAGTCAACCGCAACCGAGACCGACAACAGCTTATCGGTTATCGGTTATAAACCGACAGCTCGGTTCGATTATTCGGTTAAGCCGGATAACCGACAACCGATTATCACCCCTAATATTTTGTAGGATTTTTAGACATAAAGCGTTTGAATGGAGAATTTAGTAATAAGGGATTTTAGTTAGAAATTCTCATTTTTTTTTATGTATTTAGGTTTGTATTTCTTGTTTGGAATTGGATCATGGTTGTCAACGCGACAAAACCAAAATACAATATTGTCCTTCTCAATTCTTCTTCTTCTCCTTCTTCTTTCTAGATGTACTCATCCATGTTGTTTACTTCTTTCTCCTCTCATTCCGGGGTAGATGGTTTACTAGTGTTCTTGTCGAAGGTGGAAATCAGATGAGATAGTTAACAGTGCACCTTACCAATCCACATAAACAGACTCTCAGAAATCATAAACCAATTCCCGCTTTTTTCATGTAAAGTAGTGAACTCAATGACAAATCAGCTCTGATACCATATCATAAACTAACTGATCTCAATAACTCGAGTTGTTGAAAGAGCTTCATGTATGTTATTCAACCACTTCCTCACATTTCACTTTTTTTTTTCTTTTACAATTTCTGCCCTCCTTGCTCACTCACTTCATTCCTAGCTCAATATAGGTGATAAAACTCGGTTTGCGCAATGCGCTTAAATTACCTTGTAAGAAAGACGAATCAAATTGATGCTGATTATTCGAAGTGAAGGCAAGACAAAAACAGAGCAACCTTCGTTCCTTCCTTTCTTGCAACAAAGGCAACACAACAACAAGAGCCCGGCCCCCACTCACGATCCGACTTCCGATTTGCTCAGAAATTAAACCATAAAAGCTCTACCCTATCTAACATTTCTGACCCTTCCCCTAGAAATTGAAACTATAAAAGCGCTAACATGGTGGATCCCTTCCCCTTCATCTCTCACTCAGTTCTCCACACCCTACCCTCCTCCGCATTTTCCTCCTTCTTCTCCTTCTTCTTCAGTGTATTGAAGTTGGAGCTCAAGAGCAAACAGTAATGAATGCCCTATTGAGCTCGTCCAAGTACTGCTTGCATTTATAGCCTACCCTGTATTTATTTCAACGGAGGCCACCACTGCCTTCTTCACCAGCCAAAAGAAATAGAGCCAGAAAAAAACTTAACAATAAACAAATAGTAGAGGAGAGATTGGAGTAAGTTTTTTTCGGTGTGTAAGAATGTTGAGGCACAATACCTCGCCTCTTTTGCTACTACTGCTAGCACTTCTCTGTTCATCTTCGGTTTGGGTTTCTTCAGTCACAGCTGCTGTTACTTACGATGGTAAAGCCATTATCGTCAATGGGCAGAGAAGAATTCTCATCTCTGGCTCCATTCACTATCCCAGAAGCACTCCTGAGGTGTGAAAATTTCCCCATCTTTCACTCACCCAATGTCTTCAATTTCTTCTTATTTTGGAGCTGAAAGTTTTGGGGTTTTTAATTTGGGGGAATGCAGATGTGGCCTGATCTCATACAGAAGGCGAAAGATGGAGGATTGGATGTGATTCAGACTTACGTCTTCTGGAATGGGCACGAACCCACCCCTGGAAATGTACTCTCTTTTTCCCTTATTTCTTTTGCCCCATTAATGGGTTCTAGCTTTCTGCAACTGATACTGATTATTTTTGAAAAATTGCTTTGTTATTTCGTCGAAGTATTACTTCAACGACAGATACGACCTTGTGAAGTTCGTGAAGCTGGTTCAACAAGCGGGTCTCTACCTTAATCTCCGGATTGGCCCTTACGTTTGTGCTGAATGGAACTTCGGGTAATGTTGGAAAACCCTGCTCGAAATTAGTCGAAAAGCTAATTCCTTCCCCCTGTTTTTTCAAATGCTCTGTTTTTGTTTTGTTTTGGGGGTGATGCAGAGGACTCCCTGTTTGGCTCAAGGATGTGCCTGGAATCTCCTTCAGAACTGACAATGAACCCTTCAAGGTAGTCGGCTGCCCTTTCTTTTATGCCTGATTGTCAAAATTCCTTTTAAAGATCATGAGAGCTGACGGATTGTACTATGGGTGGGTCGATGGATTCAATGAAAGGCGGCAATGCAAAAGTTCACAGAGAAGATCGTCAACATGATGAAGCAAGAAAACCTCTTTGAACCCCAGGGAGGCCCAATTATTCTTTCCCAGGTTAGGCGAGACATATGGACAAACTAAAGTTTATCTGCACCCTTTTTTGGCTGTAAGGCTGTAACCCTTTTTCTCATTGGTCATAACTTTTCGTTAAAAAAACCATCCTTTTAAATATCAGTAAATTAATGAAAATGGTCAGCCTGCCAAAACCCAAGTCTCCATCAAGAATCTGGAGATGGGTTTTTCTTGTTTTTACTGTTTGCTGTTCAGTTGATTGATTGTGGTGATGTATGGTAACAGATTGAGAACGAGATGGACCCGGTGGAATACGAGATCGGGGCGCCGGCGAAAGCCTATGCACAATGGGCAGCTAAAATGGCAGTGGGGCTCGACACAGGAGTCCCATGGATTATGTGCAAGCAAGAGGATGCTCCTGACCCTGTGGTAATTCTCTTTCTGGGTATTTCGCCAGTTTGTTGTTAGTCTACTGTTTCTTTAGCTTTCCTCCTTTTCTTCTTCTTCTTCTTCTTCTTCTTCTTCTTCTTCTTCAGTTGCTGCTGTTGTAGATGCTTTATGAACTTTTTTCTTTGGGAATTTTCGTCGAACAGTTGCTGGATCTAGTTTGGTGGTCCATAAATCGCACATCTTTATCTCTCAGTCCCTTTTTCTTTTCAATCCATACTTGAGCTATCAATCTCCTTCTAGTGGGTTTTGCGTTTCTGTTGCGATGGTGCTTGTGATGTGAGTGCGTGGTTTAGTTGATGGGTCTATTTTTTTAAGAGGTTTTCTTTTGCCATGGAGAAGATTCTCGCTGAAATAACGACACCACCACCTTTTGTTATCACAAAGTGGGAGCGGGTTGAAGGAGCTTTTCTGTTGCTAGAGACTGAAAAGTACCCATCTTTTTGTTTGGTTCTGATTTGGATGCAGATAAACACCTGCAATGCGTTTTACTGTGAGAACTTCAAGCCAAACGCGCCATACAAGCCTAAAATGTGGACTGAAGCCTGGACTGCTTGGTAAGTCATACGAGTAGTGAGTGAAAGAGGAAGAAAAAAAGGAACATACTTTTGGTTTGATTCATATCTAATTATGTCATGCAAATTTTTGCCACCCAGGTTCTCAGCATGGGGAAACCCAGTCGCATACAGACCAGCAGAAGATCTGGCATTTTCAATTGTCAAGTTCATTCAGAGTGGTGGCTCTTATGCCAATTATTACATGGTAACTACTCAACTTGGAACTTCAAATTAGGGTGGATGTGTTCTCTCTTCTTTGTCTCCTCGTTGCTGATTATTTGTGTGATTTCTCAGTACCATGGAGGGACAAACTTCGGTAGAACAGCAGGTGGACCCTTTGTGACCACAAGCTATGACTATGACGCCCCTCTTGATGAATATGGTATGGAGTTGTAGTCATTCCTTCACACATCAGAAAACCTCTTAACTGCCTCTTACACCTGACTCATGCATGCGAGATAATGCAGGGCTTCATCTAGCTGGTAACAGCTAAGGTCTTTGTTGGCACAAGCCATATCTTAGGCTGATCCTTCCTTGTCTGATTGATGTTTTTCAGGTTTGACAAATGAGCCCAGATACACACACCTGAAACATATGCATAAAGCAATCAAGCAATCTGAAACTGCTTTGGTTTCTGCTGACGCCACTGTGAGATCACTCGGGAAAAATCAAGAGGTAAGCAAAACCTCAATCTACTCGAATTGTGGTTAACATATAAAGTTTTTGCGTTCTTTTTGTGTTGATGCTGCAATTTGGATGTGATCACTGTCTCCAGGCTCATGTATACAGCTCAAAGTGGGGCTGTGCTGCATTCCTAGCAAACTACGATGTGAATTATGCAGTCACGGTCGACTTTGGAAATGGTCGGTATGATCTCCCAGCATGGTCCATCAGCATTCTACCCGATTGCAAAACTGAATTTTACAACACTGCAAAGGTGAGGGAAGAAAAGTGAGACTCTTTGCAGCATTGATTCACAACACTTGCAAAAATATTGTTTTCAACTTTTGTCTGGGTGGTAATTACAGGTTTCAGCTCCACGAGTGCACAGGAAGATGACGCCTGTGGGTGGATTTACATGGAACTCGTACATTGACGAAGTTGCTTCTGGTTTCGCTAGTGATACAACTACACTGGATGGATTGTGGGAGCAAGTTTACTTGACTAAAGATTCTTCGGATTACCTTTGGTACATGACAGAGTGAGTATATAATAGCCAATCACTTGCTCATGGAACTCTGCTCTGCTTCTTTCCTCAGCATCCTGCTGATAGTTCTCTTTCTTCCATTCTTGCGATCAGTATCAAGATAGAAAGCAACGAGGCATTTCTGAAGAATGGAGATGACCCGGTTCTCACGGTCCAATCAGCTGGCCATTTTGTCAATGTTTTTGTCAATGGTAAACTCATGGGAAGCGCTTATGGCAGTAAAGACAATCCCAAGTTGACTTTCAGCCAGGGTGTGAAGCTAAACGTTGGTGTTAACAAGATTGCATTGCTGAGCGCTTCAGTTGGTCTTGCGGTTAGTGTTTCTCACTTCTCTCTGGAAATTAGCTTTTGTTTTCGAGAACTTGGACTCAATTTGGCTGTGCCATGACCTTTTCCCATGTTAAACCAGAATGTTGGACCGCACTTTGAGAACTACAACGTTGGTGTTCTCGGTCCAGTCACACTGAAGGGATTGAATCAGGGGACAGTTGACATGACCAAATGGAAATGGTCTTACAAGGTTGGCGTGCAAGGTGAGAAATTGCAGCTGAATACGATCACTGGAAGTTCATCCGTCGATTGGTCAGATGGAACGCTGTTAGCTGAAAAACAGCCTCTGTCGTGGTACAAGGTAATTGAGTAACTTGCTGAATTACCCCTCACATGATACATTGCTGGATCTTTTACTGAGATTTCGATGATGAAACTTTTGGCAGACAACTTTTGATGCGCCAGAAGGGAACGAGCCATTGGCGCTAGACATGATCAGCATGGGGAAAGGCCAGGTATGGATCAATGGGCAGAGCATAGGCCGATACTGGCCTGCATATAAAGCAGAAGGCAACTGTGGCACCTGCTATTACGGTGGTTACTACGCGGAGAAAAAATGTCTCATCAATTGTGGACAGCCTACACAAAGATGGTAAAAGGAGAAAAACTTCTAGTGCCTTCTTTCTTACTAATTTTTCACTGCCAGTGTGTTTACACGTTTTACTTTTCGTTTACGGCAGGTACCATGTTCCACGGTCATGGCTGAAACCAAGCGGTAACTTCATGGTTGTGTTTGAAGAATGGGGAGGAGATCCGACAGGGATTTCTATGGTCAAGAGAGGCTTAACTGGAAAGAAATATGATGCATAAGCTGCATTCACAATTATGGTTACTGGCGAAAGGTCGAGAGCCAATATTGTGAAGTGCTGGGATATTGTACAGCAAAAAACTGCATGATATTCTTTACACTATAAGGTAGTTAGGAGGATCTGCTGCGATTGATGTTATATGAGTCCTTTCAAAAGTTATTCATTTCAGGTAAGCATGTAGTTTACCTGGGTTTCATTTCAGTCTTCTTTTGAAGAACTGTAAGCCATAATGCTTACTGCTTTTTGGGTGTTTGCAAACGCTCCAAGCTTGTAAGGAAAAGTTACTGATGTCGCTTCTCCTTCATATGAATAAAAGTTGATGAAGTTAATATACACCAGTTTCCAAGTTCAAGTATCTCCGCTGTACATACTTATATGGCTCTGCAATCTGCATAATCCAGAAAAAAGATGGTTTCCGAAAAAAATAACAGGCTTCAAAATCTGCTTCAAGTAGAAGGAAATTTAGACTTGAGGGCATTATTTGCATTAGCCAGTTCGGTCTCAATAAGTGCTACTTCTTGCCCTAGGTTTCTCCACTTCTCCAGTCTGCTAACAAGATCCATCAGCATCTGAAGTCCAGCAACTTCACCAGCATCGACCCAGGGTAATCTCTGCACACACTTTATCAAGTGTCTCCAGGTTCTCAATTTCACCTTGCAAATATAACTGTCTGCAATATCCAGTCTTGAATAGCGATTCAGACATCCTGTCAGCAATATCAGTCAAGCTGAGGAGTGAGGACAATGCTGGCCCCAGCAATAGCATCCTTCATAGTGAAACCCTCATTCTGTGGAGCTGAATGGAAGATGTTAGTGGCTGCATAGTGTAAGAGAAACTCGCATCCACTTTCATTCATGTCACTTGAACACCCGCCAGTCAAGATGCCTAATGGTATCCATCTGAAAAACATGCCATGTATTCTGGTTATCTTGGAGCCACAGGCGGATTGCTTCACAACCATGCAGATTCCCAAAATTGAACCCCTCCTTGCTTATGTCATTGACTTTGGGTTTCTAAAGCTCCTCTTTAACCCGAGTCTACGCGTCTCTTGCAGACTGAGGGCAACTTGTTTCAATGTTCAATGTCGTGCGAACTTGATTAGATTACCAGAGAGTATATCTTGACTGAGTTCTATCAAAAGGGTTCAAAATTCATGCAAGGTAACTAGCAGCATTTTCGCCTACTGGTCCTTCTGGTTCATAGAGCTAGATTTTGAGCAGAAGTATTGGCAGCAGGCATTACTGGTACTTCATCTCCCCCAGAAGACAATTGTACATGCAATTGTACATTGTCACTATTATTTCCCAATATATTAGACTTTATACTGACTGTGCTTTAGGAGAGGGCTATGTCATAAATAGGAAAAGTGACATATACATAACCTTTTATTGTCGGTCAATATAACATCATAAAGTACATCGCCCGTCACTAACACAACATAAAAGAAGCCGCTATCTAGCAATGCGACATAAAGGATGGCGTGACCACACTCCTTCTTCCTCTTGTGGATATGTTGGGACTTTTTTTATATAGGTTAAAGATGCTCGATCATGGCCTCCATGGTTGGTGTGATGTTTTCATCGTATTTTGAGTAGCTTCCGTCATTTGTTGCATAATCTAGAGGGAATCTCTTGCCTTATTCTTCCAAAGATTGAGTTATAAACTGATCATCTTCTTCTTCAATGGCCTCATGATGATCATCCTCTGCATGATCCACGATCTTTCTACATTCTTCCTCATCTAATGTTTTTTATTTGAGATGATCTTCCTCTTCTCTAGAGTCCATGAATTCTTCATCCCCCACAAGACCTTCTTGCTCCTTGACCTTTCCAAAACCTTAGTGCATCTTATAGCAGTTGCTTTGGCGTTTCATTATTGGTGCTAGCATTTATGGCTGGAAGTAGGGGTGGAAATCGGTACGGTATTGGTATCTCAATACCAAATACCGAAATCCCGAATACCGAATTACACCCTAAAGTCAATCCCAATCCCAATCTCTAAACATTTCGGTATCCCAATCTCAATCCCTAAATATAGCGGTATCCCAATCGATACTTCGGTATCCCAATCGGTATTATCGAATACGAAATTAGTTACATTTACAATTAATAATTAAGTATATAAATTAGATTTTACTGTTTAATTTAGGGGAAAAAGACTAAGAAAAGAGTCTTGAATTAGGATATTATTAAGGAGAATGAAGGAGAGGAGACATCTCAAGTTCTTGTCATTGGTAATCTTTAATTTGACGAATTGGAGGTTGACAGACGACTATTAATAGTGATGGAATGATTTATGTATAATTAAATGACACTTTTGGTGGCTGAGGGTCGTGTAGTAGTGAATGAGAGAGTCTAGTTGAGAAGAAAAATTAAATACACACTAGCTTATATTTCGGTACATACCGATCCCAATCCCATAATCTCTAATACCGAATAACAAATTAAATTAAATCCCAATCCCAAAAAATAATTCGTGTATTCGGTAATACCATATATAGACAAATTCGGTACGGTATACCGAATACCGTACCAAATTTGTCTATATATGGTATTACCTAGGGCTGCAAATGAGCTGAGCTGTTCGTGAGCGGCTCGGTGTTCGACTCGAGGAAAGCTTGTTCGAAACTCGGCTCGTTAATAAACGAGCCGAACATGAGCTAAACTTTCTTGAGCTCGTGAAGCTCGCGCGCTAGCTGGGCTCGGTGGCTTGTTGAGCTAAACTCGTGAGCTGGCTCGTTTAGAGCTCATGATATGCCTCAACATGTGGCTAGAGAGCCAACTCGATTACCGACTTATGGACGAATCAATCTATATCTTATGTTTTTAATTAATATGGTTGTTAAATTATATATTTCACCATATATAAAGTTTAAAACGTTGAGTATGTGAGCAAATATATCTTATTTTCTACTTTAAAAAAAATTATGTATCATAAATAGTTTCGTTACTATGAAATAACATGATTTGGAGTACTTAAAATATATTAACTAAATGATATATGATACCAACAAAGTATAATATGATATTAGCTAACAAAATAAATCATGTGTATAATGATATACAAAATGAAGTACCAAATAAAAGTTAAGATTTTAGTAAACAAGCTAACTCGAGCTCGACTCGACTCGTTAATAAACGAGCTGAGCTCGAGCTCGACTCGTTTATTAATGAGCCGAGCTCAAGCTGGGGTAAAACTCGACTCGGTTCGGCTCATTTGCAGCCCTATTACCGAATACATGTATTATTTCTTGGGATTGAGATTCAATTTCAATGGTTATTCGGTGTTAGGGATTATGGGATTGAGATCGGGATATACCAAAATATAAGCTAGGGAGTATTTTATCCTCTCAATTATACTCTCTCGTTCACTACTACACTACCATCAACCACCAATCTATTGTTATTTTCATAACACCAAAAAGCAAACAATAGTATTAGTCTTCTCTCAGTCTCCAATTCGTCAAATTAAAAATTACTAATGACAAAAACTTGAGATGTCACCTTTACTTTATTCTCCTTATCCATATCCTAGCTCTAGTCAAACTCAAAACTCTTTGTTTAGTCTCTTTGTTCTATATTAAACAATCAAATCTAATTTATATATTTAATTATTAATTGTAAAGGTAATTAAGTTCGTATTTGATAATACCTATAGAGATACCGAAGTACTAATTGAGATACTGAAATATTTAGGGATTGAGATTAGGATACTGAAATTATTTAGGATTTGAGATTGCTTAATCTAGGGTGTAATTCGGTATTTCGGTATTTGAGATTTTGGTATTCGGTATTGGAATACCGATATCGTATTGATTTCCACCACTATGAGATATTTGTTGTTGCTAAGGGTCACAGGGTAAAAAAGTGACCCGTCCCTAAGTTAATTGTCTCTACTCATCCTGACCCTTACAAGATCAACAAATGACCCGTCCCTAATCTGACCCTGTAAACAAACTAACTCGTCTCGACCCTTAGGGACGAGACATATCGGGTTTTTCGGGTCAAGCTTACACTCCTAAATCATATCAGTGATTTTCTTGTCAAACCCGATCCAACCGGCACCTTGCTCATACAATATACTTTGAATGTTGCAGATATGTTAATTATGTTTTGGAATTCGTAGATGCTACCAGCTGGTTTAGCGATGGCAATGGGGAGGGCGGGTACCTCAATACCCATGTCCCGCCCCATGCTACTACGGGTCGGGTAGGCCCCCCGTGCTGGTACGGGGCGGGCAGATCGACCCACTCTTACATGTTATTTGAAAATAACACATGCAAATTTTACTTTTTACGCTAAAACGAAAGGGAAAAACACTAAATGAATGAAAAGTAGTTGTAATAGAATGAGTAATTGAGTCTAACCAGTTGAAAGATCGATTCTAACTAGTTAAAAAAAAAGTCGAAATATGAGAAATATGCATAGAGATTGTAAGAAATTGAGATAAAATGGGCCAAGAACGGAGCAGGACGGGCCGGAAGTAGATACCCATTTCTTACCTCACGCTACTGCGCGGGCCGGATAGTTCCCGCGTCGTCGCAGATCAGGTCGGATAATACCCACGGGGCGGATTTAAATTGCCAAGAAGCCTGGTAGCTAGTGGGGAAATATTTCTTTTCCCATAAGATTACATTTAATAATAGTCCTCTGCCAATTAGGCACGCCTCGTCGTCGCTACGCTGGCCTAGCCTGCAGACGTTTCCATTCCCAAAGGTTGCATGGCCAATAGCCTGCCTAGCTTTACGTGCCAAGAAAACTATGCAGCCTCCTCGCGAGTTTCGCCATTTTCCTACTGTCACGAGACGTTTAAGATTCGCTCCTAAAAAAAGCCTCTCTCTATATATATATCCTGCGGCTGCGCCCACCCACCAAATTATCACCAAAAAACTGAAAACCATGTCTACTTCTCGTCCCTTCCATCTTCTCTCGTTTCTCCTCCCTCTCTGCCACCACGCCTTCATTTCCGTCGCCGCTCTGGGCTTCCCGCCGCTCAATATCGACCTTGGCCCTCTCGCCGACCTCTGGCTGGACCCGTTCCGCGCCCTCCAGCTGGCGCCGTTCGTGGCCACGTGCCACGCCAGGGTGGACTGGAAGGAGACCGCCAAGGGACACGTCATGATACTCGACGTCCCCGGGCTGACGAGGGACGAGGTGAAGATCGAGGTGGAGAACTGGGTGCTGAGGGTCAGCGGCGAGAGGAAGCCGGAGACGACGACGACGACGACGACGAGATCAGGAGATAAAATGAGGTGGCAGTGGCATCGGGTGGAGAGGTCGCACGGCAAGTTCTGGAGGCAGTTCAGGATTCCGGAGAATGCTGACCTGTCGTCCCTCAGGGCCAAGCTGGCAAACGGGGTCCTCACAGTCACGTACGCCAAGCTGTCTCCCGACATGATGGAAGGACGCAAGACTGTCGGCGTCGATGGTGCGGGCGGTGGAGATTCGGCCGCGGTGGTGCCGAGATACAGGATCAAGCCGGAGCTGTGACGCATCGATCTGAGTTGGGAATTTGCTGTTGAGATTAAAAAAAAAATAGTACATTTATTAAGTTAGTTACCCAACTGCGCCTGAGAACATTTTCGGGTTTTATGTTCGTAATTGTAAGTTGTCTTTTATGACTCAATTCAGTTTGCCAGTGAAAAATAATCTATCTAGGTTTAGAGCATTCTTATCAATACAATTACAAAAATAATTATATATACGGGAGGACGAAACTGATAACTATGTCTCTGAGAAATTTGTGCCTCTGTTTTTCGCCTACGAACTCCATTGACGAGCTCCAAACCATGAATCTCGCCAGCAGATCTTGATGGTTCTTGTTTTCGATTTCTTTCGATGAAATCACTCGAAGAGCGAAATCGTTGATCGTGTTGACCGACTCTCGGAACCGCTTCTCCGACCCGAGATTGAGAAACCTCTTCATCTTCCAAAACAGAGGAACAGGGGAGGTGAACCTCGAGAAGCAAGTCTCCACCGCGTAGCCGAATGCGTTCATGAAATCGAGATCCCGGACAAACAATTCAGGATCCACACCGAACCCAACTCTGCAAATGCTTCTGAAAGCGAATTTATTCAACACCTGCCGAAGATCGAAACCCCTGTTTTCCTCCTCTGCTTCAAATCACAAAGTTACGATCTTTCAAAGTTTGACGAAATCAAAAAATGACCAGTTCGGAGTAGCAAATAATATATTTATTTTCAACGAAGGTGGACCAATCATCATTCGACTGTTTGCAGCTTCAAAGATCTTGAATAATTATGCAGAATAAAAAAAATTCGCATAATTCGGATAATTGAGTGCAAAGTTACGATCATCTGAAGTTTTAACCTTGGTAATTAGGAGTAGTTCGCGGGTGTGAGCTAGCTATCCACCCTAGATTTAGTGCAGATCGCTTGGTACATCCGTGATCCACTTTCGATTAGCATAGTTCGCTTTTATCAGCAGTGATCCACCCTGGTTCTCTGCACTGTCCACCGAACGCCACACTGGTTCACTATACTTTCCAGCAAACTACTATTTTGGGGAGAAAAAATTAAGTGGGATATTGTGAGATTTTTTTTTTAAGTTGTGGTAACTTGTGGTAATCAATGATGAAAGTTGTAAATGACAGTTAGTATACTTATACTATCATGTATTCAACCTTTTCTATATAGTCTTGGTATGTTCATATCATCATGGTACGCTTTCTTACCATATGGTATTAAATAAGAGCATACTATATGATATTGACTAGTAAAAAATGACTCAATTTTTTTTTTGTTCTAAAAATATATCAAAATGGGTATCATTTTAAAGAGTACAATTAACCTGATTTATCTGTGAAAAGAATTTAAATTCCAACTTAAAATGAAAAAGAAATCGTCTCGCAAAATAAGATAAAAGGATTTTCATGAGGAAGATATGCTCTTATTCTGATTTATCAGCTCCCGTTCTTAGTTCTTACCTACTGATCGAGAGAGGAACTGATGGGACATGACTTATAGTGGCATCTTGCTTCTCCGGCGTCGACGACGAGAAGAGATTGGCGGATGAAGTATGTACGGGAGGGAAGAAAGAAGCTGATGATAATGGAGGCGAGAAGCTTATAATTTGGCCAGCTCATACATTGTTTAATCAATAGGAAAGGGGAGCTATTCATTGTTGGGTTTCTGAGAGAACCCTAGAAAAACAATATCTTTTGCTATCCAGCCACAACTGCGAATGGAGTGCTCACGGGTCTCATGGGCAAAGGGAATGGGAGAGTGTAAATATGATTGAGGAAGGGTAACTAGGGAAAAGCCAACTTAAGAGTGGTGCTCGGTCGCTCAAACTCTGTCTTCGATCAAATGTTATTGGTGATTGCTAGGGTTTCAGTCTTCCAGTAGCTTTGGGGGAATTGATCTGACGCCGGAGGATGAAGAAAGCTTCTAATAGTAATCCGGCCGCCGGGTTCGGCGACTTGCCCAGAGAAATCTTGCTTCAAATCCTCGTCAGTCTTCCCGTGATTTCCATCCTCAGATGCACCGCCGTATCCAAGGTATGGAATTCGCTGATCAGAAGCTCTGAATTCGTATCCCATCACCGCTCTTCCTTCACCCTCTCCAGTTCCAATCCCGACCGCCGCCCTTCCCTCCTCCTACGCCGACTCACCGCTGCTTCTTCCGAACATTTCACTCTCCATTCGGATCCGGAGCGTTTCGCTGCTTCTTCCGTCGCCATCTCGTCCCCGTTCAAGCCTCGATCTGGCATTCCCGGTTGCATTCATGTTTTCGGGTCGCTACACGGATTAATTTGCCTCTGCGACAACTTTCATATGTATGCTTACACCATCTACATTTGGAATCCGTCGGTTAGGCGGTTCATCGACGTCCCAAGTCCGACGCTCACTTTCAGAGAAATGGGCGAGCTTGCTGGTCCCAATTCCGCCCCTGCCGTGTTGGGATTCGGGTACGATTCAAATGCAGATGACTATAAAGTGGTCAGAATCGCCTACCCTCGAACTGCTGGGGCACCACGGCGAGCAGAAGTTTACGCTCTGAAAGAGCGTCAATGGAGGGAAGTTCCCATTGAAGTGTTGCAGTCTTGTGATGGTGATATCCTTTGGTCTCAGTGTTTTGTAGATGGGATTATATATTGGCCAGCTAAAGTGGGATTGAGAAAGAACTTTCTTTTGGCTTTCGATGTGAATGATGAGAGTTTCAGTAGAATCGAGTTGCCCAAGGAACTGCCAGGAGCAGGTGAATCAAGACTCATTTCCATTTCAGAGACCAAGGTCACAGGTTTGCTTACAGTCCTGTATTATACTGCCACTTCTTGTGAGATATTGGTAAAGCGAGGGTGCAGTTGTGCGGACAATAGTTGGGCAAGATTCTGTAGTGTAAGCATAGTTGATCCAACCCGAGAACTTGTTATAGGGTTGTGGCAGGATAAGGAGGTTTTGTTGCAGAAGGGAAGCGAGGAGGATTTGGTTGGGAGACCGAGGTCGGGGCAAGAAGTTGTTTTGTGTTCATATGATCACAAAACCCGACAAGTTGAGCTTCTTGGGATGCCAGGCGCTGGATACCTAGATGTATTCTATGCTGCGGATTATACAGAGAGCATAGTTTTACTGGAACCAGAAGTCTGTGCAGTTTCTTATAGAGACCCTGAAGTGGAACCCATAGCAAGGTGACATATGAACTTGGTGTTATCTTATGTTTACTATGTCTGGATATGAGCAGAATTTGTTCTTACATTATGTTGCTCCGTTTATCTCTGCAAATCCTCAGTTCAATAATTTCTGTTTCATGCCATCGCGATTAGTACTCTACTCTAGTAATGATGTTTTGTGACGAATCATGCTGAGAAGGTGAGGTATTATGCTTGTAATAGCTATATTAATCTTGCATTCTGATTTGTAGTACTTTTTGTGTCACCGCTGCATATTGATCTCAAGTTTTCGGTATGTGGAGCCTCCGAATGAATGGTTCCCCACCCCCTTGTTGAAGTAATGGAGGTCTGGAGTTTCGGTAATGTGGAACTCTTGCAGTTTGCAATCGCATATTCGTTATGTGTTCTTTACCAACTTTGTGATAGTTGCTTTGAATTGTGATAACTGATAAGTAGTGTTTATCATAGCTAGCTAGAGCCTAGATGTTTACTTGCTTGGTTGATAACCATACTAAAATGTCACTGCTGCTTTTCTCTGCGGAATAGGGAAAATCTTACCACTGCTATATTTATCGTTGAATCAGGTCAGTGAACTTTGATCTGGAGGATGCGCATTTCAAATGGTGTGCGGAGCAACGTCGGTAGTGTGACAAAGCATGCTGAGAAGCTTAGACTATTGTACTTGTAGTAGCTTTAGTCTCGAAATTCTTATTTGTAGCACTTCTTCACTTCTAGCGCCCCTGCATACTTGTTATTGTTGTTCAATGGCCAGCCGTGCATATTGATGTGATGTTTCCGTTTTGTGGAGCCTATCTGAATGAGGGGCTCTTGCTCCTCTGTCCACGTTCTTGTTTTGGGTAAGGATGTTTAGGGTTTCAGTAATGTTGAGTTTTATGCAATGAGTAATTTGGAGCTGATCATTATACTTTATTGTTGATTCAGGTAAGTGAACATTGATATGAAAGGTGCACATTTGAGATGATCCAGTGAGCGATTTGGAGCTGCCAGGTTGATAATGCGTATGTTTTGCCCGACTTTTAGAAGTGTTTTCGGCTTTAAAAGCTGAAGCAGGGTCAAATACCTCTAAAAGCTCGGCTTTTGAAAAACCGAAAAGCGCTTTTGTATAACTTAAAAGCAGAAGCTCCGATTTGCAGTTTTTGTGAAAAACTGTTTTGAAAATACAAGATTAACCTTACCTTTTTTAATTATAGTTCAAAAAATAAATTTTCTTTCATTTATATCATTTTAAAAATAAAAAAAATATTATTTAATATAAAAAAAATCTAATAAGATCCACTTTGACTACTTTTTATTGTTTAGAATTTTTATTTGTAGTTTATATTATAAGTCTTTTATAGTTATTTTACACAATTTCTTATATTAAAAGCACTTCTAATAGTTTTTCATTCAAACACTCAACTGTTTTTTTTTTAAGTACTTCTCTAAAAGCTCCATCAGAAACGGCTTCCGCAAACTGTTTGTGCTACATGGCCTATTGTTTATGCTAAAAAGCTGCTTCTGAATGGACTACAAATCCCAAAAAGCAGTTGTTACTCAGCCTCCTGTAGTAAGCTAACTGAAGGAGCAAGGAATGGAATGTAATTCACAATCAAAATGGGCTACAAACCCCAAAAGTTGTTAGTCAAACAAAAACAGCTACATAATATCTCTCTCGTTCCCTGCAACTAATAAAAATGGTTCTCGGTACATATCAAAGCGATCATCTTTACCAAGTTCAAAGTGTAATCAACCTAAAAAAATCAAATGCTGCAAGATGAAGAACAATATGAAATTGAAACCTAACCTTCTGAAACAAATTCTCCAAAAGAAAGAGATAGTTTAGGCTTTTGATTTGGAGTAGGGAGAAAGCTGAAAAGCCGTCGGGAAGGTCATAGATATTTTGCACGTAGCTTCCTAGCAAGTAAGAGGCCCATTCTATTAAGTGGGCCAGATATGACTCAACATCCAATAGCTGACGTGGCAGGGAAAATTATCTTTATGTGCCTGCCGTTAGTATTATTGACGGAAATGATGACGTTGCAACTACTATTCGATTTAAATGGTTTAGGTGCAACAAATCATACTTAGGTGGTCACCGTGCAACAAATGGTAAACTTAAGTGGCAACTGGTGCAATTAACCTCTTTTTGCAGGCTACAGCAACATGTAGCTCCTTCTGCCTCGAAATTCCGGTTTTTCCCCCTTTATATACCGGGTAAAGGAGAGGAAATCGAACTCTTGACCCTGATATTTTCTTTTGGTAAACACTAAGGGTCGTTGGATGAATTAACGAGGAGTCAAATCTTTCATGCATATTTTTATACTAGCTGAAATCTATCGAATTAATAATAATTAACTAAATGTTAACTATTAGGGGTCGTTTGGAGAACGGGATTTAGGGCGTGGATTCATTGAATCCGTAGATTTTGTAAAAAATTATGTTTTTTTGTTGCTTTTTGTATTGTGGATTTTGGTTTTAGTGATTTCAAATCTCTAAATTCTACGGATATCAAATCTCTCATAATCAAAGAGATTTTATATCTTGATTCGTGAGATTTTTTTCTCCTTCTTTTATTTATTTATCATATTAAATATATTTATTAACAAAGTTTTTAATATTTTCTCGAACCACTCTAATTTTTTTATTAAGGATAAACATATTATTTAATATAAAATTAAATTTTTTAATTGTATTGAATGTTAACAATCACAGTTACCAAAAAATAAACATTTTAAAATCTATTTTCAAAAATCCGAAGAGTTAGAATCTTTAGATTGTTGACAATCTATAGATTTAAACTCATATTCTCCAAACGACCCCTCAGTTAGCAAGTTTGTTAGTAATATTGACTTGGCAACATGATAATGATTTGGAAGAGACTCGTGGAGGTTGACAGTCCAAAAAATTTAGTATTTTAACTAAGAAAAGAATTACAAAATTATTAACGATAGTGTAAAAATGGGTAATATTTTGATGCATTACAGAAGATTTGACTAATTATTAATAAGTCAATAGGTTTGACTAATAAAAAAAACGAGAGAAAGGTTTGGTTAATATTTAGTGTTTACCCTTTTCTTTTCTCCATTCCACAACTTTGTAAGCCTTTACGGGTCCTCGAGCAGCTGGTAAACCGCTCGTGTAGTTAGAGGTGGCAAATGGAGTAGTGTATCCACGGATCAAGTGGATTGAATCAAATGGAATGGTGGACTCATGGATTGGATCATATGGATTGGTGGATTGATCTATAGATCCAAATGACATTCAAAGCATTGGACCAATATATAAATTTTGAAAACTTTAGGTACTAAAATGTCATAATAAAAAAATTTAGGTACCAAAACATAATTTTTCAATTACATTTTTCGTCTAAAAATAAATTTTAGGTGCCCAAATGTCAAGTATAAAAACTACATGTACTGAAACGCAATTTTCCATTCGGATTCATGATCACTACAAAACTCTACAAAGCTCACAACAACTCTCCCATTTGATGCGGGAGTAATGATCATTTCCTACATAGGAGCATCTTTTTATCCAGAAGAGATTGCCTCCTAGCAACCACAGTCTCCTCATCTACAATCACAACCCTACTAATAGTTAGAGTATTATTATCAGGAAATTTATCGGCAGAGTTTCCTTCTGTACTTCAGGGCTTTCTGTTGATATAAACATCCTCACCCTTGCTAACCTCCACTATACTACCTTCGGAACTCATTTCTTGTTGATTAAAGCTAATTTCTCGCAATCATGACCGAACACTTCACAAGTAGCACATACCAATGGCTTATTTAGATAATCCACCTCAATTTCAAACGATGGATCATCATCTTGATAAAGACGAACTACAGAGGAGAATCTACAAACAACTGGAAGATTAACACACACCTTTGCTTATCCTAGCTGACCATTTACCCTCGTGGTTTAATCCATCCACACCGGAGGACCCAGAGTACTAGAAACCCACTCCAAACCCTCAAAAGAATGACATTCCAATGGTAGCCCTCAGATGCAGACCCAGATCGGCAGTGTTTCAATGACCGGAGCCACCGGCTGGATTCTCAGAGCCCACTGTCGAGGGAAGATCTCATTCCCTTGAAAGTGTCAGGGACCAAAAGTGAAAACCCATTTGTTGATTGCCGCTGGAGGATATTGAAATACAAGAAGACGAGGCCCGAATCTGGAAACCCTAATTAGCCCCCCCCCCCCCCACCCACAAATATTGTTCGCCCATTGTCGAATGAAGTGCACCTTAGAAGTAGGGCCGACGAATTGGCCAATTAAGCAATCTCCCACTGTCCCTCGTTCTTCTTCTTGACCTCTCGAGGGAGGCGGAACCCATCATGAATATGCTTCGGAGGCCAATAATTCATCCTATTAGTCAGAGCAATATTGAAAAGTTGTGCCCAAGTAACGACCTCGCCAACCAGAGCAGATTCTGACGACGAAGCCGTCATCGTGACGATCAGAATCGCTCGCTCAAGAGGAAAGAGAAGAGAGAAAAAGAACAGATATATAAAATTTTTCACTAAAACGACATCATTTTGATTAGAAATCGATTGATTTCATATGATCGACACCAATTAAACCAATTTCAACAAACCAACACGCCACCGACATAACAACCATACTATCTAGAGGTTAGTTACTTACTTGCCCTCCTTCCCTTCCTTCCCTCTCAAGTCTCATCTCATCCCATGTTTCTTTAGACAAGCTTTGAGGAGGATTAAGGAACACAAAAAGGAACCAAATAATAAATAAATTAATGTTGGGTTATTATTCGTCACAAAAGTCGAAAGTCTCTCCACTCCTCTTGTTCCGTCGTTTCCGTAAATTTCCCCCTAAAAACGCTCCCCCACTTTATCTACAATTACAAACTATCCCTTCCCTTTCTTCTTCTTCCTCCTCCTCCCTAATCCTCCCCCAGCTCCAGAAACCAGTTCCTCTCCAGATCCCAATTCGCCATTTTCTCTTGCTCTGTTTCTTCTCCTCCTCCCAATAAAACCACCAAATAACGACTTCCCTCTATGCCTGGAATGTCGAGATGGAAGAAGCTCAAGGACACCGGCACAACTCTCTTCCTCCTCTCCCCTTCCCCGCGCTCATCCCGCTCTCCGATCGCCGCCTTCCGCCTTCTTTCCACTTCTTCTCCGGCGGCCCGGTACTTCCGATTCTCCCCAATCACCACGCATTTGAACTTCCTCAACAGGTACCGCCGCCGGGAGTCGCTCCCCGGGGTTCAGGAGCGGTATAAATGGGACGGCGGCGAGGGTGGTGGTAATAATTCGGTTGATGGTGGCGATAACAGTATCAGGCAGATTAGGGCCGAGGCTAATTGTCCTCGTTGCTCCAAGCACATGGATCTTCTCTTCTCGAATAATCACGGTCGCGGTCTTAATCATCAGCATCATAATCCCAATCTCTCCCCTCCTTCCGATCCTTCTTCTTCTGATAATAGTAATCAGAGCAGCAGCGGCCGCGGCGGCGGGGGAGATGTGTATCAGGCTGTCAATTACTGCCCCAATTGCAAAACTGCTTTCTACTTCCGCCCTCACAGCAATGCTCCGCTACAGGGGAGCTTTGTTGAGATTGGGAGGATCAGTAATGGTAAGTTGAGGAATAAATACAATTCCGCCAAACATTCCAATAATAATGGCGAGGGGCAGGATTCTTCGTCTTCCGGGGATTCGGTTGCTACTTCCAATAGCAGCATCAATAAGAGGTCGAGGGCGTCATTCTGGCAGACTCTTCGGTCGTATGCGGCTGACCCACCTGAAAACTGGCCGCCACCGCCTCCTTTGCCTCCCTCGCCGCCTCCGGCCAATGGGTTGGCTGTGCATACTCCCCCTGGTCCACCATTTGCACCTGGTGTTAATGTTGTCAGGGCAGCTGGCCCGGGTGGTGGAGGTTCAAGTGGTGATGGAGTTGAAGGAGAAAAGAGTGGTAGATGGGGTGGGGCTAATCTTGGGAATGATTTACCTACTCCGAAAGAGATCTGCAAGGGTCTTGACAAGTTTGTTATTGGACAAGACAGGGCCAAAAAGGTTTGTACTTTGCCTTCTGAAGCTGTCAATGTGCAGGGATCCCTCTCATAATTCTCCAATGAAAACCTGTTTCCATGGTTTTATTGGCAGGTGCTCTCCGTTGCCGTGTATAATCACTACAAGAGGATTTACCATGCCTCACAAAAAGGGTCGGTTCCATTGCAGCAGTCCTGAATCGGCTGACTTATTACAGCAAGTTTTCAATCATCTGTTCCTTTCCATCTTTGGTCCATGATATGAACTGAAATGATAATTTCCAATACTAGGTCAGTAGCAGAATCTTTGAGTCCCGATGCAATTGATGATGACGAAAATGTAGAGTTAGAAAAGAGCAATGTTCTCTTGATGGGTCCGACTGGCTCAGGTATGAATTATGCACTGCATTTGGGTCCTTTCAATTGTGATGTGCTCTTGGTGGAAAAAGATTTTCAGGTCTTCATATGACGTCCGGGTTCTACCTATTAAACTCTGATTTTTGTTCCTACTCTTTTGTGAAACAGGTAAGACATTGCTTGCAAAGACACTTGCACGATTTGTGAATGTGCCATTTGTCATTGCAGATGCTACAACATTGACTCAGGCAAGTTTGTTCTGTATAATGCAGAGCTTTCCCCCCTTTTTCATTAGAAAGCATGCCATGAATTGCATGGGTACTCATAGTTGAAGGCAAGTCGTCTATTGGGAGTGCATCAAATAGCCAAGTTTTCTGTTATGACATTGCAACACTGCTGATTATTGACTATTGCAATTTTTCCCTCTATGCAGGCTGGTTATGTCGGAGAAGATGTCGAGTCTATATTATATAAACTTTTAGCGGTATGTTTTCCCTCCATACTTCTCAAGATATTGCAAGAGCCTATAATATCACTCTTTGAGTAAATTCCTGTCAGTGCTCAGTCTTTGTTGGGTATCTCTGAAATAATTCAATCACATTCGGTTATATGATTAGCGAGTGATGTTTATCATGCCTGTAGCTAGTGAATAGTTGACGTTAGGCTGTACAGATCATCCAAAGATCCAGCTTTCCGCATAATAAGTTGAGTCTGCACACCAGAACCATAGGTTGTACAGAATTTGGCTGGTTAGGGAAATTATGTGATCAGAGTCATGACATTGTTCAAGTCAGGCTCGGGCATGTATGAGCTGCTGTTTCTGTAACCACTCAAATTTAGGACCGTGGAACGAAGAATTAAGGAATTCTAGATATGAATTAATTACTACAATTTGTTTTGTTATCTCCAATAGTTATGGGTAACCTACCCATTCCGTTCTCCGAAAATTGACTATATTAACAGGAGCTAGAATGGGGTATAATTGTTATGTGAAGCAAACATTATTCTGATGATACCTGATTTCTGTTATCCTTTCCTTTCTTTGCGACGTTCAACGTTTTCTCTTTCCCTGAATCTAGGCAGCTGAGTTCAATGTGCAAGCTGCTCAGCAAGGGATTGTCTACATTGACGAAGTTGATAAGATAACTAAGAAGGTTTCTTGTGAACACCCTGTTCTGCCAATTGGGATGTGATCTTGGATTCTTTCTTATATAGATCTTACTAATGCAGTTGTAAATTTGTAGGCCGAGAGCTTAAACATCAGCAGAGATGTGTCTGGCGAAGGTGTTCAACAGGCTTTGTTGAAAATGCTAGAAGGAACAGTGAGTAAATCAAGCTATTACATTTAGCATGGTTTCCTTGTCTTTTGAACTGTGGTATAATGACTGGTGTTCTTATTCTGCAGATAGTTAATGTTCCTGAGAAGGGAGCACGGAAGCATCCCAGAGGAGATAACGTACAGGTACCATGGGAAATATATCTTCCCAAAAAACAGTATTATTTCTCCGACTGAACCTTTGGAAGATACAGATGGACTGCATCAACGTCTACCCATAAGATATATGCTGTTTCACTGCAGAATACTTGTTTATATAATGTAACAGTGTCATTACTATTGTGATGCCTAACAAACTGTTTTGGTGTATATTTCTACCTACTAGTGATTTACTAAAACTCCATGGTAGCTAATGTAGGAATGCGTGTTTTTCTCCCTTAGGTTGTGTTTCAATTATGTCTTTCATATTTGGCGGATTTAATGAACTATGTAGTTTGGCACTTTGGCTCATAATCTGAAATCTTAGACCTTTACCTACAGTGCCCATGTTTGTTGGACTTCTCTGTGTTCCTTTTCCGAAGCTTCCCCAAAGATATGGAAGTGCTTAGATAATGTGTCTCTTGGGTTCCTTATATGACAAATATAAAGTGGGCTGAGCAGCATGTGGCTGCTTCATGCATTTTCTTAAAGGCAAACTGCCAAAAGTACTACTTGTATTGGACCCTGACAGTCACAAAGTACCACATCAATGCTAATGAGAACAAATATCTGGTCATTAGATGGAATGACTTTAGTTTGTTGAATAATTTGATTTCTCAGATTCTTTAGGTTGATGAAGTATGTAGTTGCTGATGCCCATTCTTATGCTTAATGATCTTTTTCATCCTTGCTTTTATTTTCACGGACAACTATGATTTAGCTTTGTGTTGGTTCTAAAATTGCTTTCTCTATCCTGCAGATAGATACCAAAAATATTCTTTTTATTTGTGGTGGAGCGTTCATTGATCTGGAAAAGACTGTTTCAGAGAGGTATTGCTTTATGAGAGTCATTCATTTCGATGTTATGTGCAAACTGCTTTTTGGACGTTTCTGGATTTCTCCGATGGCCTAGCTTTATTGCTTATGTAATGTAGGGTGAATTTAATTATATGCATCTTTAATTATGATAAAATTCTTGTTCCTTTGTCTTTTCACTCCAGACGGCAAGATTCATCAATTGGATTTGGGGCCCCTGTCCGAGCTAATATGAGAACTGGTGGTGGTGTAACAAATGCTGCTGTTACTTCGTCCTTGCTTGAATCTGTAAGACTGGAGACTTTCCTAAGTGAAATGACCATATATGGAGTATCCCAATAGTTATATGTCAATTAGCAAGTGGGAAGACATAGTTATGCTGAGCACTTCATCAAATGTAAATTAAGAGTTGTGTTTGGTTTTTTACAGGTTGAGAGTGGCGATCTTATTGCCTATGGTCTAATACCAGAATTCATTGGACGTTTTCCTATACTAGTTAGTTTGATAGCTCTAACGGAAGAACAGCTTGTGCGGGTAATTTACTTTATGTTATGTTGGCCTTCCTATTTCCATAAGATCTATATTAGTTATGTCTCATCTGTATAAAACGCTGTGCAGGATATCAAATTAGTTAATTTGAACTGTCTGCTTCTTTCTGGACTTGTCCATGTAACTTGTAGCTGTATGGTGGCTGACATTGTCTTGTCTGCAGTTTAAATGTATTTTCAGAGTTTGCATCTTCTGGTTGTCTGTTTGCGTTTCTGTGTCTGCTTAGAAAGGTACATCAGGACTTGAAATCTTTATAAGAAACGAGGTTGTCAATTTGTTGACAGGTGCTCACAGAACCAAGAAATGCGCTCGGAAAGCAGTATAAGAAGTTGTTTGGCATGAACAAAGTAATACTCTCTCAGTCTCTTTCTCTCTCGCATCCAGCCAGTTTCACTACTGCTGCTGATGAGTTGCTGCATGAAATGTCAGGTCAAGCTGCACTTCACAGAAAAAGCACTCGGACTAATCGCCAGAAAAGCAATGGCTAAGAACACTGGGGCTAGGGGTTTGAGAGCCATATTGGAAAGTATTCTTATTGAGTCCATGTATGAGGTATGCAAGGGCCAGAGGCTCCCTTTGTGTCTGGGGAAGCACATCTTGTGGACTATTTACATACACATACCACATTTATTTATGCATTAACGCCACGGTGGTGCATGTATTTCCAGATTCCGGACGACGAACCAGGAAGTAATAAGGTGGTTGCAGTTGTGGTTGATGAGGAGTCTGTGGGATCAGACGCCGCAATTGGTTGTGGAGGAAAGATACTTCGTGGGGATGGCGCATTGGAGCGGTGGCTTGCAGAATACAAGTTGAAAGATTCAGTGGTTAGTAATAAGCCTCCATACACAGCTCACCGACATGTTGATACCGATACTGAACAAGTGGAGGATACACATTATTTTGCAGGAAAGTAGGGAAGCAGTAGATGCAGAGTTGCAGGACGTGGAGTCAGAGGTTTCAACTAGAGCTATGAGCATGTGAAGAAACACTGAAACAAGATTGATCACCCTTACAAAGTCGGCAGGCAGGCAGGCATGTAATTCATTCAGCACCAGATTATTTGTATTTTGTATCAAAATGAAGAAAAGAAAGCAGAGGAAATTAGGGTTCATAATTGAGAATGTAATTATTATTATCCCTAACTTGTAAACATTACAGCATAAAGAGCAGAGTAGTTCTTCCTGAAGGTGATTGGGAGCTCTTTCTTTTGAGAAGTATAAAAAGAGGCAGCACTGTTGGGGCTGGTTTGGTTGGGAAACCAAACTTTGGACAGTGTGGGATTAAGATTTTAGGAGCAGGGTAGCAGACATAATAATGAGATCCACCTTTTTGTTGTACCATATAAGCACCTTACTAGTTGCATTCCATGAATGAAGAATTTTGCAGTTCAATTGTTGTTTGATACTCCCAAAGCTTTCAACCATTTTGTTCTGAAGCTAAGGGACACTTGGCCTTGAATATTTTGTCTAGGCTAGCTAAGGAGTATGATCGCATGTAACTGTGGTGCTAGAGCGAGCGACCATCGTTATGGATGTATGGCAAGTTTAAGTTGTGTGACTGATTGCTCATCGCGATTGAAACACATCATCAAAATCAGCCTAGTCAATTAATTAATACCGCAAGATTCTTTTACTGTTCCTTACGAAAATATCGCGGGGAACCTTCGATCTGCGGTAAGTTTTGCCAAGTCCCAAGGGCCGTTCACTACCCATTCATTTACAACACTGTTCACAAGAGGCTTGATCCCATGTAAACAGGTCCACAGTAAGTTTTTGTTTTTGACAACCAACGACCAAATGCAAATGTCCATTATAATCCACTAATTTTGGGTATAGTTCACAGGTTTATCCATTATAATCCATTAATTTTGGGTATAGTTCACAGGTTTAGTATTCCCCAATATGAATTTTCTTTTTTGCCAATACAGTTATATGAGTTTTTGTTTATCATCCATTACCCCTAATTTCACCATAAGCCTTTTATGTTAGTCTTTCATATATATAGTTTTTCCTTATGCATCAATTAAATCTTTTTCGTATGCATCAATTAAAACAATTAGACAAGTCTTTCTTGATATAACTTTGAACAAAAATTCATTTATTATTAACTAAACTGTTGACCGTCTCATGAATAGGCATTACACTGTTTCTGTAAGATTGGTTCTTTTTTTTAAATTAATAGTTTAATCACAAGTGATTTTTTCATAACTTAATTTCTTTATTGCTAACTGTAATTTTCACCATCTCATCAATTCGCACTATGCTATGGCTTCGTCAGGTATGTTAATCTGTGCACAATAATTTAGTAAAATGTAATATTTTTATAACTTAATTTTATTATTAGACCACACCTTACGGGAGGGGTATGTAACACCGTTCTATAATAGGTATGTAAATTTCAATTACATTGTGTAAAACTTATGGAGGGGTAGTTGTTTTTATTTATCAATTAAACAAAATGTTTCGAAGTCTTCCATGATGATTAAGACACTACATGAAGCTTATGAAAGGACAATAATTTCTTATGTATCAAATAAACAAAGATATTACGTAAGTCTTCCATAAAATAAGCTTAAAAAATTCACTTTATTATTACCTAAATTGTTGACAATCTCATAATTTGCATTCCACAACGGTTATGTAAGGTGGGTTATTTTTTAGAAAATAGTTTAATCAAATATGATACTTTTATAATTTAATTATTTTATTATTAACTAAAAGTTCCCTTAAAAATAACTATAGTATTCACAAGCTCAGCAAGTTGCATTATGTAAAGGTTTCCTAAGCTACGTTAACTTCTTCATAATAGTTTAATCACTTTTCATAACTTGAATTTATTATATCATACATTATGTAAGATTTACACAACACCTCTCTATAACAATTACGGATATATAAATACATAAATACATAACATAGAGTTTAAGGAGGGAATATTGTTTCTTATGTATCAATTAAATAAACATGTTACGTAAGTATTCTTTAATGATTAAAACATTGCAAAATTTCTTGAGATATCCTACCCGGACTATTTTGTGAATTATTTGTCCCCCTAAAATTCAAATCTTATCGTCCTAAAACGCAACAAATTGACAAATTTATCCTTCAACCCAATTTCAATTCTAATCCTAACCAAACAATCCCTTCCTCACCCCAACCCACATCCGCCACCCTCACAAAAAAAAAAAAAAAACCGCCGCCTCATCATCTCCCCTCTCATGCTCCTGCCTAGGGTTGATAATCAGTTCGGTTTGGTTATAATCGGAACCATTTAGTCAGTTCTCGGTTAACCATTAAGTACTTTGTGCTTACCGTTAACGCACCGTTTAAATTCGTCGGTTAACCATAACCGCATAGTCGATTCTCGATTATTTGTCAGTTAATCGAATAACCGTTAACTAAGTGATTCGGCAAGATTATATCAAAATAACCGATCGATAACCTATCCAACCTAAGAGCTATTTCTTTCAATTGTGAAATTTTCTATAATATTCCATACATACGCATGTGTTATTTTATTAAGTTGTTATCATTGAATAAAAAATAATTTAACATAGATATTTATAAATACATAATCAACTCACTCCAACACAAGTACACAATAATATCGTTCTATCGTCAAACTTTATTTAAAAATATATAACGATACTCAACTCATAAACCCCATCAAATTACATGGAAGTTTAATGTTACTAATTATTGTCGAGCAACTGTGCGCAAGTCTGACTTTCTACTGTGTTTCTTCTAAAACTCTTCCTTTAAATGATTTTCATTTGAATCTAAGTCACTATTACAACTAGGATAGACAAGAGGTCTTGTAAGCCTTAAACACCCCATTATTTTTGGCCTATGTTTGCAGCTCATGGAAGTCTATTATTTTAGCTCTAACTATGAGGATGCTCGTAATCGGTTAGTCGGTTAACCGTTTAACCATCGGTTAGTTATTAGCTAAATTTGATTACAGGAAACCGACCGTTTATCAGTTACACCGTAATCGGTTAGTCGGTTAACCATTTAATCGATTATCGGTGTGACCGTTAAGAATTGGTTTCGGTTCGGTTATCAGTTACACCGTTAATGGGATAACCATTTATCAGCCCTACTCCTGCCTCAACCCCAATCTGCTGCAGCTACTGCTACTCGAGCGCCAGAGGGCAGGAGGGAGAAGAAGCAAGTTAACGAGGAGGTCGTCTTCGGAGGAAAAAATTGCAGAAAGCAAGTTAATGAGGATGATGAATAAATATCTAGGTTTTATCCAATTATTCTTTTTAGAGAGTAATGTTTATTTTTTATCCAACTTTTTCCATATTATTTATATTATCCAAACCTATTAAAATGCTATTAGTTAGCCAAATCATTGATAATGCATCAAAATATTAGGGCGAAGAATAGCAATATAAAAAAAAAAGAGTTAATTGCAAGGTTGGTCACTGAGATTACAAAAAACGTTTATGTTTGGTCACTAAAAATATTTAATTCCGTTCGTGATCACTAAATATAACAAAATAGTCTAAATTTGGTCACTCTCCGTTAGTTCCCGTTAGTCTCTCTGTTAATGATGACCGTTATGTGCTGACGTGGCAGACGGAATTGCCTGGCCAGCTTAATTTAACCCAAAAATTGTGAATCCTGACCCGCCACATCATCTTGCCCAACCCTATAACCAAACCTGATCCATGAATCCACCCACTCAAATTAAGCCCTATCTGCGATGGCTCTGGTGGACGAGAGGATGCATCGACTGCCGCAGTTCGTTTCCTCCCTCCTAGCATCTCGTTCCCTGCTTGCTCTCTGGTAAAGGGATTTGAGATTGCTGAGCAATCTCCCCATCCTCCTCCTCCTAGCATCTCGAGCTCAGAGATAACGAACCTTGCCTTCACTTTCAACCTTGTAGTGAGTGAGCTTTCGAGGGAAAGATGTTGGTGCATCTATGATGGCACTTCCCTCTTAGAATCCCTGATTATTGAGAAGTTGCATAAGTAAAATTACTTAGGTCTGGGTATCCTCAGGTTGAGGTTGTTGTGATTATGTTTGATTGTACAAAATTTAAGCTCCCCTGCACTATTTAAATTGATTCTGCAGGGTCGGGTAGGGGTGTAAGTTTGACCCTAAAAACCCACTGACCCGTCCCTGAGGGTCGGGACGCGTCACTTTTTGACCCTGTGACCTTAGAACAACAAATATCTCATACCACATTGGACCTCTTTGTAAAAGAATTAAAAGTTTAGGTACTAAATAGCAAAAATAAAAAAAAGTGGGTACCAAAATGTAATTTTACCATCAAATTTTAAGGACTTATTTGTAAAAAAATAAATTTTAGGTACTAAATTGTATGAAAAAATAATTTGGGTACCAAAACATAATTTGTAAAAAAAATAGTATGTAGATTAGGGTCGAGGTCGACCCACTGACCCGACCCGTCCATCCCTTGAGGGTCAGATATGGTCAAGAAGGAGACAGGGACAAGACGGGTCAGTTATGCATCTTGACCCTTCAGGGACGGGTCAGACAAGGTCATTGACGGGTTAACGCAATTTTCAGCGGGGCTTGTAGTTGTAACTTGTAAGAGTCAAACTCTGCTAAAATTTGGTGGCTAGTAAGGGCGGATCTTCCGTCATTTCTCGGTGAATAAAAAATTATTCATGAAAAATACAATCAATATGATTTATCATGAAAAAATTGAATTCCAAGTTAGAATGAATCTCGTTAAATTTAATTAAAAAATTACACATATTTTCTGCAAAAAATAAAAAACACATTTCCAATAATTAATGAGATTACTACTCGGGGCTTGGTTGAATGGTATAATCACTGATTTCCAATCTAAAGATCACACATTCAAATATTTTAAATATTACCTAACCCAATGATAAAAACATTGTAAAAAAATAAAATTGAACGTCACTCATTGGATTTGGGACTTGGTATGCGACATTAAAAAGTGATGGGCCTGGGCAAAACTATAGGTGAGAAGAAACTGGAGGACCATCGATTTATAAAACGTGCCACCTACCAGTTGCATCTCCATGGCGGATCGACTTCGGACCCATTAGTTTTTGTTAACTATTGTAAAATTGCATCGGAGATTGTACCGGTAATATTAACGATATGATATTTTATATTGAAACCGTAATTTAATTGTGATTCAACTGCTTCATACACCTTTTGGTAATGTAGATATTTTTAAATGTTTTGTTTGTTAAAAAAGTTTTTATACGAGTTATTTTCAATGAGTTATTTGTATAATATTACCATTTTGTCCTTACATATAATATGTTTTATTTTCTTGTTTGCTATCCTAATAAACCTAACCACGAAATTAAAATTCATTTTACAAAAAACATGTAACAATTATTTGGGTATCAACCTTATATAAGAATACTACCTTTTTATTTTTGAATGATAATTTTATATTAACTTTCTTCACAAATTGTGACGGTTATAAAGTATAATAATTTTACAACCAAACATAACCTATATTTGAAATTGGTCTTCAAATTAGTAACAATTATTACTCTAGAAATAATTGGAAATTATTATTTGAAAATAGTATGACAATATTGAGTTTATGAAAACAATAAAAAGGGTTAATATTGGGTACAAGAAAAAAGAGAGGATTAATATTAGAAATAGATAGTGACGGAAAAATTAGATATGGGAGATCAATCATTTGCAAGTTACTCATTTTACTTTTCATTGCCCAACAAATCATTTGATATCAAATAATTCAGTTAGGGTGAACAAACACACCCGTAAACAGACTCACCCGTCCAACCCGATCCAACTCACCCATATTTGTCGCTAAATCGAAGGTTTTGGGTTGGATGAGGTTTTTTTTGTACAACCCGCCTCTTTTGGGTTGGGTTTGGATTTTGGATTACACAACCTGTAGAACCCGACCCAACTCGTGTTCCAACTATTAGTATAAGTTCGTATCTAAAAAATATTTATGTCGTATATAGCCATACTTATGAGAAAATTAAGATATTTCGCTATGTTTTTCTCTCATGGTCTCGCTAATCTAATGCATTCTCTGACTTAAAGTTTAGACATAAATTGAATGTAGTTATGATTCACGTAATCCTTTTTCTTGTGTACAATATTAATAGATTAACATATTATGGATGCGTTTGTTTATAACCTTTTTACCCTATTTCAACAAATATCGTGAAAAAAATTAGACATATGTTGAAGTAAATCACATTTTATTAAAATTCAAACAACATTTGTGAATTTTGATACCTTTCACCTCGGTTTATTCATTTGAAATTTTAATTAGTTATAAAATATTTTTATGATATAGAATAAGTATATATTTTATGTTGGGTTGGGTTTTCACTTTAAAATATCGTCAATCCAACCCAACCTAATTAGAAACAAACTGTAGGGTTTACATTTTTTTTAGTTGGGTTTGGGTTTGATATTTCCCAAACGATAGTACATAAGTCGGGTAATTAAAATGACTAAACTCGAACCACCCGATCTATGTACACCCCCTAAATTCACTTGAGTTATTCTCTTATTTTCCCAACTCTATGCAAACGGTACTGGAAATTCCAGGAAATTATGAAGAAAAAAAAGTAAAAGGAGAACGATCAGCATAAAAAGAGCATTACACATTGAAGAACGTATCCACATTCTTAAAAAAAAAAAAAACTCTGCCGGGAAAAATCTGAAACCGTCACCGGACTAGAATCAACGATGAATGGCTATTCTTTACCACCCGAAATTCATCCACCACCAGAGAAAACAATCCAGATAATCTCGACCTCCATAGTCGAACCAGCAGCATCACCGCCAAACACCACTAACCACCACGACATCGAAATCCAATTCACTCCATTCGACATCCAATTCCTTCCTCTCCAATACGCCCAAAGAGGCCTCTTATTCCCCAACCCATCTCCACAAGAACCCAATTCAACATCCACAATCCCTCGCCTGAAAACCACTCTCTCCCGAGCACTCTCCATCTTCCCACCCTTCGCCGGCCGCCTCGCCGCCGTCCAGTACGACGACGACGGAACCGCCTCCTTCTCTCTCAACTGCAACAGCGCCGGAGCCCTCGTCGTTCACGCCGTCGCTAGTGGACTCTCTGCCTCCGACATTCTCCATTCCGACGACCCCACTTCCCCCGGCGCTCTTCACTCCCTGTTCTCCATGAACGGAGCGTACGGCTGCGAGGGAGTCTCCAAACCGCTGCTGGTGGTCCAATTCACCCAGCTAGCAGATGGGTTTTTCATGGGTTTCACGTTTTCTCACGCCGCTGCCGATGGGTCGTCCTTCTGGCATTTCCTCAGCACTTGGTCCGAAATTTCCCGAAACGCCGCCGCGGAATCGGTGTCGCCGGGTTCTGAGTTGATATTGGAGAATCCGGCTCCGGTGATTGGAACTTGGTTCCTCGACGGGATAGAACCCCCAATTCGATTCCCATTCTCATTCGACGAAACGATTCAGAAACCCCCAATCAGCCTTCCCCTGCCTCCTCTGCTCCAGAGGATTTTCCACTTCAGCAAGGACAAAATCGCTCAACTAAAAGCCAGAGCAAATTCTGAGCAGACCGACATTGCTTCTGCCAAATCAATCTCTTCGTTTCAGTCGCTGCTGGCACACATTTGGAGAGCAGTGATCCGAAACAGTCACGGTCTAGATCCCGACGAGGAAGTTCATTGCAAGCTGTTGGTGAATTTTAGGCAGAGACTGAGGCCGAAGCTGCCGGAGGCTTACTTCGGGAACGTGGTGCTGTTCGCGACGGCGACGGCCTCAGCTGGAGATCTGGCGGCGAAAGGGATTGGGTTTGCGGCGTTGAAGCTGAACGAGACGGTGGAGAGGCAAACGGATGGAGAAGGGAGGAGGTGGGTGAATGAGTGGGTGGAGAAGCCAGAGGTACGGAAGCTGGGTGCCATGGCGAGGAATTCTCTGATTGTGGCCGACTCGCCGAGGTTTGAGGTGTATGGGAATGACTTCGGTTGGGGGAAGCCCGTGGCGGTGAGGGCGGCGGGGAATTACAGCGACGGGAAAGTGACTGTGTTGAGGGGAAAAGAAGAGGGGAGCGTGGATGTGCAGATTTGCCTGGTGGATGCGACGATGAAAGGTATCGGGAGTGATTCGGAGTTCATGGAGTTTGTTGGGTGATTGATTTCCGGTGGCGTGTTGGGTTTTGTTTATGTTATGTATTTTGGGTTGTGGCAATAGAAAAATGAATTTGCTGGAAACGAAGTCATGGTTTGCTGATAAGTAAAACCTGTTTAGCTGAAAACTTAAATGAGGATGGATTGCTTGAAATCAAAGTAAGAAAGATGATTCTATTATTATGTTTTTTTTATACTTTTGACTCTGTCATTTTACTTGTACAACATCGTTTTCGGAGTTATTTTACGTTAGATTTTGTCTTTGTCTTAACATGTTTCAGGCTCTAGTAGGTGAAATAGACGAAAGGATCGAAAGTCAGACGGAAAAGAGTAAAAAATGGGACAAAGTACTGGATGGATCACGAGTGTACATGGGCGCTGGGCCGTGCTTGGGCCGACACGACACGAGCACGCTTCGGGCCCATTTATTTCGTGTCGTGCTTGGCAAGGCCCATCAGTTTTCGTGTCGTGCCATGCAAGCCCATTTGTTAACTTTGCTAGGCCCGGGCACTCGAATCGTGTCGTGCCTATTCGTGCTCGTGCCATGCTCGTATTCGTATTTAATGAAAATGAAAAAAACAAAAGAGAGAATGAAAAAGAATGTGAAAATTGGACGGAGAAAGAAAGTATTAACTGATAATGTTTGAGAAAAGTAACAAATAAGGGGGAAAAGAAAATTGGAAGTATAGCGAGTGTGATTTGGCTTTGTTTATTTTCGTGCCATGTTCTTTCTTATACTCAATAAAGTCTCGAAAATATTAGGCCCGACACGGCCCACTTATATACCATGTCCTGCTCGTGCTCGTGCCCATGAAGTTTAGGCCCGGCAAGGCCCATAAATTATTCGTGCTCGTTCCGGGCTGGCCCATTTATTTCGTGCCCGTGCTCGTGTCGTGCTCTAACCGTGCTCGTGTCGTGCTAGCCCGTGGGCGGCACGGCCCGGTGCCCACGTACAATCACGACCGCAGGGCGTGAAGAAGTGAAACAATGTGTTTTGACTTTGTCGTTTGACTTGTACAACATCTTTATTAGAATCATTTTACGCTAGGTTTTGTCTTGTTTTAGCATGTTTCAGGCTCTATCAACAGATGAAATGGACGAAAGGATCGAAGTCGGACGAAAAGGAGCAAAAATGGGACAAAGTACTGGAAATTGCATGGATCACGGTTCAAGGCATATTGTCACGGGCAGAAGACCGGGAAGATTGCATCAAAACCGCGAACGCGAAGAATGCAAAGTTCCAGGAGCATTTGGACGTCTTATGTGCATTGCATGGATCACGGGCGTTGGGCGTGAAGAATACAAATAAACAGTGAAGTGTGTAAGTGAAATAGTGTGTTTTGCGTTGAGATCACGGTTGCACTACACATATCACGGGCGTGACGAAAGCCCTTGAAATGTACACTGTCGGGTATAAATATGAGAGTGAGCAGATTTCAAAAGGGAGAAGAGTGTTAGAGAGAGATTTTGATCTTCTTCTACATTCTAGAGAGATAAAGTGACTAACTAATGAAGATTGAAATTTGGAGAGGAATTTGACCTACCCAAGACTAAACGAGGCAGATTTCATCTTCAACACCATCATGTATCTCCACCCAATACCACCTACTTAATTGACCCAAAAATCAAGCCATAAATTTCAAAAGCAAATGAATAAAACTTATGATTAGAACAATATAATAGAAAATCTTTAATTTTAAACAAAATAATAAGCAAACATTTCGAAAAACAATATAATTAGTGAAATTGTTAACTTTTTATCCAGTCAAATATCAATTTAACTTTTACATAGCAATTATACTGACATGGACACTGACATGAATGTTGCATTATATGTTATCTTGTGCGAAAATAAAAAGTTCGGCTATTATATTGTTTTAATCCTAAAACTTATGTAATAATATAAAAAATACTATACAAATGGCTTGTAAACATTATATCAAAATTTTGTGAACTTAACATTTCAAATCAGTTTGCACCTGAAGTTAAGAGGTAATCGCGACTGAACCATTACCGCCTACTAAAAGATCAAAATATGACAACAATAACAGAAGTTAGTATTGTTTTTTTACATATATATAACTAGATTTCTACGTGTGAATCTGTACATTTAGCCATGACAATGGAAAGAACATTCCAGAATTTATCCTGAATCCATATATACATGTATCCAAGCTAATTGCTGAGAATGTTGAGAAGCAAAACTCTTGATCTCAACAGCCTCCTGAAAAGACCCTCCAATCCATTCTCTGTTTCTTCCAAGCTTGATCCAAACCCCTCAAGTCCTCTCAACAAGCGACCAATCTGCTCTGCATTAACAAACTTGCTCGACTTGATCGCAAACATTTCAGCATCAATCTTCTCTACTGCTGTTGCCGTTCCAATCTCCCCTTTCTCCACCACTTCCCTCTTGGAATGCATCAGCTTTGCGACCACGGAGTAATGTGGCTTTCTTGGTGCAGAAACAAAGCACAAAATGGCCTTGAACTCTGCAACACATATTTCCTCAACTTCCCTCAACGAGCTTACCAAATCTCCAACCATATTCGAGCTCTTCTCCTCCTCCTCCTCCGACATGTAATTCCCTCGGCTCTTCTCCATGATCTTAATGTTCTTGCAGGCCAAACGACCCAACCCTTTCCTGCAGACCAAGTAACCATCGACTTGGCTCGAGTAGTCCGATCGAATCCTCCTGAGAGACGATTCGAGATCTCTCATCGACTGCTTCATCCGCGACATAATGTCCCGAACTGAGCTGCACATGTCCAGCAACTTGATCGATGCATCCAACAAGCTCTCGACGGCTAGTCGAGTTGCAGGTTCAGGGGAGCTCCTCTGTTCTGAAAGTTGGGTTTGGAGCAAGTCGTCTATGCACCGTGACAAAGCCTTCAGGTTGATTATGTTGTGTCTCAGAGATCCAGCTGATCGTGGAGCCGTCTCGAGGTCGTGTAATTGCTTTTGGATGATGGAGAAAGCTGGAGGGTGAGAAGCTTGAGAAGGCAAACTGACTGAACGGACATGGCAGGAAGCCATTGATAACTTTGGAAAGGTGTTAAGAGCAGAAGGGTTTATGGTTGATTGTGATTGCTTTGATTAATTTGCAGCTTCACTGACCCTTTTGTCCATTCTATATATACAGTAGGCCTAAGAATTGGGTTTGTGTCGAAGTACCAAAAAGAGCATTTCTTTCAAATCTCATGTAATTTGCTGTCATCCAATGCATTTGGCTAATATTCAATTATTGTCATGTTGAGGGGTTTCAAGCAATAATGCTATGCAATTAAAGAAAACAAGTTTGGATTAATTAGTTCTAAAATAATTAGATGACAGGGTGGGTGCAGGGAGTGCCGCCATTCTCCAGACAAAGCAAAACCATGGAAAGGGTTTTGCTCTTATTTCTCTTCATCTTTCTTTCCTTCTTCACATAGATATAGATTCATGTAGGAGTGTGGTTTAAGGTAGTGAAGCTGTAGGCAGAAGGAAGCTGTTTCTTTGTTAATATTTTCAACAAACCTCCAGGAATTCATAGACAACATGGTGCGTTTTTAAGGTTTAGAGTAGGTGGGGAATATTAGGATGGTTGTTTTATGGGTTTTTGACTCGGTATGACGCCAACAAATTTTGCAGTATTGAATATGGATATAATATGTATATCGTATTGCGACTGCTGTGAACCCATTTTGTAAAAGGGTGGGTTTCCGGAACTCACCTTAGTTCGGGATTAGAATACCAAAACGAATAATATTTGTACATAATTTATAATACGAAAACTCAATATTTCATGTTCACTGGTTTTACTTGTTTATCAACACATTGTAGAAAACTTTATAGCACACATTAACCTTGCATATCATGTAAAATACTCTAGATTCTACGTAAATCTGTGTCTCTATCTGTTTATTCTAAGTTTACTAATTTCTAATTTCGTGTGAAATGAAAATCAGACGACAAGTGGTGGATACAGGTTGTGAGTCATTCAAATCTTAATAAAATTTATTCTATATATTTATATATATACATCGGACCCACTTTAAGTAAAATCATGGCTAAGTCGCTGATCATATCTCGACAAAACATTAGAAACTTATAGAATGATGACTATCAACTCCCTCCTCCTAAAATTCAATAATGGGATGTTGTTGCAATTTGTTATTTTCAGTCCCTTCGCACTCTAACTCATGGCTTCACCATTGAGCATATTGATGCTTTCTTTACTTGATGTATGGAAACCAATTAGGGAATACGAATATGAAAGGATATGAGTTTATATATTGGATTATATACCGAAATGTGACCATTTAATGAATATTGAGAGAATTGGATCCAAATATATTTTATTTTGTTTTGGAGTGTATTGTATTGGAAATTCTGATTTGGGTGAGAACCATTTACATAATTTGTATGATCAAAATTAACATCGTGTTAAAGTATTTGCATTTCATGAACTCACACACTTTACATTATCAAACTTTATCTTTTTTGTTTCTCCAAGAATTTTAGCATACAAATATGATAAGATCAAACCAACCATATACATAGAGAGTCGAATATTTAAAAAATTTATAAATAAAAAATGCATTATATTTTAAAAGGACCCAAAACGGAAATTTTCGAAGCCAATTTAATCATCTAACCCATATCAATTGAATTGGATATCGGTTCTTTTTGCGAAACAAACGGATAACTTGAATAATTAACCTACTTATCAATAATTATGCATAGAATTCTATGCTTATACAAATTGATCCTATATCTCTTAGACCTTTTGGCATAGACTTCAAAAGGGACCCAAAATCGAAATGACTACATTAATTTCCATGCGCTTGAAATACTGCGGCCATGCAGACATTTCATCCGGATTTCAGAAACAACTAAATCCTTCGACACTGTTGGCATAACGAGCAACGACAACATTAAATAAAACACTAAAACTCATTTAAGAATGGAATGGTGGATCCCTCGTATTAAGGAATCGTAAATGTTAGCTGCTAGCTACCATCTTATCCGGATTAGATATGATTCTACCGCAATTAAGGTTGCTAACTTTTCTTATATAACACATAGATGATCAGGGAACTACAAGTCAAACTGAAAGTTGGCACACCCATGTACTATTGTGAAAGAGAAGTCCTTTAAACACTTATAAACAATCAACATATTTAGAAATATATACATTGTCATCTGTAATTCTAAAATATCTATTTTACCCTAATCACTGGCTAAATTGCAGGTTTGATCACTGGAATTACTAAAAAAAATGTCACGTTTGCCACTAATATTAATTTATTCCATTTATGATCACTAAAATTAGTTCAACAGTTCAAGTTTGGTCACTCTCCGGTAGTCTCCGTTAACTTTAACTGACGTGGCAGTTAAAAATTAATAAATAAATTATATTTTAAAAATTCCACCTTATTATTATTTTTTTCAGAAAGGATCGTATGGAGAGATCAGCATTGTTTTTTTTTTTTTAGAAAGGATCCGTGAAGAGAGGGGAAGATCGGTGTTCGCTTGATTCCGTTATTTATCCTTTATTTTTCACAAATCCACGCAACAATCTTGACGAAATATCGCCAAGTCACCAAAATTGTTAGTTCAATTTTTCCTTTTGAAATTTTGGACGGAATTGGATGTTTTTTTTGTGTATTTCTCAGAAATTGACTATTGTTGTCGCAAATTCGAATGAGTCATATTCGATAGTTATGTATCTAATCCCTGCACCTGACATTTGACAACCAAGGCTATGCAGCAAGGATCCAAAAACGAGAGTACCTAAGCAAGCTTATGTATCTTCCAACCAAAACACAAGGGCCATAAACTGCAAACCTTCAGGACCCTCAAATTGCTTTCTTTTCGATTCTATGAAGACGCAAATACAATACAAACCCAGAAGAAAAACTATGGCCACCGGCTACAAAAAAAATCCAATCTCTCCCCCTAACCCCATACTGTAAAAATGGCATCGTACAATCTACATCACCAAAATACATCATACAAGATTTTATACACATCCCTAAGGCACAAACTTGCTAAGCTAACGAGAAAATTTCCCCCACATCATGGCAATTGGTTCAAATAAACATAATCACAGAAAAGAATCGTCACTATGCTACGTCTCGTTCATCATTGGTTTAGGCAAGAAACTCACTCATGCTTAACGTCGGGGGATGACTAACGCTTCCTCCCTGGTTATTTGTCGGCAATGAGGGTTCTGGTTGGGAGTGTGCTACTGTTATTGTGGCATCCTTGTCTCCTCCATCCGATTGCTCTTCGGGAGCTTGGACAGTTTCACCAGAAGGGACCGGCTCAGGGTTACTTGCGGAGGGGGGTACATTATTGTCACCTGATGCAGCTAGATCTGGATTACTAGCAGATGAAGAAACGGTAGCAGGTTCTTGCCCGTCTGCAGTTGGTGGTTCGCTGGTTTCTGATGGTGGAGCGGCATCTTGTTGTGCTGGCGTAGTTGCCGGTGCACCATCTGTAGGTGGTGCAGCTGTATTTGCAGGTGTAGCACCCGGTTCCGGTGTTGTGGCGGGAGGTGCCTCGAGCTGTAATGGTTGACTCCGTGTTTGTTGCTTCTGTGCACTCGGGGTTCCGGGGGCAGGTTTTTTCTGGGCAGTGATTAGACCGGTTAGAGATGGCATTCCAGGAGGGAGAATTTCAATGGGTGGCTTCTTTCCAGCGTCTCCGAGACTTGTGAGCTTGGGTTCCTCGAGTGATGCAAGGAATGCAGCTGATGCGTCGGTTTTTGTCGAGGGAGTGTGCTCAACCTCCTTCTGCAACACCTTGTTCCAAGCCTGAACCAAGTTCTTGAGTGTTGGTCGCCCGTGAGCCTGAAGGGTGTAAACATTAGAACAGCAGTCAGATCAAAACTTTTGATTCCAGATTTCTAAAAGACTGGTATGTGCCTGTTTCATCTAGTATTTTTAGCTCCTAACTTTATGTTGGTACCCCTAGTGTCCATATACAAACAACACTTACGTGGGCATGAAGGACAGCTTCAGCAAGCATGCCAGTGTCCTGCCATGCTTTCTCCATCAGAGCATTGTCACCTAGAACTGCTCCTGCAAATGCTGCTTCCCGACCCAGGCCAATTGAAATCAAATTGTTTACCAAACCCTGCAGTGCGTAGACAGATGAAAATCGGAAGCCATTTGTATGAATTGAACTAAATCACCGTTGAATGCTAAACACTTACATAGGTATGCATTAATGCTGCACCTATGTCCTAACTTTAGCGTGCTTATAATTAGACGAGCATAATCTAGCTATGTAAGGGTTCAAGTATAGAAGAATTCAAATGAAAAATATGCAAAGTCGGGAACAGGTTTCGGCATACACTTAGTCGAGTTAACTCTCCGTGATTTGCAAGTCGTAAGGCAAGTCCTCTTAATTCATGGCTCTGTAAGGAACCTTTCACTGATCCTGCAGTGGATAACCTCTTGAGTGCTTCACGAGCAATGTCAGCTTGACCGGTAGCATCCGCAGCATCAATGAGATCCAAAAATTCCTTGGCAAATTTCACAACTCCCTCAACAGCTTCAACAACATCTTCCTTCTTAGCAGTCAAATTAAGGATGTCACTCAATTCCAGGCCCGTACCATCCTGCCCAATGTCCCTGCTGTTGCTCATAGTGAGAAGGCAATGAAGAGCTCTTTTCAAGTCATTACTCTGCATGGCCAGATCGAACTCCAACCTAGATATAATAATGGACATTTTCATAGTCAATATTTTCAATGTACTAAATGCCAACAGAAAGAGTTGAAGAAAATATTAGGGATCAGACCTTTTAGATATTCCAGGTAAATGAAGTGCTTCGGTAGCATAACCCATTCCTAATAAAAACTGTGCCAAATCGTCGTGATGTTCCCTACCAAGCCTACTTGCCCTGCATACAAAAGATGGGATATCGTAAATCGTAATAAATCGGAAAAAAATAAAATAAAATAAAATAAACGGTTTCCTTCATGGATCATATGCAGACAAACACCAAATGAATTGTAGAAGAGAGAGAAATATGAAGAATAAATACCATTTCACTGCACTAACAGCGTCTCCATAAGCAGCCAGACACCGGCAACGAATACCAGGATGAGTGAGAGATAAGGCATGTGCGCACATATACCTATCAACAATAATACCAAAGAACATTAGCATGCCACCAGCTATAATGAAGAAAGTACAGAACCATGTAAAAGCAAAGAGAGATAAATAAATGAAAAGAAGGTGAACCGAATTCCACATTCATTCGTTAACAGTTAGAATCAGAAGCCACAACAGTTTTTCTTGTTCTCCTTCCGACTAATGAAGATGCCAGACCCAAATTAAAGATTAAATCATGCAACTGCAGAATACTCCCATTTAGCATATACCCTCGAATGACGATTGATACCTCTAAAGGAAACTAGTTGAGATCAAATCAAGAAAGAAGCAAACAAAGAACCACTTCACCATCCACTGCAGATGTTGAATTTTTGTGAAGATTCTCTTATGGTTCTATTAAGGGCGGTTAATTCAGCATGGGTTAGTAAACACGAGCTCAGGTTCACCAAATGAGAAACTAGGGTAAACACAAACTCAGATTTTGATCAACCTCCACAAACAAAATTTCACACCTAAAACCAACTAGCACGATACTCATCTGGTTAGAAATGGCTTTGGCGAGAGTAAACAACAAGTTCAAGAAACAGTAATTTAGAAGGAAAAAAAGAGAGTATATATTGTCACCTATCAATAAGCCACAGAACTCCATCTCTTACACCAATGACAACAAGAGGTCCCACAGGTCGTTTTTGTTCTGTAGGAAAGCGTGTAACAGCCACAGACACCCCTCCTCCGCCAACAGCTACCTCATTGTACTTTTTATCTTCCATCTCTTTTGGCATTGTGGGGTCATCACCATCGACCCTAGTCTGCTTTGGTAATGTTAAGAAAGGTGGCACTGAAGGAGCATGCTGGAATGAAGCTAGACGAACCACCTGGAAAGAAAAGACAGATATTTAGAAGATGGATTGGTTAATTTGTCTAACCAACTGCTGGACCAAGCAACATAGTTCCACCATCAATCCACAATTACGAATAGCAATTGTGAAGTAATTGCCATAATTATCCCGTCAATTGACACAAGCTAGGACTGCGCAACTGCACAAACACACAGACCAACGGATGCTACAAAAAAAATTCAGTATTCAGTTCCAAAACAGCTGTTTTTTCAAATAAAAATCAAACAAATTAAGTATTTAAGACACGTGCCTCAACTGCAAAAATACTTGTTTTGTGTGTTTTATTTTTATAGGTAGTTTCTTTCCATTCAAGTTAAACTCAAGAGTTACATGGTTGGAGGAGGAAAACTTGTTCAGCCATTAGCTCGTATCAAAGCACAGGTCTTCTCCTTTGTCCTTTCATCTTTCTACTCTACAACCAGTCACAAGGTCCTCGTCTATGTAGAAGACATATGAGTGAAACCTGTGTGTTAAACATTCCAAGGAAGTTCACTCCTTTCATTTCGTTCAGAACTTAAAGGAAACCTTCAGATTTGGTCTCGTCTCATTTCTTCTGTCTGACTACAGCAGAAACATATAATGTTTTCCGAGAAAGATAATAGCCTAACAATTCCCTCAGAATTACCATTCAACCATGTGCCTGTAACAGTCATTCAGCAGATCTTAAAGAACAGAGCACTGGCACCTAGTCTAGCTAGCTCTCTTCAGCTAATTTACTTTTTCCTTGGTTTTCACCAAAAAAATTCCTCCCAGGGTTGCCAAGAGAAAGAGAACATTATAAGAACTAGAAAGTTAATCTACAGTAAACCTGTTGTGACCAAATCAGTATCACCACCGGGATGAGTAGAAAAATGGAGATTGAGTCGTAGTCTACAACTCACTTCCTGTCAAATTTAGTATTTATACCGCTATGTTCTTTGTTTGAGCAATAACTATTACCTAAACCCCTTATTTAGGAGGTTCGATTACATAGAAAGTATTACTATTCAATCAGTGTTACTCAAGAAAAAGGATCAATATTAGCTCTTGTAGTTAGGATAAGGTTCTTTCCTATTCTTAATGAGGTCTCAGCCGGGTTAATAAAACAAGCAGAATTTTAAGTTTTTAAGCCAGAAGAGTTGCTCTTTTTTAGAGTTTCTAACTCCCCAGAATTAGGAATGGCAATGGGGCAGGTCCGGGGCGGGTATCTCGATACCCATACCCGCCCCATGGCAGGTCGGGTCCAGGTCGGGTAATTTATCATGGGGCGCGGGTCGGGGCAGGTCGACCCATTGGGTATGTAATTTATGCGAAAAACATTAGGAACATTCGTTATTTTCATTAAAAGACCAAGAAAGAAACCATAATATGATAAAATGTAGTTAAATTATTGAAGAAATTGAGGTTTTCACTTATTCACATTTTTATTATAGCTAAAATATAATGTAATAAGAGGAAAATCCTAAGTAATTTGACTAATATTATATGTAATATAGGCAAGAACGGGCTGAGAATGGGGCGGGTCAGGGCAGGTCGGGTCGATGAGAGGTACCCATGCCCGCCCCCCCTACGGGGCGGGTTTGACCTGCCCCAAAACAGGTCAAACAGGTCGGGTAAATCAGGTCAGGTCGAAATTGCCATCCCTACCCAGAATTGGTCACTCCAAGAAAGGGAGTAAAAAAAGGAAATCTTCAGGATTTCCAGGTGAACAGACCCGTGATGAGATCTGATTTTAAGGAAAATAACTGCATCCTGAAGATTCCCTCCTCCTCAGGTTAATATTTTCAGTAGAGTATCGATTTGAATTAAATTTCCAACTTCATTTTCTACCAATGAACGTTTACATGGTGGACTCTTAAATTTATCAGAACGTACTCATGTTGAAGGTTAAAGTTAACTCGTTTTGGATCCAGGTCTCTCGTTTTGGATTTTGTATGACACTATGGGTATTGCCCAAGATCGTTTAATTTAAGTGCCAGGCAGGGGTGCCCTTTTAGCACCCCATTTTCTACCCAAAAAAAAAGGTTAAAGTTAACAAGTACAAGGCAGAAAAGGTACAAGAGAAGCCATTCAAGTCTAAAGTTCTAAACAGGCTGAATATATCTATGAACGAGAAGAAAGCAACAACTCACCTGCAGCATTGGTGGTCGCAATGCTGTTCTTTCTTGTGCTGAGGTCTGAGGACTTTCTACTGCAATCAGTGCTAGCTCCCCATGCTCAGCAACTGCCCTAGCTTGTGCCTCTCTCAGTTTCATCTCTTCCTTCATCTTTTTAGTTTCCAAATCAATCGCAGCAACTCCAGCATCCACAAAAACACACCTGAGGTACAGTCAAATTATTAGAACTTGTTTTACGTGTCTTTCCTGTCAAATGTAGCATAATGTAGCATAATATAAGAAAAGTACAATGATCTGGACTGCGCTTCCAGCAAGAGAGCAGTCAATGTAAGCAGTTCAAATCTTACTCAATAGTAGTCGGTGTGGCAACAAAAAGCTGCCTCCGATGCCAAACTCCACCAGTAGCGTAAGGGATTGCGACATCTCCAAGGTATCGATATTGGGGTCGCAAGGATGATATTACAATGTATTGTTGGTAAGCAAAAGCACAATACTCCACAGTTTGGTCCCATGCAGTCCATTCTGGCTGAGGAAGTAGACCACCGACGGGCTCAAAACTTTCCCAACTGCGTAGTATATTTGTAATAGTTAGAGAATAATAGTAGTTCAGTTTACAATGAGATATAATTTTGCAGGTGCAAAGCAAAAACAAGTTATTGCAGAAGGACCTCAAAGATCTAGCATTGAGGTAAAGCACTAAAACTCTTTGCCAGTAAGGTAATAATGACAGGAAAGGAACCTATTTTCACTGTTCGACTATTCTCAAATTCCAGTGACAGGAAATATATATAGATACTCACCTGTATAACTGGAAATTTTGAGGGGCTGCCTCAGCAGCAGAACGACGTGTTGCATCATCAATTGTTGTGAAGGAACTTCCAAAGCCAGACAATGGCATTGGCTGAATGGTTGAAATAGCCATTGCTGCACCAGCGCTGACCCTCCGTGATGTCCGATAAGCCACACCTAATAGTGCACCTCCATGCAAACCAATAACCTGAAACAGAAGATACTTGAGATAAGAGCATCCTCCTCTAAGCAAGGACAAAAGAGATACCTAAAATATAATTACGATACCCCACATAGAGATGGAAAGCATGACAAACTCTGCTTAACTATGTCCCACCATTTTAGAACATTGCACATTAAGAGTTAAAATTGAAAAACAAGCCTTAGGCCTTCATATAATGATAAATAAAACTTTATAATTTGCATGTGAACGAAAGAAAGAGACACCAATACTAAGGGAACCAGGAAAAGAAGACATTTTTAGTCTCCAGAAGAACTTTACACCCTCAAGACTATTATATGGGAATCCCACAATTTACTCATATCTAGTGTGCATCATATGCTATGCAATGCAACTGCAATAGCAGGAGAAACTTATGCACAAACAAGCTTGAAGTCCTTACAGTATGAGAGAGAGAATCAAAGAAGAGTAAACTAGAAGTAGCGAATACAGTGTGTCACTATGAGTTAGGAGATCACATACTGGCTCAGAGCGACCACCTATGGACCTCATTAATATATTTGAAGTCCCATCATCAAGCAAAATCCGAACTTGGACACTAGCAGTAGCGGCAGCACTAGCAGCTGCAGCGGCAGCCTGAGCAGCAGCCGCAGCTGCTTCCTTTGCCCTCCTTGAGGAACCTCCTTTAGGAATTATAGGAATCCTAGGAGGCACGGCAGATTCCAATATAGCAAATCTATCACGGCATGTATCCCAAGCCAGAAGTCGTGCACTCCCTGAATCTACAATAGACCAGTCACTGACTTTGTATATAGAGAAGTAGGGAATATCTGGCCAGACAATCGCAAGATACCTGCAACCAACTTAACTTTTAATATACCTGAACATGTATTCAAGAATATCCAACAAAAGTGAATGATGAATGGGCAGGACCAAAAGCCATTGGGCCTTGATTAAACATCAAAGAGGTTTAAGCATATTAAGGAAAAACAGTGAGAGCCATGTTCTAGCAGCCTGCTGGCTCCATAAAGCCTCTTTTAGATGACTCTTTACAGATCAAGGGAGCAAAATATCAGCAAGGCACATAGCAGTTTAATAAGATACAAAAAGAACTGAGGACATACAGAAGGCAACTCACTTTCCAGAACTGCTGACTGAAACAACTGAATATGAATCATGAGGAACAGGTGTGCTAATGTGCTTTTTAATCTGTTTGACATGTAGCGGTTCAGCATCTCCCTTGAGCTTTCCAGTATCAGATATCGAGCCATTACTTCCAAGAGATGGATTCGCCGTGTTGGAAAGTTGGAAGTTCAACAGTTTCAATTCCCTTTCAATTACATAGACAGCAGAATGTTCACGGTTTCCTAGTGGTGTTGGCAGGGGTGCCACTGCTGGCAGAGATTTAGGATCAAACTCACTGATAATAACACCAACATTAGTTCCAGTAGCAACAAGGTGAGGCTGTAGAGGATGTGCAACCATGCAGTACACCTGCCATAAACAACAGTGTTAACCATGGGATGCATTCATCCAGATGAAGATATTAAGAGAAAGAGATACAGTGTATACATATATATATCAAACAACTGTATGCGTACAAAATATAAGTACTGATGTAAACAATTCAGATCCATATATAGATCATTAAGCTCCTGCTCTTATTTTAGTTGCTGCAAATTGTCAATGCTAAACTGTTATGAATATTGATTTCGCTATTTCAATTTGGATCAGAATTGCGACGCAAGTACAGAAACATTGTCCTATAGGCGAAACAGAGTTGAAACATAAAAGCTTAGCTACCAATATCAGCATTGCATCTATTACCCCCTTGACAAAGCAGATACGGTTGTAAGAGGAAGTAAGAACGAGTCAAAGTACAAGAAACCATAAGTCATTATTCCCTTCATTGATGAGTCAAAGTACACACATCAATTCTGAGGTTCTGGAAGTAAGAACGAGTAAGAGGAAGGACAAAGCAACTACTCATTTTCCCTTGCTTGATAATTTAGATGCCCTGATTACTGAATGTTGGAGTCCTTATAATTTCATACACATAGAGGCTTGAGAGACAGTTCTGTACCCTGAGTTTCTTGCTTCCTGTTGTATACTGTGGTGGGATGAGGGAAGACAGCTCACACAATGGCCTAGTGAGGGCTGAATAAGTTGGATGTTCAATCGCCCTGTAAAAATAAATATGCAATGTTTATATTGCTTAAAATAACTAACTTTTTGCTGGCACCAACGTTGATACTGATGTGTAAGAGACAGATTAAGCACACCATATATGGGAATCCTTGACACAAGTTAAAATGTCAAGGTTTGGAGCTCGCGGATGGCACCAAGATGCAACACTGTGACAAGACATTTTCGGAACAGGTTTGATACGCCGCAACTCCTGCATTTGTGCAAAAGAATACGAGATAAAGGGAATCAAAAGATGAATAAAGTTTGTGCAAAGCAAATTTGTGTCTACACAGCACCTTGAAAGACATTGTGTCCCATATAGCTAATGTCTTATCAGCACCAATTGTAATAAGTTGTGGAGCACCTCCAATTACTCTAGAAAGCTCAACAGCTACAACCCCGCCATCATGTGCCTTTGGCAAGATTAAACAAGTGTAAGAATACCAGTCTGGCTTGTACAAAGAACACAATTGAATTTAGCACAATAAGAATGTACACGAATTAAATACTTCAAGCAGAACATGCTTATATTATATCCAATCAAAAAATATAAAAGGTACATAGACATGAAATCCTACATCATTTTCTGGGGTACCTTCACAAACAATATTGAATATTGAACAATACCCTTAAATCCAAGAAGGTAATGCATTCTTGTTTGAACCACAAGCTACAGATGAGATTCCGGAACTAGAATGATAAGACAAGAAAGAGGAAGCTACCCACCTTTAAACTTAGCTTGGGCACAAGCTCCCTTGAATCATGAACGTGGTCAGCACTCCAAAGTACAAGTAGACCATCACTACCACCCGAAACAAGTAGCGCCTAGTCAAATTAATTGCAATCATGGGTAAATAATTCCGAGTTATAGATCAATATGAGCTCATATGAGAGCACAGATGTGAAGCATGCAGGATACATTCTTTAGTGCTAAGCATGATTCCAAATATATATATATATATATATATATATATATATATATATATATATATATATATATATATATATCAAAATGAATGCAGCATTGGAATGAAAGAAGTACCTCACCGGAGGAAGCCATGAAGGTCATTAAGCAAGCTATGGCACCTTTATGACCTCCCGTGTATCTACGTACAAGCTGCAACAAACAATTATCGATTACTGAAAGCAGCATGTATTTGCAACACGAAAAGCAATTGTATCTTCTGTCCTTCCTTATTTCTGGGTTCAAGAAGCCACAAACCTTCCACGAGATCATCGAAAGAACTCTAATAACACCATCTGATCCACCAAAAGCAACCAGAGGACCTTCACCAGCAGTGGATCTACAGAGGAACTCCATACTGTAGAGGGGGGAAAGACAGCATTACCGAATCAGAGTTCGCTGTATGATACATATGGCAGCAGTCTGAAAGAAAGCCTAGCAGCTGATTATACATTCACAATCAAGCAAAAAGTATATAAAAGCGAAAATCGGAAAGGGCATTCGTACTAAAGGAGAACCATATATTTATCATGTTGCATATTCTTCAAGCACGAGAAGAATATGTTTCACATTTTTCATTGAGACAGCACAAACCCTATTTGACTTTGGAAACTAAATTATATGCTAATTGGAGCAAACGAGCAGGCTCTGGGAGCATAAGCGCAAATAAATGAAATAACAAAGAAAGCCAAAGGACTTTCTGTACTACGAGTTACCAGAGAAGTGATCGATTGTCGAGCTCTTGCTTGGGTACATCACGGCCACGCATAGTCACCAAATCCAAAAATATTGCTTTATTTTCACAACAGATGACGAGAAAATGCCTCCCTTTGGTTGAAGGAGCCGGGGAAGTGAATGTAGAAGTGACATTATTGACAGCGGAAGGAGCCTCCGCAGCTGCACCTCGGTTTCTCCATAATTGCCAAAACCGTACATCATCATCATAAAAATTCACCTGCTTAACACTTATCCAAAAGAACAGAAATAAAACCTTCATCAAACATGAGATTAAGTAAACTACAAAGAATGAGCAATAGCGAACACGGTTGTTTAGGCATTGATCTAGTTACCTGCCACCTCTCATGGCTTCAGTAGGTTTCCCTCGGGGCTCTGTCAAATCAAAGCACATTACTTCCTAGCTCATGGAGTTACAATTACGCACACCTAAATTCAAAATTCACATTGGGCATAACTCACCGGATTCGCCCTCGGCGAGCTTCTCCAACTTGGCGCCGACCAAACGCCTCTCGTCCACACCACCGGCTTTGAGCTCATAAATGATCTGAAATGCGAAATCGCCGGCGATATTGCTCGGGTCAAAAGAAGGGCAAGGACAAGTGAGGAGAACGATGCATATTGAAATTGTTGAGAGGTGATACCTGGCGGTGCTCCCAATTCCAGACGGAGACGCGATCGGTAGCGTCGGCGGTTACAAGCCATGGATGCGTGGGATGCAATTGAATCTTCAAGATCTTGTCGTGGTTCGGCCTGAATGCTTTCAGCCGCAACATCTTCTTTCTCTTCTTCTACTGCTCCTTTCGATCCGGAGGAAAGGCCGGCGGGCCTCCTGGTTTGTTGAGCTCCGATCTAGGAGCAGAGGGCATAGAAATGATTCGATTGTGTTCAGTAGGAAGCAAAGAGTGTGCTTGGGAAATGAAATACGAGATTAACGGTAGAGAGAGAGATTGCGAAGCTCCAAATCCCGAATCTACAAATTTCGTTATTTTTCTCAGCGCTGGTTTTCCTGTTCGACGAAATATGTTTTGTTTGAATCTCGAACTTATTTATTAGGTAGGGTGACTCCAATTATTAAAATATAATATATTTAGTCACTCTAAGTATTGAAACATGTCCGGTTAGCCTCCATCCACTAAATGTGACTTGTTTCAGTAATTCGAGTGACCAAAATTTATATTAAATTTTTTAGTGACTAAACATAACATGATTTAGTAATCTCAATGACCAAATGTGACATTTACCCTCATTTATTAAGGGACCGATTGCTATGACAACAACCCTTGTGTTGTTATTGTAACAACACTAGTCCCCAACCAATAGGAAGCTAGGATTGTGATGACTTTTTATTAGATGAGTTGACCTAGTGTAAAATCAAAGCAGGGGTATAATTGTTATTATGAAAATATGTTTAAATAATAATATAAAATATAAGAAAAATAAAAAATATTTTTTTATTTTCGGCCCAGAATTTTGGTCGTCGGAATTCGGCTACCGGTCGCCGAAATCTGGTCGTGGTCACCGGAATATGCTTTCTATCGCCGGAATATGCTATTTTGTCATCGGAATATGCTCACTGCCGCCGGAATAAGCTCATCGTGGTCGGAATATGCTTACCAGCGTCGGAATCAAGTCATCGGGGCCGGTATATGCCTATCGGCGCCGGAATCTACTCACTGACGGTCATCGGAGTTTGGTCAACGGCCAACGACCACCGGATATTATGGTCTGCATTGTGAGATTTATGATTTGTTTTCTCATATTTTTGTATGCCTTTTGTGGTTTGCTTTATCGTGTTTGTGGTTTGCATTGAGAAGTTTCTAGTTTGCTTTATCGTGTTTGTGGTTTGCATTGAGAAGTTTCTGGTTTGCTTTCAAAAAATTTGTGGTTTGCATTGAGGGGTTTCTGGTTTGTTTTAATATATTTGTGGTTTGCATTAGGACGTTTATGGTTTGCTTTTTTCTGGTTTGATTTACTGTGTTTGTGGTTTGCATTAGGAGGTTTCTGGTGTGCTTCGCAAATGTTGTGGTTTGCTTTATGAGGTTTGTGATTTGTTTTAGGAGATTTGTGATATGCGTTCGGAGATTTCTGGTTTGCATTAAGAAGTTTCTGGTGTGCTTTCCTAACTTTTGTGGTTTGCTTTGCGAGGTTTCTGGTTTGTTTTAATATATTTGTGGTTTGCTTTGCGAGGTTTCTGGTTTGTTTTAATAGATTTTTTGTCTGCATTAGGACGTTTCTGGTTTGTTTTTGTGGTTTGTTTTATCGTGTTTGTGGTTTGCATTATGAGGTTTCTGATGTGTTTTTGAAAATTCTGTGGTTTGCTTTGTGAGGTTTCTGGTTTGTTTTAAAGCATCTGCGGTTTGGTTTAGGAGGTTTCTGGTATGCTTTTTATGATTTGTTTTTGGTGATTTGTGGTCTGCATTAGAAGGTTTATAGTATGCATTTTCTATTTCCCCCCTTTTTGTCCAAACCCTAATTGCTGCGAGCGAAGTCGAACTCTTACACACCATTCCCGAATTATTAGAGATAAATCTCACGTTGGGGATGGACTTCTTCTTCTTCGCTATAAAAGTGGTGTCGATGCTTCAACTTTCCCTACACTTATTTTATATCTCGTTCTCCTCCTCTCTTTTTTCTTCTTCTTATTCTTCTTCTTCTTCTTCTTCTTCTTCCCACCTAGTGCCCGTTCATACATACAGAGATGAAAATTTTGAAATTCGATCCATCCTTGTTCAAGCTTCTCTTCCAAAGTCGGAAGCAAATGGCGTATGGGCTTCCGCGGATCCCACTAGCGTCATTGCTAGTTTTGGCTCCGGTTCTCGTGGCAGCAGCCGCTCAATTTGAGGTACATTTTCCTTGTGCATGCTCTGTTCGGAGTCCGGTGTGATCGTAGATTCAAAAATCACCATAGTTCCGATTGTTTCTGTGGCGCTTTTTCCTTTGTTACCTCCTCTCCTCTGTTTCTTAGCTATAGTGGCGCATCAAAGCTTAAAATCAATCATTCGATTTGGTAGGTAGAACTCTGTTCGAGGTGATTAAATCGGTTGGTTTCACAATCTTATATATGCTCACTATCTATCTTCACAGGAAGGAGGAATCGCAGGAGCTGCTGCAGAGCTGGAACAAGAATTCATCAATTTTCAGGGGGAGATGCTGCCAAATGAGCATGTTGTGGACAACCCTTTTGTTGTCTTGGTGTATCCTTGCCTGACGGTGTCGCTGTCGTGGCAGAGGCGGTCGAAGAAGAGGAACCGCCGGAGGCCGTACTTCCAGCCGAACCTCGACAGGCAAAGGAAGGAGAGACTGGCGACGCCGGTGAGGAAATAACGCCGCCGCCGTGTAGCGCCAGGCCGTCCACGTTCAGCAACGCCGCCGTCGCGATCCACAGGCGAAGCGCTTGCTGTTCCTGCCAGCGACGTGGAGTGGTCAGAAGGTGCATATTGGGCGGCGCGGCACTGGGGGAGTATTGGAGGAGAAGGAGCGATTCACGCGAGGAAGGAGATCTGCTAAATATTAATTTTTTTATTTGTTAGATATTGTGTTAATTGGACCCTTTTACCCTTGTTGTTATAGCCTTGTTGTTACTATAACAACAAAGGAGGTGTTGTTATAGTATCCGCTCCAATTTATTAATGAGTGTTAGAACTTAGAACCATCTCATTGTAAACTAATGTGATGATTTAACATTGTAGCTAATGAGCCAACACGACGATTGATTTATAAGCAAATTGGTCTATATCTTATAAGTTGACTTTGTGATAATTTCTTTTATGAATGAACTTCTTGATAATTCATAAATTTGTTAAACGATATATCTCGCCTTATATTATGTTTAAGATCCCATGGCTTTTGTTAGAGGAAAGATTGTAAACACTGTATCTCAACCTCTTCGTTCTTCCATCAATAGTTTCCTTCACCCAGTTAGAACTCATCAGTCATCACTCTTCTCCTTCCTCTCTTTGCTTTGTTCTGGTGGCCAAGATGTCAATGATTCGTACTTTACTAGTTGTTGCTTCTTTTTGTGGGTGGCCTTTGTCTCATTTGGACATGAAGAACGCATTATTGCATGGGATTTAAAGAAGGTGGTCTGCCTGGAGCGATCTCCTGGCTATACTCTTGGTACTCCTAATCAGGTGTGTCTCCTTCATCGTTCCTTGTACGGGCTCAAGCAAGTGCGTCGTGCCTAGTTTGACAAATTTCACTCCACTATTCTACAAATGGGCTAGTTGTTCTACTTCTTTACGTGGATGATATGGTCGTTACGGGGGATGATGCAACTAGTATTCGGCACTGAAGCGTGGTCTCGAGTCTGCCTTCAGCCTGAATGATTTTGATGAGTTGTCCTACTTCCTTGGTTTGAGGTTAATCGCAATTATGAGGGTCTTCTTCTTAGTCAACAAAAATATATTGGTGATTTGTTGAGTGATCACAACTTTGAGGAGTATACCCATGGAGGTGAATTTGAAGCTTAGTAGGGCATCGGGTGATCTGTTAACCGATGATTCTACTATCTAAGCTTGGTTGGTAGTTTGATTTATCTTTTGACGACTCGTCTGAACATTTCTTATGCGGTTTAGATCCTCAGTCAGTTTATGGCGGTGCCTCTAGTGGACCATCTTGCTGCCCCTCACCAGATATTATGGTACTTATAGGGTAAGCGTGATGTCGAAATTTTTTTCCTTCGACTGGCTCACACGCTCTTCGTGCATTTTTCGACTATGATTTTTCAAGTTGTGTTGACAAGCCCCGCTCCACTATTGGTTGGTTGTCCAGTTTGGTGGCTCTTTCATCTCTTGGCGATGTAAGAAACAGGATAATGTATCGAAATCCTCTACTGAGGCGGAGTATTAGCGATGTCGGATGTTTGCTCTGAGTTAGTTTGGCTTCGTCGCCTGTTGGGTGAGATGGGTGTTTCATGTTCCCTTCCTTTGGAGCTATTTGTGGACAATACGTGCGTGATCCAGATTGCCACCACCCTAGTGCTTCACGACCGTACGAAGCATTTTGAGCTACATGTGCATTATGTTCGAGACTTGGTGTGTGATGGGACTATTCAGTTACACTATCTCTGGAGTGAGGATCAGCTGGCAGATCTCTTCACCAAGTCCTTCACTAAAGCTCATCATTGGTACTTGTCTAGCAAATTGATGCTTCATTACTTGTATCAATTTAGGAGAGGCTGTTGAGCCATGTGTGTCAATTTGTATGTAGTAGTATGTGTTTGTAGTGGACTGTAGCTAACGTCTGGGTTAAGCTCATTTCTTAGTGGGCTGGTTTCAGCCCATGCATTAGGCAAAGCGGAACCGTGCTAGGGTTTGGGGTTTATGAGTTATATGTGTGGGTGTGTGTAATTGGCTAGAGACTAAGCAGACCTAGTGGATTTTCAGTCTTGGAGAGTTCTAGCTCTCTAGTGGATTAGTCCTATCATTTTAGGGATACCATGTTCAAACGTTTTGCGTTCTTTAAATTTTTTTAAGTTAACAGAAGACGTTAAGGTCCAGCTGTTGGAAGTTAGAAACGACTATTGGAGCTCCACCCCCTAATTCTCGTATCCAGGTAGATGAGGGAAAGCCATAATGGTGTGAAATTTAGTCCACCAAAAATCCTAAATGGCGCCTCGGGCGCCTTTTCTTAAAGGTTCCATATCAGCTCAGGATAGTGTGAATATGCTCTACTTGGAGGCTAATGTGGATATGAGCTAGAGGGATTAGGCCATAAGAGTTTCACTCCTATTATCTCTCTCATAACGCCTTATAAAATAGGCAATACATGGACCCTCTCGGCTAGCATTCGAGATAGAAGTCATGCAAAGGGTTATTTTGTTGGTAAAACAACTTACCAGTCCATAAACAATGAGAAAACTCGAGGGTAGAACGGCCACATATATGGTGACATAGGCGCCATTTTCCTATTATGGTTGTCATTTTTCGTATTTTGTTTGAGTCCTTATTATGTTTATTGTAGTTTGATGTCTACAATTGGACAAATGTGAGAGGAATGAAGCTCTTATGTACTTTTGCATCAAATGCAATACACGTTTTGAAAGCAACCTTTATACATAATAGACATATGCAAATCGTATTGTTGGCTGACCCACGTGTCTCTCTAGCACGGAACCCACGAATAGGTCGTCATAGGGAGGCTAGCAGGACATAGAAGCATAGTGGATTTAAGATCCATTTTGGACTCATTCAATCACATATGTTACCAATTATCAAATTGAAGCGAGTCTGCGGAGACTCCAGGGGAAACTTGCCTATATAATGCATTTCTTTTATGTTTTCCCTTGTCTAGTAGTTTAATTTAGCGTTACTTTTCCTTTTGATTTTCAACATAAACTCAGAGTAACCTTAACCCCTGATGCACCTTACTCTCTACAATTCGTTTTAAAACCCAAAGTAGGTCCCTTATTGACTAAGTACAGAGTTGTGAAAGGCCTGAAGAAAATACGATCATGATTACCAACAAGATAAATTTGACCCCTATTATACAACATATCACCTTCCATATCGAAAAGTGCTCCTCTAGGAAGGACTAAGAGAGTGGGTCTCGTTGAAAAGGTACCAAAAAGGAGACATTTGTCGTTCAGTAGTTGAGTTGTGTTCATATGTGAATGAAAAAAATTACTAGATGTAATCTTTGGTTGTGTGATACCAGGGAGATTACATACCTTAGAGAAAAAGAAATCAGTTAAGGTGCATGTGATTATGTCCCCCATGGTTCAGAGCTATCAAATTTCCATGGATAACTGTGGATACTCAAAATCTGATTGGGTACAAGTATGATTTTGATATTATGATTGTTGCATGGGTATGGGTAAGGGTAAAATTCAAACTATTTTGGGGAGACTAATAGATATGCACTATGTGCTTCTTAACTGATCTGTTGTCATCCCTAGTTGGGTGTAATAGACCTAGAAAGGTCAACTTGGCCACTTCCATACAGACCCAATCGTTAACCGGTCCCTATGAACGATGTCTAGTGGACCTTGACCTCATTTCATATGATAGGCCGATAAACGATTCATGCCCGACCTTTTCAATTAGTACATGAGAGGGTCCAACTAGGGACGACAAACAAGTGGGGTGGGGCGGGAATGAGATACCCGCACCAAGCATGAGTCGGGTCAAGTAATATTCGCGCGAGTACGGGTGGATCGACCCATTCTGACATGTTATTTGAAGAAAATAAACAAAAAAAAAATTCTTTTATGATAAAACAAAGTAAAAACACTTTATGAATGAAGATAATGATATTAGAATGAAAAATTGAGTCTGAATAATTAAAAGATCAAGTTTTACACATATTTAAAGTTTATCATGTGAATATCATTGAAAAAATCAAAACAGGAGAAATAAAAAACGCTATCAAAGAAAAGTGAGATAGTAGAGGTAAAAAATGTGGCGGGGTGGGCAAGTCGAAAGTATTAACGTAGGCCCCGTCCCACAACCATGCTATAGCGGATCACATAATACTCAACGGGGCAAGTTCAAATTGCGTTAATGTGGCGGGGTGGGCAAGTCGAAAGTATTAACGTAGGCCCGTCCCACAACCATGCTATAGCGGATCACATAATACTCGATGGGGCAAGTTCAAATTGCGTTCACCTGGCTGTCTTGAGGGATGATAATTTCGACCTGACCAGACCTGTTTAGAGACAGAGCGGACAGACATAGGTACTCTTCTCGATCTGACTTGTCCTGACTACCCATTATCAACCCATTTTTGCCTACACTAAATGTAATTTTTCTCAAATAATTAAGATTTTCAATTTTATTACCTCTATAATGAAGTTGTGAATACGTGAGAATCTCAATTTCGTAAATAATTTAACTATTTGTCTTTTTGGGTTTTTACTTTTTAGTGACAAGAATAATAATTTTCCTTTAAATTAGATTGGCCTTAACAGCGGCCCAGTGTAGACCCAGAAAAAATGAACTGGGCCTGAGTAGAAAATGGGCCACTCATCGGCCGAGAAAGCACAGTCCCGATACTGATTTTTATTTATTTTATTTATAATAATCACAGTCCTGATCGACTGCAAAACACACCGCGGGAGGCCAAGGACGAGATTAAACGAGGAAGAAAACAGAATGAGGATTGGAGGAGGAATGGTGTATGGAGCTCCACGCGCCACTTCTCTGCTCCTTGGTCACGGCATCAGCCGCCGGCCGACGCTACGCTGCTTCTCCGCCGCCGCTTCTCCTTCTCCTACTCCATCGCTTCTATTTCCCGGTGGGGGGGATCTTGGTTGCGTGTCGAATCAATCATCTTGCAGTTCTTCTTTCAGTTGGATTCTGTCTCCGTCTAATTTTGTCGTTTCGGAGCTTTCCTTGCAGACCATACGGAATTCATCAGAGATGTAGCAGCGATTCAGCCTCCCAAGCATTTGCCCCACTTAATGAGAATGCTCCGCACCAGAGGTAAAACCTTCCTGTACTTTTCAGCAGTGTCCTGTTTAACGGGAAGTATGCCATTTGTGGCTTCACTATTGAGAAATCCCATATGAGTAATCGAGCTACTTTTTATGTCAATGGTAATGGGTGAGTTGTGAATTTCCCATCCCCTGGGCTTCTGGGTTTTGGGAGTTTCCATTTGAAAATTGCATGTTGTAGAGCTGAGTTGGTCTCCCAATTATCAGGGGATATTCATGAACTAGAACTGTTGTACACTTTATGTTTCTATTAAGTTGTTGACAATGAAGTAGATTCCATTTTCATGTTGCAAAACAGGTGATTCTATTGTTTCACCTGGAGACAAGCAAGGGTTAATCCCGCTTGCTATTCCACTTGCGAAAACTAGCTCAGGTATGGTTGAGTTTTGTTGTCCCAGCGAAGTTGAAGGTTGCTAGTGTTGACAAAGAAAGTTAAAAACTGAAGCTTCTGACTGGGAGTTTGATTTAATGTTAAGGATAGATGATTTAATTGCATTGCTGAGATGGCCAACTGCGCCGCCTGGGTAAGAGATTGCAAAAGCCCCTACACCCTTGACGTTGCTTACACAACTATAATTGTTGCTGTGATCGTGTTTATAATTCTTCACGTGGTACTTTCAGGATGGAAATGCCGGTAGTAGAGGTTCGAAAATATGGAGTTTGGCTTCTGGCGAAGACGGTATGTAGCTTTCGGATATATGGGAATCATGGGTCTACCCTTCTCAATACTGAAAGTTTATGCTCTTCTTCAACAGGTTGATCAGTTCATCCACAGAATCTTGGTAGAGGAGGATGCCAATTTGCTTTACAAATGCAACGATGAGATATTTGATGTGGCAGCGGATGCAGGGGAGAATCTATATACCAAGGGTGACTTTGCTAAATCTCAGATTTCTGATCTAGATGTTTATCTGTTAAAGAAGGTACCCCCTTTCATGTACTATAAAATATAAATGTGTACATAAGCAGATAAATAATCTAAACTGCTGCTAAAATCGGTGGTCTCTTAAACAGGTTGGCTTGTTTCCTGATGTCCTGGAGCGCAAAATTATGCGCCATTTCGAGAAAGGGGACCAGGTAAGATACTTCAGTAGGTTTTTATTTGCCTCTAAAAAATATGTTAATGTACTGACGTTGTTTGCTTCTGTAAGGTTTCTGCTTTGGTTACTGGGGAATACTATACAAGGAAAGAGCACTTTCCTGGATTCGCAAGGCCCTTTGTATTCAATTCCAAGATATTGCTCAAGTTTGTGACAGAATTTCCTCTGCTTGCTTCTCCTCCAAACTTTATTATGGATGGTTTTTGTTTAGCTGCATAGTGTTCAAGGCTTCTCTATCCGATGGATCTATTCCCTTTTCTGATTTTAGGGTTGGGCGTACGCTAGAAGCTAAAGATGCAGCCAGGGGTGCTTTGAAGTCACCATGGTGGACTCTTGGTTGCCCTTACAAGGTATTATACCCCTTTTAGATGGTTCATTGTGCCTTCTTTCATTGTTCCAGTTGTTGAAAAGGCCAACTTTCTTTCTTTATTTCTTTCTTTCTTCGTCTTCTTCTCCAGGAAGTCGCTGAGATAGCAGAATGGGAAGATGAGCAGATTGAGTACATGCAAGAAAGAGTAACAGAAGATGGAAGGCAACAAGACCTTAACAAGGGGAAAGATCCTGCTCAGGTCATTTAGAAACCAAAGCTATTGCCTATATTGTACAACTGACAGAAGAAGCTTTTGACACTTAGTTTTCTTTTTCTTGTTGAATTGATCTTCTTCCATCATCTTCTGGATTCACAGATTGTCCTGGACGAGGCAGCGTTCTTACTGGACTTGGCTTCCATTGATGGTAGTTGGGACAATTACTTGGACCGGATTGTCGGCTGTTATAAGGAGGCTGGTCTTCATGATGTTGCCAGATTCTTGGAGTACAGAGACTGAGAGTTGAGTGTCAAAAGAGAAATTTTCTTCTCTCTTCATGTTAAGATTACACACTGCGAACTCTTTTCGTTTTCGATAATACACAATGCAGAGTTCAATTACAACCGGATATGTTCCCTTCTGCAAGGTCTTTGGAAACTACTTTCCAGGCAGCTTTTCCTTATTTTCTCACATCCAGACGCGCCAATACAAGAAAAGGACCCAACAAGCTGGGCTTCAATGTTCGTATATCTACAGAAGCAATGCACAAAGCTCAGGCCAAACAAGCCAAAGAAGAAAATAAAGGCAACTCCATCTCTGCAAGGGGTAGAGAAATCACTTGGGGAATGCAATGGGTGGTTTCTGGCCAGCGGCGGATTTTTTCTTCTTCCTTAGCAACTTCCTCCACAGCCCTCCGATTCCATGTTTCCGGCCAGGCACAATGGCCAGGCTGTTAACGGTAACACCATCATTGTCGTTGTGGTGTTTGCTTTTGTTCAAATTGAGGGTCTTTTCTAAGGGTTCGGATGCTGCGGTAGCTGTGGCTTTAACACTGTCCTCTGCTAGCATCCGGTCTAAGAGCGACGACCTCTGATTCGTCAACGTTGCCCTGGGTGTGGCGCCAGTGGCAGTGTTGGGGGTTGTATTTACTTCGTCTGGCTTAGAGACGACCTTGTCGATTATAGCAGCGTCGTTTGGTGAAGCTAATGCCTTCAGCTGCTTCCCCAGGTTCAGGATGGTCTCTTGGCACTCTGCCAACTTTTCTGAAGCTGCTGCTATCTCCCAATTCTGCATGATCGATCATAATTTCTTAAGACACAAGTTTCACGAGTGGGAAGTTTTTTATTAGCAGGAAACTTAAATCAGTGAAGAGGATCAAAGTTTCTCAAATTAGTTACACTTTCTGATTTCGATAATTAATGTGGCTCTTAGATGGATTTATCTGCAGAGCAAAAAATATCTCAACTTGGATTATGGAATGAACTTACAGTTCGAAGCTGATCTTCAGGATGGACTTCACTTTTAGGGGTCGTGTTCTCTGTCACACTAAGAATGGAAAACACAAAAACATGTGAGATCTATTAGAAATAGATGCACTTACTAATAAGCTCCACCGATGAGAATGAAACCCAGAAAAATATATCTTCGAGTGATATTCAGGATAGCTACTGCACCTTTCAAGTTGGAGTTGCAAGTCAACACAAGTGGCCTCCAAATCCTCGCAGCAGCTATTTCTGTTATCCAGTTCCACTTCCAAGGAAGAAAGCTTTCGGCGAGCCTCACTTAGTTCTGCCTTGGCCATCACTAGTTGAGTATCAAGATCTTCTTTCATCACCCTATGAGCCTCAATTTGATTCTCAATAGATCCCCTCGATCCTCCTACATTATCAAGCTCCGATTGCAAGCTTGCACTGGTTTTCTCTGATTCCTGAACTTGAAGCTTCAAAGATTCACTCTTCTCAGTCGCTGACTTCAGTCTTTCTTCCAAGGCATCCTTGGCAGTTATCATATCAGCCAAGCCTGAGTTGAACTTCTTGCCTTCATCCTTCTCATTGCCGATAATGCCAACCTCTCTGTGATCACATTCGCTTTTCGAATCCCAATCAAAATGCTTTTTTATTGCTTCCTTCATGCTTGACACATCTTGAAGTGAGAAGCAATGGTTTATGATCCAGTCAAGAGCAGACATGAGTTCCTGAGCAAACTTGGTCATGTTACATTTGTCGCTCAACAGATCATAGCATACATGAATAAATTGCTGCAATACAGCACTCAGCTCAGAGGTTTTCCACTGGAAAACACGGACCGTGTAACCCATTGTCATATCTGTAGTCTTATAAGGAAAAGAACTAGAATCCTTGCTTGACACGGACTCGGAGTTATCGGTGTAGCCTGGATTCTGTCTAGCAATACCTTCTACCAGCTCTAATATCTTTGACACAGACTTTCCCAGTTCAGAATGAGGGACATCAATGTCATTTGCTGCACCATTAAAGTCAGTGGTATCAGTTTTATCTTTGGATTTCCATAAGAGATATCCACTAATGGGAGTGGAAGAGTTCACTGGAGTACCATCAGCATCTTTAGTGGGACTTATAGTCTCTACATTTGCCAAAGCTACTCTTATGTCCTCCAGAATTTCATCAGGCTTTCTCTTTGTGACTCGGTTTTGCTCCCGCACCAGTTTAAGAATTTCCTGAAGCCAATCAGGAGCTTTCGCACTTGGAGTATCACTGGATTGCCTTAAACCAGAATCCAATACTGGAACAATCTCCATTCCAGTTACCCTTTCGATAAGATCGGGTTTGAAGGGGCTAATCACTGCACTGCTATTGCTAGAAGAAAGTTGAGGACTTCCAGGCTGCTGCTTATCCACTGAGACGATTGCAAGTCTTTCCATTTCAGCAAAATCATCCATCAGATCCATGTCCGGAGCACCAATACTTTTTCTGGACAATGAGCCATTCTTTTTACCATGCTTGGAGTGTTCCGGTTCTGAAGTCAAGGCACAAGGCCAAGATTCAGCAGAGCTAACCTTATCATCACTACCAGCTTCAGACACCGAGCTTAGTGAGATATCATGGGGCACAAGACCCAGCTTTGAGAGCTCCAAGGATGTTCGCCACTTGGGCGATTCATAAATGCGCGAGTCGACCGGTGGTGATAATCTGGAAGCTGCACGAGCAAACATAGCTCTAGAAGATTGAAGCTCGCTCTCCTTTTTACCGAGTGCTTCAACGAGAGCCTTGTTCTGTTCTTCCACAGCACTCAACTGCTCAGTCAAATTGTTAATGGCTTTGGTGGCCGACTTTTCATCAGCGTAATCATCCATTATCAAACCAGAACCAGTAACTGACCTTCTCCTCCTCGATTCAACTGAATCCCTCCCCAGGATTTCCGCCTCACTCCTCATTTTCGCCATGGAAGCCGGGCCTGGCAGTCTCTTCCGGACAAGGAGGCGCAGCCTCTGGCATTCCGATTCCAACTTTGCAATCTTCTTCACGCTCTCCAGATGTTGCTTGTGCGACGCATCAGCCGTCCTTCTGCTGAATTCCCTCTCCTCATTCCGAATCTCCAGCTCCTTCTCCAAAACCCTAACCTCATACTTGAGAGAACCGTTGTCCTTCTCCGTGAACTCCAAGCTGACGCTTAGATCTTTCAAGTCGGATTCCAGCTGAGCCTTCTGCTTACTCAGCTCTTCGATCGTCTTCTCCTTCGCCAATAGAGCTTTGCTGAGCTGAGTATTCTCAACCCCGAGCTTAGCAAGCCTTTTGCCCGTCTCGGCCAGTTTTTCTTCGAGGATCATTCGAGACTCGTCAAACTCCATGGAAGCTTTGGTCACTGCATCGTGAATCCTCCTCTCCTGCTCTTCTCTCACAAAGCGGAGCTGTTGCATACACTCCTTTAGAGCGGCATCCAGCTGCGTTGATCTCTCCTCCCCCGCAGCTCTCTCCTGTAAAGCCTCGTCCAGTTCTTGCTTCAGAGACTTTCCTCTTGCTTCTGCCCTCTCCCGGCCTTGCACAATACAAAAAAAAAAGTAGAGAGATTAGAGAAGCTCCGTGAACTGCACTAAAACAGGGGAAGAGAGAGAGAGGGAGAGAGAAATCACCTTCCATGGCTTCTTTTGCTGTTTTGGCATGATTTGTGGCAAGACTATGTTTAGCATTGGAGTCCAAGAGAGCGGAATCGAGCTTCTCGTTCAAAATTCTGATGTTGTACTCCAACTCCTCCTTTTCCGTCAAAAGGTTCTGTATCTGAAAGCGGAAGAAAAATTAACGAACCAAAACAAAAACCACCATTACTGGCCGAAGAAAGCCTGTATCATCATCCAAATTCCCCAAAAAAATCTTCAGAAAACAGACATTCGGCACTCTGCAGCCACGATCATGCATCTGTCATAATGGAAGCAGAAAAGGGGAACGGAAACGGAAATTTTGTGTTTTACCTCATCGTCGTCAGGTCTGAGAGGGAGGCCCGACTTTTCAGCAGCAGCGGCGCTCGGTTTCTCGCCGGATTTCTTCCGCCACAACCAGCCTTTACTTTGACTCTCCATGGCCCGCAAGTTTTGCTTCTCACGCGCGCCGCATCTGCCGCAATAGAAACAAAAAAAAAAAAAAAACAGTAAGAACGCAAGAAAAAGACACAGCAAGAACGAACAAACAAACAAACAGGGGAAGGGAAAAGCAAGCTCCGGTGGCGAGGCGGAATTCGGCTCCGGTGAAGCGAATCAGGTAATGCATGAAGTTGCGTTGATCACCTGAAAGAGCGAGGTAGAGCGGCGTAACATGCGGAAGGGAAGGGAGCTGGGGGGAGTGAGAGAGGGAAGAGACGAATGCGGGAATGGTGCCGGTAGAGTCCTGCCGACAAATTAAAGGCGCGGGAACCAGGGGAAGTCAGAGAGAGAGAGAGAGAGAAGGGACGATTAAAATCACAGCTAAGAGAGTGATGGAGTGAGTGCAGAGAGTAAACGGGGAAAAGAAGAAAAAAAAAGAAATGGAAGCTGTGGAGAAAGGTCGGGTCGGCTAGGCAGAGACGAGAGAGAAAGGGTGGAGGCGGAACGGAAGAATGCGCGGATTTTGTGTGGGGGAAGGAAGGAGGAGGACTACGGAGGCGGGCAGTGAATACAAATAGTGATGAAGCAAGCTAAGCTGAGTACTATTGAAAGAAAGAGAAGATGTGGGGCCGGTCGGGTGAATTTTATTTTTAGTTTTCCAACCGTGGTTGATTGTCAAACGCGACACGCGAGCGGTAATCTGGCTTTCTTTTCCTTTTATTTATTTATTTATGAAGAAGTCATGGATTCCAGCAGTAAGACAGCAGCAGTCCGAGTCAACCAGCCATATTTCAGTTCGAATGGAGGCCTTAACCGCCGGTTCGACGAGAGTGGATAGGGTGCTAACACCCTTAGTATCATACTAACACATTCATTAAAAATATTTTAATATTTTAATCCTTCTCTCTTTCCCTTTTCCTTTCCTTCTTTCTCCACTTCCATTACGACACCATTAAGACCAGCGGCGGATCCAGAACATAGAAGAGCACTGGGCCGAGTTTTATTAGAAAATTGAATAGTAAAAAAACATAATGATTATAGTTTTTTTCCAATGTAAATTGTACACGACGGTATTTTAATTTAGTGATGCATCAATAATGGAGCCTACATCCATACCAATAGTATACATTATTTCAAATAAAATACTTGAGCAATCGGCAAGAAATTCATCGCTCATTTTATTGAGCAAACCAGTTCTCACATATTTCATTGTTGAAAAGGTTCTCTTCATAGTAGCTGTTGAAACGAGCAGCATTAACACTAGACAAATCAATGGACTAATCAATTGGCATTGTGTGTCAATCCTTGCATCCACCAACTGCTCTAGTAAGTTTTCAAGGGAACAAACCTCATATTTCTTTTAAACTTTTACGTTTTAAACTTTTAGAATTTTAGGTTTCGTTATTTTTTTTATATGCATAATCTTTGGGGCTAAAATTTAAAGGCTAAATTTAGAGTAGTGATTTGAATATGGTCATCTGAATCATTTTTCTAGTTATACCCAATTTTATTATAAAATCACACTAAGCCAAATGCCTAAAATCGAAAAATTCATAAGGACTATACTAACTACGGATCCAGATGAGGGCTGGGCCGGGGCCCGGGGTGGCCACCCCCTGGATCCGCCACTGATTAAGACTGCATCACAGTGCTCGGAGGTGATGAAGATGCCATAGATGTGCGGTTTGGAATCTTGAAGGAGTTGATGCTTAGACCTTGTCAAGCAAGCCAATGAAGTAAGTTGGGGATGGCCAAGTGAGGGCAACATCTTTCCCAAGTGACAGGCGTAAAGGGCGAGGGAGCAAGCACGGGCGGTGCTAGTGGAAATCATTCGAGACTAGGAGACCAATGCAGGTGAAGTGATGGCAAATGGCCCATGTTGGGGTTCGTTGGCCGTCGTTGGGGTTTCAGGCAGAGCAGGAGGAAGTCCGATCGATCAGCCCCGTCGTCACGCGTATATTTTCTGTCGAGGTTTGCTGGCAACGTCGGAGGCCCTATCAACTTTCGGGGTGCATTGGTCGAGTGGGTCGAGCTCGTTGGTGAGCTGAGGAGGTCTAAATCCACAAGGGTTGTCTGAGCCTGGTTTGATCATGGGCGGAGTGGCCTTTTGGGCCAATGATGGAGACTGTGCAAAGAGGTGGTTTGGGCCGAGTAGCGGGCCACTATAGGCCCCGACCGTTAGACCATTCAACTCCAGTTGGTCAGGCATGGGAGGAGGGGCTGCCAGACTATTGGGTCGGGTCGATTGGAAGGGGTTGGGATCCTAAATTGGATTACAAGTAGCAAAAAGTGGGCGGACATGATCCAATATGTTAGAAACCGTATCGCACCGGCCGATCAGATGAGAATATCAAGTACCAAATCCCAAATCAATAAGTTGTTTTACCGGTATAAATGAGTGAATTATGGTTTAACTATATTTTTAATACAAAATGCCCTACCACTAAAATGTGTTGGGTAACTTCTTATGCACACAAATCACAATACTGAACTGGCTCCAGAGATATTGCTTTAACAGCTTAACTCTTGGCTTTTGCTTTAAAATAGAAAGATATGGGCCACTCACACAACTTTGCATTTGGTAATCTTTCTTTAACTTGCTTTGGCATAATAATATGGCTTTACTTTAAGTTAGTTCATGAATCATCATGATAATGAAGATTATAAATATGTGGGTTTGGTTGATAGTTAAGTGGCCCCTTCCCCTTCCACCTTTTCTACAATATTTTGTGGTTAAATTGCTGCCTTTTGTATCGATGGGTTAGCAATTGCAAATTTGCAATGTTGCTGTGTGGTTGTTGAGTGCCACTACCATAACAGCTCGAATAAATCCCGCTAATAATGTGCTTCTTTTTATAAAATATGGGTAAAGTATATGCTTGTTTAAGGTCCCGGCCATTTGGCACAAACAAAAATATTCAGTATTGATAAGTGATAGTCATCTTGATAATATATATATATATATAAAAAATGTCACAAATATTCAGTATTGATTTTTAAAATGACAACCCTCTTGTAAATATTAGTGAACTAGCGTGTGCCTCGGCCATTCGGCCGGAGGAAGGTGAGGTATGAAATTTAATAATGTAATGGGGTGTATAGCTTATTGTTGTATAGTTTTTTTTGGGAAACACGTGATAAAAATAGTGAATTTTAGTAGGAAAGAGACATGAATGATGCTACGAATAAAAAATCAGCCTTATGAACCAAAATCAAGTATCTGTTACCTTGTGAAATAATATTGTTTCTGGTAATATGATGAGATGGAGTAAGTTTTATAGAAACCAAATTCCAGAAAATCGAATAACAAATCGGCTATCCCGCAGGTTTTCGGGAAATGAGCATCTCACAATCGTTGCTAGCTTTTACTCGGCTCGTTGGCCGATTAATTTGCTTTATAAACCTTTCATCTTGTCATCATTGTGCTTTCTGGTTTTTTGCCAAGCCATGATAAAATCTAAAGAAATCAAGAATGAACAATACGATTTGGGATAGGAACCACCGTTCCTGTATCCCTAGAAAATGGTGGTAAACACGAACTCACCTGCCAAACTGGTTTAGATTGAGACTTTTATCGGGTATAAGGGAACCATGTGATTATAAATTAGACTTGATCAAAACAGGCCAAAACTTGAAATTCAGTCTGTTTGACCTACCCATGCCAAACTCTAATTATTCTTTACTTGTAAACTTTCTATTTGAAAATAAAAACTAATGAAAGAAAAGAGATGACTGCAATTCGCCATTTGCACATCACTGATTCGGGAATAAAACTATAGAATTTCGAAAGGAAACTGAAAATGTTTAGGATCGTTTTAATGTTAAAAATAACCAAATAGATCTTTCTGTTTAGTTTTTTACTAACAAATACCAAACGATTCCCTATAATATACACTATAATTTAATCATTATGATATCAAATAATTACATAATATCTATTTGAAATGATAAAAATTGGAATAATTGGGTTGGTCGATGTTGAACCATTGAATAACTTTAGAATACACTATATTTTAGCCACTAAGATATAAAATAATAGCATAATATACATTATGCTAGAGAAAATAGCTTGTTTTAGAATGACAAACCCATGATGTTCATTTGTTTTACTTGATAGGCAAATCCCGTGTAGGTCAAGCCCATTCAACTCTGATACATCTACTAATTAAGTAATAATTAACTAATATAATTATCTTGTTAACAAGAGGAAAAAGTAAAAGAAGGAAAGAAGAATTTAATGAAAGAAATTAGATTTGGATTTGGGTGGTCACTCAATTGTATTTTTAGTATTTATTGTCTTGAGTTACCTTTACAATCATAGATAAATTATTTGATTCATGTATTTTTATATTTAAAGAAATATTCTTGGTGGGGCGGGTATGAGTATGGGGCAGGGGAGGCTAAAACCATATCCGCCCATACCCATTAAACTTTTTGCTGGTTTTACCCATATCCGCCCCATACCCAATCAATATAAGAATTTCCCGCATTGATTAGGTCGGGGGCGGTCGAGTACTCACAATGATGAGTTTGATTGACAAACCTAACTGTCACTGAAGGATGTTCGGAGAGAATGTTTTGGTCACATAAGGGCTGATAATAACAGAAAGTGGATGTTCGCCATCTACAAACCCTAGTAAAAGCCCATTGCTTCAGCTAATTTCCGAGTTCTAGTTCTCTATGAGTCGACAAACAACCATGTGAAATTTTTTCATCCATACGGGAACCACGATTTCCATACCAACTCTACCATTATTCAAAACTGAGATATCGACGTTCAACTTGTGCATGCCCAGATCTTTATCGTTCCCAATGTTAGCTAGGAGCTCGAATTGGTCGAGGAGCGCCACCAATAGGTTGGGTTGGAGAACCAAAGTGTGGACGTTCAACACATGTGGTATTTCAAAATAGGGTCAATACCTTATTTTGGTTCGAACTATAATTATATAATCAATTTTGGCACGTGATTTCAGAAATTAACATCCTGTCCTCAACTATGCAGCATATAGACTCAATTGGCCCGACACATGGTTTGAACGTCAATTTGGACAGTCAACACCGTTGACCGTTAGTCAACACGCCATGTCAGCCTAAAAATCATTAAAAATTTTAAATTATTTTCCTTATTTCTATTATTTATCATTTTCAAATTAACCAAAAAATAAATTTTTTATTTTATTTTTTGGGATATTTGAAATCGATAAATTTTATAAATTTAAAAAATATGATAAAAATTATATATTTATTTTTGGATAATTTTAAAAATATAAAATAATTTGATAATTTTTGGTTAATTTATAAAATTTATCATTTCCAAATTACCCAAAATTAAAGTTTTTTTTTTATAATTTTTTTTGTTACTTTGATAATAAATAATAAAAATTAAATAAATAATTAGAATTTGAATTTTTTTAATGATTTTTAGTAGGGGTGGAAATTGGGGTGAGTGTGGTTACCCACCCAACATTTTGCGGGTAACCACACCCACAAATATAGAATTATGCTATCCACAACCCGCCCCGCGGTGGGTAGTGGTTAACCACTACCCGCTGCGGGTGGTGCGGGTTGGTTGTGGATATCCACAAAAATTTCACATTAAATATAATAATATTGTAATTAAATAGTGATGTTGTATTTCTTCTCACAAAAAACAAAAACATACATAAAAGAAAGTTAATAAAGTGTAAAATAAATTATAAATCTCGAATACAATAGGTTAGTTAGTGTAAATTCAGAAGAGATGGATTTGGAAAGAGATTTGAAATAACGGAGAGACAGAGTGATATGTTACCAGACTAACATCGTTGCATGTCACGGCTCCTCCGATGGCAACAACAGCAAAACACAAAAGTTGCTCGATAAGTGGAGGCGCCCGCTTTTAATGAATTGATTATTCTCCACTCTCGATTATTGTCTTGTGTTGTTGGTAGTTGGTTGCATGTTGTGTTGTTCGTGAGTTCGTGGAGAAATGGAGATGAGTTTGGGTATCTGATTAACCTTTATCGATTCCCCTCTTTTAACGAATCGATTAATTTATCTGACTATATCTGTGGACTTGGTTTTGTTATAAAATAAACATATACCACAGGGACAATGCTTATATAATTAAAGTATCTCACATGAACATTGCATATTGACTTGGTTTTGTTTTATAGAATAAGTGCATATTTTATTTTGGTAACTACTTTAATTCTTAGTCTTCCAAGTTTCACAAACTAATATAACTAATGTGGTTAATGTGGGTTACAAAGTATTTTGAAGAAATAAATATAACTAATGTGGTTAATGTGGGTTTTGTGGGTAAACCGCTGTGGACCCACAGCCAACCCACTATCCACAAATTGTGGGTATGGGTATCCACAAAGTGTGCGGTTTGGTGCGGTTTGCGGGTTACCCACAACCCGCAAACCAAACTTCCACCCCTAATTTTTAGGCTGACGAGGTAATGACATGACATGTTGACTAACGGTCAATGGTGTTGACCATCCAAATTGACGGTCAAACTCTATGTTGGGCTAATTGAGTCTATATGTTACATAGTCGAGACCAGGATGTTAATTTCTGAAACCACGGGCCAAAGTTGATTATATGGTCATAGTTCAGGCCAAAATAATGTATTAACCCTTCAAAATACTAGCCGAGAAAGATGATATTAATCTAATGTTCCATTATTTATTTTTGGAGCAGATAGAGTACAAAACTTCTATCTACAAAATCAAGAACTCTATTCATCCTTTATATCATGATCTTACTACTATAATTAGACATACCGCACATTCATACTACTGTCATATGAGCATATCATGATACAACAGTGGTAATGATGATATCAACATTTTTTCGCTCAAAAATAAAATTTCATACTATCTTACCATTGTCATACCACTATGTTAAAATTTCATAATAATAACATCTCATCACTATCATACCATGATCTTATCACTATGATAAGACTGACAAATTCTCATACCATTATCATATTATGATATGATATGTTGCTCTATCATACAATTGTCAACGATTGGCGGCTTCACCCAGTACAATCGTCATTGATTATCTTAAGAGATCCTCTTCTCATGGTATGCATCGAGTGCTTCCTGGAGGTGCATGGTTATGTTTACACAATAGACAATTTTATGATTGATAGCCATTATGAGGTATGGATTTGCTAAAAGTAAAATAATAGAAATATCATCTTGTAATAAATCATGATATGATAGTAAGATGATGTACAATTTTTTTTTTGTTGCTAAAAAGGTAAAATAAATATCATCTTATAGAGCACAAAAAAAATTGATTTTTTACGTATAATTTTTGAAATTCGATGTAAAACGAATGAGATATGATCTGTTGAAATTTTTTAGGAGAGTTGGAAAATATTTTAACAACACACTTAAAAACCTCGGCAACCTCAAAAAATGTTCCTCAAAATTCTTTATTTTCCTCTATATCCCTTTATGACGTGGACTATCATATCTCTCATTCTTCTTATAGTTTTATTGATGGATATATAAAAGGAGTTTTGTATCGCAACTTAAGCTTCATTTTTTTCTCCAATTTGTTCCATTTCTTTATGTCATTGCTGCTGTGGAGTAGCTCGACTCGACCTTCATTTCGCTCTTTTTGGGTGTCATTCTTCTGTTTGCACTTCTTTTTCGGTTGCTTCCTGCGGCAGCTGCGCCTTTGCGAAAGTTCATCGATTGCGTCTTCTAAAGAGGCCCTTGCTTTGCTTGCGCCGGTGGTAAAAGAAAGTGCGGCAAGTAACCGTACGGAACGGACCCAGCCCCTTGAAAGTGAGGTGACTTAATAAACAATTAATTAGGCTTAAGATTAGGATTCGCCATCACAAAATCATCACATGAAACTCGGCGGTTTCTGGCTAGATCGAAATCACCAACTTTCGACGTGATGAAACAAGTTTGGGCTTCGAACCCACTCACGAGCAACCGCCATAAATTAAAGAGTCCATATCACTATTTCGGAATTTGTATGCTCACTAAAGATAAAGGTTGTCAACGTTGGTCCGATCGAATAAGTGAATGGAGTTAATGATCATATCACTTTAGCTTGTTAATATATATAAAGCCAAAGTCAGATTATTGTTGCCTAACCCATTTACATCTTATACCCCAAATTTAATTAAATCCCAATTTAGTCACTATAATATATATTTTACATTTTGATACCCCAAATTTAATTTTAATGTAAAATCATTGAAAAATTATGTTTTTGTATCTAAATTTTATGAGATTTTCGTACCTACAATTTTTTAAATTTACATATTGGTCCAATGTTTAGATTTCACTTGAATCCATGAATCCAATCCACCAATCCTTCTGAACCAATCCATGAATCCAATCCACCATACCGCAAAAGAATAAATTTATATTGTACCATACAAGATGTTGTATCACTCACTCTGTGAGAAGATTCGACCATTTTATATTTGCTCATTACGTGAAACATTAAATAAATGATAAAATAGAGAATACTCTAAAATATTGCAAGAGCGAATTTATAAACTCATTTAGTACATTTCGGGGTACTAAACAAACTCATATTAACTGCATGTAACAAAATATGTGACATCTACATAAGCAAGTGTCAATAAATTGCTACGGTGAAAGAGTTGATTGTTGTATTGAGGACCAACTAAAAGAATTGGTAAAAATCTTTCTATCATCTACTTCCTTTCGTTTCATTTTTTACTCGCCTTCCATAACCCTTTTTCATTTATTTCTTTGCCTTCTTCTAACTCTAATTAGTATACTATTTTTATGTATTCCAATCACAAGTATGAACGGGTCCATACACGAGTCACCAATAGTCTAGAGAACGAATAATTGAACAATGAACCACTAACTTTTTCAGCTCAATGTCGAGTCTAAATAAAAATAAATGGTTATTACTTATTAGAAAGTTGTCATTTTTCATTATGGGATTTGAAGGTGTGAAATTTTAAGCGAGTTCCAGTTTGTATTCCGTTTGCTTCTCTCTAGAGTTTTGCTTTTTCACCTGGGCTAGAATTTTCAACAAATATACATGGAATGTTTGGCTATGTATCTACACATATCTAATAAATAGTTTTCATGGTTCTATAAAAAAGTAAATAATTATCATCTTAAATACATACCATAAAAGGAATTAAGCCTCTACTATGCAAATTACAGTTTTGTACCTAAACTTAAGAGATTTTTAAATTTTTAACCTAAATTTTTTTTTTGGCATATAAGTCCTCAGAATATTGATTGAAAATTACATTTTAGTACCTAAATTTTTTATGTATTACATCTTGGTACCTAAACTTTTGAAGTTCTACAAATAGGTCTAATTTTTGTATGTGTAATTAAAACACCATTGAATACATGGGTATTCATACACAACTCATACACATTTAGATAATGGAAGTAAATATCCATACCTTGCCGAAACCCATATACAAACTTCCAAACCCATATATACGTCACTCATACCCTACTCATAATCAATGGGTCTACTTGGATTTAGATAAATATCATTTACTAGCCAAAATTTTTAAGAGTTTTAAAATTGATTTTGACCGCCTTATATCTCTTCTCAGTTAGTATTATATTGTTAAGTCAATATTACTACCAAAACTGCTAACAAAAATTAATTTTAGGTTAATAATACTAACAAAACACCATAACGGGTCACATAATACATGCCCATAGGCCATCTCCATTCCGCGATAAGGCGCGGCATCGCCACCTAGTATATATATAAAAAACAATTCATAATATTATTTATATATTTATAAATTATATTTACATCTCATCTAACAGATTAATTATAACATAAAGAAGATAGAGTGCTAACACTTTCATTAATGGTACTATAGTAATTATCATTTATCTTTTCATTCCTCTCCTTTCCCCCTTTCTCTACATTGGTAATAAAGTTATATATACAAATTACCGTTTTGGTATCCAAACTTAATACATCTTACTATTTAGTGCCTAAAACTAATTTTGTTTACAATAAATCCTAAAAATATTAATGGAAAATTATGTTTAGTACCTAAAAATTTTCTCTCTTACATTTTGATACCTGAACTTTTAAATTTTTTACAAATTGGTCCGTTGTTAAAGAAACTTCTGGGCTACTTTAAGAAACTTGTGATGAGGATTTTGTGGGGTGAATCTTCTCTTCCCCATTTAATTGCACAAGACACACATGACTCCGGACTCCCCTCCCCCAATTTTTATTAATGACTAGCATGTCCCTCCGCCCATTTCCCTTCATTAATTGTAGTCAACTCATTTAAATGAAAAAGTCATCCAAACGACATGTTCCTATTGGTTGGAGCTAGGGTTAGCACTATGATAACAAAAAAAGTATTAGCACACTAGCCCCTCCCGTAATGACATATAACATAACACCAAAATAACAGTTTGTACTTGGATCCAACATATAATGAAAATTTAAACACACTTATATAACATCAATATTCAAATGTTCCAACCAAGAACTCTAAGACCATCTCCAACAACTAAGCCAAATTTCCAAAAATGTTAAACTACCTCCTTCAACAACAATTGGGAAAAGCTAAACAGCCTAAAATTGGAGAAATTTCTGCCAAATACCCACTATATAAAGACAAGAATGTCAAATTCTCACTTGAGTCGGTCCTTTTTTCAAGAAGCCGACGCGCGCAGGGGGATAACACGCGTCGACTTCGCTTATAACCGTTGTAAATGAAAAAACATAATTCTTGTTTCAGTACCTAAATTCAATTCCAACGACTCTATTAGCCTCCAATAGCTATTTTCTCAACTTTCTCTATAAAACCAAATGAACAATTGATGACACAACTCATTTTGATTAAAGCTGAATGGATAGTTGGTGATACAACTCATTCTGTTTAAAGCTGAATGAACAGTTGATGACACATTTCATTCTGACTGAAGTGAAACCACAATTGATGACACCACTGAATTTGACAAACATGTGAAGTGTCTATGGTCAATTTGAACAAATTATTGTGATTTCATCATTAAAGTCATCATATTTAACGATAATTGTTTTTATGTCAAAATTAAAAAATTATATCAAAACATTCATCTTAATTAATTAATACTACTTGTCTACAAATAATCTACAAACTATCTAAATAAAATGATGAAATCTACACTAAACTAGATTATCACAAAAAGAGAAGATTTGACATTTTGGCATTGCTTGTTGGAGCAAAAATCACTTTTGGAGTGCCAAAATGACAAAACCATTTGGCATTCTAGCATTTTCTCAATTCCTTGTTGAAGGTGGTCTAAAGATAGAGTTAAGAGAATGGCAAAATTGATAAAATGTTCATTTCGCAAATCAAATGAAAAAATAATGTTGTATGACCTCCAATCAAGAACCTTGCTGTTGGTCGACCCGCGGATGTGTGACACCAATCTTTTCTCACTGGATAAGGGTCGAACCGGGTTGAGCTGTGGGTTGACAACCTTGCTAACAACCTCCACTGTAGCAAGGGGAAAAGAGGTGAAAATTCCCTTGGGTGCCACAGTATATTAGAGGGAAAAATGGGAAAACCCTAAAAAGGTAAAGTGAAGGAGGACGTTCGCTTCCCGGACACTATTTTCTGTCGTTCGCGAGCTTTTACTATTGAGGAATTTTACAATGCTTTAAAACAATGGTGATTTAGTTTTTGCCTTTATGGTACAACTTGAAGTTGTACTGTACTTACAACTTCAAGTTGTACCATAACAGTTTAAATTTTCTAATTTTACAATTTCAATTTGTACCTTTAACGTTATGATATAACTTCAAATTGTATCTTAAATCACCAATAATTTAAAGCATAGTATAAGTGTTCTTTGCTATTTTAATTTTTTGTATTCTTTTTTACTTTATTTTAATCATGCTTAATTGTGCTTAAGTGTATTTTATGTTTTTTAAAAGTGAGGATCAATCTAATGGATGAATTTGATTTCCAATGACCAAATTAAAATTCTTGACATATCGTGTTTTTTTGTCATTAATGACGTTGCATATAATATTAGTAATTTATTTTTTCATAATTAAAAATTTAAATTAAAAATATCATTATAATTAATTATTACTAACTATATAAAATAATAATTGAATTATTTAAATAAAGTAACAAAATCAACACTCAAAAACTGTTTTTTGCTCTTTCGCATTTCTCCTCTTTCCTATAGCGGCTCCATGGCAGGGCAAAACAACCCATCTTTTGGCTCTAGATTACCCATTTCCCCCTAGCGATAGTCTAAATGAAATAGTCGAGATTTAGATAGCGTTTTCTTATTCAGGGTATGTCATACCCTAGATTTTTTCCAACATATGATAGAAGTATATATATATATATATATAGTGGCGTCTTCGGTGCACTCACTTTTTTGGGTGCATTCAGTGCACTCGCTTTATAATCGTCATTCCGAACATGCGATTCATGTCAAAAAGATGTCAATCATCACTTATGATATTATGAACAATAACACACATGAATTTGCACAAAAACCATTAAAGATTTACTTTAATTTGAAGGATTTAGAGTTTAGAGATTTAGAGTTAGGGTTTACAATTTGCGTTTAGGGATAGAACTCAAAATTGGAGGTCTAGAGCTTAGGGTAATCCGCTAATTAGTTGTTATCATATGTTATATCATCATATTACACTACTTCTACAAATTAAAATTCAAAATCCGATACCTTAAGACTAGTTTTTGAGTTGGGTGCATTGAACGCACTCATTTTTGTGAGTGCACCGAAGTAGTCACCTATATATATATACACGGTGCCTTCTACGGTACTCTGGGTGAAATCCGGGGTACCGCATACCTTGAGTATGAAAATGCTATCTAGACCTAGATTTAGCAGGATTTTTGGACATGATACTATACCCTAACCCTTAATGAGTGAACCCTAGATTGTAATTATCTAAATCATAGACTATAAACCCTAAGATGGTGCATTGATTTTTTTGCCTATATTTGGACGAATCATAACCGTCGATTGTTGTTTCTAATTAAATTGATCTTGGGGTATAAGATTTAGAGAATCAAGACCTAGATTTGGATCTTTAAGGGTTAAAGTATAGTATCATGTCCGAAAGATCAGTCAATTCAAGTTCTGGATAGCGTTTTCTTACTCAAGGTATGCGGTACCCCGGATTTCACCCTAGGTACCGTAGAACTCCCCACACACACAAATATATATATATATACACCAGACATATATTGGGGTATGTCGTACACCAACAATCTTCACCGTCCACGTCCATCTCAACGGCCAACATTAATGCGAGTTCTTTTTTTTTGTGGGATTAAAAAATAAATTACCTCATTTATGTTGGCCGTTGAGATTGACGCGGACGATGAAGATTGTCTGGTGTACGACATACACTAGATTTTGCATGGTGTACGATAGAACCATATATATATATGGTAATGAATGGTATACTCCAAGAGTATACCATACTCTATATAATATGACCGTTAGATTTTTTTTATCTCCGACCAATCCTTGTCATTTGGAAAACTAGTGACACCTTCAAATACACGACTTTTTGTCATTTGCTCTTTAATCATGTCGTTTTGTGTATGGCGGGCCTGTCGTTAATCGCTAATTACTCATCAACTGATCCATTGTTTTCCTTACCTAATCTTAAATTCCCCGCCCTTCCGTCATCCATATTATCAAGTTGTTGTTCCTTCACATCCAGTTCCAGTCACCTCTCTTTGCTTCCTTTCATCTCTATCTTACCCTCCGTGACCGTGACTGTGTGCCAAACTGGGTGCAAAGCCTCTTCTTTCGGTGAAACCGTGTGGCCTCTTATACATCTTAATTGCTAATTAAGCTTGGTTATTTAGTGATTAATTAGCATGTTAAATGTTGACATCTCACGATTATATGCTCAAGACAATTAGCAGAGTAGAATACTGTAATTGCACGCGTGTGGTTACTTGTCATGTTTCAAACTTGTCAAGCTTGAATGACTCTTCATGGAATTGCCTGTATTGTAAGGGTTGGTTTGGTTTGTTTTGGGTGATATGGTTAACGTGTTGGTATTGTTTATAATTTATCATTTATGGGATATAAAAAAATCATTTTATTTGTTTGGAAGTTGCGATTGTTAAATAGGTGTATTGTTGTGAATATGCATCTATAATATTGTATATGTATTGATGAAGTTGATGTATTGTAAAATACAATGCTTGGTATGTGTGATTGTTTATGTCACGTCAGCTATAAAAGTTGAGATAAAACAATCTCAACACAACTCAACTATCTCAACAATCTCGCTAAAAGTTGAGGTATAACAATGGGGAGGGTTACGGTGATTATTACTTTGTAGTAATCACCGTGGTTACTAAGGGTAAATTGGGTATAGAAAAATAAATTATATTAATTAATTAATTTAAATAAATTACATTTTAGGTAGTTACAAAAATATATTAATTACGATTCTTTCTCTTTCTCTCACTTTCGTAATCTCCAGCCATATCTTCTTTCCATATTTTTCTCAATCTTTCTGCAAAAGAAAAACGCGAAATCACTACCAATCCATTAGACAACCACTACCATTTTAAAAAACATCAATACCATTGCATAAATAAATCTATACCATTATACGAAACTACCAATATAAACAATCAATACCATTACAAAGTCAAACAAATACCAAAACAACCAATATCACTACTACTGTGGAATCAAAACAATATCATTGCATAAATAAATCAATACAAACACTACCAAACAAATACAGAGAAACTATCAAAGCATAATGCAAACACTACCAAACCAAATGCAGATAACTACTAAAACATAATGCTCCATCTAGCCAACACAAATACAAGTAACTACCAAAGCGTAATGCACACACTACCAAAGAAAATGCAGGTAACCAATGCACAAAACACCTATACCATTCGAGAAATAACAACACTACCATTTCACAAAATACCAATACCATTGCAGATTTAATCAATACCAATGCGACAAAAAAATACCAATGCGGAAAAATCAATAACAATGCGATAAAATCAATATCAATGCGGAAAAATCAATACCAGTGCGATACGGGAGATGTGTTTGTGGCATAATAGATCAGGAGAGTGGAAGGGACTAAACCAATACCATAATGAAAAATCAATACCAAACCAATACCATAATGAAATTGAACCAATACCAAATAAATAAATAAATAAATACAATACCATTATGGAGGAAACTACCATTTCCCCGCCACCGCCTCTATTCGTCCCAAGATCTTCTTCTTCTCCACTTTCTCTCCGCAACTGCACCCAAAACTATGTTCGGCCGATGATGCACAAACTCCTAAGATAGAAGAGTTTCTTGTGGGATAGGGGGGGGGGGGGGGGAGGAGGAGTGATGGTGGGCGGCTTCACGAGGGATGGGGTGAGCGGACTTGCCCAGGGGAGGAGGAGAGGGCGATGGGTTCGCCGTCGTCGAGGAGGGGCGGGCGGGAATGTCTCGTTGGGGAGAGTGAGGGAGTGAGAGATTAGGGTTTCGCTATAATATTTAGAAATTAATTATTTAAAGGATAGAAATCTGGTGTGGTATATTTTTCGTTTTCAAAATTACCCTTAATCTAATCTTCACCGTCAATTTAATAATAGGATGAAATATGGATAATGAAGGGTATAGATGTTAGTAGCCACCATGATTACTTAAAATTGAGTAACCACACTAACTCATCCCGTATAACAATCACTCATTTTGAGTGATAGTTTATGTCACGTCACAGAAACAATCCATAACTTCCAAGCGACCCCTGAATGACTAATTTTACAGTTTCAGCTTTTAGCTGAGATTGTTCAGTTGATATTGTTTTCTCTTTTTTTCCTACGTTAACTTTAAAAGTTACTTTTTTCATTGAAAAGAAGGGTACACGTGACATTTTCATTTTTAATTACTGAAAATAAAATTGCTTATACCAAACATTGTAAGCTACAAGATATCAAATTCAACAATGCATATATTGACAAAAACTCTTTTTGTCTGAACATTATTAATGACCTAATGTCTTTTTGTAATGTTCAGACAATTTAATTTTAACGTTTGTGTTTTAGTTATGAATGGAATACAATAATGTTTTCAACGTTTTAGTGGTATTTGACACTTAACATTGCATCAGAACATTATCAATGATTTTGTTTTGATTTTCAACAAAATTCTATTTCTTGATCACTTACTTACTAATTCGTTGTTAGCGGTTTTCAATACTAGTATTAACAAGAGCTTGGATTCATTTTTTAATATTGAACTCTATAATTGTTTACATTTTTATTTGATTTTTGAACAAAATACAACATTCATATGAACATTTTGAATAATATTTGATACTTAAAATTAAGTCAGGACATTATTGATGTTTTGTGTTTATTTTCATCCAAATATGTTTTTTGTTATCAATGATTTATTCTATTGTTATTAAAGGTTTGCTGTTGAGGTGTGAACATTGGTTTGCTTAAACTAATATTTTACTTTACTAATGTTTGCTTGACTAAATCACAGGTGCACTATGTTATAAGTGTAAAAAATGTTGAAACTAAGCATTGTGCTTTATGATCACTAAGAACGTTAATGTAAAGCGATATCAATTGATCGCAAAATGTTAATAATGCCCTTATAAGTCATTGTAAAAGGTCACGATTGACTAGTTATGAACATGACGTGGATATGTGAATCGTTAATAAAAATGTTGTAAACCAATGATAATGATATTCAAATCATTAATATGATGTGGCAGTTAGGATCATCTTCAACATCCTCTCCTTCTGATTCATCGTACATAAGATCGTCTCCTTGTGGGATATCATCGGGTGGACCATTGCCCAAGAATGAATCTTTGTAGGAGGGTTTTGTTCCTCCTGATTCTGTCTCCATTTCCTTGGCTTCCCTTTGCCCTATTTTGGGGTTTCCTTCCTACCACAATTTGTTCTCATCTATGCTTCTCGCAGTGACGATTGCAAAGTCCATTTCTCCAGAGAAGCCATCGCCCTCGCTAGCTCTGGCGCGCTTGCTGGGTTGACTTCGTGTCGTCGCCGGCGATCCGTCCAGTGGTTTGAGGCAGTGGTCAACCTGCACCAAGGGAGACTCGCTCCCAACAATCATTAAAACGTTCAAAAAATGGCTCAGAAAGCAGGAGAGAGGAGAGAACAAAAATCATACTCTTTCTCTAACGTCCCCCCAATACTTTCTAACTTACCCCTCAAGTTCTTGCATAAGTATAAGCAAATGACTTAGCACCCAATCTCTTTCGTAGAGAAAGTAGTGTGCATTTTTAATTTGAATTTCATTAAATATATTAACTTATAATACTTTAATTGCCCTTTTGATTGTTAAAATTCTCCTTTCTCTCTCCTCTGTCACGCGTGGCGGGCGACATGGCGAGTGATGTGGTGGATCATGACCAAGTCAAGCACGTTTGGCATTAAGGAAGACATATTAGCATAGGATGCTCCTAGGATTCGCCATCTTGAATATGAGCTTAATGGTGCACATAAAGAACCACATTATGAGGTGGTATAATGGTGTGCATTATGGGGGAAACTTAATAGGGTGTAGTAATGGGAAGGGACCATTATGAGGGGCATTGATGCCTTGTATGAGGAGAGGCCTATATAAGGAGTCATCTCCCTCACTTGTAACTCATCCATCATTTTTGTGAGCAATACAACTATAGAGTTTCTCCCGTCTTCTTGTGTCTTCTTCTTGTGAGTTGAGTGAGTTTGAGAGATTGTGAGAAGGCTGCCTAGCATCTCTAACGGAATTGAGAGCTAGGGCCGCACGACCAAGAGTAAGGTCATGACAGTTGGTATCAGAGCCTGGTTCTGAAAGAAGAACTAGTGTCCTCACTCCCTAAGAAGGAAGATAAGAAAGAGCGAGAACCTCACCAAAAATGGCTGGATCAGAAGTCCATGACGATGCGGAGAAGCAACGTCGAAGTGATCCCACCTCGGGCGCGAGGTCAAAAGGTACGTCGAGCACTCGTGATCCTCTCAAGTCTCTAGAGAGGCGAGTCTCGAGGATGGAGGCGAAGCTTTCCGAAGATGTCACCGTCATGGAGGATTTGGGAGCTAACTTCACCCAAATCCAAGGCGATGTTCAAAGTGTGGCGGCTAGAGTGACGAGTTCGGAGGTTGGCAATGAAGGGATTCGAGATGAGCTCATGGCCCTCATCAAAGACACCATCTCCACCGCCATGAACGATTCCATTGAGGTGATGAAGGAGGGGGTTGCTGCTGAGGTGACCGTCTTGAAGGAGGAGGTTGCGGAGCTCAAAAGAGAGGTGACTTTTGTGAAGAGGGCCATGGCAAACGGACCTGCCATCGCACAACCTACCTCAAGCATGGAGATTCCAAGACCAAAGAGCTTTCAAGGGTCGAGGAATGCAAGGGAGTTAGAGAACTTCCTATGGAGCTTGGAGCAATACTTCGAAGCTTCGGGTATTCGAGATGAGAATACCAAGGTAAAAACTGCACCTCTTTACTTGAGCGATGTTGCTATGTTGTGGTGGAGAAGGACCCAACGCGATATCAATAAAGGGATGTGCGTGATGGAGTCATGGGATGACTTCAAGAGGGATATCAAGAGGCAATTCTACCCAGAGAATGTTGAGTTTGAAGCCCGGTCGAGACTAAGGAGGCTTGCTCACGAAGGAGAGATTCGAGGGTATGTGAAGGAGTTTTCCGAATTGTTGCTCGAGATCCCCGACTACACCGACAAGGAGGCCATGTTCACCTTCCTTGACGGCCTCCAACCATGGGCGAAGTTGGAGCTACAACGGCGAGGCGTGCAAAGTCTTTCTGAGGCAAATGGCGATTGCCGAGTCCCTAGTCGAGTACCACGAGCCGGAGGAACGTGTGGAGTTTGGAGGCAATGGAGCTGGACGCGACTATGATAGTGACACACAAAGGCGTGGTAGACTGGACCAAGGAGGTAGTCATAAGGTTGAGAAACCACTTACTTGCTTCCTTTGCGATGGTCCGTATCGTGTGAGATATTGCCCAAGAAAGCACAAGTTGTCGGCAATGAAGGCCGTACTAGCAAAGTGCTCGAGCTCGGAAGAGGAAGCGAAGGCGACTCCAAGAGTGGAGCCCCATGTCGCGAAGATTGGTTGCATGAAGAGATTGAGCGTCATCAAGCGGACGGAAGAGCCTCCCCATCCCCAGCGACACGGCCAATGCTTCGTAGAGGCAAAGCTCAACCAAAGGAAGACAAAAGCCTTGGTTGATACTGGGGCAAGCTGCAACCTTCTCGACATAGATGAAGCGCAGAGGCTAGGCATCACGTACGAGAAGAAGCGAAGATGGTGGATGAAGGCTACCAACTCAAGGGCGACAAGAACTCACGGAGCAGCGCGCCAGGTGCCACTCAAGCTTGGAGGATGGACCGGGGTGGCCGACTTTGAGGTGGTGTCGTTGGATGATTATCAGGTCATCATCGGCATGGAGTTCATGGTGCGGGAGAAAGCTTTCCCGATCCCCTACGCCAATAGATTATGCATCAATGGCGGAGCAAGATTGGTTCCCATGACAAGAGAGCAACTTGAGTCAAACAAGAGGTGTTTGGCAAGGCAAGAGCAGCGAGAAGTGGCAACGATGGTGGAGGAAGCGACTCACTCGAAGACTCGTTGGAGAAGGACAAGAAGGAGGAGTGCACAACATCGTGGAGCCATGAGAGACAAGGATGGGTCATCTTCGACTTGCCGGGAGAAGCAAGGAAAGGCCACCATGATCGAGAAGGCGGGACACTCGGAGACGCGACAGAGAAGATCGCGGAGGAGTGCGCAACTTCATGGGAGCACAAGGCTCGAGAGCGAACCAGGGCCATCCTTGGTTTGGAGGAAGGTGCAACGAGACCTTGCAAGCAATGAAGCTAAGGCAAGGGAGGCATCTTCCAAAGAGCCACGACGAGGGCGTCGTGGATTGTGTGGAGGAGAATGTCACCAATGAGGCTCAAGAGTCGAGAGAGGCTGCTCGAGGTCGAGGGAGGCATTTCGTAGCAAGGACGCGACGAGGGCGTCGCGAGAATAGGTGGGGGAGGATGTCACCCGTGGCGGGCGACATGGCGAGTGATGTGGTGGATCATGACCAAGTCAAGCACGTGTGGCATTAAGGAAGACATAGTAGCATAGGATGCTCCTAGGATTCCCCATCATGAATATGAGCTTAATGGTGCACATAAAGAGCCACATTATGAGGTGGTATAATGGTGTGCATTATGGGGGAAACTTAATAGGGTGTAGTAATGGGGAGGGACCATTATAAGGGGCATTGATGTATTGTATGAGGAGATGCCTATATAAGGAGTCATCTCCCTCATTTGTAACTCATCCATCATTTTTGTGAGCAATACAACTATAGAGTTTCTCACATCTTCTTGTGTCTTCTTCTTGTGAGTTGAGTGAGTTTGAGAGCTTGTGAGAAGGCTGCCTAGCATCTCTAACGGAATTAAGAGCTAGAGCCGCACGACCAAGAGTAAGACCGTGACACCTACTATTGGCGTCCGTAATAAAAGCCAATACCACCTGACCCCTCCCTGCCTGGATTCAAACCTTACAAGTTTTTTCTCCGCTGAAATTTTATTAGTCTTACTGTAATTTACAATCTGGACGCATGGGTTTATAGTTTTATACAATGAAATGGAGGCCCGACCAAGGAGAAGCAAGTGAATGACACCCTTTGAGATTTTACAAGAGAGAACATCAGGGTGAATTTATTGGCACCCTTGAGAAAAGTACATATAATGCACGTGTGGATACAAAGCATTAAAGCAAAATATCTACGCATCAGTAAAGCTACTAAGCTAGCTCATCCTGATCTTACACAAAGCTTTCTGGTCCGTCAATTTTGAGGAGGCTTGAAACAGCTCAACCCAAACGGAATTGTGAATCTCAGCTCATCATGAGATAGGTATTTTGTGAAACGGACACATTACGCATAGTAGCTTATACAGTGTTCTTAACAGAACCAAACTGAGACTTTGAACTGCTTAAGAAGTGATAAAAGCATCTCTCTCACCACACCAGTTCCCCCTCAGAATCTACATCGGTAACTAAAATATAGACTAGTCAACAAGGCTACGGCTAATTCAAACCTGCACCTTCATCCACAGTCGTCGTCGGTTTGACCGGAAGCAACTCGTCTTTCTTTGTCATAAAATCACCAACTGTATACACACCATTTTTAGGCTGCATAACCACAAGGGTAACATCACCAACTGTATAATCAGAATGTAAGGACAAAGCATCTCATAAGTGAGACTAGATGAGGAGCCTATCCTCTTCGTTCTAACACTACACGTGACATAAAAGGAAAGTATTTCGGACAATCCAAGTACCACATCGATAATACAAGGGAAGGAACCCTTGTTATGTGCACCAAACTCATTAGTACGATGCATTTTGGGGAGGACACCCAAAAGTAAATGGCAACGAAAAACGGGTATTTGGGTATACACATACCCGTCCCGTTATTTGAGGGTTACGGGTACCCGTACTACCCGCCCAAGTAAAAAATACAGATGAAGCCATTCAAATAGGTCTCGGTTGTCTTGATGAATCCAAGTGATTGCCCTCAAATATGAAAACTTATTGAAATTCTGGGACACATCTTATTTCACGTTCCCATGGACCATTTTTTTTAATCTAAGCAACATAGGTATTAGATAAAACAGAAGACCACAAAGAAGTCTTAATTGGTATAATCAGGCATCAGCTTAACTCTAATTCATTGAATGAAGGCTACGGTTAATTGAATCCGTACAGCTTTTCGCTTCTTTTTACTGCTCTGCTCTAGAAAAAATGGCGGACGAATGATTTGTTTAAGATTGGAGGAAGAGGAAGAGAATTACGGGTTACCCGCGGTTACCCGTTATCCGTCCCGTACGGGTAATGGGTACTCGTTAACTCGTACGCCTTTGGGGCATGGAATATAATTTCTACTTCAAATGAGTTTGGGTACCCGTTTCAAACGGGACGAGTATCCCATCCCGTCCCGTTGCCCACCCCTAGGCAAACTCAATTGAACCAACATTACCCGGCAAAAATTTGCAGGGACGTGAACGAGGCACGTAATTTGAGACACATACCAGTATCACGGATGCCATCAAGGTCCCACTCGTGGCAACGGACGATAGGAAGGCAACTGGCGGTGAGAGAATGAAACGGCAGGAGTAGCATCAGTGAGAGTGGCGGTGGCGGTAGTGGTCGCTAATGGTCTATAATATTTATGATTCATATGAGGTACAATTCTACTATCGTGAAAATATGTCTTACATTTTCAAACATTTTTAGAGGATAAGGAAGAGACTATTGATGGTGTATATAAAGTTTCATAAATGAAGATAAAACTGTGTGGAGAAGAATGTTTTGATGGCGGCGCAATCAAAAAGGAAATTTGCAGTAATTTTCAACAACATAGAGTACATTGAAGTGCGTTTTGAATATTAAATTCTTTAGAAGTCACTAAATCAGTTTCTTTTATGAGTTGTATTGCTTAATTTTGATAATGGTTGTTGTCCATAAATGATCAAGATGTTGTGAACCTTACGATGTAATTTTTTTAAAATATTTTTTGTAATTGAATAATTTGGCGTTCTTTCATGGTACCAAATAAATAATTCATCCAGCCAATGAGTGGATCTAACACTAGTTTCAGGTATTCATTTACTCGCTTTCGTTTAAGTCAAGCTATTTTTGTTCAATAAGATTTCAGTACGCATAACATCATGATTCATTAGTAAACTACATTGACTTAAGCAAGCATAACAATATATGCTCAAACAAGTTAAGCAAGTTCAAGCTTTTAAGAAAGTAAACAAATATGAGCTTAATTACATCTCTCTATGATGTGAGCGATTAGATTCGTGCCGCCAAGTACAGGATATCAAGTATAAGAACACATTTTAAGTAAAAAGAAATTTAAGCCTGGCTTAGCTAGTCACTCTCACGATTTGTCACTACCGAACAATCACAAATTATGTGCTAATTGATAAGGTATGCAGACTGTCAATGATAAGTTTCGTGGTTATCATGTGGTCATGTATGGAACTAGGTTGTGATAAGTTCTGTTGTTGTCATACCTCAATTATTAGTTGTGACACGGGATTGTGGTACGTTTCGTGGTGTAATCCATCATGATTCATTTAATGTTTTAGTTTTTTTTATAAGGGTATTTTAATAAAAATAATATCCAACCGAGGTGTAACATTTGAACTTTGAAAATACTGATTTTTTATGGATTTTCTTATGAGAGGGACTATAACATCTCAACCTTTTATGAACAAGTTTTTTTATCTGTACGTACCACCACATAGTTTTTTCTTTTGGATGCATCATGGTAACTTCGAATAGGTCACTCATTCTATACTACTCTAAACTGAGCACGTTTAGCATTAGAGTTGCTACAAGAACTCATCAATTTCATCCCAAAATGCGTCTTTTAGTTAAGGTTGGATTGTTCCTTTTGAATCATGAATCTCTCGGGTGCTTTGTCAATGTGAGATTTGCTTAAGGTGTTGAATACAATCCCCTTTGGGACTCATCATTCTCGTTGAAGTTTGCCCCACCATCCTTCATGAGAGGCGCGTAGAGACTCTGATACAACTTGTAACATTCCGACTTTTTCTCACTAAGATCTTGTCCGCTTTGGGTATACATCCTTACACTGCTCCAGACCGAACACGTTTAATTTTAGTGTTCTTAGAAGAACTCATCCGTTTAACCCCGAAAATGTGTATTTTCAGTTAAGATTTAATTGTTTCTTATAAGTTATAGATCTCTCTGGTGACTTATCCATAGTATTAGAGGGACTTCCTAGTATTTTTTGCTATTGCTCCGAATAAAGTACATTTGGGTATAAAAAAAAAACATTACAGAATTGTGGGCCTTTGAGCTCCACACTTGAACGTGGGACTAATCTTTGGGCTCATTTAACTTTGGTAATGAGAAGCCGTGCAACCAACAACCAACCTCTTGGATCCACATTCGTTATTGCTTGTGAAGTTTGCTAGTGATCCATTCCTGTTTATTCAAACTAAAACTTTAGAATTTAATGTGAGAGATGCAATGAAATTATTACAACAAAAAGCTCTCTTTCACCAACGTAACTAAAAGGTGCGAAACACTCACAAAGTGCGGGAAAATGACTTCTTTCTTTAGATGATTATAGGGTTATAGGTATAATATGCCCCTATATTATGTCGTTTTAGCAAACATGCCCCTCTACTATTTTTTACATCAAACATGCCCTTGTACTTTAGAAAAATGATCAAACATGCCCTTCGGTTAATATTTTCATCCAAAACAGTTAATCATGGTCGTCCCTTGGTTTGTGCGACACAAATGTCTAAAATATCCTTGGTAATTTCACTTTAAAATTTTGGGTTCTTTTGTAGAGCCAAATACCTCTAATAATTTCACTTTAATGAGACCTATAAAAATAAAATGGGGAACAAAACTGACATTTTCGCTCTCATTTGCCAATGTCGGGTCATCTACATCTCGGTTCAACCATGGTTGGCGATTTTTTTAATGGAAATTTTAACAGAAGAGCATGTTTGATAATTTTTCCAAAGTACAAGGACATGTTTGATATAAAAAATAGTCTATGGGCATGTTTGATAAAACTACATAATAGAAGGGCATATTATACCTATAACCCTGAATATATAATCCCAAGGAGTGGAAATCATAAAAAGACCACTAGACTAGACTAGTTGCCGACATCATTGAAAGATTGTCGAAAACAATTTTGCTTTAATCTAAGTGGAGACAAGGTCATTTCAAACTCTTGATAGAAGCCCATTTTTAAGCCATACCATTTGTACTGTGGTGGGGATGTTTCTGCTTCTCCATCTTCCTTCCCACCATTATAGATGTTGCTTCAATCAAATCGAACGTCGGAATATTTGATAGGTAGAGCTTTTTTCAAGTTAATTATAGCTTCTTTGAGTTGAACTCGATGGAACATGAGGTTGCAGTTTTATAGTAAAGTTTAGAATAAAAAAATATAGTCAGTGCCTTCGCTTAAACTTATAAGAATTTTTTTAAGTGGAAACATTATACTAAAAGTTTCAATTAAGATTACTGTATTATTATTTTGAACCGATCGATTATTGAGTGTAGTGATCTGTTTATTACCAACAAAATTGCATACATCAAATGATTAACTTTAACTTTAAACATGATCGAGCAATATTAGTTCGTGCACATTATATTATTATGGATTAAAAGAAATTTAATTAATAATATTTCTCTCACCATTATAAAAAAAATGGATTAAAAGAAATTTAAAGAGTGAAGAATATATTTTAAGGAAAACAAATTGTTGGATAAGGATCTATCTATATACGAGCACAAATACAGGCGATCCCGAGGCCATTGCGGTAGTGGGTAGGATGACAAAAATATCTGTAACCATGAATATTCGCCTGAATTCGACAGATTTGGGTAGGGTAAAACTCGAATCCGAAGGACTTTTAGTGGGTACGGGTAAAACCCGAAACCGAATATTGCGGGTAATGGGTGGGCATGAGTTTCTCACTATCCAGACCGAACCCGCCCGATTATACAAGCATATGTATTTTGTCTAGAAATAATCATTATTTTTCTCTAATATATTTTATATTTAGCATATAAATATAATATTTTTATGAAATTATGTTGTTTTAATTAATTTTCTTCATTCTAGCAAATTATTATCGTACTTTTTCTCTTACGTAATGTGAGAATGCATTTGAATGTTAACATATTAGTTTGAGTTATGAAGAGAAATTATTACCCATGAATAACCGTGAATACACCAAATCCGAACGGGTATAAATATAGTTTTGATTTTCTACCGATTTCTTATATGTACTATCCACCTGCACCCGACCCATTGCCACCCTAGTAGTGGGCAACAACGAAAACAAGGATTGGTTATGGACTTATGGTCCCACTTAAGACAAGGCATTTTTAGGATTCCCCTCTCTCATTTTGCTTTCTGTTCTTAGCTTGCCTTTTCCCGTCTAAAATATCTATGGTGCCAGTTGCCAAATGCCAATGGAAGAAGAGGATGGACCAGTAGAGTCGAAGGCCGAAACAAAAGGAAACATCTATCTGTTTGGGTTCCTTCAAAACTTTACTGTACATTCCTAAGAATTAAATGACATAAAACATAACTCCATCAAAAGGATAAAAGCTCCCCCGAGAGAGCCAAAGCAGCTGGCTCATACCATATTACCAATAAAGCCATTTACTCAAGGGCGAGTATGGGAAGACAGTCATAGAAGTGTCTAATTTTGTTCCTTATTATTTTGATCGAATATATTAGTATATTGGAAGTAACCCTAATTTTAGCGTTTGCTCTCAAGTTGTGATGTCCCTCTTAGCTGAGTTGTTAGCATATAGTTTACTGGAATCAACAACTCTTTATTTCTTTTTTATAAGTGGCATATTGTTTCTAAAATGAGAGCATTGAATCTTTATGTAAGATTGCGAGGTTTAAGATTTAGTGAGGGAATTTCAGTGAGCTTTTATACTCTATCTTTCTTGACAATCAACTAACAAATAGCATTTTACCGGGGACTTAATTATCATTTTGAAAATGAGATCAATGATACATTTTTATATTTCTCCAAATGTTTGATCTATATATTCTTTCTTTATGTATCTCGATTGAAGGATTGTCAATAAAATTAAACAGGTTGATAGATTTAAACGTAACATGAAAATATAAATAATCAAATATAAATATTTCGGCCAACGGGCCGGGTTATTAGCTAGTAATAAAATAGTGAACAAAAAGTGATAAATGAATATTAGGGTTAGAATTTATTATATTATTTTAAGATTAAATTTTTAAAGTGAAATTCTTTTGTGAGATAGATTTTAAATTTAATTAAGGTTTAAGGTTTAAATTGAATAGTGATTTTTACTCAAATTTGAGCCAACTGTGTAAAAGTGTGTTTGTTTTTATATAAAATTAAAGTTGGAGAAAAAATTTAGAATAAAAAAGTGAAAATAAATACACATTTGTTTAGAGACGACAATGGATCGGGTTTCTCTGAACCTAAAACCAATCTAATGGTATTGAAATTTTTTTTTAAAATAGCCATTGGGTTTTAGAAGTGAAAACTCAATCCCAAGGATGTGTGGATGCGTACGGGTGCACGGATACTCAAAGGTTCGTGAACATAACAATACATTATTTCTTTGGATACACACATCTAAATGTTATCAAAATTTTCACGATAAATATATCTAGGGTGGCTGGTCGATTTTTGGTTAGCGGCTAACCATTGGTGTTAACCAATAACCGTCAGTTAGCAGCTAACCAAAAACCGACGGTTATTTAGGTCGGTCGGTGCTCTGTGAGGGGAGAGGATTTTCGGTTAGTCGAGTAACCACTAGTGATTAATCGTGGTGGACCGGCTAACCGAAACTAACCAACCTCCACTCACAAATCCAAAATGACGTTGTTTCCTGATCCAAACAACGACCCCGTTAGGCCGTTCCCCAATCCAAAAATGACACTATTCCCCATCACCGAAAAAGACCCCGTCCAGCCAACCCTAATTCTTCCTTCTTCGTCCTCCTCCTCCAAACCCCAGCCACCCTTCGATATCGAATTCGCTTCCGCCCTCCAAACCCCAGCCACCCTCCACCAAAACTTCCCAGTTTCGGCTTCCCCTCCCTTCGTCGACCCTCGTACATTATCCATATTTTAGGTTTATATTGGTATAAAAACTAATAACATCTGTAAAGTATTCGTCTTGTTTCGGTTAGATAAATGACGTCATTTAACTTCAATGGTATCTGTTGGGTGGAAACCGAACTAGGTTTTGACAAAACTCAACCCGTCAAATTAAAAAACAAGTTAAATTTGCATCAGACCGAATCCATCAACACTAACTTTTACTCATTTTGGTCAATTCAAGCCGGATTGAATACCGATGAGATCAAGTTCAATTCACACCCCTACGCCTTGTTGTTTAATTGGTTTTCATGATGAAAATAGAGAGATGGTGATTGGAGAGACGAGGGGCGGGTTAGGGTTTTGCCTTGGAGTTAGTTGCCTTTTTTTTTTTAAGATTTCCCGCTTAAAGTGCATTAGTACGGTGGGACTTACTTAATTATGATTAGTGATTAAGCAAAAAAAAAAGAGGAATAACTGGCATTAAAAAACAAATGAAAGGGTAAGATTCACGTGGTCACAAAGTAGTAGACGTGTCAGCAAAGCATAAAATTATTAAACAAAAGAAAACTGGTCAGCCAAGTCCAATTGCTCTGGTTCACAGGCTTGTTATTATGATTAACAATTTCAATAAGAATAAATATAATGATGCAAATGGGAGAAGATTTTCTTTTGTTTTCCACTTTTGGGCACCACAATTGTCCTTACTTTTTTAGCTAATAAATATATTGTGCGATGACGACCCAGATGACGAACATTGCAAATTTCTGATTATATAATAATTCCATATTAATCTTAAAAAGAATATAAAAATATATGTAAGTTGTACTCTATATTATCTTTAAATAAGACCACCTGCCCTCTTGCATAATCAAATAGTTTAAGAAATACATGACAACATCAGTCGATCCAAACCAACTAAAGATTATCAGAATTTGTTTAACCTGGACGGATTCTGATGGGTTTTCCTCTTCTAGCTTCTTAATCATTCATGTGACAATGAAAGTAATTAGTATTTAATTAACGATTAATCAATACTATAATAAAAATATCTTCGTCTCCTTTTGTTTGTGTTTAAGATTCAAAAAGAGCACTAGAGGATGTTTCCTCGTACACTCCTTTCCTTTATCTCGCAGGTTCTATGTTTTCCTATTTTATCCCTTTTTTTCTTCCATTAGTTTCATTTGGCCTTTGTTTCTCAATGCAGGAGTTAGTGTTTGGAATATAGATGTAGACATAACATAATTTCACTTGGCATTTTTCTTACACTTGAGGTAAATCCTGACAGAAGGGGTTAAAACAGAAAAAGAGGGCACGTAATTGTAGGTACTAAATCCAGACTTTATTATTCACTTGAATCACTTACAAATTTTTTTATATAAACAAACAAGAATTGTGAAATCGTATAAGAGGGTTGTAAAAAAAAAAAGCAATTAAACTTATAGGGTATATTATGCTGATTGTTCTTTTTCTTTCTCTCTCAATCTCGCTTTTATCGTTGTTGATTTCAACAAAGCAACCACAATTCACGACTTTTTCCAATTCTTCTCCAGCTCCAATCGACCCGATCATATGCCCTGCTTCTCAACACATTTGACCATGGAACAACCACACTCACGACTTCTCCAATCCTTTTCTCCAGCTCAGGTCGACCCGACTTCTGTCATTCTCTCTTCACTATCGTCGACTGTAGAGCAGCCAAGTTATTCCACTCGCACAGATCTAGGACTAATCGAGGAAAAGTCTCACTAGACTGAAAATTTGGACTATTAAATTGTTACATTTCAAGGACTACCCCTACATAGGTAAATGAAGCCTTTGATGACCAAAAAAGTGAGTCATCTATACTTATTATATATGGTGTTCATGAGTAAAAATCAGACGTAAACGAAGATATGAGCCGATTAAGGAAATAAGGGAAAAATAAAAATATATTTAATTCTCCATCTTTAAATCTGAATTTTTTAAATGAAAGATCCAGATTTAATTACTGATAGGTGTATCACCTGATCTTCATTATGCACTATATCATCTTGAGCCGGTAAATGAAGACTTTGATGACCAAAAAAGTGAGTTATCTATACTTATTATATATGGTGTCCATGAGTAAAAAATCAGAGGTTAAAATCACCTCTACTGCAGCCTTGTGGGGGCAAACTCTGAAGTTGTACATAAATGGCAACTCCTTCTTTTTACTAAAGAAGAGCCCAAAGAGCAAGCAATCATGTCAATAGTAAAAACAAAGTAAAGCTGTTGCGCCTGTAAATGTACGAGTTCTCTTCCGAATCTGAATTTTGTTTTCTCTAGCTGCTGCTATGCCTTGTGAAGTTGTTATGTTTCCATTCTTTTCTTTGGGGTTCTCTCTATCATTTTTTACTTTTTTTTTTTTTTTTTTGTTTTTGGTTAATATTGACAAGTCCCTCTCGCCATAATGTCTGACTGGCTTTTGCCCTCCAAAGAGAACTGATTCAAAGGACACTCCAGATTGTGACTATTCATCTCACTATCTGCTCATATTTCCAAGACAACCCCATCCCCTCTTTCTTCCTTCCTTTTTTTCACCCTCTTCCTACAGAAAGTTAAACTCAAAGTGGCTCAGAGGGTAAAAACAATAATGGGTTCTTTCCCCTATTAGCTAGGTTTTGAGAAATGCCCAAAATATTACCTTTTTTTTTTTTTATAAACTCCAATCCTCTCTATCCCTCTCTTATTGACTGATTTGGGGATCTTGCCTTGCATTGCATTTGCAACTTGTGGGATTACTCAATTAGGGAAGCCAGAAAGATCACCTCAAAGCAAGGTTGTTTGTTACTCGATTAGGTGGGCTAAAGAAAAACAGACTATATGTAGGGGCATTAAATGGGGAATTATGTAGGGCGCCAAAGCAAATAGTAACAGCAGCCAACAGTTTTGAGTCAGAAACCCTGAATTGGGATTTACCTTTTTACCATAAAAATGCACCCTCGACCCTTCTGCCTTCGTTTACCCACCCTATTTAATTAAATTAACTAATTACAAGCTTCAGGCAGTGGCAGTAGTACTTCTACTAATAAAATTGACAACTAAGTTAATCGCATAAAAATGGCGGAGTTAATTAACTACGAGGGTCTCAAGAGGGAGTAATGGAACCCATTTTTGTGCAGCCAGTTGGGGGATGGAGACGGCGGCTTGGGGAATCCTGATGATGCTGCTGCGGCGGCGGCACTTCCATACATCTGCTGCTGATGTGGCGGCGGCGCTGGTGGTTGGGGAGGCGGCGCTCTTGTAGCTCCTCCTCCTCCTCCTGATAATTGCCATTGCTGCTGCTGCTGATCGTAGTTATAATTATGATGATTATTATCACTTGGAGATAACGAGAGATCACTCCCAATTCTGCCTCCGCCTCCTGCTCCTGTGTTACTGCTGTTTGCAAACTGAAATTACACCACCAACCCAATTAGAAACTCATACTACAATTTTCCTCTTAAAATGTACCAACATAAATTCACATTTTTTTGGAGTATTATTATTTGCCCAGAAGCCAAAAATGTGAGCTGATGAGGGTTGCTTTCAAGGAATTTCAGATTGTGAAAAATGTATCGAAAATTGAACGAACCATATTTAGGTGAACAAAAAAATGATATTAGTGATACCTGGAAATGATGGGGAGGCGGGAGGAGGTGGTTAGGGTAATGATGAAGAGATCCAGGAGAGCGGATGTGGGTTTGACTAAGCAGCTGCATTGCTTCCATCTCGTTGCTTCTCTGCTGCTCCTCATTGTTCTGTACATTACAACGAAACCCCGGGAAGGACAACTAATGCTGTTAACACTTCTCGTCAAGTAAAAATCACTAGCAATTATAAAGAAAAAGATACAAACCTGATGAGGCCTTAATCCGCGATTCCGCCAGCAGCTGGGATCGAACGCAGCAATGGCATCCATTCCGGCAGAAGAAGCAGGACCATGGCGAGGCCTCGTCTGGTGATCGAGATTGTTGGATTCTTGACAGGAATTACTACCCAGACTCAGATCGAGATTGTGATCGGTAGCAGCGCCCATACTGCCTGCGGGTTTTGTGAATTAGTTGAGATAAAATCACTGCAATGTAGCTTAATTACGCGATCAATTTCAGTAATGGAAATGTGATTGAAGGGGAAAAGGGCACCAGCTGAAGGGGAGTTGCTGTTGCTGTTGTTATTATTGGTGGTGGTGGAGGAAGTTGCGTTGAGTTCATCATCATCATCATAAATGCTTGGATCAAAGTTTGTCACCGCATCCTTGCCATTGCACTTAATTGCTGCTTTATCATAAGCCCTGTAGAAATGGAATATCAACAAAAAATAAGGAGAGGATCTGAATATATTGTGGAAAAGATGGCAAGAAAAATTGGCCATGTTACCTACCTGGCAGCTTCAATTTCAGTATCAAACAAACCCAAGTAAACATACCTGTGGGGGGAATCAAAAGGAAAAATGTGTCTATGAGTAACAGACAATAATAAAATTCTGACAAGGGAAAAGGAGAAGAAGGTGAAGGGTACTTTTTGCCGAGGAATTGGCCCATACGAGCTTCCCAGCGGCCACACTTGTGCAAAGTGACGCCTCTATATTTGGAACTCCCCCTTGGGAAACCGGTGCTCTGTCGCCTTAGTACATGCACAAACTCCTCCTTCGTCAACTTGCTCATCTATTTTATATATACAGCAACAACAACAACAAAAAGCAATAGTGCTTAAGTCTTTCTATATATTCCAAGAAGAAGAAGAAGAAGATGGATCGATTGTGGGAGCAACTGTTAACGATAAGGTGAAACATGTACAAAGTTAGCTAGCTGGCTAGCTGTATGCATACCCAGATATATTATATATACCTGTTTGAGGTCGTCTTGATAATCTTGAATGGTGAAGTTAATATCAGCCTCCACACCTCTGAACTTGATCGCCGCTCTATCATATGCACTGCAACACCACACAACAAACAAAACAAAACAAGCCCACCCAAACTCATCAATTCATCATTCAACACCCATCTGTCTGTCTGTCTGGATTCATTCATGAGCTCATAATAAGATGTTATGTATGAAGAAGAAGAAGAAGAATGTTAGCAGGTATGCAGACAAAACGACCACTAGAGAGAGAGAGAGAGAGAAGAGAACTCACCGAGCAGCTGCATGTGCTGTGTCAAATCCCCCTACCACACAACACCATAATAACAACACCCTCATTCCATCAGTAACCAACCAGAAACCCATTTCTTTCTCACAATTCCCCTTCCAGATTTAACCATACAGCAAAAACCCAGAAAGAAGAACTTACCCAGGTAGACTTGCTTCCCGCAATCCCTGCGCAATCAGAGAGAGAGAGAGGGGGAGAGGGGTAGTTGGTTTTATTGATTTACCCACAGTAAAAAAAAAAAACAAATTCCGGGGGAGAAAAAAAGAAACAAAAATGTTAAAAAATAATTATTTTGGGGGGGAACGGACCAAATGTGGGATTCCCAGCGGCCGGTTCGCCGGTAGAAGGTGACTCCTCGGTACTGCGAGCTCCTCGACCGCGGGCCCCGCCGGCTCTTCTTCATCGGCTGCGCCCCCGCCACCACCGCCGATTCCGATTCCGATGGGCAGAACTTCACTCCTACCCAGTGAGCCCGGGGAAACCCTCTCGCGGCGGCGCCGATGCTACCTCCTCCTCCTCCTTCGCCGACCAAGGTAGAAGATGGGCCCACAATTTCCGTACCCTCCATCGGGAAAAACTGCCGGGTCACTGGCCCAGGGAGGCCCTCGCTGCTGCTCATAATCATCTCCAAATCCTCTTCCTCTTCTTCTTCTTCTTCCTCCGCCGCCGCCATGGAGAACCCGAATATCCTGCTGCTCATGCTCCTCGACGACGACATCATTCTCCCTCCGCCCACCATGGGTTCTTCTTCCGATCCGTCTTCCATGGGCTGGGCGGCGGAGGAGCTGGAATTCGACACGGATCCGACCCTTTTCCCCTTGTCGGTTTGGGAATTACTGGAGCACCCTTCTTCCGATACATCTTCCGGCACCGCCGCGGTTCTTCTCTGAACGGGGGAGTCGTTCAAGTCCCACATTTCTGCTCCACTGAAAATAGAGATGGGAAGAAGAAGAAGAAGGTTTTGGGGGAAAGGAGAAGGGATTAAGGGAAGGGAAGAAGGCTGTAGTTTTTTTTGTCTTGGGTGGAGGAGGAGATTGATATGACAAAATGATACTAAAACTGGAACTGGGAATCAATAGGCAGCAGCAGGCAAATACAGAAACTTTTTCTCCATCTTGGGGGTTTTATTTTATTGAATTAAACAAATAATTATTAATTGAATAGAAGAATAATTTTCGTTGAGAGGGAGTGACTGATTGAGAGAGAAAATGAAACGAGAAGAGAGAGAGAGGGAGACGCAAACCAACAGATACAGAAAGTGGAAGAGGCTTTTCAGTTTTCGTGATTCATTGATTACCCACCAAAAAATATATTAGTACCGACGAACACAAACCCCCTTCCCAAAATATAATACAAAAATAAACAAAAACCTAGGATAGATAGATAGATTGAGATAAGAATAAGAATTAGGGTTAGGGAGATGAAATAAAATGAGGATGGAGGGCTGAAAAAGAGGGGGGAAATAGGAGGAAATAGGGTAAAATACTACTAAATATGAGAATTGAAAGAGTTTTACCACTTAAGTAAGAATAGGGTATTGCGTGTCACTAAACTCTATCATATGTGTGCTCGGTACCACTTAAGTTTACTATCAAGTGAGTATTTTTAAAATATTTCGTTTTTTAAATTTCAAAATTGGTCCTTCTCCTAACTGTTATTGAAAGAAAAAAATTTGGACTTATGAAAAATATCATTTTTTATTTTTTATTTTGAAGAATCTATTTTATACCAAATCAATTTTTGAATAAAAAAATTTAGAATCAATTATCATTATATATATTTTCAATCATCATTATGTGTTCTAAAAATTGAATTATTCTCTTAAGCAAATATATACTATGAATTTTGTCTCGATATAAATAATTTGAAGATGTTATATTTAGTTTTCTTACATGCTCATCTTATCTACTTTTCTATATTAAATCTACTTGTAATTCTCTAATATTTTTACTTTTCAAAAAAAGCAATTTAGTGTTTGGATGTAAAACTAGTAGAAGTGCTTTTTAATATGAGCGATTGTGTAAAATGACTATAAAAGACTTATAATATAAAATATGAATAAATATTTTAAACAATAAAAGTAGTAAAAATGGATCTTGTTAGATTTATTTTATATTAAATAATATAATTTTATAATATATTTTATTTTTAAAATGATATAAATGAAGAAAAATTATATTTTATGAAATAAAATTAAAATATGGTAAGGATAATCTTGTATTTTCAAAACAGCTTTTTGCAGAAGCTCCAAATCGGAGCTTCTGCTTTTATGTTATACAAAAGCGTTTTCCGGCTTTTCAAACCGAGCTTTTAGAGGTGTTTGGCTCTGCTTCGGCATTTGAAGTCAAAAAGCACTTCTAAAAGCCGGGCCAAACATATGCTATGTAGATGTTTATACTAGTTAAATTTACTAATTGGAATTATCTTCCTATAGTCATATTTTCTTTTCTAAATTTATTACTTAATGTTGTAGCTTTTATAGTTTACATAGATCTTCTTTGGTCTTGATGTATTGATGATCGATTAGGTTCTACTTTAACTATTTTTAGTGGTGCTTCTAATTGTATTAGGGGTTTAAATAGATCTTCTAATATTGATTTTTATATATTAATTATTATCTTCTATTATATATATTATTCCTTCTTGATATTCGTTTATTATTTTTAATAACTTATCTATTATATTAAAAAATTTCATTAGTCATTCGAGTAATACTGTGTTTAGAAGGTTTTCTATTTTTATATTAGATAAAACTTGTTAAAATATAGTTTTGGATGTTTTAAACAGTTTTGCGTACCAAAAGGTAATTAAAGATTTGGGTTGGATGAAAAACTAGACGGATTCACCTTTTGGCAACTTTAATAGTACCTGACGCCCTATTCAAATTTAAGTGGTATCTCTGCCCCAATTCTTAAACTTAAGTGGTACCCAAGGTATTCTATCGGAAAAAATAACTGTTAAATACTTATCAAATGTTGTATTTAAATATAAGGGTTTTTTGTTTAGTATAAAATGTTGTATTTTATTTAAATAATGATGTAGATTTTAGAGAGATTTTCATTTTTTCTATATGGCTGTTAAACGATTATCATGTTAACGGTGTAACAGATGAGCGAGCCGGTAATCAGTAGTAATGGTTACAAGATAACCTATTAAATAATAAATGGTCGATTCCTGAGAGACAAATTTAGCTAATTATTAATCGGTTGTTAAACGGTTAATTGACTAACCGATCACCATCATCCTTACCGTTAGTGGATTATGTTCGAATGATAATAAGTTCAAAGAAGGGCCTTTGAAAGACCACAATGGAAGATAGACTTGTGCATAGTAGCTTGACAACAATAATTAACTTATAAGCTTCCATGTAATTTGATGAGGTTTATGAGTTGGATAATTGTTGTTGAGTCTATTTATCTTGTCTGCTTCTTTAATCAAATTTGATGGTAGAATGGTGTCATGGTATACTTATGTTGGATTGAGTAGATTATGTTGTGATATCTATGTTAAATTGTATTTTATTTAATGATAAAAAATGAAATAAAAACAAATAGATGCAGGGAAAAAACATAACAAAAATGTGCAGTTGGAAAAAAAGGAGGAGGTCCTCTATTGGTTAGGTTACTGATCGGTTATTTTGGTCTAACATTGTCGAATCACTTACTTAACGGTTATCTGGTTAACTGATTATACGGTCACGGTTAATCGACTATACGACCATGATTAACCGACTAATATAAACAATGTGATTAATGGTAAACATAAATTACTTATTGATTAACTGATAATCGACTTACTAATAGCCCTACTTTCTTACATGTTTTGCCAAAACCGGCATGAATTGGCATAAATCGGTTGTACCAACGATCGAATCATACCACTTGACAAACCGACTTATATGCTTGTAGGAGAGGTCCAAATTTACCTGACTCTAAGGCCAAAATAATATTTTCCTAGGTTCTCTCACAACAACTTACTTAGGTGGTGAGCGACGAGTTCTATGGTGGTTTTAAAATGACGTGGAGGTTGAGGTTCCTCCGGAGTTGAAGTCCCCTCGGTTTTACAAATCTAAAGTAAAGTGCGATGCGGGAAAGGAAATATATAGCTATTAGTGAGTTTAGGTAGCAGAAGAGAGAGGTGTTGCACATGCAAAACTCTCACTAGAGATCCTTGGCTCTTACCTCGATCTTGGCAACGTATGTGTTGCTAGATCTTTTATGTCAACGTATCTTACCTTGTGCCGAGACTTCTTGTCGTGATCTGGCAGGCAACAAGGACCCTACGGATGTCTCCTTTGAGGTGTCAATCTCATTGATCATATAGAACTGTCGTGTCCGGTCTCATTCTATGTGACTAGGGTTTAGATACTTTCACCACAAAGGGATGCAAGCTCGACTTAGACCAATTATTCAATCTAACAAAAGAATACATAAAGAAATCAAACACAAAAGATATAAGAATAACATCAATCATATTATGCAAAATCAAGAATACAAAGTCAAGAACCTCTAGTGTTCGCAAACCTATGAAACTAAGAGAACTAGCCGACCATGGGGACGAGAGCTATGTGATTCATCAATTGAAATGATGATCCCTTTAAGTATGTAAAATTGGTACCCAAAATAGAGAGTTTCGAGGTCTAGGTTGCCGATCTTGGCGCCAATTTCCCTCTAGTGATAGATGTCGTTCTAAATCAAGTAGGTTGCTCTGTAGGTGGAGTAACGACCCTCTAATGCCTCCTATCACTGACTACTGAACTCCTCCCCCCAAAGTCTAATTATATACTTTATATTACGGTTTTGGTAGAGAGAGAACAGTCAAACGACGAGTCTTTGGCTTCCCGTCTGTCTCTTCCAGGTTGGCCACATAGAGTATATTCCTTGAATAATTTGTAATATTTTGTTCAATTCGAAAAAGGGCGCTCGAGGTGTCCTTTATGTGATTATGTTTCCGTTTTAGTACTCTTCCATTTCCCCATTCTGGCTCCATGTCGCCGACTCACGATGTCGCTTCGACTATCCAAAGTGGTCCACTAGGTTGCTATGCCCTGAAAACACGCGTAACACTACCAAGAGTGCATCAAATATCATAAAACAAGCCTAGTGCTACTAAAATACACTTGAGTGATAACGAAGCAAATTCAAGATATTATGATGTTAAAAATATGAAAACCATGAAGAATGGATTGTAATATGGGGGGGGGGGGGGGGGGGTCAGAAATAGTACTTTTCGCGTGTCAATAAATAACCCCACAATTGAAATTTTCTTGTCACCAAGCAAACCTCACTCACAATCATACAACTCACTAGATGTTTCTACGATAACACGCAACTTTCTTTACGAATTCCTTCAAGAGAGGGTTGAGGCGACTGCGGTTGCACCACTGATGACATGAACATGCAAGTGATAAATCATATGATGCCCTAGGTTGGTATTCCATAAGGTCTTCTAATGCATAACTACATACTAAACCATCCATGCTTTCAATGAGAACAATAACAAGATCTAGAGGTTCTTTCAATAAGAAATACAATGAGCATCAAAATTAATCAAAAAATAAAAGTAAATGATGTTTAGGAGGTTTTCAAGTTATATAGATGCATAAAAGTAAAGATAGTTATTTCAATAGGAACTTGACTAGCTAATGCGTGTTTTTGCTTCATGCCATCACCTAATCAATGAAGAACAAAGAAGTAAGAATATCACATGATTAAGTGTAGGTCTATTGAGCCATAATCGATGGTCTATAGCATCGATGATCTAACAATCAAGCATTGCCACTACTCGAGGTATAGATGGTTGGTCATTCCCTCTATGCTCGTGTAGAATCAATGTCGTATCACTAGAGGATAATTTCTTAACAACCTAGGTGATACCAATGCAGTCAAAAGCGCGATTCTACCTAGAAGGGAAAAATCGTTAAGCGTAGAATTAAAGCGTAAGTTTTTTACGCATACTGTAAAATAACTAAAAATTTGTTAAGTACAACACACATTATGTAAAATATGAGTGCATGGAATTTAGATAAGTTAATAAATATATGCAATTCGTTTCTAAAGTAGAGCAACTCATAGCATCTTAACAATAAGTTCATAAACATACATCTTAACAATAAGCCACCTTCCCCTTTATGCTAATGAATTTGAGAAGGACCTAGCTGGTGAATTATATAACTCTATTGAAGCTGAGAATGAATACAACTACCATTGTATGTATCTTTTAATCTCAAATATATCATATTGTTGGTAATTTACCTTAAAAATATAGTTTTTATAATGGCTTAATTGCGAATTTGGTCACTCGAATTGCTACAAAATTTTACGTTTGCCACTCAAATTGATTTATTTCATTTATAGTCACTTAAATTAGTTGAACAGTCCAAGTTCGGTCACTCTCTGTTAACCTCCGTTAGACTTCGTTAATGACGACCGTTAAGTGATGACGTGGCTAAAGAAAATCACAATCAGCATATTTTAACACTAAAAAACGATGACATGACCCGCCACGTCATATTTACATGCCATGTCAGCCCTACTTGCCCAACCCGCGAACCAACCCAATAATTGACCCAACCCAACCCCGAGACCTGACCCCCCTGAAAAGTAAATCGAAACAGGAAAGGGTAGGACACTTTCCCTTCCTCCATCGTCCTCTCATCCTCCCGCGTCTCTCCTCACCCAACTGTTCGAAAATCAAATCGTCGAAGAAGGAGGGGCGGCGGCGGCGAACAGTTGGGTGAGGAGAGACGCGGGAGGATGAAATGACGATGGAGGAAGAGAAAGTGCCCTACACTTTCCTGTTTCAATTTACTTTTCAGGGGGGTCGGGTCTCGGGTTTGGGGTTGGGTTAATTATTGGGTTGGTTCGTGGGTTGGGCAAGTAGGGCTGACATGGTGGGTAAATATGACGTGGCGAGTCGGGTCATCGTTTTTAGTGTTAAAATATGCTCACTGTGATTTTATGTTAGCCACATCATCACTTAACGGTCGTCATTAACAGAGTCTAACGGAGGTTAACGGAGAGTGACCGAACTTGGACTGTTCACTAATTTAAGTGACTATAAATGGAATAAATCAATTTGAGTGGCAAAAATGAAATTTTATAGCAATTCGAGTGACCAAACTTGCAATTAAGCCTTTTTATAATTAATTTCATGAAAAGAATACGCATTTAGTGAACTAAAAGCGTAAAGCGTTTTGGTGAACTAGAAGTATAAAAGCGTAAGTTTTTAAGTTCTAAAACGCAATTTAGCCCGATTTTATACAGTAAAGATTTAAATGGAAACGAAAGCGTTTTGGTGACCTAAAAGCGTAAAACTATAAGTTTTAAAGCGCGATTTTGACTGTATTGGGTGATACTAAGCACAATGAATATAATAATATATTGTAGAATCACAAGCATCGATGATAAAAGAAAGTATTAAACTAGATAAACTTATCGAAACTAAAAGCATCCATACACACATGATGGGCATCGACATCCATAAGCATAAACACAAGCATCATATGAAATCATAGCATCAATAGATATAAAGATAAACGAGTTCACATTCTTACAAATAGGTCTTTAGCAAAGTATTTTGCTACTTGCTCTGGGACGAATTGATGTTGGGGGCACACCTTTAAATGCTCTTGGAATTTAGTGATATCGTCTTTAAACTTCTTTGTACACCAAGGTGAAAAGAACTCCTCGATGAATGCATGGAACAGGGTTTCCTAGTTGGTGAAGGGGTTGGGCGGATTATAGTCTAGCTAGTTCTTCGCCTTACCCATTAGTGAGAAAGGGACCACTCTTAATTAAATGGCACCTTTGGTGGCTTCATCTCCAGGATTGAAATCTACAATATCTAGGAATGCCTTTAGAGGCTGCCCCGGATGGTCATCACTCCTTCCTGCGAATCTTCCAGCTTGTTTCACCATATGCAACAATGATGTGTGGATCTTCATGGTTGTTGGTGGCCCAACAATGTTCAAAGTAATATTCAAAGCTCTTGGTCTTGAATACTCATAAAGAGTAGGTGGGATTACCATTCGTTGCTCCTCTCTCATCGTGGCTCTAATGTGGAAGATGCTACAGAGGGTGCTTCTTCTCCAAAATCGAAGATGCAATCTTCGTTTATTTCCCTCTCCCAACTCGAGATGAGTGTTTCTTGAAGCTTGTTAATCGAAGATGAATTTCATATTTTAAGCTAAACTTTTGGAAATGAAAAAATTGCTTCACCTAGGTTTCGAACCAAAACTTCATTTTGGAAGACCACATATTATATAGTATAGTAACTACGCGGATCAATAAGGTGGGTTAGGATTGGGCCAATTGGGTTACAAGTTAGTCGGATCGTGGGTCAATCGGGTTATGGGTTAGTCGCATTACTGGTTCAATCAGGTTGATTCGGTTAAAAGCCAATCGGATTGCGGACTAATCGAGTTACAGGTTGGGTGGGTTACAAGTCATTGACTTTAGTAAACTCGAGTTGCAGGCGGGTTGTGGGTGGACTCCATCGGGCAGGTTGATAGGGTCGCATTATGTCTTAATAGCTATAGCTGGCACCATCACAAGGCCATTATGGGTTTATGTGGAAGCTTGGGCTAAAATTTCTCTACTTGACTCGTCTAGTTCTTTTATGACGACTTCATGAAGTCTTCCCCTCCATTTAGTTTTGTTTAACGGACAAATCAAATCGATCTTCTAGTAACTATCCTTCTTGATCCCCCAACTTGATCCAATTGCTTATCCAAATAACCCTAGAGTGTGGTATTTACTATTTAAGTCTGAAAATACAATCGGTTAAAAGCAAACTGAGTAAATTTAGGGCTCGTTTGCTTGTTGGATTTGAAAATGAGGGTTTTGAGTTTTCAAAACCTTTGGATTTATGATGGATTTGTTGCATTATGGATTTGGAAGAGTACATTGTTTGTGTAGTTTATTTTTGTAATAGATTCATGATGGATTTGTTCACATTTTGCCTTCCATTATCAAATCCCAAATGAAATGTGGGATTTGCAAATCCGTGGGGTCCACGGATTTGGATCTAAAAAATGGGTCCAAATCCGTGGGCCCCACGGATTTGTGTCCCTTAGCAAACAATGGACTTGTGCCAATTCCATTATGCTTGGGATTTGGGTACCAAATCCATCACCCAAATCCCACAAGCAAACGATACCTTAGACAGAATTAGAATGAGAATTGGGAGAGGCAAACGGAGAACCTATGCCCAGCCTCATGCGGCTTGTGCGGAGGAAAATTCCGGCTCAAAACAAGTCGGGTCGAACCGGCCCCTTGGATCACAAAATCACTCCACTGATCAGAAATTTCAACTTCAAATGGATCCCAGCAGAATTATCATTCACTAACTGCTGACAATTGCATGAAGCTCATCATTTAGACAGATATAAGTGAGAGCCTAACCACATTACAAAAATAATACAGAGCGACTCATTTGATATACTACAAAACCTCAACCGTAATAAAATTGTCCATTGGTGTTTTGGATACATGCCAGTGCTTCTAATACTTCCCGAGCTCAAGGTGATCCATGCCTTCATTCAACTAATTACTCACCAGTTCTGACCCTATGAACATGGTTACACACTGCACAGCATAAATCGAAGTCCTTAGGCACGGCACAGCACAGCATACCTTTGCAAGAAGAGAGAGATTCGACGGCCAACATTTTCTTCGAAGCACCCTCCTTTTCCAATCTTTCTTACCATGTTTTTGTTACTTCTCCAAGTGTGACTGCCGGTGTATAAGGGATCTTGCATCTGTGGCTGAATGATTGCTGCTGAATTTAAGGTCGAGGTTCTGACCCCTAAGAATGCAAAGCAACAAACCCAATAGACCTATCAATCTGACATGGAATTAGATCCTCTATCAACAGTTCAAAGAGTAAATTAAAAGTTCCTGCAATTTATCGCATCTATGCTCACATTTCATATGTCAAGCTTAATCGAGTGAGAAGCAAACTTCTTTGAGGCCTTAAGCCAAAATTGTCATTATATTGGAAGAGCAGCAGGAATGGGTTAATTTACTCACATGAAACTCGAGTTTATATACAAAGGGCGCCCATGTCAAGTGGTCCATTTTCAGATCCACATGAAGGCAGAGATTCAGCATGTCCTCCTTTCTTGTTTTGTTTCTTGTCCTTTCTAACCCTTCCACAACCAGTTTCAATTGCTTGGTTCCTGCCAAGTATAATTAGTTCAGAGACCGAGAAAATATACTCCATTTAGAAAGTAAGCAACATTTTCCGAAGGACCAAACCATCTAAGATCCCAACTTCAGACACATTGTTAGCTAAGCCAAAGAGCATACCGCATTATCATAGAAGAGGATCTCCCCTTAGCCACTCCACAACAAGACTTGTACTTCTTTTTAGATCCACATGGACAGACCTTGTTTCTTGGTATCTTCTGCGAAAACAACAGTAGAAAAAGTCCCATGCATATGAAACAATACAGCCCGCCAGATTTCCAAAGATGCACTGAACTCTGAACATAACCCGAATTAGGGGAAAATCAAAACCCTTTTGATCTCCTTTTCCCCTTGTTTCAGTAAATACCTTATCATCTGTCTTTGAGCTAGTATCTTTAGTGCTTTCTTTGACAGGACTATTAGATGCTCGTGCTTGCGGGTCTTATTTGATAACTCTTCCAGGCTTTGGTCACATCTTCCATCCACATCATCTCCTAGATTTTCTTAGTAATCAAAGTGAAAGAAAACACAGGATATGAGAACAGTGCAGAAGCTAGGGTAAGCAATGCTGATGACTGAAAATAGAAAGCTAAACAAAGATTAAAACATAACAGAATTCTCGTCCAAAACAAATATATAATCAACAAAACCAGATTTCCCGCACCACAACATTCTTAAGACTTCAGAACTAAAGTTGTCTTAATAGTTTATATGTAGGTGGCAATTACATTACACCCATCTGGAAAGAACATTTTGATTCTCCAGAATGAAAGATCGAAGCAGATTTCTTGTCAGTTTATGGAAATATAATATGTTCTTTCTAGTATTCCTGAGCATATTCATAGAAATTATTGAACGGCCATTACCAGAAAAACTGTGTGCTTGACATGGAAGGGAACCATTGTCTATTGAGTAGTTTTCTGATTCTCGTTCTGCTATTAGATACTCTATTGCAGCATCAACATCACCATGTACTTGCAATAAGACCTAGCTTAACAAGGACAAAAATAAATAAAAAACACAAGAACTCATCAACAAAGACATCCTACAAGCAAATCAGTTATGAACAATGCAACAAGTAGCTGCACGACATTTGTCGAACAACTGCGATGATAGGGTGAAAGTCGAGGAATACTTTGCTAATTGCTAACCTGTTCAACTTTTTCAATATTTTCACATCCACTTCCTGCCATTACTACTTTGACGGATCCTGAATCAGCTTTGTTGCCCAGAACTAAGCCGTTGGACTTGCTTGAAGCAGCTTTCACTTGAGAAAGAGTAGCATCAGCCTTACACAAAGTGGAAATTATCAGGTTGTGCAGATGAGTTGACTGCTGAATTGAATGAATTCAAAAGTGTGAAAGATCTATGAAAAACCTTTATAACAATTGGCCTAGCTGGTCCATCACACAGGTCTTCCTTGGAACGTAGACTATTGTAATGTTCTTCATCATGATAGGATCTGGAAAAATATTACTAATATATATGAAGATACTCCTTGATATACATTACTGACATCCAATATACATGCCCTCAAATAAAGCAACCCCTCCAGACATCAGAGATAAATTAATCCCTTCTAACTTTGCCATCATGCACGATGGTGACTACGCCCCTCTATGCGTTGAATAAACTACTCAAAATCGGACTCTACGAACAAAAGCGAGATGAATTCATAAAAACAATGAGATTCTGCACTACTTACAAATGAATCATACGAGCTCCACGCTGATCGAAATTCTGAATATACCAACGTGGTGACATGTGCTGTTCAAATGAGCAGAATGAAATTATGTAAGTCGGAGCAATTAGATGAGGTTCTCATGCATAAACTCACTGGTAGACGTGCATGATACATCATCTTCAAACTAACACATCCTACCGGTAAAGGAGTTATATCGTTGCTATCAGAAACATGTTCTTGTTTAAGTATGTTGTTATTCCGATTTTGGAATCCCATTTGATTAAAGTAGGTTTCCTTAAAGGGTCCTCATTTCCCCCAAGAGAACGAAACATGATTTTGAATTTTGTATTTCCAACAAAGACTATTCGTCACGCATTTTGTGCACTGCTGATCTTACAGCACACTGCACACTACATGTTAATAGCTGGAATGCTACCTGATAAGAATCTATAAGGAAGAACACAGCAGCCTAAGCATTCTAAAGCAACCTGGGCACACCACTGCCTCACTTTGCCTAGCTTACTGTTGCAGTTGGAAGCACAAACAAAAGAAGTTCTATGACTTCTATAAATAGATTAAATGGATTCAAGATGTTACACAAGAAAGTTGGAATAAGCCCATTGAAAGATTAGGGTTGGTTCCTAGAGTGGATCAGAGAGATTGAGTAAACACTGCATTTATCCAGTTCACCAGTTTCGAAGGAGTTAACAAACACTACTTAAAAAGGACCCTACCCGGTGAATGCAAATGTTGCTATTTGTAACAAGGGAAGCTGCCTGCAACTCCATGTGTCCAGCCCATGTGCCATCCTTTCCCATTTGTTGGCAATATTCATCAAAGGGCACATCATCCTCAAGAAAAGGCTCAAACAATTCGCGATTTTCCTGATAAAAAAAAAACCCAAGGATCATTCCAATCAGAGGCACTCAGTATGTCGAGCTAGCAAAAGCCTTTTCGAAAAAGTTAGCCTAGAGTGACGACACTACACTGGACATAAGATTAACTTAGTAAAACTCGCTTCACTACATGCTTACCCGTATATACTGGACTATCATACTACGATACTTCCCATGTTCCTCCTCGTTTCCATCTAACTGATCTGCCAGACTCCTGTAAACTAACAAGAGTAAGCCACTACAGGAAACCCAGACGAAAACCGAAAAAAAGACCTCAATCTCCATCCCTATAACCAATGATCATGTTATCTCCAACACATAGCTGAACAGACAAATCGACTGGGGGGAAACAAACCTGAAGAAACAGTTACCATCAGCAGTTACTTGAACGATTTTTAGGCCCAACCCATCCAACTGGCCACGAAACAGAGTCAGATCAGCTTGTTTTCCTTGTTGCTTCACCTACAACCCAAACGTACAATAGTTGCTTTAACTCACATAGAACGTACTGATTAATTGGAATAATCTGCTTGGAAAACCTCCTCCTAATAAGAAGAATCATAATCAACAGGCAGTTTGAAACATCAACGAGCTAAAACAAGCCAATCAACAATTTGCGATGGTGCTGCAAAAGACGAAAACTTGCTCCACGGGTTTTGACCGTCATGCTATCATATAATTGCTATTGGATAGAGCGATCGAGCTTGGCCGCGGAAAGGCGAAACCGCGCGAGAGTTGTATATAGTAGGGGGTCGTTACCTTAGGAGCTTTTTTGGGCTTCGATTTCTGATGTTTGGTCTTCACCATTGCTTTCGGAAAAAGACGTTGTTTACCAGCTGTTCCGAACGGCGGTACTCCTCCGGCGAGATCGCCGCTCGCCGCTCGCCGCTCGGAAGTGCAAGCGCGAGAGAACGAGGCGGAAGGGAAGCCGGGAAATTTTGCCGCCTCGTCTGGCAATTTGTAGGAGCCCAACAAACATCAAGGACCCCAACGGCGTGTTTCTAGCCAGTTTGTGAACTGAACACTGAAGAGCGTTGAGCGGGTACATGGGCTCATGGGGGCCTGCTCTATTTGGGCTTTTCGAACACACACAAGAAAGTGGAGCCGCCCTCCGCAGCGTGGCTTGTTTCATTTCTTGAAGCCCACAATGATTCAGTAGTTTTAGGAAGTAGGCCAAGCCACAAATTTTATTTTTTTCACGAATGACAAGACAATTGTTAGAAAGATGTATAATCCAGTACTCATCTCACTTAAAAGTCACCTTACAAAATTAAAATCTGCCAACTCTAAATGGTATAAAGCAAGGCTTTACATGCTACTCTATGTGCAGCTCAGTTGTTAGCTCAGTGGTTGGCCGTACGTGAAACCACTCTAGAATCTATACAATGAGATAAGGGTTAAGCTAGAATACTACAATCACAAAGAAAGGGGGTCCTTCAATGGAATCCTCCACCACACTTGGCTGAGATAACGGATGGCCACTTCTGCATTGTCTTCAAGGATAACACGAGACAATCTTCTTAAGGTCGCAAATGAGATGATGTTCCTAAATGCAAGGAGTTCTAAAAGGTACGAGTCAAAAATCGTTGATGCCAAAAAATCAAAGCGAGTAGCATATGTTTGTTTGAACTACCAAACTAAAAGACCACAAAATTTACTGCAGTAGTAGAAAATTGTCGCATCACCCTAAAATTAAGAAAAGGGTTGTCGCATCTCGATCACCCATATATTCATGTATTCCTTTGTAGTTTCTATTGATTGCCTCTCTTTCCTCCCTTTATCTTTCTCATTAGTTCAACTCATGTCAAGTTCAACTACCATTTATTGGTCGAAAATCACCATTTTTGCACCCTTCCCGTCATTCGGCTTATCTATGTTTTCCCCCAAGTTCGGAAACGAAAATCACATCTTCTTCATGTTCGTCATGCCAACATATCTTGTACTGACATCTAAATTCTCAACCTTGCCATAGGTGGCAAAAATATGCAGTGAAATATGTGTCGGATCTTTAAAATTAAATATGAAATGGTGATAACACTGAGTTTGCACATATTTTTACCTCTCATTTCTTGATTATTTAGTTTGATGTTTATCATACTTTGACCTATTTTACGCTAGGATGTGTTAATTTGTCACATTTCAGGTACTAGCACGTATAGTGAAGCATAGGTGCAAGTTTCAAGTCAATTGGAGATCAATTGGCGACTCGGGAGAAGAAACACTGGCATGAACCAAGGAAGAATAGCTTTCTACCTCATTTTATGGACAAAGAATCATGTAAGCTAGGCATAAAAATAAAGAGGACGAGACTACAAGCGTCTGCGATCGAACGACGACTGATTTGGAGTTTGAATGAGGGAGAAAGTATCGAAAGACAGTAGCCTATCCAAAGTTATGGTTGAGACCGTAACTTTGCCATTTTGGCCGTAACTCGGGGTCATGGGAGGCAGAATAGATTCCGAAAGTTATGGCTTGAACCAAAGGTTACGGCCGTAACTTGGTTTCTGGTTCCTCCAAACTTCCGAGGCTCCGGTACCCCTCATCCGACGTCGGAATTCGATTTCGTCAACACGACGACGATTCTGGGATTTCCCTCTACGCAACCATACCCACCTTTTGAATTCTGGTTGAACTTCGTATTTTTTCAGATTCCGGCGACACTCTAGCCATACTCTGGCAAAGCTCCGATGACCCATCACACCAACTTGGATTCCGACTCCATAGAATGGTTTCTAACCTTCTTCCGACCAAATCCCAGCCTTGGACTCCTTCCTTTCCCTTTCTTCTCCTTCTTCTCTTCCCTCTTCTTCTCAGACGAGAAAAAACACCGAGAGCAGGAAGGCGACGGCGCTGGAAGGTTGGTGATAGACCGTTAATTACACATGTTTTCACCCCTGTTCTTACACCGTTTGAGATGTGGTTTCTCGTGTTTTAGGCCGATTTCACGCTAGGTTGTGTTTGTTTGTGATATTTCAGGTCCTAGTACGTGAATGGAGGCTTGGGAGCGAGTTTGGGGTCGATTGGACGAAGATCGGGCGCGAGACAAGGCAAAAAGGAAACCACACGGGCACACCCACAACTCACATGGCCGTGCAAGTGACCTATTTGGCCATGTGAGATTGTGCGAGAGCAAACACGGCTTGCCCTGATGTTCACACGGCCGTGTGAAGGAGTGGTTTGGCCGTGCGAGTTTCGCCGAGAGCAAACACGGGCAGATGGAAATCTCACACGGCAGTGCGACCCTGACCGTGTGAGAAGCCTGAAGATCGAACTAATTGGAACGCAGCGTTTTGACTCACACGAGCAACTGGGTATGCCACACGGCCGTGTGGCCCAGCCCGTGTGAGTCGGGATTTCCTGGTTTTAACCCAATTTCGGGCTGCAAGAGAGAAAATCGGACTTTTTGAGCAAAAACAGAGCCCTAGAGAGAGAAAGGACGAAGAACACATACTAGAAGCTATCTTGGAGCTGGGTTTCATCAAATCAAGCTTGGAGATCGTCATAGGAGTGGAAATCATCATCCCAGAGAAGATTCTTCCCATAATTATGAGTATGACTGCTTTGTATCTTGTTTTCCTCTCTCTCTCTATGGAGTAGAACCCCTCTCTCACTTGGGGATGAAGAACCCTAGTTCTATGTGTTAGGGATTGATTGTAATGACTTGGGATGATATTACTGTTTGATTTTAATCGAATGATGCATGTTTATTGAGTCAATTGAAGTCTGATCAACTTTTCCTGATTCCTGCTGCAATCTGAGATAGATAGAATCTGATTAGGTTGCTAGAGTCTCATCATTCGATAGTAGGAGATTGGCTATACGAGAGTTAGCCAGTTTACTGCTTTGTACTGGAATCCAATTCCAGTAGTGGAGTTCTGTTCTTACTGCTTCAGCTTTCTATCCCGGTGAAGACTAGTCGTCTGCCGGGTAGTTAGACTAAGAGGGCTTGGTCAGCTTAAGAGATTCCAAGCTACTGTCGGATCTTCCGCAGTCTAAACAACAGTAAATCAACCCAGGGAAATACAATTGAAACCTAACTAAGGAGCTAGGGACTCATTCCCGAGTGACTCTTACCTGCTTGAGAAAACCGTATAAATTCCTGCTTTCTTTTTGCTTTTGCTTTTAAACAACAATCACTTACTTTAGTTGGCTAGATAATAGAGAATCACTGAGTAAGCAGTAGACCTAGACCCCCGGGTTGATAATATAACTTGCCTGTTACTGCATTCCCGGTCTGCGATTACACTTGGTCGCAGATTGGTGTTGTGTTTTGGCGTGTCAAGTTTTTGGCGCCGTTGCCGGGGAAACCTCTAGGTTATTGGGGAAACGTGAGAATTTGTTACTCTAGCCTTTTATTTACTGCATTTTATCTCTTCCACCTGTGTGCCTTCACGGGTTTCTTCTGCTGATTGTGTGCAGGTAGTGCATGACCCGTAGCCAGTCGGGAGATCTACTACCACTAGACCAGGAGCTTGAACGAACCTGCAGAAACTTCAAGCGGGCTCTAAAGGCGCGACTGGCTGCGGAGGAGGCGCCATCACAGCTGCAGTTAGAAGAAGAGGAAGAAGAGATGGCAAATCCAGAGAACCATGATGTGATCCCTGAGGAGCAGACCATGGGATCCTACTGGACCGCTAAAGCTGCGGACATGAGGTCACCCATTCAACATCCTCATGTCCCAGCCAACAATTTTGAGGTGAGCACCTCAGTAATCACCATGTTGCGCGGTTCAGTGGTGTTCCGTGGCAAAGAGGGGGAGTGCCCCCGATCACATCTCAGGCGATTCCACGAGCTCATTGATGGAATCAAGATCAATGGGGTACCAGCAGATGCCATCCAGCTGAGGTACTTCCCATTTACTCTGGAGGGGCAAGCCAAGGAGTGGCTAGACACTCGACCTCCGGGCTCCATCACCACGTTCGCCAACCTGGCGGACAAGTTCCTCACCCGCTACCATCCTCCGTCGAAGACGGCGGACTTGCAGAAGCAGATCACCCACTTCACCCAAGATGAAGATGAGACCATCCGGGATGCTTGGGAGAGATACAACAGTCTCTTCCTGAGGTGTCCCAATCACGGTTTCAACGATGCTTTTAAGGTGGGAACCTTCTATCATGCCCTCTTCCCGGAGGACAAGCACCTGATTGATTCGGTTTGTTGCGGGAACATGCTGACCAAAACACCGCCACAGCTGAATCAACTCTTTGAGGAGATGGCGGAGAACGGGTACGATTGGGGCACTGCCAGGAGATCGAGACGAGCACCGGGCCGGGGTGTGCATGCTGCGGGCGCCCAGTCATATGATTTGGTGCAGGTGGTATCGAAGCTGGTTTCAGCTATCGATCATTCTGGTTTGATTGCAGGTACCGGACAACAGCAGGCTATGCTCTGCCAGTGGTGCGAGAGCACCCATCATACAGTGGAAGACTGCCAGGCGATGAAGGAATCGACCACGCCCCAGGAGCAGGTGAACTTCATCAACAATGTCAGGCGCAATGACCCCTACAGTAACACCTACAATGAGGGGTGGCGCCAGCATCCCAACTTCTCCTGGGGTGGGGCAAATTCCAGACCACCAGTCCCCCAGGGACCACCGGGCTTCCAGAGGCCACCATATCAGCCCAGACAGGGGCAATTCCAGCAGCAGCAGTCTCTCTACCAGCCCATGCAGGGGCATGCTGCTCCATCACAGCCGCGACCTTTTCAGCAGCCAGGTGCAGGCCCTGCCGCCCCAGTGCAGAATGATCAGATGGCTGAACTGCGGGAATTGGTGGGTTCTCTCGCCAGTTCTAGTGCTAAAAAATTTAACACTATCGAGCAGTTCATGGAAAAGGCATCAGGTAAATTCCTCGCTCTTGAAGCTGGCCAGAGGAACACACAGGCTGTCTTGCATGATATCCAGACCCAGCTGGGGAGTGTGACTCAAGCAGTGGCCCAAAGGGCTCCTGGTACTCTACCCGGTCAGACCATCCCTCATCCTTAAAACCCGAATGAGCACTGCAATGCCATCATGACCAGGAGTGGCAAGATGACTGTTGATCCACCTGCTCGGGCACAAGAGAGAGAGGCCCCTGCCTCGGCATCTCCAGCAGCTGAAGAAGAAGCAGAGAAGGAGGTTGAGGTGCCTGCACCTAAACCGCAACCAGTAGTGAAGGAGTATATCCCTAAACTTCCCTTCCCTACTCGGTTGCACAAAGACAGGCTGGAGGCCGAGTTCGAGAACTTCATGGCCATGCTTAGGAAGCTGAATGTCCAAGTACCTTTCCTGGAGGCACTATCTCAAATGCCTAAGTATGCGAAGTTCCTGAAGGATCTTCTCTCAAAGAAGCAGAAGCTGAGCGAGCTGGCCACTGTGGAGCTCAGCGAGGAGTGCTCGGCCATTCTGCAGAACAAGCTTCCGCAGAAACAGAAAGACCCACGTAGTTTTACTATCCCGTGCTCTATAGAAAATTTGCATGTAGAGAGGTCCTTGGCGGATTTAGGTGCTAGTATCAATGTTATGACATATAAATTGTTTAAGAAACTAGGCCTAAGTGAACCCCGTGCTACTAGGATGAGCCTTCAATTAGCTGACCGATCTGTAGTGCATCCTAGGGGCATAGTGGAAGACCTTCTGGTTAAGGTTGGCAAATTCCATTATCCTGTTGATTTTGTGATTTTGGACATAAATGAGGATGTGGATGTGCCATTGATACTGGGAAGGCCTTTCCTGGCCACCGCCAAGGCCCTCATAGATGTGCATGATGGGACCTTAGTTTTGAGGGATGGTGAGGAGCGAATACCGTTTTCAATTTCTAATACTCGTCCTGCTTCGTCACCTCTGCATGATGTATCTCACCAGGAGCACGAGTCTGTCGTGTATCCTTCTGTGTTGCCTATTTTGCAGGATCCGCCCCCCATACCTTCGCCGCCACTCCCGTCCACTCCGTCATCGAAGGAACAAATTAAGGTGGAGTGGCGGCCGAAACAGCAGGCAGCTAAGCCTGCTCAAAAGAAGGCCGGAGACCACTATGAGCTGGTCCCGCCCCCACCTTGGCCATCCGAGTATTCACTCGCTTGCATCCTGCCGGATGACCAAGTTGAGTTGGCAAATGCTGGTGGCCACATTCGGCGTGTGCATGGCCACCATTTGAAGTTGTACCTCAAGAGCGAGGTGGATCCGCTCTTGAAGGCACTTGCTCCTTCACCTCACTGAGCATCCACCGACTGGCGTCCAGCTAAAAGACGGTAAAGAAGCGCTTGTGGGGAGGCAACCCCACCTAGGTTTGCATTTTCTTACCTTTTTCTTTTTGATTTTTTTGTGTTTTTTGAGTCTTGAGGGGTTACTCTCGAGTTGTATGTCGTTCTGGAGTGAAAACAGGTCATTTTCGGAGTTCTGGCAGCTCACACGGCCAGCCCTGAATGTCACACGGTCGTGTGGAAAATAATTTTGGTCGTGTGAGCTCTCGCAGAATTCCACACGGCCAGATGAGATGTTGGCACGGCCGTGTGGAACTTTGCCCTGGCCGTGTTTGCTCTCGCATATTTTGGCACGGCCAGATGAGCACTCGGCACGGCCGAGTGAAGATTCCTCGGCCAGCCCGTGTCGGTCGACACGGGCAAAAGTGCTCGTGACACGGCCGTGCGAGTCAGGCCGTGTGGCCGAGACTCGGCCTATAAATTCGGCCGACACGGCCGAGTCATCAGAAAATTTCAAAATCCTCGCCGGAATCCTCTGAACCTCGCCGGAAAACCGCAACAAAACCACAATTTTTGATTTTTTCGTCCATTTTGTGTCATTTTTCCACCAAACCAACAACAAACCCACCCTTCCTACACCAAAAGCGGCCTATCCCTCCATTTTGAGTAGATTTGGACGACGTTTTTGTCGCCGGAAGCGATTTCCGGCGAGGCTCCAACGAGCACTTTCGGGCATTTTTTCGGCTTTTCGTCGCTTCCATCGCCTTCCCCTCCTCATCCCCTACACCTCTACTTGAGTCTCCAGGTTTGATTTTGCCCTTAACTATGTTAATTGTAGAGAATTGGGTGTTAGGGTGCACGTTTAGAGAACCTCATTGAATCTTGTGATTTTTGTGCAATTGATTGAGGGGAATGCATGGAGTGTGTTTGAATTGTGTTGGGCAAAGTCCCTCTTGATTGTTTGAGCCCTTGTGTGCAAGAATTGTGCCAATTTCATGCTTACCTTAATAGTGCACACAAGGTGTTCGATGAAATGCCTGTTTTCGTACCATTTTGTGGGGGTCGGTTGGGGCCCTTAATGATGTGCTTTGAGGGTGTATTTGGTATGAATGTGAACCTTGAATTGCCTACTTGTTCATGGATGTGCACCCCCACTCAGATTATGCTTGATTTATCGAGTTTCTAACCCCCGAACTATGGATGAAACCATGGTTAGGCTGTTTTCTGTTCTTAAGTGTGGGGGTGTGATTAACATTTTCCTTGGCTGTTTTGGTTCCACTTTGGGCTGTTCTTTTGCAGGACCATATCGAAGCCCAACCTCCGGCACCAGTTTGTTCAGGATTTGAGAAGGGAGCCCCACCGGGATCGTTTTCAGAACGTCCTGGCCTACAAGTTTGGGCAGCATCACTACTGGTCCAAGCGCGAGTTGGAGAAGCTGAACTGCTACGAGCACATCTCCCCCGTTGTCACCAACCGCTACTGGCGCCGCCTACTCAGCATTCGCGCGAAGGTTTACCATGAGCTCGTGCTTGATTTCTACACTACCTTCAAGCACGCAGCCACGGCCGATTGGAAGGACGAAGCTGCAGTCCAGTTCCGACTCGGCGGTGAACCACGCTCCATGAGTTACGACGAGCTGGCGGACGCCCTCGGCCTCAACTTGGTCAATGACAGGGACTACATCACAGAGATCGCCGAGCCAGCAGAGGTGGACTTCGGGAGGCTGTACTTCAGCCTCGCTCGGCCACGTCAGCTCCCCTTCAAGGCGGGGAAGACGAAGGCCAGCACATTGCAGCTCGAAAACCGTCTCCTCCATCACATGCTGGCCAAGTCTTACACCCCAGCCTCAGACAGTGCCAGCGCCATCACCAAGAGATCCCTGTACTTCATCCAGTCCATGCGCCAGAGGGATCATCCCCTACACTTGGGCTCGGTGGTGGCGAGGACCTTCGAGAAGAGTGCTTCTGAGCTGAAGAAACTCCACTGCACTCCTCTTATCACCTGCCTGGCAGAGTACTTCCAGATATCCCTGCAGGGGTGCACAGAGCAGGGATAGACCACTCCCTTTGGCCGGGTTACGCTCACCAAAATGCTCCTACTTCGAGAAGAGCGAGGTGTCATGTGGATCGAGGGGTTTCCTCAACCTCAGATCCCGGAGGCGGTCCAGCAGGAGGCTCCCGAGGGTGCAGATGATGAGGAGGTCCAGCCCGAGGACGTGGATGACACTGCTGCCGGCCGCCCCACCACCTTCGAGTACGGGGGTGGCAGCTCCAGTTTCCCGGGGCAGGATTACTTCACCTCCCAGTTCGAGCAGCTGCGTCTCCAGAACCAGCAGATCCTCGACCATCAGATGCAGTTCCAGCAGCAGTACGCGGCTCACCAGGCCGAGTACCACCAGCGGATGGCTGGTTACGATGAGAGATTGGACCAGCTCCAGACCCAGCAGGGAGTGACTCTCGCACACATCGAGCGGGAGAGGCGCCGCTCTCGGCGCATGCAGGAGGTACAGGGGCATCTGCTCCAGCTGCTACCGGGCGAGCAGCCAGTCTGGAGGACTCCCTGGGAGGACTCCCCACTTCCACCTCCACCCGCTGATGGTGATGATGGTGCTGATGGTGATGACGCGTTCATGGACGACATCGACCTGGATAACCTCGGCGACGAGTAGGCTGTACTCGTTGCTCCTCTCAGTGTGTTTTGTTTTTCGTTTTAGACTTGTGTGTGTTTGCTCCATGTGTGAGGAGCTTGAACTTAGTATCGTTTGTTTTTGTTTTTGTTTTTTTTTCTTTTGTGGATTGTTTTTTTCTGTAGCCGTCTGGGCTCACACTTATCCCTAACACAACGTGTGCTAGTGTGTTCTTGGTGTTCGATTCGTGCAGAACTGTCCATCTTCCCATTTATTTCTCGCTGACTGGTCCACTTCCAGTCCCCCAGCAATTTCAATCCGGTAACATCGTTCCCCTTCTCTATCCCTCTGCTCCATTGAGGGCAATGTCGTGCTTAAGTGTGGGGGGGTGCTTTGTATCGGTTGGAATGTATATATGTGTGCTTGGAGCCTAGTCCACTGTCCAAATCTCGAGATTTGAGGGCTCCAAGTACTGCTGTATGATCATATTAGCACTGTGTTTTGATTGATGAATTGAATGGTTTTCGGATTGATGCATGACAGCTTGATTGTGACTAGGACAACCTATGATGAGGACTAAGACGTGCAGTAGAGTTGTGTAGGGGTTCAGTTTTTCAACTGTTTGCTTACCAGCTGTGACTTGGATTGATTACTTGTTCTTGACAGTCTCTTATGCATCTAGTTCAGGGTATCAGAATGTGAAATAGAGCAAAAAGGTAGCCATGTGAGATTTGAGCCTGCTCGTTTCTTTCTTGTGCGATAGATCCCTCTTCCATGATGTGTAGCATTCACGTTGTCACTAGCTAGGATGATGGGGGAATAGGATTAGCCCACGACCAAATTTGACTGTCATGATGTGTCATATCCCCTAGTCAGCCCTTTTGAGCCGTGTGTTATCATGTGAGATTTGAGCCTGCTCGTTTCTTTCTTGTGCGATAGATCCCTCTTCCATGATGTGTAGCATTCACGTTGTCACTAGCTAGGATGATGGGGGCATAGGATTAGCCCACGACCAAATTTGACTGTCCTGATGTGTCATATCCCCTAGTCAGCCCTTTTGAGCCGTGTGTTATCCTTTCTTTTGGTCTGAAATGAAAAAAAATCACCATGTTTGCATCTTTTAGAAGGTTCCATAGAGTGGGTTTTACATGTTCTCTGCTGTTTCTGCTAAATTTAATGTGAGTGTTGGAGGTAGTGCTTAAAAGTTGGGCTGGGCAGGTGTTTGAAATATATGCAGAAGTGGTGACTCTCTTAAGAAATGAAAAGAAAATGAAAGGAAAACAAAGAAAAATTGGAAGCAAAAGAGAGCCACTACCAAAAATCTGAATAATGCCCAGTAAGTAGTGTTTCTTAGCAGTCTGGCTTGGAAATGCTGACATTTTTACCTCCTTCGCTCTTGTGCTCTTGAGATATTGAATAATGCAGAATAGCAGAAAGGAAATACCGGTTTGTTTGACTGTGATTGTTTGGGTTTGGAAATGTGGAACCTTGTGCTATGAATACTTCCACCACCGAAAAGGCCTTTTCCCCATGTCCAAGACCCTAGCCAGTCATTTGAACCTGTGTCTAAGACCTCCTGATTAGTTAGTGGTGACACCCCATATGTGAACTCTAGCATTTAGAGGCTGCCATCATGGTGAAGAGATGTTAGGGATTGAGAGAAATAACATGCGCATTTTTCGCATCAAATTGTCCTGACCCTACTGGTCGAGAGTGAGTGATTCATTTTTCATATTCTATATACTCTTGTACCCCGGTGAGGACCTAGATTGCTCGGTCTCTATTATGATGTCTTGAGTTGGATGCATGAGTTGACTGTTTTGAGTAAGTGGTTGAGTCAAGTCTAGGTTGGTTGGTGAACAGAAGGGAGACTCTTCCTTTACTCGATTTTGCTGCACTCGAATGTCCTTTAGGGTGGTTGTCCAGGTTGCTATTGAAGTTGGTCAGGTATTGATGTTCGAAAACCAGTACGATTCACGTGTTTTGTGCCTTTATGACTAGTCCCCAATGTTGGTTGATTGAAATATGTAAGCTTACCTTGTGTCTGACTTGGTTTGCTTGGGGACAAGCAAACGGTTAAGTGTGGGGGAGTTTGATAGACCGTTAATTACACATGTTTTCACCCCTGTTCTTACACCGTTTGAGATGTGGTTTCTCGTGTTTTAGGCCGATTTCACGCTAGGTTGTGTTTGTTTGTGATATTTCAGGTCCTAGTACGTGAATGGAGGCTTGGGAGCGAGTTTGGGGTCGATTGGACGAAGATCGGGCGCGAGACAAGGCAAAAAGAAAGCCACACGGGCACACCCACAACTCACACGGCCGTGCAAGTGACCTATTTGGCCGTGTGAGATTGTGCGAGAGCAAACACGGCTTGCCCTGATGTTCACACGGCCGTGTGAAGGAGTGGTTTGGCCGTGCGAGTTTCACCGAGAGCAAACACGGGCAGATGGAAATCTCACACGGCCGTGCGACCCTGGCCGTGTGAGAAGCCTGAAGATCGAACTAATTGGAACGCAGCGTTTTGACTCACACGGGCAACTGGGTATGCCACACGGCCGTGTGGCCCAGCCCGTGTGAGTCGGGATTTCCTGGTTTTAACCCAATTTCGGGCTGCAAGAGAGAAAATCGGACTTTTTGAGCAAAAACAGAGCCCTAGAGAGAGAAAGGACGAAGAACACATCCTAGAAGCTATCTTGGAGCTGGGTTTCATCAAATCAAGCTTGGAGATCGTCATAGGAGTGGAAATCATCATCCCAGAGTAGATTCTTCCCATAATTATGAGTATGACTGCTTTGTATCTTGTTTTCCTCTCTCTCTCTATGGAGTAGAACCCCTCTCTCACTTGGGGATGAAGAACCCTAGTTCTATGTGTTAGGGATTGATTGTAATGACTTGGGATGATATTACTGTTTGATTTTAATCGAATGATGCATGTTTATTGAGTCAATTGAAGTCTGATCAACTTTTCCTGATTCCTGCTGCAATATGAGATAGATAGAATCTGATTAGGTTGCTAGAGTCTCATCATTCGATAGTAGGAGATTGGCTATACGAGAGTTAGCCAGTTTACTGCTTTGTACTGGAATCCAATTCCAGTAGTGGAGTTCTGTTCTTACTGCTTCAGCTTTCTATCCCGGTGAAGACTAGTCGTCTGCCGGGTAGTTAGACTGAGAGGGCTTGGTCAGCTTAAGAGATTCCAAGCTACTGTCGGATCTTCCGCAGTCTAATCAACAGTAAATCAACCCAGGGAAATACAATTGAAACCTAACTAAGGAGCTAGGGGGACTCATTCCCGAGTGACTCTTACCTGCTTGAGAAAACCGTATAAATTCCTGCTTTCTTTCTGCTTTTGCTTTTAAACAACAATCACTTACTTTAGTTGGCTAGATAATAGAGAATCACTGAGTAAGCAGTAGACCTAGACCCCGGGTTGATAATATAACTTGCCTGTTACTGCATTCCCGGTCTGCGATTACACTTGGTCGCAGATTGGTGTTGTGTTTTGGCGTGTCAGCTGGCGGAGGAAAGATGAGGGTGAGAGGGAGATGGGTCGGCCACCCCTTCTTTTCCTTCTTCCTTTGCTCGACCAGAGCGTTTGGCGGAGATTTTGGTGCCAAAAAGTCGGCAAGAAGAATCCCGTTTCGTCAAAACGATTGACTTCTACGAACAAGTTCTAGCAGCACGGTCGTGTTAAGGCCTGTGTTCTAGCATGTTCCTCATTCTTCAACGATTTAATTATTTCCAATCGCCTTCCAACTTCTCGGTTGAACCTTGGTCGAACCTAAACCCGAAAAAAAGGGGTCTTGCAAGTTCATTAAACGTTCGATCATCTATTTCAATTAAAGCTTCTTCCATTAAACTCATAGATTTTTGGAGATCGTTCGCTAAGTGGCTAGTACTATCATTAGGCATTCTCTTAGCTGGGTTCGATATGTATTTGATCATTTTTTTCTAGCTGCATTTTAAAAATAATTTATTCTGAAACCTTTTGTTTTAATTTTTTTTTCATTTCCCCTGGCATCTACCAGTTGATTTATGATGGTTTGAACTTCATCTCTTAACCTTTGTCTGTCAGATTCAGACATTTCATAGTCAGTTTTATTAAATCTTTCGACCAAGGTTTGAATCTAGGCATATAGATGAGCAAGATCAGTCAAACTAGACTTACAATTTGAGTTGGAAGACTCATCTTTAAATATCATGATGTCCTTTGATAAAAACTGGTAATTCAAAAACTTTCAAGGACCAAAATGTGAATAAAAAGTATGGGTAGCTGTAGGGGTGGGCAATGGGAAATGGGTATTTGGGTATACATGTACCCGTCCAGTTTTTTTAGGGTTATGGGTATCCAAATAAGTGTAATTTCTTTTACAGGATAGGACTTGAGATCAAGAATCACTACTTTGGGTACCCGCGGCCCGCGGATTACCCGTTAATACTCGTTTGGGTATTATGGGTGCCTGTTATACCCATTAGTCCAAAACCCACTCCAACCCCACGACACAAGCAAGTAGAAGCTATGTAACATAATGTGACAATTTAGTCAACAATCCAATAAATTGCACCACACCTTCTTTATGAGTTCATATATACTTTGTTGGGCGGAGATCGCATAAATTGTCTTAGCCATTAGTATTATATCGTACTCATCAACAGGATTCTTTCTTGAACTACTGTATGTGTCCTTTACATCGTTGTGTTTGTGAGGAAGTCACTGATGGACTTGGCTCAAGTCACCAGCAAAGTATCTTACTTCAGTTTCAACAATAGAGAACATGACACCAAGAGGAAACATGATGAATGAATCTAGTTTCGTGAAGAACATGTGGTCAATGTGGTCATGTCTATTACATGGTCGCAATGACTCGGTGGCACCAGTGTGAAGACAGGATCCATGTTATCTAGGGCTTGGATTGGACAGGTATTTACGGATAGTATGGGTACCTGTTATTCATCACGTACAGGTAATAGTTACACGTTAATTCGTATGGGTTTGGGTCTTTGGGAAATGGGATGGAGATTGCTCTCCAAATGGGATTGGGTATCCGTTTCAAATAGGACATGTATCATGTCCTGTCCCGTTGTCCACCCCTAAGTAGTTGAGAAGTGGTTGATTGAGCCAGAATTCTGGCCACGTCACTGATATTTTGATTAAATCACTCGAAATGTTTGTCAGTGGCTAGATTTGGAAATAAGATGAGAAGGTGGCTATATAAGTAAATAGTTTAACTTTAGTGATTATTTTTTCAAATGCTCCTAAAAAGTAAATACTGCCACCTCATTTTCCTCCCAAATTTGCCTAACCTTTCCTCTTTGCCTTCCAAATTTGCAAATTTGGGTGGGGTTCTCTGGTGGGTCGGAGGAGAAATTTCATTTCACCCTTCCAAGTACCCATTTATGCCTAATGTGTTGGAGTTGGTCTAATATAGTATTGTTGAGTTGATTTACCAAATTATATGGTCCAAGGTTTGTATATCGATTTAGCAAAATATACGAGGAAGTGGGAAGCAGTTAAAATCAAATGAATTGTGCATTTATATATCCATGTTAAGTACCTATAATATTCATCCATATTAAAATAAAAGGTAATGTCTATTTTTTTATCCAAATTTTTTTCAAATTCTTTTATATTATTCAAACCTATTAAAAATAAAATGCTATTAATTAGTCAAATCTTTTGTAATGCATCAAAATATTAGCCATTTTTACGTTATCGTTAATATTTTTGTAACTCTTTCTTAGTTAAAATACTAAAAAATTTCAATATTGACATTTATGTGTCTCTTCCAAATTAGTATCATGTTGGCAAGTCAATGTTACTAACAAAATTACTAACTGAAAAGTTAATATTTGGCTAATTCTTAGTATTTCAATAGGTTTGGATAATATAAAAGAATTTGAAAAAGGTTTAGATAAAAAATAGACATTGCCCTAAAATAAAATACAATGTAACAAACAAAATGACAAATTATCATATTTAAAAACAATAGTCAACATTCTGTTGTTAATGCTTGAAACAAATAGATAAGATTAACAACTTAATGTTCATATTTAAATTCGACAAAAAAATTTCTTTTTGTTAATTCCACCAAAACGATGTCATTTTTTAGAAACAAAAAATTGATTGTATCAGTGGATCACTTTTTCTCGATTTTGACCACCTTTATCGTTTTGACTATCGGCTTATACTGGTGGTCTTCCACGCAGATTTTTTCCAACACCAGTATCTGGTTATACCAGCTGGCATACCAGCAGTTTGGCAACCATACTTAACATACATTAACAACATAGTTTTTGTTAATCGAGAAATGTCAAGAGAGAAACAACCATGGGGCACCCTTTTAGCGTCCCATTTTCTATCTAAAAAAAGAGAAACGCACAAACCATGATCAACTAAACGATGGGGGAAACAAATTAGTGTCTAAATTGAATTAAAAGTCCACCATTAAGTAGCTTCAATGCCTTCCAAATCACAAAGGAGCTTTTTTTTTTTTGATTGATTGGAGGCGCAAGCCAAGAAAAAGAAGAAAGGGGTTACAGGTGAGTCTGGGGAGTTTGGACGACACTCCGAGGTAAAACAACACCTCTCTCGTCGTCCTGCAATATGGGTCTCAAGGGGGCCGGCGGGTCAACCAGTTCATACATACCATGGGGATAGACGAGACCGTGCTTCGAGAGCCAGTCCGCGACTCTATTCCCTTCACGGTAAGTATGAACTATGTTGACCAACCAGTCCTGCGCCACCAACCTGCGAATAGATCTCAGAAGAGAGGCCAAAGGGTGGACATGATCCACTCGATGCTGAATCAAATCAATAGCTAGCCGGGAATCGGACTCAACAATTAGGAGTCTGAGATCTCTCCTCCAAGCCATCTCGAGTCCTTGCTTGATTGCCCACAACTCGGCGCAGGCCGCCGAGCAGTCCCCAATGGAATAGCAGAAACCACCCAACCACCGCCGTTGATCATCTCTGAAGACTCCTCCTGCTGCGGCTTTCCCAGGGTTCCCTTGGGAGGCCCCGTCAACGTTAAGCTTACACCAGCCTCTAGGTGGCGCCACCCATCCTATATCGGTCACGACACGATTCGACTTAAAACTTCCTCGAAGCAACAAAGGAGAGGGAGCCATCCATGCCGAATGCCAGATGTGAACCTTGAGATGGATAGCATGCCGCAAAGAAGGGGGAGAAAGTAACTTATTACCACCACTGAAAGCGCCCTCGTTCCTGTTCTTCCAAATCGTCCACAGGGCAATGCTGAAGCTTGATGCCCACGGGACTCCGTTCCTGTCCGCCTCCGTGTTGAGAATGTTCGTGCTGACCCAGTGATCGAGGTCTGCTGACAGAAAATCTACCAAACTGTTTGTCGGCACCTCTCGTGTCCAGAAGAAGAGGGAAGTAGGACAGTCCCTCAGAATGTGTAGCTCAGTCTCCGGCACGTTATTGCAGTTTGGGCAGAACGGATCAGGAGCAATGTGTCTGTCAAACCGTCTTTTGTTGGTAGTGATGCGATGAAGCAGAACCAACCAGATGAAATGTCTAACGCGCTCTGGGACTTGAAGATTCCACACCGCTTTCCACACCTTCTGGTCTGTAGGCTGGGGTGCAGGAAAAGCAATCTGGTAAGCTGACTTTGCCGTGAAATCCCCGGTAGAGGTGGGCTGCCAACAGAGTCTATCCTCCTCCGCAGAGATTATATCTGTAGCAATTGCTGTGACCTTGTCCATGGCATAAGAAGGCAGCCATTGTTGGAGAAGATCCACGCGCCACTGACCTGTCTCACTAATGTAAGCTGCTACTGGTTTGTGAACCTCATCCTCCGGGATTGGCACCACTGTGATTTCCTTCAAGGGTACCTGCATAGCCCAAATGTCAGTCCAAAACTTAGTGTTCTTTCCATTCGAAATGTTCCAAGCGCATCCTTTCCTCAGAATAGGAGTAGCTTTGGAAATGCTTTTCCAAGTAAAGGAACTTCCCTGATTGGCTTCGAGGAGAGAAATTCCTTCTCTGTTCTGCCCATACTTCCCTCGCACGACCTGAGTCCAAAGCGTGTCTTTCTCTTGCAGCACCCTCCATCCACTTTTTGCCAAGAGCGCAAGATTGGAGTGACGCAGGGAGCGGAGACCAGCTCCTCCATTCTCCTTTGGCTCGAGAAGCTTCTTCCATCCCACAAGGTGGGATTGTTTCTTGTCCACCGTGTCTCCCCAAATGAAGCTCCTGTTGATCTTGTCAATATCCTTGCAAACTGAGGCAGGGAGCATCTCTGTCTGCATGGAATAAACAGGAATGGAGGTAGAAACTGAACGCACAACAGTCAACCGAGCAGCGAGGGAGAGTTTCTTAGCTTTCCAGGAGGATAACTTCTTCTGGATTTTCAGAACCAGCTCCCTGTACCGGTCCTTGGTGACTCTGGAATTAATGGCCATGACTCCCAAGTATCTCCCGAGATCCGAGGTAAGAGGAATCCCTGCGCGGTTGCTGTAGGCGGCAGCCGTATCTCTCGGCACATTTGGCGAGACAAAAATCAAGGATTTCTGGAGGTTCACTCGTTGCCCGGAGCTAATACAGAAATCCTCCAAACACTTCTTGATCGTCGTTATCTGGCCAAGTCCCGCCTCTGCAAAAAGCATCAGATCATCTGCAAAAAAGAGATGGGAGAGTTTCGGGCCACCAGGTGAAAGCGTCAGAGGTTTCCAGTGCTTCTCCTCAATGGCCAGGTCAATCTTGTGAGAAAGGCGTTCCATGCATAAAACAAAAAGGTACGGGGAAAGGGGGTCTCCCTGTCGGACGCCTCTACTGGGAGTGATCGTGCCTGAGAGCTCGCCATTCCAGGAGATGCGCATCTTGTTCTTTTCAACACAGAACATGATGCAGTTAATCCAAGAGCTGGGGAGTCCGATCTCCATCAAAGTATCTCGGAGGAAGTCCCATCGGAGTCTATCGTAAGCCTTCTCCAGGTCAATCTTGATCACCACCCCTCCTTTTCTCCCTTTTCGCTTCCGGAGAGAATGCAGAATCTCTTGAACCACAATGATGTTGTCCGTCGTTTGCCGCCTCGGGATGAAGCTGCTTTGCCTTGGAGAAATCCACTTTCGCATAAGAGGCTTGAGACGTTGAGTCATAGCCTTGGTAATGGTCTTCAGGCTCACATTGTTGAGCGATATCGGCCTCAGTTGGGTCACCATCTCCGGCCTGTCGACTTTGGGTATGAGGACCAATGTAGACTCCGTGATTGGCTCTGCAAGCTGCCCTGTAGAAAAAAACTCCAAAGCCATATTAACCAAAGCCTTACCCACCGTTGCCCAGTTATTCTGATAGAATAGCGCATGAAAACCGTCCGGGCCAGGAGCTTGCAAGGGCTTCATCTCCATGATCGCCTGAAAAATATCTGCCGCCGTAAAGGGACGAAGGAGACAGAGCATCTCCTGCTGGGAGACCCTTGGAAAACGATTCCTAGGCAGAAGGTCAACGTACGGGGAAGAGTCCTGCAAAAACAGAAGCTGATAGAAGTCGAAAACATGCTTTGCAAGGGCTGCCGGATCCTGGATCCACTCCCCATTAACATCTTTAAGCATTTGAATTTTGTTTCTTCGTCGGCGGATGCTTGCTTGTTGATGGAAGTAGCATGTGTTCCGATCGCCAAATTTCACCCAATGTTCTCTCGATCTTTGGTACCAGATCAGCTCCTCCTGCTCCATGACTTTATCGAGCTCCTTTTCAAGTTTAGTGAGTAGTTTAGCTAGACCGGGTTCGAACGCAGCAGCAAGGCGATGCTGGATGCCTTTAATTCTATTCAGAAGCCTTCGTTTTTTATGAAACAGATTGCCCACTGAGTTCTAGCTCCACTCCTTGAGGTGATCTGCAAAGGCTTGCAATGCTGTGTGCAACGGGCTGCCGTCATCCCAAGTACCTGTCAGAAACGAGGCAAAATCATCGTGAGCTAACCAAGAGGCCTCAAAGCGAAAAGGGCGAGAAGGAGAGTTGGTGGGGCTTCGCCCCCCAATTGAGGTGAGGATAGGGGAATGATCCGATTGCATACGCGGAAGATGGATCACAGTAGAGTTCGGAAAACACTCATTCCAAGTGCTGTTGCAAAGACTCCTATCAATCCTGCTAGCTTTATAATTGCTCGCAGTGTCTCCTCTTGACCAGGTGAAACGAGGACCTGAAAAACCCAAATCAATAAGGTTAGCCTGATCGATGAAATTGTTAAAGATTCGGCAGCGACGAGCCGTGCTAGTCGTGGCGAGTCCCGACTTCTCATTCAAGGATCTGAAGGCATTAAAATCCCCAGTTAACAACCACGGCAGAGAGATCGTGGAGCTGAAGGTAATGAGGGAATTCCACAGACTCGGCTGCAGCTGATAATTAGGAGAAGCATAGATTGCGGTAAGCAGGAAACTCGAGAGATTGGCGGAAGTAATCTTAGCCGTGAGATGCTGAAAGCAAGCAGAGGTGATCTCCACGTCAAAAGCTTTCTTGTCCCAGCACAACCAAATTCCACCACTTCTACCGTTCGCATCAACTCGAGCAATGTCCGGGTATCCAAGCTTCTCGCAGACCAGGTCGGCAGTCGTGCCACTAATTTGGGGCTCCAGAAGAATGAGGATGTCTGGCTTGTGCTGATTGGTAAGAAGCTTCAGTGCTCGAAGAAAAGCCCTGCTGCCTGCACCGCCCACATTCCAGGACATGATATTAAAATTGGGTGTATCAACCATAACAAAAAAACAGCAAAGAAAGCGAGGGAAGGAGAAGGAGAAAAGAGAGGCGGTCAGGGATCCTTCGCTAGAGTGTTGCTATCCGAGCTGGGCATCCGCGTAGCGCCGGTCGGAGCGGTGGTCTCCGTCGGGACTTTTTCGTGGGCCGTTGATTGGCTCCTCGTAGTCAAGCTCCAGGCTTCAATTTCTTGGAGGGTTAAAGAGACAAGTTTGTCTCGTGGTTTATTGTTCTTGTCTTTCTTGGGTGACCAAATCTGCAAAGCCTTGGTCGTCGTTGCCACCGAGATCCCCTGCTTGGTTTGACCAGATGGGTTCCTCTTCTTTTTGATGCGCAGACTGGAAAGGGGTGCATCAGGGTCAAATTTCCGCTGGGGAGGGGGCTCAGGGCAAGGGACGTCAACAATAGTAACTGATTTTCCATCCGGCCCGTAAACTGTTCGGGTCTTGATTCCTTCTAGGCTTGGCCCGCTTCCGGAAGCTTTGTTTGTTTTGGTGGGCATCTCACTTTGTGCATAAGAGGATGAAGGATCCAAAGAGAGGAGTCCAGCAGAAGCTTGTGGGCCAGGCCCCAAAAGGCCTTTTTCATTTAATTGGCGTGAAGGGGATGGGGAGTTCTGACTTGGGCTAGCCGTTGGAGCTGGGGCTGGCGTGCTCATCGTAGCCTTCTTTTTCTTCTCTGTTTTTTCCATATTTGGCATTCCGATTGAAGAGGTTTCCGTGTGATTAAAGGCCCTTCGTCGCCAATAAATCACAAAGGAGCTTGTGAGCGATTTTTTAAACAGTATATAGGGCAATTAAAGGCCCTTCGTCGCCAATTAATGAGAGTTTAAATGATGATATGAACACTTGTAAGGCTGTACCCATTCCGGACCTGCCTCGTTGTCATTCCTACATGTAACTAAACCAGTCAAAATAAGGTGGCCGTGGACCAAAGACCGCCATAATGAGGTATATGAAGAATGATAGGAACATCATAGCTTCCTTTCCCAGCTCCCACCCATAAAATGAAACATCAAGCTTCCTTGCGGAAGTCAGGAAGAAACCGTATGCTGAGAATTTAGTTGAAGAATGAAATGCAGACAGAGAGCTTCTGCGCACCATAGTTATGCAGCGCAAAACAAAACTCTCGATCAGCACTGGCTAAGAGCCACAGAATTCATCGTGTTTACGACCCTGCAGCTGCTGAACAACTATGAACGTGTTGCAATTAAGCAGCAGAAAACCAGAGGGCTAACCACAGGGTGCTAAGTGAAGCCAGAGACGAATTGCGAGCAAGAGTTACAAAACTTGGCATTTCTCGCATTACACAATTCACAATTGTAATATGCAAATTGCAACACATTTCATACAGATGCTGCTAGTTGTGACATTCGGTTAAGAATCGAGAAAAAAGAATCCGCGGGAATCACATAAGAAATCTGAATGCCTCAATTCTTTTCTGGAATAAATACCAATAAGTAGTACTGCTTGGCTGACTGGTTTACTGTTTGACATGAAACTTTATATGTACCCAAAGTTAACAATCCACACTTCTGGGATGTGACAAATGCTCGTTCAGCCATGCAGTAAGCAAATAGAGGCACAATTAACAATTACTGAGCGCCCACCAACAGTTTTTTTCTTTTCCTGCGTAACAGCAAAGACATAACATTCCACAGCTGCAAACTGACAATCAACAAATGACCAGAAGTAAAACTAGAAGCAACGAGATTCCTGCTACACTAGTGGAGGATATATCTTTGCTTGCTGGCGAACCCTCTTCTTATACTCAGTAGGGTCCTGCAACAGAACCAACTAGGGTGTAAACACAAAGGAAAGCTAGCACACGACCTAGAGATGGTACAAAGGTTTAACATAAGAAAAATGCTTGGTTTAACTCGAGGGAAAATGCTTAGACCTGAATGAAGAGATGATAGCCTTCAGTTTGTGCAGGGTCAGCAGGGTTAGGGGCGTCCAGCAAATCCTGGATCCCAACTAGAATTTGCTTCACTGTAATAGCTGGTCTCCACCCCTACATTAACACATGTCGGGGGATTTGAGAACAGAGAATTATGTCATAACAGGTATATATATCAAGAAACAAGATGACTGAGCTGCAACATGGACACCGCAACCCAAAGAAACTTACACTGTCCTCATTAAGGATGGACAAACAGACAGTTCCTGATGGGTAAACATTAGGGTGGAAGAAACCTTGAGGAAATTTGCACTTCGGTGGCTTGCTAGGATAATCTTCACTGAAGTTGAGAGTGAGTGGGAAATATCCACCCTCCCAGTCAGTCTACAGTAGGATAAAAAAAAAAGTGAGTCCAAGACCCAACTCAGCTACATCAATATGAAACAATCAAATGCACCTACAACCTAACATAACTAACAGAACACCATACAGACAGAGACCACTAATACAAGCAGCTAAATGTGCAGGACAGAAAAGCGACTTGCCTAGTTTAAAGTTTAAACAAACAGATTAAAAAGAAGAAAAACAATCTTTCACGACTTCGACAGTCCAGCTGCTAAAATTCAAACAATGATGCGACGAAAGTAAATATTGTTTATCTCGTCCATTCAAAACTTCAGTTCAGTTTGTCACTGGTGCAAGTTCCACCAGCAAATACCATTTACCAACCACAAAACAATACACAAAGGGTATAACAACCTGAAGTAAATATCCAATAAGGCCCTCATGAACACAAAGCTTGTATGAAAGAAATTAGAAAATAGCTCTGCTAACTAGTGAAGCAAGTGTCCAATAAGCCGTCAATCATTCTCAAGCAGTATTACCCCCGATCACAAGTAGTCTTATCGACTTTATAATTGAAGTATGTCATGTTACTCCTAGAGACAGTAGCCACTAGCTCAATAAATGAAGAAAGAACCTTAAAACTTAATAGGGCATAGTGTCAAAAGCTATTACATGCCAACAATTACACACAGATTCAGCAGGAAGTTCTGAATCCAATGTTCCAGTTCACCAGAGCAATTCGAAACAAGAACAAGCAGCCCCTGATAGCATGTGGAAGTGGAAGATAGCGCCAATGGAACAAAACACAGTCCAAATTTACAGAGATGATTTGAGAAGCTATTCTAATAAATTAGGCATTTAAACAGAGAAAAAAGACGAAACCGAAACTTACCCCAGCCTTCCCAGGGATAGTGCAATGCCACACCATCAAATTCACAGTTCCGTCCTGCAGAGTTTCTGGCTTCGCAACAAAACCCTAAAAAATTCACAAGCTAAAAGAACTTCAATTCTCATATTGCAATCCACACCATAAAAGTCCAGACACATAACATAAAGTCATTAACCACCCTGGAAGACCGAATCTTCCATTAACCATTCAACATGTTACTGAAAAAAAAATTGAGAACAGCAAGTAGCTTTACGAACATGAGGATGGTTTTTGCGCCAAGACTTCCGCTCCTCCGCCAGACGACCGCGGGCGATACCGCCGGACATTGCTGCTTTTGCCGCTGCTGCTCGGGAACCGGAGAATCTGAGAGGAGGAAGATGAGAGAAACTGCTTTTTCCCTCTCCGCAAGTTAGCCGAGGATCGGAGCGACGGAAAAACAGAAGTGAGAGAAAGGATGCGAAACTGAGTCCACTCCGCGTTTAAATTCCGTTTCATCGCCCAATCAGGTACAGGCGTTACATTCTTGCTATCGTGCACTCGACCAGTCTTCGGGGGAAAGTCAAGCGGTTGTACGGTTCAGATCGTGTTTGGAGGTGGGTCCCACCATTCGTTTTATCTGGTCCGCGTTTATCACTTGGCATTGGGCTTCGGTGCAGCCCAATAGACGAGGTCCCGCCGCCACCAACCAAACGGACAAGCGTTTTCAAGTGATATTTTTTTTTCTAGACTGGCGTGAAATGGACGCTAGGGAATATGGTTAAGGAAAGTAGTGATGGCAATGGGATAGATCGGTTGGGCGGATAGTACATATTCGTTAACCTAATTAAAAAGGTTTGAGTTTTATTCATATTCATACTTACATTAGAAATGGGTGAAAATTTAAAATTATGTTCATATCCGTTCGAGTTTCGAATATTCACGGTTATTAATAGGTAATAATTTCTCTTTATAACTTCCACTAATATGTTAACATTTACTCGTATTCTCACGTTACATAAGAGGAAATGTACGACAATAATGCACTTGAATACAGAAAAATAATTAAAACAACACAATTTCATAAAAATACTATATTTATATGCTTAATACAAAATATGTTGGAGAAAAATAACGATTATTTCTAGACAAAATACTAGGGTTGCAAATGAGCCGAGCTGCTCGCGAGCGTCTAGGCGTTCAACTCGAGAAAAACTTGTTCGAAACTCGACTCGTTTATTAACGGGCCGAGCTTGAGCTAAACCTTCTGCAGTTCGCGGAGCTCGAGAGCTAGCTCGACTCGGTGGTTTGTTGAGCTCAACTCGTGAGCTGGATCGTTTAGAGTTAATGAGATGTCTCGACTCTCAACATTGTGGCAAGAGAGCCAACTCGATTATAGCGCCCTATTTTGGCCGAAGCCTTCTCTCTCCTTTTTTTTCTCTCTGCCTTCTCTCTTAACAAAAGGCTCACTTCCAGGCAGTTGTGGGGGCTGCCCCGGCGCTAGGGATGGCAATGGGTCGGGTCGGGGGCGGATAGTGCATATCCGTTACCCTACCCAAAGTAGTTCAGGTTTTACCCATACCCATACTCACATGTGAAATTGGTAGAAAATCAAAACCATGCCCATACCCGTTCGGGTTTCGGGTATCCACGGTTATCCATGGGTAATCATTTCTCTTCATAACTTCAACCAATATGTTAACATTCACACGAATTCTCACATTACGTAAGAGGAAAAGTACGACAAGAATTCACTAGAATGAAGAAAATTAATTAAAACAACACAATTTCATGAAAATATTATACTTATATGCTAAATATAAAATAAGTTAGAGAAAAATAATGATTATATCTAGAGAAAATACATATGCATTTGTATAATCGGGCAGGTTCGGGTTGGATAGTGAGAAATCCATGCCCACCCACTACCCACAATATTCGGGTTCGGGTTTTACCCGTACCCACTAAATGTCTTTCGGGTTCGGGTTTTATCCTACCCGATTAGGCCGGATTCGGGTGGATATCCACGGTTACGGATATTTTTGCCATCCCTACCCGGCGCTTCTCCGGCGGCCGGCGGCAGCCCTCCGCCCCCATTTTTCATTTTGTTTCTTTGTTCTCTCTTCTCTCCATCTCAGTTATCGTCTAGCCTCGTTTCTCCTTGTGTTTTTACTGTCTTTATGGGTAGATCTGTTTTTTTTTTCCTGTTTCCAGCTTTGTATTGACTTCTCTGCTCCGATCAGTGCTTGTTCCTGCCCTCCGCTGGGCCTCCTCCCTCCCCTGGTGTGGTTCGAGGTCTTTGGCCTCTGATCTGTCTTCAGATTTGGAGATGTTTCGGATCTAAGAGCAAAGGAGGCTAGATTTCTTTTGATCTAGCTGGTTTTCTCCTCTTCCTTTATGTTGTCTACCTCCTTGCTTCATCATGCAGGTCTTGATGTTTCGGAGATGTGCCTCTTGGCTTGGACTCGGCTGGAGAGCTTTGAAGACCGAAGTTTCTTCCCTCTAGAATGGTCGTCGGCCGACCGATTTTTTGATGGTGTGCGTTTGGGTGGTGCGTCGCCGTGTTTCCATCATCGATCGGCTCGGGGAGGATTCGGGGTGGAGGTTCTCTTCGTCCCATTTCCTTTCTTCTGAGGTCTTGGTGGCGGCGTTGGTGTGCTGGTGGGAGCGGCAGCCAAGGTTTCTGCCAGCGGCGGCGGGGTTCCATAGGGACAATGGGGTAGATAGGGTTTGGGTGGGTTGTAATTGGGCTTGGGTCTCTCGGCTCCTTGTCGCGAGCTAATTCGGGAAGTAAATTACCCGAAGTAGCTATCCATCATCTTTTTAGTTAAGAGGGCACTAGGAGCATGTGCGTTGACTACACAATGCTGAACAATGTTTACCCCATCCACCCATACCCTCTCATGAGGATGGACCAACTAGCGGATGCCACTTCAAATCACACAACTTTTTCATTTCTAGATATGTTTTATGGATAGCAACAAATACCAATGAGCCGCAAAAATGACGTTCATGATGCCATTCAGGAATTTCTGCTTTCTAGGCATGCCTTTTTGCTTGAAAAACACTGGCGCCATTTATCAACGACTCACCGACTCTTTCTTCGAGACGCCAATAGGGAGGAACATGAAGCATACGCCGATGACCACATTGTCAAGACCAAAGAAGGACACTCCCATGTCGAGGATCTTCGCGAGACACTAGAGGAGTTGTGCAAGAACAACTTGCGGCTAAATCTGTTAAAGTCTGTGTTCATCACAGAGGCAAGAAGGTTATTGGGTTTCATGATAACCCAGATAGGGATAAAAGGAGATCCGAAGCATATCAATATCGTGCAAAAGCTCTGTGTCTCCTAAAACATGTTTGAAGTGCAAGCGCCGCAAGAAAGATAACAGCGCTTGGAAGATTCATTCAACGAGCAACAGAAAAATGTGCTTCGTTTTTCCAAACTCTTAAAAAGAGTCAAATTCTAGTGGAACGCCACCTATGGTGCTGCGTTCGAGGAATTGAAATCTCACCTTGTATCACCTCTAGTCCTAGTTACGTCGAAATACAATGAAAATAGTTTCTATACATAGATGTGTCAGTGTGAGAGTTGAGGGCAGTCCTTGTCTCCAAACATGACAACAGTTAAAGACCCATATATTACACATCACGAACATTATTATGCCTAGAGACGTGCTACCTGCCAATCAAGCAATTTGCTCTAGAACTCGTGAATGCATCGTAAAAGCTAAACCCGTACTTCCAGGCTCATGAGGTAGTCGTTCTCACCAATCTCCCAGTCAAATACATTTTAAGCTCCATGGAAGTATCTAGGGCTGGAAGTTTGGTACCGGTATTTGAGATATACCGAATACCGTACCGAATTTGTCTATATTTGGTATTACCGAATACACGTATTATTTCTTGGGATTGGGATTCAATTGTTATTCGGTATTAGGGATTACGGGATCGGAATCGGTATATACTGAAATACCGAACAATACCGTAATATAAGCTAGTGTGTATTTTATCCTCTCAACTAGACTCTCTCATTCACTACTACACTACCCTCAACCACCAATCTATTGTTATTTTCATAACACCAAAAAGCAAACACTAGTATTAGTCTTCTCTCAACCTCCAATTAGTCAGATTAAATATTACCAATGAAAAAAACTCGAGATGTCACCTCTACTCCATTCTCCTTATCCATATCCTAGCTCTAGTCAAACTCAAAACTCTTTGTTTAGTCTCTATGTCCTATATTAAACAATCAAATCTAATTTATATATTTAATTATGAATTTTAAAGGTAATTAATTTCGTATTCGATAATACCGATTGGGATACCGAAGTACCGATTGGGATACCGAAATATTTAGGGATTGGGATTGGGATACCAAAGTTATTTAGGGATTGGGATTGGGATTGGGATTGATTCTAGGGGTTTAATTCGGTATTCGGGATTTTGGTATTTGGTATTGGGATACCGATACCGTACCGATTTCCACCCCTAGAAGTATCCAACAGGCTTGTCAAGTGGGCTATCGAACTATCCGAGCACAACATCCAATACGCTCCACGACCCACCATTAAGGGGCAAGTGCTAGCCTATTTTCATAGTAGATGGAATTGTACTCGACACCCAGGCAGACCGAATGCGGGAAGTTTATGTAGATGGTGCAGCAAGCAAACACAGTACATGGGCAGGAATCGTCATACAAAGTTCGTTAGGCACAATTCATGAAGTCGCGCTTTGATCCAAGGAGCTAAAGACGAACAACCCGGCAAAATACGAAGCTGTTTTGGCAGGATTTCGAGGGTGAACGAGTTAAGAGCAAGAATGATATAGGTAATATCAAACTCATCCTTAGTGGTAAATAAGTTAAATAGTGTGTTTGATGCCAAAGAGTCGACATACATTTTCCATGTTAAAGAGACAACTTTGGAGTTCCAAGTTGTCACCTACAAGGCTATAACCATGTCTTGCCAGAACAAAACATTCACACAAATGCTCTTTCAAAGTTAGCTATCGCAACAAACTTCGAAGAAGCTAAACTATTCTTAGTACAAAAGGAGGCCACGAGTGTTGGCGAACCAAAAATAAACACAACGCAAATGCCCGATAAAGTTGACTGGCGCACAACCATCAAAGAATATCTCAACAACGGGACGGTGCTCGACGACCTAAAAGAGTCATGGGCGCTAAGACAAAAGGCGGCCATGTGTACACAAATAGGTCAAGAGCTTTTCATAAATGATCGCACGTTGGGGTATACCTTAAGTGCCTCGGTACATAAGAATCTCAACCAATGGTAAGAGAGCTACATGAGGGCATATGTGATATGCACAACAGGGCAAGAAGCCTAAAACGAACAATTGTGCTCCAATAATACTATTGTCTACGAATAAAAAGGGATACCAAACCATCATGGAAAGATGTCACAACTATCAACTCCATGCACGTCAACACCTCATACCAACGATATTACTCAGTCAAACGTAAGTTTGTGGCCATTCGTTTTATGAGGATTGGACTTGTTGGAATCCTTCCCAACGGCCAAGGGCAAGCATAAATACATCGTCGCCGTTGTGGACTACTACACAAAATGGGCTGAGGCAGAACCACTGATGTCCATAACATTGTAGTAGATGATATGTTTCATAACTCTAAATATATTAAACCGGTTAGACGTTCCATAGTCTGTGTATTTGATCACAGAAAGTAGTTTGATTGCGCGGAAGTAATTGATCTATGAGACCAAGTGGGAGAAAATAGCGCGTTTTGCGTCTGTCGCATACCCACAAGATAACGACCTTCATACCTGCCTAGGCCAAGCAATGTCAATTAGTCAGAAGAGGTCCACAACATTTTATGGTCCTATCGCACAACCTACAAGGTCGCGACAGGAGAAACTCCTTTCGCCTTCATCTATGGCACATATGCAGTCATACCATTGAGACCAGTGAGCCAACGTACAGAATCCAGCTATACAACAAAACAGAAAATGACGAGGCCAGGCAAATAGACTTTGAACTGGCGCACGAGCACAAAGAAATGGCAAGCATCTACCTAATAGCCCTTAGAGATCAAGTTTTGAGGCACAACTTCCATCCAACACAATCTCATGGCAAGCTCACCTCTACAAGGGAGGGCCGTACCAAATGTGTGAAGTGTTGGGCGCCAACACATTCAAGTTATCCGAAATGGGCGACCCTAAAACCCCACAAACTTGGAACACGCAGAATCTCTGAAAATATATACCGACCTCTCAATTGTAATTGTAATTGGGTGCAATATGTAGATAGAAAGGATCATGCATCAACGCTTACGTCGGCATCACCAAAACACAACCATTACCAAAGGGACAAAAGAAAGCAATGATAATACGATGTTGGACTACTCTCATCCAACACTAGATGACATCACTTCGAGTATCCAGTATCCTAAAATTGATGCCAACAATTTTGAAATCCCATCTTGGGTTTTAAACATGATCAGTCATAATCATATGTTTAGAGGATTTCCACATGAGAGTCCTCGTGCTCACATCAAGAAGTTCATCATGTTGGCTTGTAACACCAAAATAAATAATGTTCCAGCGGACTTTCAAAACATGAGGCTATTCCCTTTCACTTTAAAATGAGTTGTCCTTGATTCGTGTTAGATTATACACTTTTACTCCCCCTTTAACTTGCAAAGTTTGATATGTTTGCACCGTCCTTGGAGCTATTTTATCCGATGTTTGTTCGTGTTTTGTCATGTTTCAGACCTAAGTAGGTAATCTTGCCATCGAGATTGAAAGTCGGACGAAAGAGGGCGAAAATAGAGAAAAATGGTTGAAAGTGCAGCGATCACAGTTGCGGAGAAATTGTCACGTACGAAGACCGTGATGTCAACGCTCCAAACATGAAGATCGCATGGTTGTAGGAGAATTCTTGCAGCTCGTGGACAGTGTCAAGATCACGGTCTCCTAACTGTGATATCAACAAGCAGCCCATGAAATTCGTTAGTGAAACGACAACTTAATCTCTTTGCGCAAAAGCTGGTTGATTCTCCATCTCTCGATAACATCGATCAGTGAGAGCCGAGTCTGGATTCCGTTGGGGTAAATCACCGGAACTTCGGCTGAATTTCCACCATTGACGTCGACGGTTGACCGGAGGTAGCAGAGGAAATCGACGTCGTGAAGGTAAAATAATTAAAATTGAAATTATGAGTTTTTATGATTTAACGAGGGGCAATTGATAATTTTACAACACATTAAACAACCATTTAACAAAAAATTGGACAAAAGGATATGTTCGTTATGTTTTAATAGTATAAGGTTATGTTTGTGCAAAAAACTTGATAGAGGGAGACATTTGTTAATTTGCAATAGTAAAGTGGTACAAAATTCTGTTAACCCTTTTTATAGCTCAGGTTCATATACAAGACCCAAAGTTTTTGTAGGCCTGCAAAACTCTGATCTATGGCAGATGGGGCTCCAAATCTGATGGCTATGCAAGAGGAGGGGTATCTTTGGCAAAAAAAAACATGCCTTGATCCTATGCGGCTGAGTGCATTTTATGACGAGTGTTCCCTATTCTCTTTCCTCATCTTAACGCGAATTTCCAAGCGACTATTAAGGCATTTTTCAAATCTCTAACGAAAAATCAACGGATCATAGCACATTTATTTTTGATTAGATTTCAAAATTTTTGCATAGAAAAATTAGTTTTTTGTTCTCTACGAAATGATATCCATTTTTATATTTTTTTTTGAAGAATTTCAGGTCATCATATCACTGTCATACCACAAACAGTGATATGATGACATGCCACTGATATGATTGATATCATAGTGATAATAAAATAATATCACACTGATATGATTGACACCGTCACTATATCATAGTGATATTAATATCATGATTATAGTGATAATATCATGATATGATATGACACTTATATGTTTGATATTATCAGTATGATATAGTGATATTATCAATCATATCATAGTGATAATATCATGACCTGACACTGATATGATTGATACGACAATGATATATGCAAATATTTTAAATTCCAAGTTAAAACAAATGCGCTATGATCGGATTAAGGAAAATTGGAGATTAAAAAAAAAAAATTTAACTGGTCAGTTGCCTCCCTTCTCCCCTCTGTTTTTTTGCGTCAGAAAAAAGGAAAAGGAGCACACAAAATTACCACTATGCCCTATAATTTTTGTATAGAACTAATATGAGTCACTAGATTGCATTAAAATGGACAGCGAGGCCTGAGAGCATGTAGGACCCGGAGAGACAAGTGCAAATTTTGCAGGGCATTTTGGGGAAGGGCTGGCTGGTTGGTTCCCACTTCCCACAGAAGTCAGAACTCCATTTGTGACCATTTTGCAATTTAACAAACCCACACAACACTTGCTGCCTGCTCTCGCTCTGCGACACTGAAACAATTTCTCCATTTCATTTCACGTTAGAGGAAAGAAAACTGATGGAATGGAACAGTCTCTTTCCTTGTGTCTTTCTTTCTCCATATATATTTGTTGCTTTCTTTCTCTTTCTGGCGCCATTGTCATTACTAAATTGTCCAGTGACACTAGTCGCTCTTCTTCACTCTCTCTTCAGTAGCGCATCAGTACTCAGTAGTCAGCAATGGAGCAGCATCCAAGAAAAAAAGCAACCAAAATTAATGGCAGTACCAATGTCAATCAATTTCCATGATTTAATTGACTGATTTCCAAGAACGAAACTAATTCGCTCTGCGTCTTCTCCTTAGTTGTTACTCATTTCTTCTCTCTCTCTCTCTCTCCCGCTCTTCGTCTGACCTTCGCCACCTCGATTCCCGCACCGCGCCAGATTCGTCGTCGATCCTTTCCTCCCTCTCTCCGGCCGTCGCGCTGATGGAGCCGGCGGCGGAGATATGCAGCGTCAAGGTAGCACTTCACGTTCGTCCGCTGGTTCCGGACGAGCGTGCTCAAGGTTGCCGGGAATGCGTAGCCGTCGTCCCGGGGAAGCCTCAGGTAACCAACCTTCTGCTCAGTTCTTGTAATTCCTTGATATTCTGTCTCACATTTCTGATCTTGTTGACTGTGGAACGAGATGTATGGGGGGATTTTAGTTGAAAGAGTTGGATGGAGAAATTTTGGTTATAAGTTGGAGTTTAGCTCAAAATAGTATATACTACGAGTTTAGCAATTCCAAGGTACTAGTGTGCTTGGTTGGCTACTGTTTCTTGACACTATTGGCACTGTTTGGGTTTGGCACTTTGGCTATGGCGTAGGTACAAATCGGTGGCTCGCATTCGTTTACATTTGATCATGTCTACGGTAGTGGTGGTTCATCGCCATCCGCCATGTACGAGGAATGCGTTGCTCCATTGGTCGATGGATTGTTTCAAGGGTACAATGCTACTGTGCTCGTCTATGGGCAGGTAATAATGCAGTCTCTTTCCAGGCTGAGAGCGACATTCACTTGGAATCGCTTTCTCTCTGTTGCATTTGACCATTGGTTCTGAACTGATGCAGACAGGATCCGGGAAGACTTATACAATGGGTACGGGAGCTAGAGATGGTAGCGAGAGTGGACTGATTCCTCAAGTCATGAATGCACTGTTCCACAAGATTGAGACGGCAAAGCATCAGACTGATTTCCAGTTGCATGTGTCTTTCATTGAGGTAATTTCAGATTTATGGGAGACATTGTTTGTGGCGGAGGGAACTTGGGAGTAAGCAGGAATAGTCTAGCAGATGGATATTATGTTTTTGAACCGTAACCTCATTACAGTCTTTCTATTTCGGAAATGTCATACGAAGAGTGATAATCTCATTATAATCTGTACATCTCCTTGGGAAACAAGTTATATATTCTTCTGGTAAGCAAACAGTAATTTAACTAAAAAAATGGATGCTTGAAGGTTCTCAATGAAGAAGTGAGAGACCTGCTGGATTCTGTCTATGTGGGTAAATCTATGGCTATCAATACTGGGAAGGTGGCAGTGGCTGGGAAGCGTACGATACAAATTCGCGAGTCCACAAGTGGGGTTATAACATTGGCAGGTTCAACTGAAGTAGCTGTTAGCTCATTGGAGGAAATATCTGCTTGCTTGGAGCAGGGATCATTAAGCAGGTCCACAGGAAGTACAAACATGAACAATCAGTCTAGGTAATGTAGGCTTTTTCTTATGTTCTGTTATTGTTTTGTTCAAGATGTGTGTTTTCATGCTTGGCAATCTAAGCAAACAGAAATATTCATATTGGTAAACTTAGTATCAAATGATAGAGAAGGCTTTACCCGGAAACTCGTATTGTGGGAAAAAAAAAAACAATTTAATGCTTGAGGGAGCAAATCTGGTCTGAGTTCAAACCAACTGCAATTTTCTGCGTTACTAGGTTAATTGATGAGCTGGGTGCTCTTTCATGATTATGAAATAGCAGGGAGAACTAATTTTTTCTGGTCGCATTCTGCATGTTTGTTTGTAAAAGTCGGTCACATGCCATCTTCACAATCACATTAGAGCAGATGCGTAAACTCCATTCAGATTGTCCTGAAACCCCAGATGAAGATATGGGTGAAGAATTCTTCAGTGCAAAGCTCCATTTGGTTGATCTAGCTGGATCCGAAAGAGCAAAACGAACTGGTTCTGATGGTCTTCGTTGGAAGGAAGGTCGGTCTCATTAGTTGCTTCAACTCAATCATCTGGGCAAAGATTGCAATATCCATAATGTTTGTGTTTCTGCACAGGCATTCACATAAATAAGGGACTTCTTGCCCTTGGTAATGTCATCAGTGCTTTAGGAGATGAAAAAAGGCGAAAAGGAAGTCTACATGTTCCCTATCGAGATAGTAAACTTACTCGACTCTTGCAGGTTTTGAATTTTTTAACCTTTGTAATTTTGTTTCTCTAAGACATTATCTGTCATATTGGTTGAAATTTTGTTGACCTTGGTGAATTCATCCGCCATCATCTGAGTTTTGTAAGCATTCGACATATCAACTTTATCAGGACTTCAAATTTGATTTACTTAAAAAATTGTTGGGCACAGAATGTGAACTCATTACTCTGGATGCAGGACTAGTAACGTAAAGATATTGCTAGTTCAGATATAAACATTTTCTTTGGAGACGAAGGCTGGTATAACCATATGGGTCTTCTTGCTCATTCAGATCCCTTGGAGCAATAGTTATGTCACATAGTGTAGGAACTGGGACCATAACAATGACGGGTTCATGCAGTCTTGATCTAGTACCATGATAACATAATGATTATGTCAGAAGATATATCTTTGGATGATCGGTTTATTTTTCTTGTGCTCCTAAATTTACAATATTGTCTCAGAGACTATTTTTTCCTTTCCGATACTGTTGGTCCAATCAACTGTTTCCTTGCTCCCTTTTCTGACCTCGTTTCAGTCACTTTCCGACAAACTTTCCTCTCATTTATAATGTGCAGGATTCACTTGGAGGAAACAGCAAAACAGTTATGATAGGTAACCAGATCAGATTCTCACGTTATTCTGTTTTCCCCCGCAGTGATATTGGAAGTGGCTACTTTGCTGCTATCCTAGCATACATTTCCCATACCATGGACATCATATCGGTTATTCTTTCTTATTATTTTTTTGCTTACTTCTTCCAGCTTGCATTAGTCCTGCTGACATTAATGCTGATGAAACTCTTAACACTCTCAAATATGCAAATCGGGCCCGTAATATTCAAAATAAGCCTATTGTAAGTTTTCACCGGTTGCGACTTAGCTATTCACCTTGTAATTCATTCTGCATGATGCCTGATACTTATCAATATGGGTTCTGAAACTTGAACTGCGGAGGGTCTTCATATTTGTTATGCAGGTCAATAAAGATTTAATATCAAATGAGATGCAATCTATGCGGCAGCAGCTAAAGTTGTTACAGGAAGAACTTTGTGCTCGCGGAGGAGGTCCTCCTTCAGATGAGGTTCAGGTATATGCTTGTGCATATCTTAATTGAATGCACATTAGTTGAGTTCAGGATAAGGGCCATTTCGACAGCCATAATCAGGCTGCTGGTTTCCGCAGGTCCTTAGAGACAGGATTTCTTTTTTAGAAGCTAGCAATGAAGCCCTTTCTCAAGAGCTTCATGTGTACCGGAGCAGATGTGCTAATGTACAGCAGTGGGAAATTGATGATCCGGTAATGGTGACCACAATTCAAACATTTTCTGTTCTGGTTCTTACCTTTTGAATAGTCTGAAATAATTTCTGGGTAATTCTTAATCGAATCCCTCGAGGTGATTGATCACGAATAACGTTGAGTGTTCATCTGGAGAAATTCTTGTCTCGGGTTGAATGTATCATGTTTGACTAATGTTAACTATTGCATCGAGATTTGGGTTTGTGGTCACTCCTTTTCCAGTGTCAGATTTACTTTAAACCTCAGTGTACCTGCTACAGTGCTACTATTACAATCCCTATGTTGGTCTAGTAAGCATGCTTATATAAATACAAGATGCTACTTTTGGTTGTTGGACCAGGGACCAATTTGTTTCTATTTTGCAGGAATGCCATCCTTGTGGAAAACTTGATGGACATAAGTTGAGCTTCCAGAGTATGGATTCCTCTGATTGTCAAATGGATGAATCAATATCAGGTTTGTTCGATTGTCTTCTACTTTAATCCGAAAATTCAAGAAGGAAGATAAAGTAGCAGGAGTTTGCAGGAACTTTATTATGCTACACACTACCGACTATTCTTCTCCTTTTTGTCCATGTCACTTTGATTTATCTTGCCTGGAATCTGTAGGAGAAAGGTCTACTGAAATTGATGAGGCGGCAACAGAGTGGGAGCATGCAATTCGGAAGAGGTGCATGAGCAAGGAACTGAATGGGCTAAATCGACTGTTGGAGCGAAAGGAGGTTGGTATTGGTTTACGAGCATCATAAGAAGCGACAATGTATTTAAAGTGATTTAGGCATTCCAAAAAAGTTCTGGTCTGGTCACTGGATTTAAGTTTTTTCTTCACCAAGTACCTCACATGACTTCCCTTGATAGGCTCTTCGTTCACCAAATTAAACTCCTTAAAGAAGGCTATAGTATAAGTTCCCTATAGTTGAGGATAGCTATGCTTGTCAGCTGTTTGACTTGCGCATATTTCTGTCATGCAGTCTGAGATGGAACTTTTTGGAGGGTTTGACATTGAAGCTCTAGAGCAACACTTAAATAAGAAAATTGCGGAACTTGAAGATGAGAAAAAGGTCATGCAGATTGAGAATCTTGCTGCGGGGTTAGGAGAAAAATCTCACAAATTACTTGATGTTCATGAACAGAAAATAAAAATGCTTGAGGCACAGGTACGTGGGTTGTCTTCTGATCATATTAGTCTTGAAATAAGCTGCTGTCATGCTAGCTGTTTATGTTAAACCTATTTGCTCTGTCGAATTCAGATATTATATTTTAGAAGCAAACCAGAGAGCTATGTCGAAATTTTAAAACAAAAGCAAAAGAGTGATGAGGCAGCAATCAGGCTGCAAACTGAAATACAGTATATGAAGGCAGAAAAGGTTCACTTTTATTCCTCTGATCAATTTAGTTTACATCAGTAAACTCTGTCTTGGTAGCTCTTCACCTGTCCAATTGGGTCATTGTAGGTGCAATTGCAGCAAAATATTAAACAAGAAGCTGAACAATTTCGGCACTGGAAGGCCTCCCAACAGAAAGAACTGCTGCAGGTACTTCACCTTCTCCCTAGTTTGCTCCAAATGGTCTTTACCTTTGCGTATAATAAACTGGGTGGCGGTCATATTAGAAATTTTGAACCAGATACTCTTGTTGTTGCAAGATCATTCTCCTGATATGAACCATTTGGATGAGCAGTCAATCATTATAGTCCAGAAGAACTATTCATAATTCTTTTGCCTCTAAACCTATTGGCAAGGAATAAAGGACACATTAATATTGTTCAGGTTCTCCAAAGGAAGACGGAAGAAGCTGCCTTAGCTACGCAAAAGTTAAAGGAGTTGTTGTCGGAATCCCTAAAACCTCCAGCTGGTAGGAACTTTGGTAAACTTTTTTCCCCTTCAATCTACTTGTATTCATGTACTCGGTGGACTGATTATTTTCCTCCGTCTCTTGCAGCTGTTTTAAACAGGCATGAATCATTTGGACAGGTAAGTTTACAAGGTTGAGGAAGTTCCTTCAGTGAAATGCATGCTGCAACCTATATTCTTCTCTTCCTTTAGATTTTAGTATACGATCTCCGCGTGTGTTGATGAAAATAATTAAATAATAATGTGAATTGCTCACTTTCACCATTCAAGGTTTGATGTTTGATGGTGATGCTCCACTGCTGGAAACTAATTTGTTATGGTATTTGATCTTCGCTTTGTGTTCTTAGGGCAATGAAATGCAACGTTTGCTTGATCACAAATTAGAAGTGATGGTGAAAATGCATGAAGTTCGTTGTCAACATGAGAAGCAGGGAAAAGTGTATGTGATTGGCCCATCTGCCCTCTAGTAATCTATTGTATACTTTTTGCTGTACTTGGATTGTTGTAAGAAGTTCAATCCATTTTTCAGGCATGCTGAACTGGCAGAAGAACTGGGCTTGGAAAAAATGAATCAGCTTTCTCCTGATGTGCAGAGTCCAGGAAAAGCAGATCATAGGCATCCTAGGTGAAATTGGTTATTTGATGTTATGACATAGTTTTCCTTTCATGGGAACAATTCATAGTAATTTGATAGCATCCATGCGTTTTGGTCCTGCTATTGCTGGATTTGCTAACATGCTTTTTAAATACTTTCTGGTTCATTGACTTCGTTCAATTAGTTCGGCGTTGATGTCACCAAGTGAAAAATTGGAGCGAATAGCTTTCCTGGGCGATATGTTGACCCTATCTTCAAATGTGCTCACTGCAATGTCTGCACAACTTTCTGAAGCAGAAGAAAAGGAGCAAGCCTCCATTAGTTGTGGACATTGGAGCCAATTGTGCTCCCTGGCAGAAGCCAAGAACCTTCTGCAATATACGTTCAATGCTGCTGTGGATGCAAGGTGACCTCTATTCCTAATAGTAGTTTTCCTCATCTGCCTTTTGCTTTCCCCACTGGTCTGGACCAGGTTTTCCCTTCCTTTTGGGGCAAATTTGCTTAGCCATATAACCAATCAATTGTGCAACTAGTTACTTTACGTATAGCCAAAATCAGAGCTGCGCATACTTATCACTGTTTCCGGAAAACCAGTAACCGGTTAACCACCCTGTTGCTGACTGCAGTAAAATAATTCTATTTCTAGGATTACTTTCTCATACATGGATTGGCTCCTAAATATATCCACTGATCCACTCAGTGTACGGGTATTTGAATAGAACTGGTTTATGGTACATGTTTATGGAACATGTATATTCTTTCCTTAGGACTCTGAGGTTCTCTTCTGCTGGGAATGCAGTTATAATACTCTTTTCATCAACAGATGTAGGATGTGGGAGAGAGAAATGGAGATAAAGGACATTAAGGATCAATTAGTTGAGCTAGTGAAGCTGTTAAATGAAAGCGAAGCCCAGAAATTGATACTCTTGAAGGAGCAAAAGATGAGAGAACAAGCTGTTGCCATTGCCCTTGCAGCATCATCGTCAACTGTGGTAACTATCCATCTAATTTCGAGATTGATTATGCAGTACTATATTGCACTTGCCAATCCGAATAAAACATGTCTGTGATTTTATAATTAGACTAGAAGAGAAGAACAACAAAAGGAAGTTTTAAGAAAGTTGTTATTTACTTTTAACGCTTGCACTTGGGGGGATTGTTCTGAAACAGTGTCATTCTCGGAGTTCATCTAAGCAGTATAATACGGAAGACATTAGTGGCCCCCTATTTCCAACATCACTGCCAACTTCAAAGCAACTGAAATTCACACCAGGGATCGTTAATGATTCTCTCATAGAATCAACTGCATTTCTCAACCAGACCAGAAAGGTAAAGCCATTGCTGCTAATTGCTTTTGAGTTCAAGCAATTGTCTCCCTCTGTACTCTATTAAGAGGCCTGAATAATGATTTGACTGCAGATGGTACCACTTGGACAAGTATCAGTGAAAAAGCTGGTAGCAGGCAGTGGGCAGAGTGGGAAAATGTGGAGATGGAAGAGGAGCCATCATCACGAGTCGTCGGTGCAGTTCAAGTGGAAATGGCAGAAACCATGGAAGCTCTCTGAATGGATCAAACACAGCGATGAAACAATTATGAGAGCAAGACCTCTTCACCAGACACTCTTGGCTGGTAAGATGATATGAGCCTCATTTCAACCAACTCAACCATTGTTGTGCACATATTCGAGGTAATACTTCCCTCGCAACCTTGCATCAACTTAGACGATGGTCATTTGCAGTTGTACCATAATGTCTCATTTTGACATATTGTGCGGTTTCTCTTCTCATTTCTGCAATGCTAGTTTTGCTCAAGGCTAGGGTAAATCCGTGTCCATCCCAATCCGTTTTACATTCTATGATTGTATGATTGAAGAGTTGTTCTTATTCTTTTGTAATTCTTTGTTCCTTTCCTGTCGAAGGGAATAAATGCAGGCATAAGTTATGTAAGCATAACCGTTGTTGTATAATTTCTTTCTTTCCTTCTGAATTTCTTTAGCCAAGGTAGAGAGTTGTTGCCTACTGTATTTCTGCAAGATTCAATTTGTTAGTTTATCATTCAATTATTATTAGGGGAGGGGATTCTTATCGTGACTTGAGATCATTGTGATTTGGAGAAAATAATCTTCGCTTTTGGTAAATGGTCGGTCGGATGTCACGTTTACTTTTTATTTATACATGGACCGGATGCCACATGGAAAGTAATAGATAATAGGAGAATTTAAAGAATTACAAAAAGCCAAAATACATTTCTACAGCCACAATTTTTGTCGTTTGTGACAGTGATAGCCAAAACTTTCGAAATGCACGAAACAACCAGAATTTTGATGGTTGTTTGACAAATCTAGGCATTTTCGTTACAAACTTTAATGGCTTTAGAGATTATGTCAATTAGGTTAACAATACGCTGACTAAGATACCAAATTGACGCACATGTCAGCGACAACTCAGTTTCACTTGTCACTTCGATGCCACATCATAATTTACTTAAAGATATTTTATTATTAGCTTCTTTTTTTTGCCAAAGGTGTTGTTGTTTCCTCAAAGAGACTTCTCGGTGTCGATGAAGGAGACTACTGACCGTCGCAAGAGACGAGCATATCGATTGGGCTTTCTCTGGCGCGAATTAGCTTCAGATTTGGAGGAGATCTGTGCTTTCTCTGGCATGAATCGTCTTCAGATTTGGAGTCGACATGCTTGGGTGAGAGTTGATTTGGGGGGATTTGTGCTTTCCTGGAAAAATTTCCTGTACGACGACGAATGTGGAGGGTCAATCTGGACGACGATGGTCGAGATCACGACCATGAAAAGAGGGTGTGAAACTGAGCCCCAAGATCATGGCCTCCATTGTCGAGATTGCAACTTCCAAACGACCCCTAAGATTATATGTAAAGTTGCAAGGGAGCTCTCCCCCAACTCAAGTCTTCTAATTGTTCCTATGTATCTTCTTCCCCCCTTAATGGGGTAGTTCTCTACAGTCTTAGGGGTCTAATCCCCAAACCCTAAAATTAGGTTTTTTTAGTCTAGATGGAATTGTGTTAGGGTTTGTGTATGGAAGTTATTTGCTCAGTGATTATATGCTTCATCTATGATTAATTATGCACAGGCTTGTCTGTCCAACTCTTTTCATCTAGTCTAACACGTAGGAGTTTTTTTTATCTAAACTCAATTTAAGCACCTTAAGCTAACCAAGAGTAGATGAGTGATCTAGGGATCCGATTGGTGGACGAGGTGACCACCTCCTGCCAACCGAGAGCCCTCCTAAGCAATGCTAGAGCGATGCGTGCGTGATCATTAACATGTCGAGCTAGTGTGCATATAGGTTGAACCGATTGGAAGGGTCTAGAATGCATCCCTAGTATCGTGAACTTGATCTAGGTTAATTGGGTCAAGGAATTGTGCTAGTAGGGTGGCTAGTTTCATGACCATTGAGCTAGTCCCCACTTTAGTGAGTCCCACACCTTATTTCCTCAAACCCGACATTATGAACCATTCGCACAATAGACCTAAATCTAGGGCAAGGGCGATACCCCAACGTACCTGCTTTTATCTTTGTTTTCTCTACCGATACTTTCCATTTGACCTAAGAAAACAACCATAAACCGAACGACTAGATAAAAACAAAATGAGAAGTTGCCTAGGATATCAAAACCCGTGGAATTAGACCTTGGTCGGCCGCTATATTAAAAACGCCATCTTGAGTTATACTTGGCTAAAGATGGGTTAGTTAATACAAGCTGTGCAATCAAATTAATAACCCACACGGTGTAACATCAGCTGTCATGGATCAAAATTTCACTTCACTGGAGCAACGGGCATTGCAAGCAGAAAACGGTTAATGGACGAGCTAAAACTCAAATGAAAGCATCGAAAGCGAGATCCTTATCGTCCGACATTTGTTGTCGTCTACCATAAGCTGCAAGGAACTTCTTCTACATCGAGCCTGGTCGAGACGTCACTTGAACTTCGGGGACGAAGTTATTCGAAGGGGGGAGGATTGATGCATTCAAGCATTATCAAGTAGTGTACGTAATTGCTCTATTATTATTAGTTCTAGTCTCCATAATAGTTGTTCGTTGGATCATTTGAGATATTCGTATTAGTTTATGTCTAGAATTATTATTGTTTATTGTGTATTGTCTAGAGAGTTATTATTTACCTGTTGATTTAAGATTTGTTTATCGTATCTTAAGAAAAAAAAGTTTGTGGGACTAGTGCTATAAATATGTACTTTGCCTTTACGTTTTTATTATGAATGAGAAGTCAAGTAATTTAGCAGAAATTAACTGTAGTTTTATCTCGATACTTATAAGTAGGATAGCATTTCTTGCCGAATCCCCGTTGTCCATGATTTTGCGTGCTATTCATGGAGATACAGTTCCACTAATATCTAATTGCCACGTTCTATTCATTGTATAAAACTATTGTATTGGTATATATATATATATATTGTAGTCGCAGCAGCAGCTGGGAGGTAATTTGTCCCCGTCAAAAGCCACGTTTTTTTCCAATGGAAAACAACACAAACAATGACCCAATTTTGGTTTTATATTATGCGATCTGGGAGAAGTACAAAATAGGTTACTTCAGATCCAAAACAGAGAACTGAAGAAGGAAAAGCGACTTCTGACTTGTAATTAGTTACTGGGTCGCTACACTCATGCCCGCTTCCAATAGCTCCATTCCTCCTTCCTTTCCAATCCTTCCCCACCATCACTCAACTTTTCGTCCGTTCCCAATCCACTCATCAATTTCCATTTCTGCTCATTTTAGTCCACTTTAGAGAAACCCACCACCCTGCCATTTGTCCTATAATTGCTTGACCATCCCCTCCAAAATATCATTTGTCTTCCCTTTCCCTATCAAAACCAACAAATTATTATTATGATATAATAATAATAATCCTTTCCCGTCTAAATTTTATATAATGAATATGAAAGCTATGGAGGAAGACTAGTGGGCCGGGCGAGAATGCTAAGATAGAGTAATTAAAATTGAATTAGGTTGATTGAAATGTAACTAATGCGATGCTCACATCTCAATTCCCAAGCTCCCTCTTCCCTTTTAAAACTTCTCCCTTTTTTCTCCCTTCACCCACAACATCAATTTAAAGTTCAAGAATCTTGTCAAAACGAAAACAATAGAAGTCAAGTCATCATAGCAACTTTAAAGAAAAAAGGGGGAGATGAAGAGCAACAACAACGGCAATGGCAACACAAAGCTCATCCTCCTCCATCCTTACATCCAAAAGCAAGGCACCTCTAATCGGGTATGGCTCCTCGCGGTCCTCACCTTCTTCACCGTCGTCTTCCTACTCACCTTGATCTACACTCGTGACGCCCTGGTCAGGTCCCCCAGATCCTCAATGAGATCTGTGGTCCCCACGACTTCTTCTTCTTCTTCTTGGTCGGAGGGGATAGTAGCTGCAGGTGGTGGGGCGGCAGCAGCAACATCAGTCGGTGCTGTTGCTGTCCCACCGCCTCTCCCCACGAGCGTGATCAGCACGCTCGTGCACTACGCGTCCCGCTCCAACGAGAGCTTCCACATGACCCACCCCGAGCTCAAGTCGATCTCGGATGTCCTCCGCAAGTGCTCCCACCCTTGCAACTTCCTCGTGTTCGGGCTGACCCACGAGACCCTCCTCTGGAAGGCCCTCAACTACCACGGTCGGACCGTGGTGGTCGAGGAGAACCGCTACTACGCGGCCTACTTCGAGGAGCTCCACCCGGACATCGACGTGTTCGATGTCCAGTACACGACGCGGGCCGGCGAGATGGACGAGCTCCTCGCCTCGGCGAGGGAGCTCGCCCATCAGGAATGCCGGCCCGTGCAGAACCTGTTGTTCTCGGAGTGCAGGCTCGCGATCAACGACCTCCCTAACCACATGTACGACGTGGACTGGGACGTGATCCTCGTCGACGGGCCCCGCGGCGAGGGAGCCGAGGCGCCCGGGAGGATGATGTCGATATTCACGGCGGGAGTGCTGGCCAGGAGCAAGAAAGTTGGTGGGAAGACGCATGTGTTCGTCCACGATTACTACAGGGATGTGGAGCAGATTTGTGGGGATGAGTTTCTGTGTGGGGAGAATTTGGTGGAGGCGATTAACGGGATGTTGGCCCATTTCGTGGTGGAGAGGATGGAGAAGGATAGCTTCCAGTTCTGCCGGGAACAAAATGGGACGGCGGCGGCGGCGGCAGCGGCGGCGAGATCAGGTTTTTAATTAGAGCTGGTTTGAGGAAATGGGGGAAGTTTGTCCTTTTTCGTATAGCTTGAATTCTTGTGGGGAGGCAAAGGGAAAATGTGGTTATTTAAGATGGGTCTTTACTCTTTTATTTCTTTGTAACTTGTAAGTAAAAAGAATGTGAAGGAAATAATCGTCTTTCTTTTTTGGGAAATGCAAAGCAAGGTCTCCTATCAAAGTTCTGGATCTTTAGTTTGTATGAAAAATTGAAAATCCATCCAATGAATGAAAAGATACAAATTTACATAGAAAAATCATTTATGGGCATGATAAATAATATATTTGCATGATTAAAATATGAAATGGAGAATGAAAATATTATTAGCGTTACAAGATACTATATAAGGTGTTAATACTAGTATATATTAGTCGTTACGTGAATAATTATCGAGATAAAAGTATATGTTTGGAAGAATGTTATTTGAAATGGTTTATGTTTCATATTAAAACTTAAAACCCAGTTTTCATTGAGATTCAACTTTTGTAATCTTGCGTGTTATTTAAATTTTTTCTTGATGCTTTTATATTTAAGTAGGATCGGAAACACGTTGGTACATCGACGTTAAAAAGGATGGAAAAAGAACTCCCAAGTAAAGTTTGGTTGGTGAGGTCTCAACAATAAGTCGGGGATTAGTTGCAATAATTAGTCTTTGGCTACACAAAGAATATGCAGTCCAGAAATAAATGTCAGAGTCAACTCCTCATGATTTGGCATTTTGGTTGATTCATTTTCCAGATTCATCCCTCAAAATAAATTTATTACAGATTACTCATTCTTAATTTCAATAATTTCACAGATAGTACAGCTTGGACAAACGGGTTTAGACCGACAAACGGGTTTAGTATATTTTTTTTGTTGTACTCTAATTTCATGAAGAAGGGGGGAAAAACGAAGAGAGAAACTTGCTACATATATCTTGAAAATGGTCTTCCATGCTTAAGGAAATATACCCTGAATTACTTCTATTCTTATGGATTGTTTTATGAATTATTCTTATGGATTCTTTAAGAGCTGTGTGATTATGATTATCACTATGATTATTATGACTCTGCATAGTTAGGAGTTGCAGGGGGGAAAAAATAGAAATGGATAAACAAATGATATAAGTGTATGTACATTCAATTGTTACCCTTTCTTCCACCTTTGTGTGGATTCAGATTATGTCCATCGTCTTGTGGTTAGTAATCGTGAATAACCTGTCCATCAACCGTCACATCAGATTTATGAAATGTCTCTAGCCTTTTCCCCTTTAATTTTTAATGGATGGTTTTTCTCGCGTTTTAAGTCGGAATTTATATATTTTTTTGCATAGATAAATCATATTAGTTGTACTTTCCAAAACGATATCCACTTTAATATAGTTTTGGGAACAAAAAATAATTGAGACATTTATTACGATCATATTAAATGGTATGAAAGTGTACCATGGTGGAAGAACATACCAGACGGTACAATGGTTGAATACATGATAATAGAAATATACTAACTTTCATTTATGACTTTCAACATTGTGTACCACAAGATACCACTCGTATATCAGGATGATATGGGGTGGTATTTTTTGGTCTTGTATTTCCCGCCGAAAATTTGTAGATCCAATAGATCATGATAAACTCTTTCCTTATGTGCAAATATTTTCAGAAAATGACTTAAAATGAAGGTGATACCATATGGTATGGAGTTGGCAACGAGATGTATGAAATTTTTCTAAGAAAAATATTAAAAATGGATCTCATTTTGAAGATCACAATGAACTCGTTCCATATGTGAAAAAGAAATTGAAATCCAAGTTAGAACGAAGAAGATAAGAGCCGATTAATAAAATTAGTGAAAATAAAAGACCTTTAGTTATGCACCACGAGTTATGCACCCTATCCTAGACCCACCTTTGTGATTCACCTACCCAACTAATGTTTACTACAATGGCATATAGGATCATCCATGAGTGAATCTATTTGACACTCCCTAGATGTTTTATTTTTCCGGATGTGGAAACTCTCCCTGCGGATAGTTCGTTCTAAGTGAGTTTGGATAACTCGATAGGGAGTCTAAGCGGGAATAGGATTCTCCGTGGTATAAATCATGAGTCGGCAAGCTTGGAATATCATTCATCGGTCTATTTTGTAGTTATATAAAAATAGGAAATTGAATACCAAACATCGAGTTTCACATGTCTAGAATCTCTAGGATTCGCTAAGGGAACTAGCTAGCCGCAGGGACCAGTTTATGGGGATTCATCGAATTGAAATGAAGTCCCCAGAACATCACTAGAAACGACAGCCAGAAAAGAGAAATCAGGGCTTAGGCTGCCAATTTTGCCTCCATTTCTTCGTTCATACCTATGTCTCTTTAAGTTAGGAGAATTACCCTGTCGGCAGTGTAATGAACCTCTAACTGCCTCTTATCACTGGCTACTGAGTTCCATACCCTAGAGACCTATTTATAAGTCTTGGATTAGGGTTTGTAAGGGGAGAAACCCAACCTTGACCTTTCATCCAGCCAATCAGAAGGGCCCGCCATGCAGCTACTAGTTCATGATAAATTCTGGACGCCTTCTCGACGAAGTTTGGCAAATTTCCTGAAATGGCAGCCACGAAGTCGTTTTGAATCATGGGTCAGTGTTTTAGGCGCCATTTTGGGCCTTCGTCTTCTTTCAATGTCTTTCTCCAATAGTCAAGCCTCGATGTCCCTCAATGCTCCCAAGTGGGCTTTTAGCCTACTTTGACCTAAAAATGCAAAAAAAAAAAAAATGTTAGCAAAAGCTTATCATTGTAATAAAGCAGTCCTCACACACTTTGAGGATGCACATAGTATATCTATGATATTATGCCGATAAAAATGAGAAATCAATACATTTTTTTATCATAATATGAGAGTTTAAAATTGTATATTTCACGTATCATCAAAGGTCTAGATGTTGTACTTGAGAGACTATTTTAAAATGATGACATCTTCTGAGTGATTTTAGGGGTATCATTATAAAATAATTTTGATGATTTGAATTGTAAAAATGGCATCCCATCTTATGTGAACGGCAACATAATGGCAGTAAACAATAAAAGAACCTTTTCACAAGATATAATTAATCAAAATAGTATAATTTTTTTTTTAGTACATGATTCATAAACGTCGTCTAGTGCCCATCCTATGTGATGTACTTCAATCCTCTCGTCTCCAATGTGTCATCCACGTCGTCTAGTGCCAACCGCTGCCACCCCACCAGCCACTGTCATTCACTCACTTCTGCCCATCCATTGTCACTGAGACCATATTCAAGAACATTTCGAAGTTCAGTCAGATCCAAACCGAACCCAAAACTTGTTAGTTTTGTGCTCGCCGGATGTCGGTCCATGAACACGCTCTATCTCGATTTGTAGTTCAGTTTTAACCGAATAGACCAAATGCCGCCTCTTTTAGCGAGTATCAAGGACTTTTTTTTCTACAACGTACTCTAGCTCTTAAAAAAGATTATGAAAATACGATAGCTCTTATGAAATTTCTCAATCTACTTGCATGGATTCGCTTATCGTCATTTTGTATAATGTTTATCTTTCCATCCGGAGACGTTTTAACATTTGTGTAGTACTCATAGCTGGTTTCCAACTTTGAATTTATCATTGAACTTTATTGTAATGATGTTTATCTTTTCCATCTTTTCATATTTTGACTCTCGCGTCATACTCCTAGCTCGTTTTTAACTTTGACTTTGATCACTGAACTATATTATAATGCTATTTATACTGAACGTGGATCGCTGAAGGCAAAAAGCAATCATAACAGATCGCTCTCGTCGAAAGTTATCAAAACTTCATCGCCTCACACATCAATGATCTATGTATAAACACGTTCCACCTCAGTGATCCTTGTCAATTATCGTGACCAATCACTTCCCTCTGTAGCTATGTACTCTCGGATTGCTTTTTCAGACGCGATCTAGATATAGATCGCTTGACACCTCAGCAATCCTTGCACATCGCTTTTCCCACCAGCAATCAAATATTTAATCACTTTTCTCTTCAACGATATTTCAACATATCGCCTTTGACATGAGCGATCGATACAAAATGTATGTAGGTAGAAAATTTTCATAAGAACTATTATGAAATTTTTTCCCTCCGGTAAAGAATTAGTGTAGCTTGGGAAAATTGTCCTAGTATGGAATTTGCGTAAAACAACAGAAAAAGTAGATATGGGACAAGCAAGCAAGCAAAGGGACGAACACACGACACCAGAGTATCCAGCGGAGCCGAGTTAGAGAAAATGAGAAATAAAACGGAAACAGAAAGAGATTCAGCAGCTGCTTTGTTCTTTCCCTAAATCGTCTTTTTGGGGGATTTTGGCATTTTGTCTTTCCTTCCACCTTTGGATCCGCCGAACATAACACAAATGGACAAGCACTGACCATTACTTAATTACTCTGCTTACGACCTGACACTACTTAGTACTTAATAATAATAATCCCGAAACCATAATGGCGAGAAAACCCCACAGAATACACTGATAACTGTAACGTGCAAGCTCTGAATCAGGATTTCAGAGAAGGGAGAATCGATCAGGAAACAACTGAGACCTCAGTCCTCCCCATGGCCACTGACTTCAAGTCAATCCCTATCATCGGTAACGAAACTGAAGCTCACTCTACTCCATGAGAATTTTCCACTCCATTTTCTGATAAAATTCGCCTTTTAAAGTCTCCGACTCTGTTTTTCTTTTTCCCCGCTGAATAAAGTCTCCAACTTTGGTCATAATCCGGTGGTGGGTTCTGCAGATATCGGTCCTTTACTGGCAAAGAGCGATGACCCGGATATGGGTTCGGACCCGGGTGTGGCTCAAGTTGTCGAACAGCTGGACCGGGCTTGTAGGGAAGCTGGCTTCTTCTATGTGGTAAGATTCGAGTCTCCGAGACTTGGAAATGATTCGATTGTAGCTGGGAAACTTGAATCAATTTCTGTACCGTTTGATTCCATTCATTTTCAAAGCTCGAATTACCGTTGTTAGCAAGCCTTGAAACCCTTTTCCTCTTCCTTTGAATTAGTTTAATGATGTTCTTGTGCTGAATTGGTGGCTGACCAGAAAGGCCATGGCGTTCCAGATCCCCTAGTGAAGGAGGTCAGAAGTATAGCACGCAAGTTCTTCCATCTTCCCTATGAAGAGAAGCTTAAAATCAAAATGACACCAGAAGCTGGATACAGGTTTTTGCTTCTTCATCCATTTCTGAGCTATATGGCAAGTAAATTCAGATTACTTGACTCATGTAAGCTCATACTTGAAATGCAGGGGATATCAGAGGCTTGGAGAGAATATAACCAAAGGTGTTCCTGATCTGCATGAAGCTATCGATGTAAAGTTTGTTCCTTTGTTTCCGGCACTCGTTTTAAGATTTTGTGAACCTTAGGAAGGCGGCTGAAGTGTGGAGAAACGTTTTTCTTTCTTTCTGTGAATAACAGTGTTACACAGAAATAAAACCAGGGAGGTATGGAGCTCTTGGAAAGCCTATGGAAGGATCAAACCAATGGTATAGAAACCACACTGTTTACAAATTTAATCGATCGGGTATTCGGTTACCGTTGTTGATTCTTGATTCTCTTTTCAGGCCACAGTATCCACCAAACTACAAAGAACTGATGGAGGAGTACATAAGCCTATGCACAGGCATGGTTTTTGTCCACTCTTTACCTTCGTTTGTCCATCTGAGTTGCTATCTATCTGTTTGAATTTTGAGAAATCTTCTGCTAACAGAACTATCGAGGAAGATCATGCGAGGAATTGGTTTGGCATTGGGTGGATCGCCTTCGGAGTTTGAAGGCGATAGAGCTGGAGAAGCGTTTTGGGTGACGCGGATCATAGGTTACCCTGGTGTACCTGATGCAAATGGAGATAACAAAACTGACAATGATGTGGGATGGTAATATGTTATATGCATGTCTGAACTATATTGTGTTGCCGCTTCCATGTTGCTTGATAGTTTCACGAGTTTAACCTAAAATCGTTTGCCTTTCCTGTGGCTGGAAAATTTGTGCAGCGAAGCTCACACAGACTACGGTAAGATTCATTCAGATGTTGCTTGGGGGTACAAGTTTCTGCACCTCAAGTTTTTCTAGACTATCTTGGTAATAAATTCTGCTATTTCCGGCTGCTTGATAGGTTTGGTGACGTTAGTCAATCAGGATGATGATGTAACTGCACTTCAGGTATTGCCGACTGTACCTTCTAGTTTCAGTTCATAAAAAGTTTCATCTGTTAAGAAGGGTTTGTTTCATAGTTTTGACTTTCGAACTCCGTTGTTCTCCTGATTCGAAGGTGAGGAACCTGTCTGGGGAATGGATATCTGCTCCTCCGATACCCGGGACATTCGTGTGCAACATTGGGGACATGTTGAAGGTTATATGAGCAACCACTCACTTCACTAAATTTACTTCTGAATTCTTGTACTGGATCGTTGAGTTCGAGTCTTTCCTGGAAAAAAAACTGCAGATTTGGAGCAACGGTCTGTATGAGTCGACTCTCCATCGAGTTGTCAATAACAATGCCAAATATCGCGTCTGTGTTGCTTACTTCTACGAGGTTAGTGACTTGCCTTGCCTTCTAATGATGTTTGTGAATCACAGATGAATTTATGTAAACATTCTTGTGCTGTTCGTTTTACAGCCAAACTACGATGCCATCGTGGAGCCCTTAGACTTTTGCATCCAGAAGAGTGGTGGCGTTAGGAAGTTGGGAAAAGCTGTTTATGGAGAACATTTGGTCTCCAAAGTTCGAACCAATTTCGTCTGAAGTGTCTCTGACGTTGGTTCATACTGTGGTTATATAACTTGCATTGCAATGTACTATATATAGTCTTCTCAGAAGCACATTTTCAGAATAGTTTAAGAAACCCAAAATAAGAAAACAAGAGGAAATCCCATAAGAGTAATCCTTCCAATGGTGAGAATATAACAATCTGAAGTTTCCTGTCAAATGGTCTACAAAACATACAAGTGGACTAATTCCCATCCCACAACCCGGGAAGACGAAACCACAATGGGTACTATGAAGTAAGAACATCAACAGAAAACCTGCAGGCTGCCATCCTATGAATCACAGGACAAACTGAACATACACTGTATAGGTTATACACTGTTCATGACGCGAGGATGAATAGAACAGCCAGCTGCTCTTAATTCAACTAGCATAAGTTCTAGGACTTGCCTACACCCTTATCCTTGAGGTAAAGTGGAATCCTCCCGCCTAGCTTCTTGAGACGATCCACCATATCATACAAAAATTCAAAGGTCAGCTTGGATTGTGCATTCAGATCCTCTCTAACATGAGGATGAACCCTGAACCACTCTCCCAACATCTTATGCACATGGGAACGGATCATTCTCCACGGCACTGGGTACTTTTCGCACAGCTTCAAATACTCCACAACCAAATCAGCCTGGTCGAGCAATCCATCTCTGTGCCTTTCTTCTTCCCCGCCAGGGGAAACCCATTCAGGAGTCCGGTATCCAGCAAACACCGCTGGATTCTCGAGCAGAGTCTCGGCCGAGAGCACACCTTCCACGCCTGTCTCATCCAAACAGTCGTGAACGTCTTCCATGTGGCGGATGTTGCCATTGGCAAGAACAGGAATTCTCACTGCTTCTCGTACAGCTTTAATGACTTTCCAGTCGGCCCTGAACTTCTTCCCATCCTTTTCGTCTCTTGTTCGGCCATGGACTGCCAGCACCCAGCACCCAGCTTCCTCCAACATCTTCGCGTAGCTAATTGTATCCTCCAAATTGGGAAAGATTCGGATTTTACAAGAGACACGAATGTGATTCAGGGCCAGCTTTTCAACCAGGGACTTGACGAGTGGCAGGTTGTCCATTAGAAAAGCTCCGTAATACCCTCGCCTGGCAATCCGCTGAGGACAACTGCAAGGAACAGGATAGCAGCAAATCGTAGTTATCAGTTAAAAATTGAACCATTCTCTTCTCCCACTTTTATGTTTCCCTTCTCAGAGACATAATGTCGAACACATACCCGAAATTTATATCGACATAGTCGCAATGAGGCTGCACCCTCCCAGCAGCTTCAAGCAGGGTGTCTGGATCATTGGCACAAAATTGAACGAAAAGCGGCCGATCCTCCTGTGAATCGGCTAATGAGAACTAAGATTATCAGTATCCAATAGAATCAATGGAGGCAACAACTTACCTTGCAAGTGGTGAACTCTTGGCTACGGTACTTCTCATTCTCGGTGAAAATCCTTGAATGAAGCATTGGAGTGTAAGCAGCTTCTGCACCGTACTTTCTGCAGAGCATCCGAAAGGGGAGCTCGGAATTGTCCACCATCGGAGCAACGATGAACTTGGGGCGACCAAGCTCGATCCAATGCGCCCATGCTCGTTCCGCCCGGGAATCCCCGGTAAGGTAACCGTTGGGCGAGGGGGAGACGCTGAATGCCGCGGTTGAAGTGTCTTCTTCTTCTGTTTGGGCTGCGTCTTGGTGTTGGAGAGGGCTGCTGGAACAAAGTGAATCGTCGGGAGTGGGAGGTGGGTCAAGAACTTGGGTGCCGGAAGAAGCCATGAGAGGTCTGGTTAGCGGGAAGATGAGAGGGTTGAGAGGAGGACGGGGAGAGAAGACGGATCTCATCGGCGGGCGACGGGGAGGGAGAAGAAACCCATCGCCGCCATTGACGAGGGATTTTTGGGGGGAAGGTTTCCCTCTTCGGTATTGGGCAACGTGAGGTATTTGCAGGGTTTTTTGTAACTTCCCCTGGCTCCTGGCCTAGAGTGGTTCGATGGACGAATGGGCCAGGCCCGTAACTTCTCAAACGTGGAACTGGAACATAGCTGGATTATATATATATACATACACTAGATTAGGGCCCGGCCTTTTGGCCGGTAGAGTTTGATTTTCATGTGTATGTGTACTTGTGTAGTAAACATTGAGGATTGAAGTAACAATTTAATTTGGTAAGTTCTTCATGAATAATATAGGAAAGTATTTAATGTATTTGACTAATGAAGTTTAAAAAATGACAAACAACGCCCAACTACGCTAACATAAATTCATATTTCAAACAAAGTCATATCTATATAAAAATGTCTAAGAAGAACGATGATAAGAGTTGTTTTACATCACACATACATAATCAATCTTCAGTATACGATAAATTTTTTTGCCTTTTTCATTGACTTTCGTGTATTCAATGATATAATGAAACAAACCATATGTTTAGAGTGTACTTAAAAAGAAACAAACTAACTCACACAGTCATGGTTCCATTGACTTTAGTGTATTCAATGATATAATGAAACAAAGCATGCAGATCTCCAGCTGCAAGTTCAACTAATAGAGCAACACATAAAAAGCTAAATCAAAGCGAAAAAAAGGCAAAAACTAAAAGCAGCATACCTAACATTTTGGGGGAAATCCACAACAATAAAAGTCATTGTATGAACACTTGATAATGATTTGAACACTTGTGATATATGAGTTGTGAAAGTTAATAAAAGTCATTGTAGCTCTTACTCAAGTTAGAAAGACTTTGATTTAATGGTAAGTAAACAATTATATGTAGTGTGTAAGAGGGAAAATGAGACCTTACATTGTTTATTAATATGCATCTTAGTTTCATAAATTTTACATCATTAAAAATTTATGTGCTGAATAGAAACCCATCCAAGTTTGGAGCCATTGTAAAATGTAAGTTATGAGGCAAACAAAAAGTCTCATTAGGTTGTCAACCCGCGGGTTGACCCGAACTCGGTGAAGCTAGTGGGCCAAGGGTTAATGGGTCACCCGGTTTAACCCGAAAATATGGAAAGAGTCATTATATTATACTTCTCCTGATAAATTATATCAAATCTCATCAAACATATGAGTTATAACATATAATATTACACTAAAATAACATGTTGTACTTAGATCCAACATATAGTGAAAATTCACACACAATTATATAACAACAATATTCAAATGTTCAACTTAGGATTCAAAAGATTGAGTTAGGGGAAAAGAAATCGGAAAATAGGCGCATTTCGCAAACCAAAGAAAAAATGACACAATTTGACCTCTAACCCGATACCTTGTAGCGGTCGACTCGGCAGGTGTGTGCAGCCAGTTTTTCTCACCGGGTCAGGGTCAAAGTGGGTCGACCCAGGGGTTGACCCGCGGGTTGACAACCTACTCTCAAGCTTGAAAAATAAATCTATATTATCAAGCATAAAATCATATCTTGCATCAGAAAAAAGAACAAAAAAGTAGTAATTTGATAATCAATATAGGAATCAATATGGACACAATATCTAACCAAGAGAAGAGGAAGCGAAAAAACACAAATTGTTGTGTATAGATTCCGCTCACGATATTTCAAAGTGAAAAATATCATAAAAATTATTAACCAATAAAAGGGAACGGTTAAGGGGAAAATGCATCAATTTGAACCTAAAACGAGAGGAAGTAATATCCTACACCAACATAATTAATGATATATTATATCCTAGAACATCATAAACAAATCTATCTAAATGAAAAAGTATACTAAATTGAATCCAATGTAAAAGTAACGATGAAGATAGATATTATATCCACCTAAGGAATAATAAAGTAAACCATGTTTCTTAGAGACCTCTCTCGATATAACCACTCTATTATAAAACTCATTTCGTCAAACAATTGCATCATATAGAGTTTTAACTTAAATTTGAAGTGCTTATAATTAGCTATTTCATCTCATGAATGAATGAATTATATCATTTGGTAAAAGAAAATAATTTATAAACTTGAGAGTTATTTCGTTTGTTGTTAAATCATTTGAACTGAAGTATGAAATTGCTTCAGAACCATTATTTCATTCATTATTATTAAAATTGCTATTTTTATTATAATTTCTAAGCATGTCTAGTCGAGCTAAGAGATAGACAAATGCCCAATGACCGTCGTATGCCTAACATGCCGCTGACCTCAATAATTATAGCAAACTTTGAGTGCATCTTATAAATTTGATCACTTCTATTTTGGTATAATTGATTACATCAATAAAGCGATCAATCAAAGAGTCTTTCTTTAAGATTTTGATAAGATGTCCCCTACTGCACAATTAGTATGACTAAATTGTACTAAGATAATCATGTATTGAATTTTGAATCGATAGCGCAAAAGATTGTACTAACTCAAGTAGAGTTTTAGCTACCCAGTACTTCATATTCGCATGTAGATAGCTATTTCGAAGAGTTCGAATATTGATTGAGTTTGTTGAACTTTACCTAACAAAACTATGATATCAAGCGCAATATATTATGCTTTTAGGAGAAATTGGGAGAATATGTTGGTGACATCAAACCTAACATGGATACCATTGAATTTAAGTTATAAGCAAAATTTATGTTTAATAGATTAGACATGAAAAATATATTTAGCATTCTCATAAGTTGGTATGAAAGAAGTGAATAATTAGGAAGTGAAATCTAGAAACAAAGTTGATTTAATAAATAACTGCAAATGATATTGTGAAAAAGAAAACAAATGCTTAGAGCATAGCTAGGCATGCGAGTGTTACATTAAACTCTATTAAACTCTCTAAGAGAAAGCAAGTAACCATTAATAGTTAGCTGTGGATATTGAAATAGTTAACTATGATGAATACTATATACTGGTGTTAATACTTGGACCTAAGCTTGAACCTTGTATCATGCTGATAAAAATTATTTCATTAATTACATTATTGAAATAAGGGGTCGTATGGAAGTTTTGATTGTTTTTTTAGATTTTTAAAATAAATACATTTTTCATAATACAATACATATGTTTTTATTTTTGTTCATACACAATCGTGAATTATTTGCTTGATTTGACTAAACTATCATTCAAATTGAATGATTAAATAATTTTGAATTTTAGTATAGACTGTCGAGATAATTGGTATCGGTGTTTGTCATTTTTATTTATCTTGAAATGTATGGTACCAGTGTCCTTATATCGTCATTGAACACTTCATTCAACACTTCAATTTAATTCGCAATATTCCAACCAATGATAATTGTGTTGAGATTTTAAGATTATCCTTCATTTATAAGTTAGAAAAAATTATAAATTAATTATTAAAATATGAAACTAGAAGTATCAAACTCCACAAAATACTTATAGGAGACTTAGCGGGCTAACTAACTGTGATAGAAAAGTACTTTGTTTTTCATAATTTTAACTTCCTCTATGTTTTGTATTACTAAAGTACAACAAATGTGTCTAGTCTAATTGGTTACAATTATTGTCATTGGTGGAAGAGACCATGGTTCAAATCCTAGCATTGATATCTTTTTATATAAATAAAAAAATGATTGTGTAGACGAAAATACCCTTCCTACTTTCACTCTCGTTGCAGGAAATTTGAAATCGAACAAATCAAACTCTTTAAAATGTATTATAAGTAGTCTAGATAGACTAGATATATATATATATATATATATATATATATATATATATATATATATATATATATATATGGTGACGTCTTCGGTGCACTCACTTTTTTGGGTGCATTCAGTGCACTCGCTTCATAACCGTCATTTTAAACATGCGATTTATGTCAAAATGATGTCAATCATCACTTATGATGTGATGAACAATAACGCACATGAATTTGCACAAAAAACCATTAAAGATTTACTTTAATTTGAAGGATTAGAGTTTAGAGATTTAGGATTAGGGTTAGGGTTTATAATTTGGGGTTTACGGATAGAACTCAAAATTGGAGGTCTAGGGCTTAGGGTTATCCACTAATTAGTTGTTATCATATGTTATATCATCATATTACACTAATTCTACATCTTAGAATTCAAAATTCGACACCTTAAGACTAGTTTTTGAGTTGGGTGCATTGAACGAACTCATTTTTGTGAGTGCACCGAAGTAGGCACCATATATATATATATATACATATATATGGTGCCGTATTCGGTGCACCCATTTTTTCGGGTGCACTCAGTACACCCTCCTCATAATTGTCATTTTGACCATGCGGTTCATGTCAAAACGGTAACAATTGTTGCTTATGATATTATGAATAAGAAGCACATGAATTTGAAAAAAAATCATTCAAAATTTACTTTAATTCGAAGGATTTAGGATTTAGGGATTTAGGGTTAGGGTTTAGGTTTACAATTTGGGATTTTGGGTTGGGATTCAAAATTGAATGTTAAGGGGTTAGGGCAATGGATTGATTTGTTATGATTCTATGTCATATCATCATATTATATTGAGAGTACTAATTAAAGTTCAAAATTTGATGTATTATGGACGCTTTTAGAGTTGGGTGCACTGAGTGCACCCAAAAAAGTGAGTGCACCGAAGTAGCCACCATATATATATATATATAGGGTTAATTACATAGTTGGTCACTGAGATTACTAAAAACTTTCGGGTTTGGTCACTAAAAATATTTAATTCCGTTCGTTGTCACTAAAATTAATCAAACGATTCAAATTTGGTCACTCTCCGTTACCTTCCGTCAACCTCCGTTAGCGTCGTCAGTTTTTTGCTGACGTGGGTTATATACGAAGAAGAAGAGGGAAGATGGGGGAGCATTAGAAGATCAGAATGTAGAGGGAAAGAGAAAGGAATCAGGAGAGGGGAATAGAAGAAGACAGAGAGAGAGAGAGAGAGCATGACATAAGCAAACTTGGGCTCGACCAAGAACTCGAATCTCACATCGACGGGCGGCAAAGAACTCGAATCTCGGTCGCCGTAAGGCATAAGTGGAGGTAGAATTGGTGGCGGTCTCCTCGACTATCCTTCTCCCTCCGAATCCAGCCGCCCTTGTCCCTCTTCCTCCGCCTCCGCTGCCGAAATCATGGCAACTATTCTTCTGAACAACAGCACGCATTGCTTGATCCACCGTCCTCAACGCTATACAACGCTATGAAGAAGACCGACGTCCGGGACACGGTCGGATGGCAAACGTTGTCGTTGGCTGGCGTGGAGTAGTTTTTTGGGAAGAAGACCGATGTGTCTTTGCGATTTGATTTGGGATTTGAGAGAAGAGGGATTTTTTTCCAGTTGGGTCAACAAGAGGAAGGGTCGGGTCAATGGTTGGGTTGGATTGGGTTGGTTTCTTATGTGGCTGGTTTTAATGAGGTGGTGGGCCTGATTTTATTTTGTGGGTTAAAATTAGCTTATTAGGCACTTCTGTTAGCCACGTCAGCAAAAAACTGACGGCGTTAACGGAGGTTGACGGATGGTAACGGAGAGTGACCAAACTTGAATCGTTTGATTAATTTTAGTGACCACGAACGGAATTAAATATTTGTAGTGACCAAACCTGAACGCTTTTCGTAATTTCAGTGACCAACCATGTAATTAACCCTATATATATATGTGTGTGTGTGTGTGTGCGTGTGTGTCAATCGGACGGTTTTGAGCTGGGTTCAATCATAGGTTATTCGGTTTTTGAATTCATTAATTATGAGTTAGTCGAGTTCGCAATTATCAGGTTGCACGTTCATCGAATTATGGGTTTATCGGGTTACTGGTCAATCAGGTTGCGGGTCATTTGGGTTTCAGATTAAGCAAGTTGCCGGCTAATTAGATTACAGGTTGATCAGGTTATAGGTCGGGCGGGTTGCAGCCGGATCAGGTTGCAGGTTGTTTGGTCAGTGCATCGATTTACTTACTCGTTACTTACTATGGCTTACACGTTTTATTACACTAATTTAAAACGTTTTTCAAAAAAATTTAGCCAATTTCTTTCTACCTTGTATATGTACTTACAAAAGTTAAAGAAACTTTCAAAGTGTTGAACCAATTGTATAACTTGCAAATTTATCATATAATTAATGATAATCGATAAAATAAACTAGCTAATAATTATGATGATATCAACATTTTCATTCAATAATCACTACAGTAAAACTTATCTTCAGTCACGAAATATTATTCAAGGGATGTTTCCCATACTAAGATGTATATATACTACTAATCACGAAAAATGTTCATGTGTTTGATAATATAATTCTAATCACATGAATTAATTAGCCATATTTATGTCTTCAATTCCCTGTTAGTTACTATTAATTTAGCTATCTTTGTATGACTGCATGAGTATGAGTTTCCTATTAGTTTCATTCGTTTTTTTCATGTTTTTTCGTTTCGTTTTGTATGTATCATCTTGTAAATTGCCTCAAATATTGCTATAACATTCGTTTAGAAGTTGCAATTGTTTTGGTGAGATTGTTACTATACTTGTATTGTTTAGAATACATCATTTATTATTATTATTTTTAGCAGAAACAATACATGGATTGTTACATCATTTATTATTATGTGATGTGATATTAACTATCACAATCACACATACCAAATGTTGTATTTTTACAATACATCAAATTCAATAATACATGTATAATATCATACATGCATTCATAATAATACATCTATTTAACAATAACAACTTCCAAACAACTTTAATTACGATAAATTTTCACGATGAAATATAGGATAATTATCATGAAAATTAGTTCCCAAGATTAATAACATTAGATGAAGCTAATATAGTTATAATAGGGTGGAAAAATAGCTATAATTATGGTTACCCCGAATTCGACACGATTGGGTAGGTAAAATCTGAACTAAGAAAATTATCTAGTAGTATGGAAAATCTGAACCCGAATATCATGGGTAGCGGCGATACGATCGGTTGTGGGGTTGCCTCTCTTTCTTTTGTCCAAATGGGTCGAGTCTTCTTCATATTGGCTTGTCTTGAGATAATGTAGCAACTTCTAGTTGACTTCTCCATCACTGGACCTCTTCTCTTTCACGAAAGCTCCTTAATCTTCTCATTATAGCTCATATGGTCTTTCGAAGTTCTTCAATGCTTGATCCAATCATCCTTATGTTGCTTTGTCATTCCATCAAGTCGTGAACAAAGAGTCACGACTGTGGGCTGAGAGTCACAGGCATGATCGTGACTTGTACTTGAACCTTCTGTTTGCCGTGTTCGAGTTAAGGGATGGTGGGAGATGCCACGGCGGGGGCTGAGAAGTCACGATCGTGATCGTTACACTCTTACCTTCGCCATTTTCCACGATTCATCTAACGGCTCTTGATCCCTCTCTACTCCATTTGATTCATAAATTGCCCCAAACGTTTCCTCCATTCATTAGGCCCTGAAATATCGCAAACAAACGCAGCCTAGCGTAAAATCGATCCTTAGTTGCAACAAACATATCCCAAACGATCCAAAGGTGAAAGGAAAAACATGTGTAAATACTATGTTATCACATACGTTTAAATGTCTAAACTGAGCAAGCTCTTCTTGCATAGAAAAGTTAATTTTTTTTTTAGTTCAAGCTTAGACACAAAAGCGTATTGGCCAGGGGCGTGCTTAGATCGACTTTTGCGACCGTCGTTGATATCGCCAATAACTTGAGCTTCTAGATGGCGTCTGAGGGCGCCTAGCGACGTTCAAGGCGCGAACTTGTGGGGAGAGGTGGCGCGCATAGCCGCCCAGATATGCGCCTATCTTGCCTACTTCCCTCTCGACTTGTGCACGTGTTACTGACATGGACTTGTGATTTTTCTTTCTGTCCAGATGCTCCTGCTTGCCAAGAATGGCGCCTTGGCCGGTGAGGCGCTGCGCGTTGAAGAGGCAGAGGCCTCCGCCTCCCTCGGTGTGATGCGTGATGATTTGGAGACGGCAAAGAGGCGCCAAACAGAGTTGGTGCAGGCGTGTGAGGACGCTAATATTGAGGCAGCAAAGGCTGCATCTCTCGTCCAACAGTCGATGGATGAGGACCGAGACCAGACCGGGACCGGACCGTATAACCCGGACAGAGACCGGACTGGGACGGGATAATAAACAATCCAATCTAATCTTTGGGTTTAGATTTGAGGTAAAAAACCGTTCGGGACCGGATCGAAAACTGGATAAAGACCGGATAAGAGAACTCAACACCCAAAACTTAAGGGTAATTTGCATAAACGGTGACAAACCTTTGCCCTTAGTACAAAACTTAACCAGCTCCTCACCCTTTCAGGCCTTAGGCCACTGAAATCTCCACAAGTTCAATATAAAATCAAGACCGAATTGGGACCGACCGGATCAAGACCGGACCGAATCAAGACTGTACTGTATCCAATCCAATCTTTGGTCCTTATATTTTCAAAAAGATTGGGCTGGACCGGATTAATTTGAGCCAAATTTAACCACGGGATCAGCATTCCGGTTAAGAGGAGGGGGCGGGCGGGGCAGGGAGCTGAGATCACTCCCACGCGGAAGTCATCCACGGCGGGCAGCGAGAAAACCGGCGCCCAGTTTTTCACAGACAAAAGTCAACCAAATCATGCTGCCGGGACCCACTCTCCAACTCCTATCGTTCAGATCTACTGACGTCCATCAGACGGCCGGAGACGCTCTTTTGACTCCCCCACACACACTCTCTCTCTCTCTCTCTCTATCTAACGTGCCTCTGGGCTCTGGACCAAAATTTCTCCCCACTTGGGCCCACTTACGATCCAGCAAGTCAAACGTTTCCCGACAAGTCATCCCCCACTAGTTTCAATCTCATCTTCCCTATCGTAATTCGTACCCCAAATAGTACTAATAAAAATAAATTCCCCACACCAAAATATAAAATTTACAGCGACTCATCGGTGAAGACAAAAAAAAAAAAAAAATTACAGCGATTATTGTCCGCAGACAATAGAAATTTACAGCGACTGCTCTTTTTCTTCCTTCTTCTTGCTTCGAGAACAGCGAAGAATAGAAAAAAAAAAAAAAGTGGTTGCGTGATGTTTGACCGCGGCCTGCTTTGACCAGCGACGACCCATCCAATTCAATTCACAATCTGTTTTTATTCCTGGTCTTTGCATTTGGCTTTCATTAAACAAAAATAAAAGAAAATTTAATTAAAAAATGGGGGAATCCAAAAGCATGATGTACTGAATTATTCTTACCTACACTTGACGACAAGGCTAAAGTGACCCGTCGGTCACCTTGTCGACCAATACCTTTTTTGCTTTCCTCCCCCATTTCTAACCCAAACCACCACTTTTGCCCGACCCGAACCGGCCCGGCCCGGCCGCTTTCCCCATCCTTTATCAGCACCACAGCTCTCTTTCTTTCCCCTCTCCTACAATTCCTCTCTCTCTCTCTCTCTCTCTCTCTCTCCTGGGGTTCCCCCACTCCGCCATGGCCATAGAGCTCATGATGAACTACGGCGGCAGCAGCAGCAACGCGAGCTTCGTCACCAAAATGGAAGAGTCGGCCGTCCAAGAAGCCGCCTCCGGCCTCGAAAGCGTCAACAAGCTAATCCGCCTTCTCTCCCAGCAGCAGCAACAGACACAAGATCAGAACCACCGCCGCTCCTCTCCCTCCTCCTCCGCCTCAGCCGACCCCGCTCCCGCCGTCGACATCGAAACCGACTGCAGAACCGTCGCCGACGCCGCCGTCTCCAAGTTCAGGAAAGTCATTTCCCTCCTAGGCAGCACGCGAACAGGCCACGCCCGCTTCCGGAGAGCCCCTGTCTCCGCCGCTTCTCCGTCGACGGAGCTGATCCCCGCAAATCTCAACCACCATCACAGCCACCACCACCACCACCACCACCACCGCAGCGGCAGTGAAATCCCGCATCCCGAGAGCAACAGCAACGACAACAACAAGGTCTACTACGCGACGCCGATCCAGCAGATTCCTCCCTCGCCGCAGGATTTCGGCCTCGCGGTTGTGAAACCAGGCGCATCCGTGGACAGAAACGGCAAAGATTCGTCCGCCACGACCATCAATTTCTCGTCCTACTCCTCCGCAGCGAACTCGTTCGTTTCGACGCTGACCGGAGAAACAGAGGGGAAGCCGCACCAGCACCAGCACCAGCAGCCTTCTTCCTCGTCGGCGTTCCAGATCACGAATCTGTCTCACTCGGCCGGCGGGCGGCCTCCGCTCTCCACATCGTCGTTGAAGAGGAAGTGCAGCTCTGAGACTCTGGGATCCGGGAAATGCCTCAGCGGCGGCTCCTCCGGTCGCTGCCACTGCTCCAAGAAGAGGTAAACCAGTCCACTCGGGTCCTGTTTTTGAATTCACTCCCCCACCTAATTCTTCCCCCCTGTAGCCTGGTGGTATTGAATTTCGTCCGAAATTTTTGCAGTAGGAAATTGAGATTGAAGAGGGTGGTTAGGGTTCCGGCGATAAGCCTGAAGATGGCGGACATTCCTCCCGACGACTACTCGTGGCGGAAGTACGGGCAGAAGCCAATCAAAGGCTCCCCGCATCCACGGTAAGTTTCATTTTCCTGATGATCTGCTCCATCGTTTGACCGGGGATTGGGCGAGGGTTTGTTGAATCAATTTGTGGCAAAAAAAACTACAGGGGTTATTACAAGTGCAGCAGCGTGCGGGGATGCCCGGCCCGGAAGCACGTGGAGAGAGCGGTGGATGACCCGTCGATGCTGGTGGTGACCTACGAAGGAGATCACAATCACAACACGCTGTCCATTGCTGAGACTGCTAATCTCATCTTAGAATCCTCCTGAATTTCATTAGCTTCTGTTTTAACCCTTTTTTTGGGTGATGGAAGGAAGGAATTAGATAGCAAAACTGTAATAGGGTTGGTTGGGTCGAGGAAGAAGATGCAAGATGATGAACAAATTCAATGCTTTGTTTCTTTCTTTTTTGGTGGGTGCTGGTGATCTCGAAGGAGATCGTGGGATCAGAATCTGTAGGCTTGTAGTAGTAGCAGGGAATGGATATTTTTGGGGGGTCTAAGTTCCCAATTTGTGTCCAATCATTTCATGTAAAATATTTATTATGGGGATACTTTTGGTTTTGTTTTGTTTTTGGGTCGATAATGAGGAACCCATATGTTCTTTCTTGTGATTTGGGGAATAAATTTGGTGGAAGGAAAGATTTGATGGAATTTGGATGAAGCAAAGCAAAGATGGTGGGTGGTGGTGGTAGTGGGATTTGGTGGTAGATTCCTCATTTCCTCCACCTCTCTCTATTAGCAATAACACTAGTAGGGAGAAAGTTGGAAGGTCTTGGGTATTAGCATAAATGGTGTTTCTTTCTGCTCTTGTTAGTCAAGATTTTTACTGATTATTAAGATTTGTGTGAGCAACTATTCATTATTCTTATTTAGACTTGCTTTTGACATGTAGAAAATACTAGACACCTTTTAGACAAGGGATTTTCCAATGTTCATAAGCACGAATGTTTTGGGTAAGTTGAGTTTGTACTAAAATATTGTAAATACAAGTTTTGTGTATACCATAAACGAATTTGTACAAAATTTGTACCATAAGGAACAATAGGGAAACTCTTTATATGTTTCGATTCTCATTAGCAATTATGTTTACTTTATATAATGCTATCTATATCCCAATTTGACAATTTGTCCAAGAACTGATAAGCTTCCAATTGTGCTCCTTTTGTTCAAAACACTTTTACTTTAATTTGCTTTATTTGTTAATTAGACTGAGACCGAACGAAAGATTCCAGCTTTGGTGGTGGCACTGTCTGGCTCTTTGATTGATACTTTGGCCCTTTTTTGTTCTTTTCAACCTGGGGAGTCGTTGTTTTTGATCCTTGGATGCCAACTTCCTTTTACTTTTTCAACGTTCTCCCATGAATAATTTGCAGAGACCCAAAAAAAAAAAAAAAGTGTTTTAACAAAAAGAAAAAGTAAAGGAAGGAAGAGTGATTTGGTCAAAGCAAGCAACTATTCCCCTCTCTCTCTCACCAAGTGGATCAACGTGTCGTGTGTGGTAGACTTGGTTGACTGGAACATACCATGAACGACAAATAATGTGTTTTCCTCTAAAATTTATATTTACTTGAACAATGAAATGGATGTTAGCGTCTGCCGGTTGGAAATATCCTATATTTATTTATTTATTTATTATCAAAATTAACTTTGTTACGATCGAATTATTTTTATTTTTATTAATCATTTGAAATTATAATTAAAATATTTTTGAATTAGTTTATATTTGGGTTGATTTAATTTATTTGTAATCATAGAGTATATGTTTATATAACAAGATTCATTAAAAATTCATCTAACTTTTATTAATTGATAAAGGTTAGGACGCCCGTCCTGTTTACGCACAAAAAAAAAAATAACAGGCTAGTTATAGTCTTGTTATAATAAATATAATTAATAGAGTTTATCTTGTAAGTTTTGTAATAAGTATTATCAAATAAAGTTTATTATTGTGACCGCCAAACTTAACTATTTTTCTTGCTCATTCTGAGCTTGCTCCTGTAACCGGCTTTTAGCCTCCATTTAATAAACAATAAACTTTAGACTATAATAGATTAATAATTAAAGCTGGTTGTGTATTCCAATCTAAGACTCTTAGCAATGATTATTAATATGTTCATTTACTTTTAATCAGTGTTGAGTCTAGAAAATAAAAAAATAATAAAAATGCTAAAAAAGAAATCAAAGATCAAAGTTGGCGTGGGTGCTTAAGAAGTGAAAAAAATTTGAAATTGTACAGTCTAACTTGGAAAAATATTGCTTGTGTGATCGAGCTTTAAATTTATAAGTCGATACACACTCTCTATTCAATACTCACTAAGCTAAGTATAACCTAGTTAGGGTTGTAGTAAAGTGGTTCGGTCATATTCCAAAGGAACCCTAAACTTACTATTACTTCACTCTCAACAATTATCTAATCGAATCAAAAGGTTGGGTGTTTAAACTAATCTAATCTACTCCTAAATACAAAATAAACAACCAACCAAGTGGCCGGGTGATCGCTAGAGATGAGACGGTTGCCTAAAGTTGAATCCTCCTAGATATGGTTGTCATGTAGGGTTAAGAGAATGTGGTGAGTGAGCTCTTTACCATGGGCATTTGTGATTATCCACACGCCTCGATCTAGGCTATCGTATCCGGGGTTTTAAGAACATAGCTCATATCAATGGGTACTACCGACTGTCCACACCGATGTTTAATCCTGGGTTCTATCTAGGAAGACATTCTTACAGAAGGGGTACAGTCGCATCGTCCACCACAAGATCCTATTCAATCATCTAACCCTAATTTGCAAGATGACACATACTCGTCTAACCTTAAAACTCCATACCCAGCGTAGAAGCTCAAGTAAGTTAGAAGAGAATATTAGGGCGACTTACCCAAGCACAATTTAATCTAGAGAAGCAATGAAATCAGCTAGATAAACATATTCATTCAAAACCAAACTCGATCTTCTTTTCCTTGCTTGCACCTTTCTTCTTGCTCCTTGAGTGGACTGGATATTCAACTAAACTCTCCTTTAAAAACAACCCAAAACCCTTCTTTTCCTTGCTTACACCTTTCCTCTATAAAAACAACCCAAAACCCTAAATTTCTCACTCTAGGGCAGCTCTCCTTTAAAAAGTGCAGCAAGATGGGTATTTATAGAAAGCTGAGGGTGGTCAAGGCGTGACACGATGGTCAAGGTCGTGACCACCTGGAACATCTCTGAATCGCTCAAAGCAACGCGTTTTGATTTCATCTTTAAGGTCCAAGATCGCGGTCGTGATCTGTGTGTCCCTGACGCTATCTTTATTGCGGTCAAAGTGCACCATGTCCGTAATTCGATTGGGGAAACTTTCTGCCTTCTTCTTGGGTGCCTGCTGAAGTCTGCGGTTACTGTTCTCGATCAAGATCCTTAGCCCGCGAACCAGTGCCTCTCCTCCCCTTCTTGCTCCTATGCTTCCCAATCGTGCTCAGATGACCTCCAATCGATTCCCGATCAATCCCGAATTCATATAAGACCTTGAATTTCATCACTAACACTTGGAAAAACATAAAATACGACAAATTGGGGTCAATTCCCCTACGTAAACCTTCATATCAAGAATACCTATGCTAAGATGGATGTTTTGCAAATTTTGGTACCTTTGATTTATGGAAAGAAAAATAAGTGGCAATTTTGGATTTTTTATGTATGGAAAAAGAAATAAGGGCGGAAACTGTGTTGTTTTCAAATTTTTGGGAAGAGAAAGAAAGGAGAAATTTAGTGTTTTTCATTTTTTTTGAAAAGAAAGAAGAGGGAAATGTGAATGATTTTAGTTTATGGGTTGATAAAGATGGGGAAAAGTTGGTGTTTTTAATATTTTTAGAAATGAAAGTAGATAAAATGTTTATGCTTGCAACTTTTTTATGTTTCATAATTTTAGTTTTTCAAATATAAATCTTGAAATATTTACGTGGAGAGCATGACTAATTGAGTATATTATACCTTTACCTGAAATAGCTAATTAACTATATTAGATTTGAGAATCTATCGTTGGTGATCTCATCTTCACTCTAATATTACTCAAACTACCTCAAATGAAGGTTATTTTATATTATAGATAATATACTTAATTACTTATCAATTTGATTATCACAATGTGCTACATGTGATTGTATAAGAGTTTAGCATTTAGTGCCTAAGAAATTGTATATGCATTGAGATAGATGTTCAAAACTAAGTTAGAGTTTCATCTTACAAAGGATCAATTATGTATTGAAGACTTGGAGTTCTAGTCGATTTAGGGTTGTTATTACAAATTATGTGAATATAAATGTTTTCAAAGCCAAACAAAGCCGGTCAATCGAACCGATAAAACCAAGACCCAACCACCAACACAGCCCGGAACATAAAAAATAAACAATTGCTTTTAGCCGACCAACCGTGCCCAGCTAAACAATTGGCCTCCAAAAGTCCTAGGCCTAGGCCCATATTGTTTGGTTCCGGCTTGCACAACATGAAGCCTAAACACTTGGACCCAGGGTTGTCAAGCCGGCCGGCGTGCCACCGGTTGAACCTGGTTCAACCGATATCAGTCGTAAAATTGGCGTGACACCACCGGTATGACCGGCATGATTGATATACGAATCTCTAAGTAAAATGACCTTATTTTAGTGAGTTTAATTGATAAAAATAATTTTATTATTTATTTTATGAGTATAAAAGTTAAATATTGATGTTATTTGTTGGATTCAAGTATAAATGTCTAAGTATTGACGTTAAATGTCATGTTTAAATATGAGTATTTATAATTTTATTTGTAATATTGACCGGCATGAACCGATACAAACCGGTATGTGCCACCGATCGAACTATTCCACTTGCTAAACCGACACACTGGTATAAACCGGTTTGACAATTGCTTGGTCCTCAAAAGAACACATTTTGAGGCCACAATTACCATGAGAACTGCCACCACAGTTTTAAAATAAGTGGCGTAGTGAAATTTTCTTACACCAACAGATGATGTACTTCAACCAATTTCTATCACTTTTAATTTCACTCTCTTCCCCTCCCCTCCAGTTGAAAGCAAGACTATACCTGCATGCAAACCAACGCTAACAATTTATCAATCAATCGATGTAAAATAAAGTAAGAAATTAAGATGGGGAGATTGGATTCGTACATGCATGGAAGGATGATGATCAAGAGCATGACGACAAACTTAGCAACAATTCTGCAGATAATCACCATGGCTATCTTTCTTGGGGTAGAAATTGATGATTGACCACTGCTGCTGCTGAATAATATTTATATATAGTATGAAGAGTTCTAGAGGCCTGAATATACCATTCATATACAATTCATCAATAATTTCATACTTGTTTGAGATTAAGTGATTTATAAAATTTAGACATATTAGTACTCGTGTTCTAATTCTAAATTAGTTTAATGAGTTTTTAATGGTCTAAATGTTGGTTGAACCAGTAAAACGTGTGTTATTTACAATACTGATTCGTACTCTGCTTCGTTTCGGACAACATTGACCAATATATTGAAGTCATATATAACACTAGGGCTGCAAATAAGCAAGGCTGCTCACGAGCAACTCGGACCTCGGCTCATTTGCATCTCTATCTGATACCACTTCATTTCATCACTTGAATGTTTGTGGAGTTAGTTATTCTAAGGTTTCGTTTTAAACTGAATATGAGTTCTTACTTATTTATCTTATGGTAAACCTTTTAATTTGTGGTTGTAATAGGACTATTTGATGAAAATGGTGATCTCACCATAACAATTAACTAATGTACTTTATGAATTACGATTAGTTACATGGCAAGAACTAAAGTCATACGATTGTAGTAACTCAATCATCTAAAAAATACCAAATTAATTCGACATTTTGACAGCTTTTTTTAACCTTTATAAGTGATTATACAAATAGAAAGAAGTTGTCTAAAAATTGCAAAAAAATGTTTGAAATTAGTGCAATAAATAATGTGTAAGCTGTAACGAGTATAGAGCAAGTAACACAATGCGACAGCCCGAACAACCCGCAACCCGATTCGCTCACAAGCCGCCCGACCCGAGACCTTATTAACTCGGAATCCAACTGACCCGCAACCCAACTGACTCGTAACCCGATGGATCTGCAATCTGACTGACTTGCAAATCTATTAACCCAAACCCGACTGACCCATAAACCAATGAACTCAAAACCCGACTAACCCATTACCCGATTGAACCTAACCCGAACCCGCCAAATTGACCTCTCTACTTGTGAATGGTGGCTGCCTTATTTTGTTGTTTCTGTTCTTGGCCAATTAATTTTGTTTTAATAAAATTTCATCACCATTTAAAAAATAGGTTTGGTCTGGTCCTCGGTATCTGTAACACTCCAAATTCTGGTTAGGTCCAATCCAAAGCAAACCTATAAAATTAATAATTTATAGTAATTATTAATTAATCAATAAATTAATAATTTATTAATTAAAGAGGATTTTTTATAAGTATATTGTTAACATAAATGAATTTATAACCTTAAAATTAGATTCATTTGTGGTGCATTAATCGCAATTGAGGATGAAGGAGATGATGATTCAACGTCTTTGAAATCAGTCATGGGAAAAGAAGTAGTTAAAGGCGCATCGGCTCTTCGAAAATACTTGTTGCAATTACATAATACAACACCAACGATTTCGAGTGCAATGAGGAAAGTTCAAGATGAACTTCTAATAGACTTGACCTTCAAGAATAAACAAACAACTATAGATTCATATTTTTCTAGATTATCCTAGTTATATTGTAAAATTTCTGATGAATTATATTTGCATAATTATTAATTAATAGAATTGAAAATACATGTATTTATGTAGGTTGGTTTTTCAAAAACTATTATCTTATTAATTTTATAATTTTGCTCATTTTTTATAATTGTTCAAATTGGGACCGGAAATTATTAATTTATATTAAATTATTAATTTATTGAGTATTAATTTATAGAGATTTTACAGTAGGTCAATTTTAGAACGAAAAGTTGAACCAAAGAATTTGGTTGGTTTAACGGCTAATGGGCCGACTTTGTCAAATTGGGTAGGGATTTGTCTCTTCGATGGATTCCTTGTAGCCCACTACCTAGAAGTAGGGATGGCAACAAAACCCGAACCCACAGGTACCCTGCCCGACCCGCTTTACGGGTTTCGGACCGGGTTTGGATTACCCATACACTATTCACTGGGTTGGGTTTGGGTTTATGGGTACCCAACCCATGGATACTTGCTCACACTTATTTAGTCTCCCTACTCTCCCCAAACTCTAGCCTAATTCTAATTTCCTCCTATCTAACTCCTACCACACTTATTCCGTGTGAATTTATTTAGTGTAACTGTGGTACGTTTGTATTTTATAGAATGGTGTTTTATATATGGTAATTTGTATGGGGAAATTGATGTTTGAATTTTATTTTGATAGGAACTTGTTATTGTAAATTTTTTACCACAAAAATCCATGGGCACCCATAAATCCGCGGATACCCAGCGGGTTGGGTTGGGTTTGAGTTTTCCAAACCTAATGAATTTTACCCTGGGTTTTTTTGACGAATAAACTCATGGGTTTGGCAAAATCCGACCTATTGCCATCCCTACCTAGAAGGCATATTTGAAGACAAATTATTAAGTGAGGCGGCGGAAAGCCTAGGAGAAGCATGGAAGATACGGTCTAAGTGTAGGTTTCCAAGAATGATGGCATATGTAAACTAGAATTGGGCACGGCCCGTCGGCCAAATGAAGTTTGATAATACTTAATAATTAAAGTTTCATGTTGTTTTTCCAGGCATTTATGATAATTTTCAAAATTCATATTGTCTAAACTTACGTTCTTCATGTTTACCTTAATGATAAAATTGATCATAAATTTTATAGAGAAAACGGTTTAATACTGTTTATCGTGTCATTTCCAATGTTTCCTGACACATTTGAATGCATACATTGTAATCTCATATAAAAAAAGGAGAAATTATTCTCTCTTTAATTACACTTAGCTCTACAGCTGCTAATTGATATCAATTTCTTCTATCACCAAATTTACTATATTATCATAAAAATCCACTGTCTTCCATACCAAGACAATAATTAAATTTGAGTTAAAAAAAAAAAAGAGGTTTGCCATGAAGTTTTTTGTTTTAAGAGTTGGCCTGAGACCATTTTTGAAGTTTTGCCATTTTTCTATATTTGGAAAACCAATTTCTTTTTAATGTAACCAAGCCCAAAATAAAAATAGAAGCCCAAATTTAGAAAACGCAGTTGTGATCTCTACGGGCCAAAAACAAAGAAAAAAAAAGAAGTAGAATAATATTTAAAGAAAAAGTAGAATGACAGAGATAGCCCCCTTGATATGCGCAGAGTAGGGTGGACGTTCGGTTACCGGTTAACCGGCCGTTAAACCGATAATTGGTCGGTTATTGACTAACCGGTAATCGAACTTCGATCGGTTATCTGAGGCTAGACAAAATGGTTTTTGGTCTTAAAAGTGGTTCGGTTAACCGATAACCGAGAAACCGAAGCCTATTTCGGTCAGTTTTAGGTAGAGAAGGTGGTTATTGCGGTTAACCGATAATCGACCGATCGGTTATCGGTTATAACCGAAATAACCAAACTGCCACCCCTAGCGCAGAGGCCTTTGTTTTTTTTTTCTAAGAGCATCTCCATTGGAATTGCAATTAGAATTGCATTATGACATGACATTCATTTTGCAATTGCATAATGCAATTGCATTGATTAGATGACAATTGCATCTTTGCAAGTTTGCATATAATGCAATTATGGAATGCAAGCCACATCATCTTTTTTATTATTAAATTATTCATTAATTTTATTATTTGAGTGTTAATGTTTTAATAAATTAAATAAAAAAATTAGTTGCAATTGCAAGTTAATTGCATTGATGTGGTGCAATGCAAGTAAGATGAGTTGGATTGAAAAAATGAAGTAACAATAAAAAAACAAATGCAATTGCACCAATGGAGATGCTCTAACCCCCTCTTCGCCTGGAAGGCTGGAACGTCCATATAGTAGTGTAAAGACACTAGATTTTACCCGACCTGTTGGCCGGATGAATTTTATTTTACTTTATTTGATGTTGATCAATTTCTTCATACTTTTAATTTGAGATTTTCTAAAATAGTTAATTCATTATTTCAAAGTAATCTTTATGATAAAATTTTATTATTACATTAGCAATAATTAGTTAATGTGTATTTTTTTTATCAAGTCGTGCTAGTGTACTGTTGTGTATTTTTTGTCATATCTTCGTAGAAATTTGCAAAAATTTTATTGTCGAATATGAATTTGGAGTTGGAAGGAAATATATGTCATCTAGAATTGGTAAGAATTGAAGATATATTAAAAAATCAAGAGAATAACGAAAAGATTATGCCTAGAAATATGAAATATGGAAAACATGAAAATATAATTCTTATTGTATAAATTAAGATAATTAAGTTTATAGGCTTGTTTGAATAATAAGTGGGGGTTGTTAAGTGTTTGTAGGGGTGGGATTCGGTACGCCGGTAAACGGTTTACCGTTTTACCGAACCGTTTACCGACGGTATCGGCGACCGAGCGGGGGATGGGGTGTGTCGGTTTACCGAATCCGGTATCGGTATATACCGACGGTAAATCGGTAAACCGATACCGAACCCCAAAATGACGTCGTTTTATTTGGCCCCCAATTCCTATACCCTAATTTATAAGTTATGGCATTAACATATAACATATACTTCATTATTCACAAATATTACATACATCATGAGGAAAAATATTATAAATAATAGTTACAAATGTTACAAATGATACATGAATGTAAGTAAGTATAGGCCTAAAAAATGTTATAAATTATTAATTACAAAAATGAAGAAAAAAAACTCAGAAAAATCAAAATATTACAACATCTTCCCCACTAACAGAAATTCGGTTTCGGTAAATGTTCGGTAAACCGAACCGAAAATCCACCCCACGTTGCCCCTTGCGGTAATTCGGTAAACCGGTTTGTAACCGTTTACCGGTAATTCGGTAATCGGTAAACCGGTTACAAATCGGTATCGGTAAACGGTAAACAGTTTTGCCAGCGCCGGTATACCGAAACCAGTAAATTCGGTAAACAATTTACCGTTTACCGACCGATTCCCACCCCTAAGTGTTTGATACTAATGCACGTAAAAAAGTTAAGAAAATCCAAACATTATAAAACGTTAAATTCTACTCTACCAGCACGATTTTTGACTTTTTATGTGGAGTTAATAGCATAAATTGTCACTCTATTATCCATTTTCTCAAATCTATCCCTATACTATTTTCACATCAAACATGTATGCATACTATATAGTATATACGTTTTAACAAATTAAATTTACCCATTTTGTGGCTTATCTTCTCCGTCTGCAACTCCCAATAATTAATAGACACAATCCCATCATCCATCTGTTCTGTTTTCTCTTCCTTTGACCCAACAAGAAATAAACGTAAAAACTTGTCTGTCACGAAAGAACCTTGAAGACCGACTTTTGAATTTCAAACACTCTCTGAAAGTCCACAATTATTGATCGATTCGACTCAATCATAAAAATTTGAACCCAAAATTTTTAGAATATATGGATTTCAAATTATCAAAGGTTGTCAACCCGGTTTAACCCGTTGGTCCGGTCGATTAAGTGGGTTGAGGGTAAAGGTCCAATCGTTTTAGTCCGCTTTTGCCAAGATTTATGAAAAAGTCATTATATAAAATCTCATCTACATATGGATAATATTCTTTCTCGTCCCGACTATCTACACTTGTTTCTCTACCTGCTACTTTCCGCTATCCTGCTTCGAGCTCCTAAAAAGCACTCCAACAACATGTATTCATCACGTGATGAAGGTCGCACTCCTATGACGACGGTGTGTGTGCTAGATGTGGAATTAATGAGGAATGACCAAGTGGGAATTGAGCGTGGGGATGTTTGCGAGTGAAGGCAACATGTGATGGAAGGCGAGTTTTGCCAGTAGTCGCTTTGTCTATAGAATTAACTCAACGGATTTAGCTTACAAATTCGCGGTGCGAGAGCTAGAACGGGTGCGTAAGAGCGTATATTATTCGAGAATTATAAATTGAGTGGGCCAAAAGAGTGTGAATATTATATTAATTTAATTAGTATATCATTTAACTTACTAACATGTTTTGCTCGAAATATTTCAACAATGCAGCGGAAAATAAAAATAAAAATATTTTAGATAATAATTTTTAAATAATCTGATTAGGCCCGAAAAAGGAAAAAATTTCAAAAGTTGAATAGAAACCCATCAAAGTTTACAATACTGTTTTTATTTTTTATTGAAGTTTTTAGTTTTATTTTATCTAAAAGGAAAAGAGAAATGAATGAATCGTTTATTCATCACCCCATGCACTCAATTAGCAGTTAATAAAAGAGTCAATATTTTCGTCTTCCCCTTCAATTCTTTGTTTCCTAAGCGACGCTAAAGATCTCTTGTAGATGTACCAAATTGGCAAATTCATATTAACGGCCATCTAACTAACCTCCTATACTTTTATTTAGCCCAAGCTCGTGATTTGATGATCTATTTGTTAGTCCCCATTCAAGAACTCGTGATGAATCTTCGGAAGTACGAAGATTTTTTTACCGCTCATCTGAATCTTCAACAACTATCTAGATCTCGTGCCACATGTATCCTTTTTTTCATCTTTGCTCTCCAGATCTCTGACACCACCACAAGTATTCATTTCTCCCACGAAGAAGCGGGTCATCGTCTTCGAGCCAAAGCTGTTGATTTGGCTATAACTTGTTTCATTTTACTTTGTTTATAGAGAGAAATCTCTCAAATAAGTGATATATGAAATAACATTTGTGAAGTTTGATTTTCGATGCTCTGATGTTTAGTGTGAGCTACAATTTCTGGGTTTTGGAAGTCGGTAGTTTCTGTAAAAGAATTGTGAAGCAAAAATATCATTTCTACTTTCGCTCTCTTTGTAGGAAATTTGAAATGAGACAACAATTTTCTCATTTCAGTATTACAAATTGTGTAGAGTGCAGATAAAGACATGTACTTCACTACAAATTCGTTAGCACATTTAAAAAAGGTGAAATGAGCCAACTATTAAACTCGTAATGATTGTTGGATTCAATCATATCAGAATAGGAAGAGGTTTAAAATTTGACGGTATATGAGTGATGTAGTTAAAACAACAATTAAATTTTGATAGTTATAGGTGTACGTGGGCACCGTGCCGTGGGTACGGTTAGAGCCCGACACGAGCACGGGCACGAAATATTTGGGCCAATCCGGCACGAGCACAAATTCTTTACGGGTCGTGCCGGGCCTAAACTTCATGAACACGGGCACGAGCACGGTATGTAAATGGGCCATGGCGGGCCTAATATTTTCAAAACCTTATTGAGTATACGAACGGGCATAACACAAAAATAATATTAATTTGATAAAAATAAATATAAAAAGAATAATGGGTTCAAATATTGCAAATATAAATACAAAAATAATTATTTATTGTTGTTAGACGTGATCATTAAGATATATACATAATTACTACCGTAACAAAAAACGGACGAAGAATTAAACAAAGTAACTTCACACTCGTTATACTTCCAATTTTCGTTTCCCCTTTGTTGTTACGTTTCTCAAACATTCTCGGTTAATACTTTCATTCTCCGTCCAATTTTCTCCTTCTTTTTCATCCCCTCTTTTATTTTCTTCCTTTTAGTTAAACACAAATATGAGCATGACACAAGCACGAGTAGGCACGACAATATTCAAACCATGTCCGGGCCCGGGCCGAGCCTAGCAAAAGTAACAAATGGGCTTGCACGGCACGACACGAAAACTCAAAACTGACGGGTCGTGCCAAGCACGACACGAAATAAATGGGCCTGAAGCGTGTCTGTGCTGTGCCGACCCAAGCACGACCCAACGACCATGTACAGTTATAGGCATGAAAACATCTCACATTGTTAATTTTTTGGGTGCATTCAATGCACTTGCCTCATAATCGTCGTTCCGATAACACGATTCACGTTAAAATTACGTCAAGCGTCACTCATGATATTATGGACAAGAAAATGCATTAATTTTCACAAAAATCATTTAAGATTTATTTTGATTTGAATGATTTAGTTTTATGGAGTTTAGGGGTTGCAATTGGGGGTTTAGGATTAGGGTTGAAATTGAAGGTTTAGGGCTTAGGATAATGCATTGATTTGTTGTGATCTCATGTTATATCATCATATTAGATGAATGCTACAACTAAAATTCAAAATCTTACGACTACTTTTAGAGTTGACAGCATTGTATGCATTTATTTTTGTGATGTCTTATATTAAAATATGCTAATATTTGTTCTGTTTGGAAGCAGTTCTACTCAGCAACCTTGGTCAATAACCATGCATAACTATGCATTTACCATTTATGAAAGGTCTCTATCTATTCCAATTTAATTTGAATGAGCTATTCCTTTTTCATTTTAAGTCATTCTTTTTTCATAAAAAACCATATTAATTGTGCTCTTCAAAATGACATCTACTTTGATATACTTTGGAACAAAAAAATGAGACTTTTATTACCAGTCCATACCATGTGGTATTGCTTGGTATGTACAGAAGAGTATACCATGTGGTATGAAAGTGTACCAAGGTGGATGAATATACCATAGTGTAGAATGATTGTATACTTGATAGTAGAAATATATTAACTGTTATGTATCACATCTTCGTGGCCTACCACCAGTTACCACCCCTATACCATATTGGTACAATGTGGTATATTTGGTCCAGGAAAATTTTTCCAAAAAAAAAAAAATCATAGATTCAATAGATCACGATGACCTCGTTCCTTTTGGGCAAATTTGTTCAAAATTCGAGTTAAAGCGAAGGTGGTACCAGGGGAAAATGAGTGGTACAAGCGGTATGAAAATTTTTCCCAAAATATATGGAAAATGAATCTCATTATATAGTCACAATGAACTCGTTCTATCTGTGCATTTTTTTTGGAATCCAAGTTATAACTAGGGGTGTTCAAATGGTTGTCATGATAATTACCAGCCCAAAATCTATTGACCATGGAATACAATATCATAACCAAACCAATAAAACTAACCAAACTAAAGTTTAATCAGTTCGGTTAATTCGTTAACCAGAATAGCCAATATAACATCACATTATCATTAAGTAAGAAATTTTTCGGTCAATGCATCAATTCGTAATTTATATAAAAGAATAACACATAATTATAGTTAACCCTTAACATAAATACATGTAACTAATACAATTATCTTATAGTCAATAGAAGTATTCAATAAATAAAGATATATGTCAATGGTATGGGTTAATGAATTGTTGTGTTAGTAATGAATTGTCTCTTGGCAATTATTATAGGCTGAAAAAACCTTTCTTTTAAGTTTCAACCAACATAATATTATGTTTTAATCTAAATTAAGCGTCTATATGTAGTAGTTTACACTCTACAAATACAAATATACACTATATGAAAAATATTGAGTTTATTTTTTATGAGGTTAAAAGATACGAACATATGACTCTTGAGTGGTTGTGAAAAGTATTAATTATGTGTATATAATACATATTAGATATTTGACAAATTACTTAACTAGTTAATTTGGTTTGATTAGTTAGGAGTGCCTAAAACCAACCAAACCACCTTAATCAAAGGTGCTAATTTTTTTAACCAATCGAAACCAATTATCCAATTTAACGAAACCAAATTATCCAAATACTACCAGTTAAAACGGTTACCACAATAACCTCTCCATTTGAACACCCTTAGTTATAGCGAAAAAGAAAGTTCGACTAATAAAAATAGAAAAAATTAAAAAAAATCATTAATTTTCATCTTTTAAAACTAGCCCACTGAAAACTAAGGCCTTGTTTGCTAATGGTATTTGGGTGATGGATTTGGTCCCCAAATACCAACCATCATGTTTTTTTTAAGCAAAGCCCTTGTTTGATGGGTATAAATTTGGTACACAAATATGTGGGGTCCACGTATTTGGGTCAACTTTTTTTGGCCAAATCCGTGGGCCCCACAGATTCATAAATACCAAGTTTTATTTGGTATTTGGTGATGGGAAGAAAAACGTGTGGGTAAAATGTCCTTCATGTCCAAGCTATTTTCGTTTATTTCGACTTTGCCCTGATCTAGTTATTCTTCATCTCCTTTTTCCTATGAGCTTTTTGCAAAGAGGTAACAAGGAGGAGAGCAGAGGAAGCGCTGTGTTAACTGCTGTAGACGAAGAAGGTAGCAATCGGCCTCCTTGTCTCCGACGCCATCTTTGTCGTCGACCAGCCCGGCAGCACTACTTGAATCAGGTGAGTCAGGGCTATGGAATGAGATCTCCGAAAAGCACACCTTCCACAACCCCAATCTGAGTTTTTAACCCTAATTAAAATGGACAGTGGTGAGGGTTTCTTTTGACATCAATATTTCCTTTCCTTTGCAATGAATGGGATGTTGCAGTTGGTTTCTTCTTCTATGGGTGGGCTGCTGGTTTTTTGTTGTCGATCCACCTACTGTTTGTAGGTTTGATTTGTTCTTTCAACTTTCAAGCTTCTTGCTATGCTGGTGATTGTTTTGGTGTTAGAAATGTCTTCCTAACTTGTTATTACTTTTGATTTATCTAAAGGAAATGGCTCGATTGAGAAGGGTATCTAACGTGCGCAATCGGAAAGCTGCGGAGGCAGTTAGTATAGTGTTAGGACTGTTGCTTGTTTATTTTTCGTTGCTGATCAACTGCTGGAACTTCTGGTAATGAGAAGGTTATTAGATCCTAGGAGACCGAGGAATACCCCAATAGATAACATCTTTGATCGTCAACACGACAAAAGTCGTTATATGAGACACACTAGAATTGTCCGATAGTCGATGTATTGATAAGGTTCGAATGAATCGTACCTTGTTTAGGTAGCTGTGTGAATTACTTGTGAGTGAGGGCGGGTTAAAAGGTACGGACGATGTAAGAGTAGATGAGATGGTGATAATTTTGTTGGTCACAATTGGACACAACATCAAGAACAGGATACTGCAGCAAGATTTTTGTAGATCGGGCCAAACCATTTCAAAAGTGTTCCATAAGGTCCTTCGTTCTATTCTCCGATTCCATCCCGTCCTACTACCTCGGCCAACTCCTATACTCGAAAACTCTGATGATGCGAAGTGGAAACTCCTTAAGGTGATTGCAACTTGTTTGTATTTTCTGTATGCTGTTAAAACGTTTGAAATTAGCATAATAGAGTTGTTTTTTTTCTTAGGGTTGCTTAGGGGCGCTAGATGGGACTCATATCAAGGTTCTTGTAAGGAATGAAGATCAGTCTAGATATCGGGATCGCAAGGGGGGAATTACAATGAATGTTTTGGGGTGTGTAATTCAAAATTGGAGTTCTTATATTGTTTAGCTGGTTGGGAAGGTTCAACTCATGATGGGAAGGTGCTTAGAGAAGCATTGCTAAGGCCAACTGGGTTGCGGGTTCCGAAAGGTAATTAGGCTAAGCATGTCACAAACAAGATTGAAAATCTATTTGCTGAATGTAGAGCATACTGTTTGGTTTCATTTACTAGGCACATATTACTTGTGTGATTAAGGTTATAGCAATTGTGAAGGGTTCTTAACTCCATATCGAGGGCAGCGGTATCATCTGAAGGATTGGGGAGGATTGCGCCCAAATAAAGCAGATGAATACTTCAACATGAAGCATGCAAGTGCAAGAAACAGTATTGAGCGTGCTTTTGGCATAAACAAAAATAGATGGGCTGTTCTAAGAGATGCAAGCTGGTTCTCCCCTGAACTGATGGTCCAAATCGTGAATTCTTTCTTTTTGTTACATCATTTTATAAAAAAAGAGCAAGGAGTCGACACATTTGAGAGGGACTACGTGGACACCGAGCCTGAGGAGTACCCATCTTCCTACGTCGAGCATATTGAGGACGTGATTTCTGTAGTTCAACCTTCAGACCAATGGACCTACTTTAGAGATAAGCTAGCACCTGATATGTGGACTAATAAGCATGGTAGATCATGAATCTTAGTTAGCTAGCTACGTTGTGTGCTATTTCTATCTTAGTTCCTAGCTTTTAAACATTTGCAATGTAGCAGGTTATTCCTATCTTCAAACATTTGCAGTACTTTGCCCAAGTTAATGGATGTTATTTGATTATTGTGAGCTGTTTGTGTGACTTGTGTTTGATATTTATAATAAATGAATGTGACTTGTGTTTGGTTAATGAATGTGACTTATGTTTGCTACCTGTCAAAGGCTTCGGTTAATAAATGCTCTTTATGTAATGAATGTGAGAAAATGTACAGATAATGAATGTGATGATGTTCCTTGCATATTTATGAATGTACCTTTCACAGGATGGGCAGGAAAAGAAAGGAAATCAAAGTTGAAGGAGAAGAACCTATCCCACCTCAGCCTAAGGGTTCGTACTTCAGTTGGAACGAGGCTCTTGATGGAATCCTCATAAAGTGTATGCTAGAGCTGGTCGAGAAACATCAAGTGGAGAATGAGAACTTTAAAGATGTAGCCTTTACTGAGCTTGAAACTATGATGAACCGGAAGCTTCCTGGATGCGGGGTCAAGGTTGAGCCAAATATTCGATCGAGGCATAGGAAGCTGAAAAGAGAGTTTATGGCTGTACATTTGCTTCGTTCAAAGAGAAAACAAGGATGGGATGAACTGACTCTCACCCCAATGATAGATGATGATGTGTTTGCTGATCTGTTAAAGGTACAAGAAGCTTTTAAAATGTTACTTCATAAGCAGCATTTTAGGTACGATGTGTTAAACAAGCTAAAACTTTATTGTAGGTGCATCTGAACATCAAGAACCTCAACAAAAAGCCTTTTCCACACTAGTATAAGCTTCTTCAGATCTTTGGCAAAGGTGGAACAGCTCAAGGAAGGGTAACATGTGGGATTTCAGACCGGGTTTACTCTCCTCAAACGGTTGTGAATTTGGACGATCTAGAATCACCAATTGATTTAGAAGATCCGAAGAGCACAGAGATATTGATGGACATTATGAACGAAGGAATTGAGAAGAGTCTAAGGGAAACTGGACTCGGAAGCAACTCAACTATTAAGAAGAAGGCTAAAAAGCTCGAGTTCAATAATGATGAAGCCATAGCAAATGTTGTATCCGAGCTTGGTGGTCTGAAGCCTGTCATTAGCAAGGCTGTAGAAGCTCTTGGATCACTTATGGGTGATCTTGGGGATGACAACAACAAGCAAGCTGCACTAATGATCGAGATTGGTAAAATCGAAGGTCTAACAAGATGTGAAGTCATTGATGCTGCAATTGCTCTGGTGGATAATGAATCGAAAACACGCCTCTTTTATGCTTTTGACAACGATGAAGATCGCTGCTATTTTGTCAAGAGTGTGCTACGTTGACATGAATATGGTTAGTTAGCTTTTGGTAGTAAGATTTTGTACAACACATGTGACAAGGTTGAGAAACTTCATTCCCTTGCCAAGTTGAATCCACTACGATTTGACACTGGTTAGGATTTATTTTGATGAAGTTTCTGTTTCATGCCAACATGTGTTTAGTAGCATTAACCTGTTAATGGCTACGTATGTAAGGAACTACCTGTGTAATGTTTGGGAAAGAGAGCACTCTCTTGTATGTAAAACTTCTGCAGAAATGGAAGTCCAGTGTACTCTACTATTGTATGTAAAACTGCTGCGGAAAATGAAGTGCAGGGAACTCTTTATCCATATTCTATATACAGGCTGCTAAAACAAGAATGGCAATTGCTGCAACTTGTCTGCCATGTCTCTATACAGGCTGCTAAAACATTCATCAACACCATTTGCTGGACAAAATGATAACTTGCATTCACTTTACCAATGTTTACATCACAACATTCAACGACAAGTTCCAATTCACACAAGCATATGTTCACTATGCAAGCTGTTAAACAATATTCAACACATGACATAACATCTTTTTTTACAATCCCTTCTTCCTTGAAGATTCTATCTCCAAACGCTCCAGCCTCTGCTTCATAATCTGCAACTCTTCAGCTATATTAACGCTGCCAGGTGTAGCACCAAGTCTCTCTAACGAAGCACGAAGCTCTTGATTCTCGAGTGTCAACTTCACAACAGCTTCGGACAACATTCTTGTCGATTTGAACACAACAGCTCCTATGTCGTACCACTCAAAGAAATCACAAGGTTCTTTAGCCTGCACACAATTGAAAATCAACATTGGCAAACCACTACTCCGAGAATTCAACGAGACAGGGGAATGTCGACGTTTCTGGGAGGATAACATACCATCACACCAAAATTTGGGCATCCAAAAATGTTTCGATTCGGGTTCGTGGCTGTGCGAGAAATTCTTCGAGAATCCCTAAGCCCACAATCACAAGTCACCTCTTCCTCGTCGTATTCGACGTCGTCCACCACCTTCGATCCCTTTCGTCTACTTTCCATGAGATGGAGAATAGAAAGAAATTTTACCTAAATCCAACGATTATAGGTGAAGCTAAAGCTGACGAACCAGCGACCGGAACGAGGGATTGCGCCACCGTCAGTGGAAGGATCACACACACACTAACAGGTCACTGGAACTAGGTAAGTTGAAGGTTGACGATGGAGATGGGAGGGACGATGGAGGCCTTTTGGAATGGGAGCTCTGCTGACCGCTGTTGTACACGAAGGGAGAGATAATATAGCAAAAGAAATAGAAAAGGTATAATGTGGTAATGTACATTTTTAATGACCAAATCCCTACTACATAAATCTATAATCAAATCATGCCGCAAACAATAGACTTTACAAAAAACACAATGCACCAAATACATAATAAATCCTTAGGGTTTTCAAAACCAAAAACTAGACCAAAACCCTCATTTTCAAATCCCACAAGCAAACGATACTTAAAGATCCAAATTTGTTTATAGAAGTGTGTGCAACCAAGAGTAATCATAAGAACGTTGTATTTATCCTTGCTAGTTATTACGATTTACAAACCTTTATAGTTTATAATAACAATTACTTGTTTGGTCCTAATTACGAATTAAAAAAAAAATTTATTAATGAATTTACGAATTAAATGTTCCAATTTCCAAACGAGACAAAAAAGAATCCGTTTATTACCTGTACCTAAATCACGCAATTAATTAATAAAAAAAATTCCCCCGCCCTCTATCTCTCTCTTCTCTTTCCATTTTGCCTTCCTTCCTTCCTTCCCTGCCTGCATCGTTGTTTGTCCTAAGCTCAGCTCCCAGCAAATCCAGCTACAGCAACCCAGCAACCGCAGCCCCCAATATTCAAATCCCTAATTTCTCCCAAATTGTCTTCCAATTCGTGAATTCAAAGCAATCTGTGTCCTTCCTAACTACTTTTTTTTTTCTTCTTAATCTTCATCTTCATACCAACCGCTGCTTTTTTTTTTCTTACTTCAATCGAACTCAACAAATACCCTTCTCCCTCTTCTTCCCCTTTCCATCTCTCTATCTCTGATAGCTCTGATTTCACTCTCTCTATCTCTCTCTGTCTCTCTCTCTCTCTCTCAGAATTTGGACTGAGTTAGGGGGGAGAGAGGGACGGAGGAAGGAAATGATGAAGCTCTCGGCCCTTCAGCAGAGCTACCTAAACCGCCGGCCGGGGAGTTTCAGGGGAGCGGCTCCATTAGATTCGTCGGCTGACGGCGCTATCAAGTCGCCGGGGGCGATGTTCTGGCTCGTTCTCCATGGACTCTGCTGCCTCATCAGTCTCGTCCTAGGGTTCCGCTTCTCGCGGCTGGTCTTCTTCTTCATCTTCTCCACTTCCGTCACTACCAACACGAATCACTTCATGGCGCCTTTCCGCCAGCTGACCACCACCACTGCCGCCGACGTGGCGTTCGATTTGCCGTCAAATCCGGTTGGAGACGCGGCGCTTAACAGGACCAGAGTTGTGGTCGGCCGCCACGGGATCCGGATCCGCCCGTGGCCGCACCCGGACCCGATCGAGGTCATGAAGGCGCACCAGATAATTGAGAGAGTGCAGAGGGAGCAGCGGAATCAGTTCGGAGTGAAGAACCCGAGGACTGTCATCGCCGTCACTCCGACCTACGTTCGGACCTTCCAGACTCTGCATTTGACCGGCGTCGTTCACTCGCTGATGCTCGTCCCTTACGACGTTGTGTGGATCGTCGTGGAGGCTGGCGGAGTCACCAACGAGACCGCTGCGATCATTTCGAAATCCGGTGTCAAAACCGTCCACATCGGGGTGGATGAGAAAATGCCCAACACGTGGGAAGGACGCCATAAATTGGAGGCCAAAATGCGGCTTCGAGCTTTGAGGTAAGAATCTTTGTTCTTGTCTTGCTTCCCTGTTATTGTAGCGCTCTGAAAATTCAAAGTAAAACGAGAGTCAATTCAAGTCAAGCTCGTTCTGATCGGAAAACTGATTGACCGTTTCTTGTCCATTGGTGGAGCAGGGTTGTGAGGGAGAAAAGACTGGACGGGATTGTGATGTTTGCAGACGATAGTAATGTGCACAGTATGGAACTCTTCGATGAGATTCAGAGTGCGAATTGGTTTGGTGCGGTTTCGATTGGTATTCTTGCTCATTCAGGAGGTGCCGAGGAGTTATCATCATTTGCTGGGGTTGAGAAGGAAGTAGAAGAGAAAGAGAAGAAGCAGGCAATCCCTGTTCAAGGTCCTGCCTGTAATGCATCTAGCAAGCTGGCTGGATGGCATACCTTTGATACACAACCGTATGAAGGGAACAGCGCAATTTTTATAGACGATAGAGCAACTGTGCTGCCTATGAAGCTGGAGTGGGCTGGGTTTGTGTTGAATTCTAGGTTGCTATGGAAGGATGTTGAAGATAAGCCTCACTGGGTTAGGGATTTAGATACAGTGGTTGATGATGATATAGAGTCTCCTTTATCTCTATTGAAGGATCCTTCTATAGTGGAACCACTTGGCAGCTGTGGCAAACAAGTTTTACTCTGGTGGCTTCGAGTCGAAGCTCGTGCAGACAGCAAGTTCCCTGCTGGGTAGGTTTTGCTTTCCCTCATTTCCCCTCATTTGTGTACAGGTGATATGGTGATTTTGCCGTTTAAATTTTGCATGAAAGTTCTTGGTCCTTCAGGTCATTTAGTTAGGTTCTTTTAGGAGTGAATTCATGCAGTTGTTTGGGCAAGCAACTGCATGTTCACAGATTTTTACTTCCCGTTTGAGTATTCCTATAGCAATTTAAATAGTCTTCTGTTGAAAATAATGCAAAGACAGTCAAGAAACTCTTCAAAAAGTTTCAAGGCATTTACTCTTGCCGAATTGGTAGTTAATTCCACTTTCTAGACTTGTAGTCAATAGCAAAACACGTGAATTTCATGGTTAATCAACTGCTTCTCGTATCAGGGATCGATTAATTTGGCGACAGTAGTCTAGAAAGTTACTTGGCATATTAGATTGACTTGATTATTTGTATCCGGATTCAGCATCCGCGTGACACTTGTTGACAGTGGCAAACAAACATAGGAAGCGAACATGTCGATACTTGTAGGCATATCCTTGTTAAGTTGTTATCGAATGAGATGATAATAATTCACTTTCCTTGATTCCTTTCATGCACACATGCTCTTGCTAATTACTTGCCTGCCCTGGAGATTCCTAATTAGTAGCAGGTAGATTGCTGCAGTGGTGCATAGACTGTTTGTTGAGACATGTTTCCATGGCTTATCAAGACTAATTTATGCCTGAATAATCGGATTTTATTCCCCCGGGGTTCTGAAGTATAGATACTCTGGAGTGCTTATTGTGCTCTTGTAGAAATAGGCTCTGAAATTTGGTCATAGCCGTTTGTCAGTGGTCGTGCTTTGCTTAATTGACCAGTTACGGTGCTGAATGCCCTTACTCTTCGGCTCTTCCTAGACCAAGTCCTTTCTGGTTGAACATGCTTTATGCCAATTATGCGGTATTAATATTGATTACACTGGAAAACAACGGCCCCTGTGAATGACTTGCGCATCTAGACCTCAAAACCGACTCGGTTATCATTGTTGGTATGATCGCACCACTAGGTTATCATTGTTGGAAGAAGTCTTGAACATGTGCTTGTGTTTTTAGGTGAATTTGTAGTTTCTCAACAGGTTCTTTTATTTATTTCTTTTCCCTTTGAGCTCATCTATTCTTGGTGCGTGCTGTTTATACAGGTGGATAATCAACCCACCCCTGGAAATCACCGTGCCATCAAAACAAACACCATGGCCAGACGCTCCGCTGGAATTCCCATCCGACAACAACGAAAAGACAGCGGACAACATGGAAGAGGCACGCCCAATTGTTAAGCACACGAAGACGCGATCATCAAGATCTAAGCGCAGAAGTAAGAGGAAGCATGAACCCAAAACTGTGGTGGACACAAAGCAGCAGTCTGGACAAAACTAAATATAGAGAAAAACAACCTTCCTGGGCAAGAAACATGTGAGATAACCGTATACTTACTGCTTTGAACCTTCAAACTTCCAGCCTCTCTATACGCGATACGTGATGAAGCAGGGTGGACTGGGGAAGGAAGGGAACACCCTCGTGATGATCATACTGGAAGAGAAGGTAAAAATCCACCTTTTACAGCTTGGCAAGATTGAAATGTAACTTGGCCACTCCTTTTTACCTTCCTTTTTTTTTTACCGTTGTATTCCATATTTGTTTTTCTTATTCGAGCAAAGGGGGTGGTCATTTAGTACGTGTTGATCAACCTTTGTAGCCCATCCAAGTAGCGCTGTTGTTGTAGGAGAAGGATTGGGATTAGTCCCAAATTTTATACATGAAATGAAATTCATCAACATGCCTCTTTTTTTTTTTTTTTTTTTCAAGGGCCAGATTGTTATATACAATACTAGATGCAGCTGCCGCGCTTAGCAGCGGCCTAGATAATAAATCAATGCAGAAGGCTCAATAGACATGCAATTTGATAAATTTCATGTGAACTGATTGAAGGAAACATAAGTACTCGTGATTCTAGCAACAGTCCTGAGAATCAGCAATCATGATCTATGTTTCAGCTGCTGCAATTTCTCTCTCTTCTAACTACTAACAGGACTCGACTAATACAAACAGAAATTGGAGGACTTATAATATAAACCAGACGATATACTCAACTAACCAGAATGACAGAGACCAATTTAACCTTGGCACCACTTCCAATCTTTTCCCTGATCGGATTAGGACTTCTTCAGTTGCAGCAGTTCTCTTTCTACTTCTCAACAAATCCTCCCATGTGTAAGAGCCTCAGAAAACCTGAGTTATGTTTGTATTATTGATGTGAATTTATACAATGAGACTCTCAACTAATAGCTATTCCTAAGGAAGCTAATTCTCCACTAACACAAACTTAGGAACAGAAGAACAGAAAAGCAACAGTCATAAACGAAGAGAGAGGGGAAGTGGAGAGGTAGTTGCCGAGTATGTCTCGCCCTTATCACGCCCCCGCAAGTGGAACCTCAGCGAGGTGAAACTTGGAACAGAAACTGCGGAAGGATTGTCGTGTGAGAGGCTTCGTAAGAACATCCGCTACTTGATCAGTAGCCGGAAGATATCGGACACGTAGTTGTTGCTTGATAACCCGATCACGTACAAAATGGAACTCAATTTCTAGGTGTTTGGACCGTGTGTGAAAAACCGGATTGTGAGCGAGATATGTGGCACCGAGGTTGTCACACCATAGAACCGGGGATGCTGATGGAGATTGTCCAAGCTCAGCTAAGAGTGCTTGTAACCAAATAACCTCGGAGGCAAGCGTCACAAGTGCCCTGTATTCGCATTCTGTGGAAGACCGGGCCACCGCTTTCTGTTTCCGAGTTGACCAAGATACCAAATTCGCGCCATGGAAAACAGCAAAACCATATACGGATTTCCGATCTTTAGGACAAGAGGCAAACGATGCATCCGAATAACCATGTAATTGTGAATCAGCCGATCGTTCGAAGAGAAGGCCATGTGTAAGTGTACCTTGTAGATAGCGCATAATGCGCTTCACGACTGCCCAATGTGCATCAGAAAGTGACTGCTGAAACTGAGAGACGTGATTGACCCAAAGGATATGTCTGGCCGAGTAAAGCTCAAATATTGGAGACCACCAACTATACTTCTGTACAAGGTTGGATTATCGAATGCTGGAGACAGATCTGATCCACTTTGTATGAGCTGATCAGGCGTGCAAGGAGTGGAGATAGACTTTGCTTGGGCCATTCCCGTGCGTTCCAGCAACTCTAGGATGTATTTTCTCTGGTTGAGGATCAAGCCTGATGGAGTATAGTGAACTTCCAGGCAAAGATCCCTGAGAGCAAACCGAGATCGAAGGTGAACCATCAGCTCCTGGATGACCTTCGAATCTGTGCCTGTTATGACCATGTCATCCACATAGACCAACATATAGAGAACCACAGAACCAGCCCAGTAAATGAAGAGTGAGGGATCTGTTTTTGATGCCACAAAGCCGAAGTCCCGAAGAGCTTGAGATAGACAGTGGAACCAAGCACGAGGCGCTTGGCGTAAGCCGTAGATAGATTTTCGAAGTCGGCAAACATAATCTGGGTGTTCGGGATCTATAAACCCAACCGGCTGACGCATATAAACTTCTTATTGAAGAGAGCCGTGTAAGAATGCATTCGATATGTCGACTTGATGTAATGGCCAAGCTTGAGAGACGGCAATGCCCAGCAGAAGCCGTAGTGTGGCTGGTTTCAGAACAAGACTGAAGTTATCGCCGAAGTCAAGGCCGGGTATCTGCTCAAAGCCACGTGCGACCAACCGGGCTTTCTCGCATTCGAGAGAGCCATATGGATTCGTTTTCTCTGCAAACACCCAGCGATTAGACAAAATATTACAATCAGGAGGGGGGGGGGACCAAGTACCAGGTATGGTTGCGAACGAGAGCGTCAAATTCGGTGACCATAGCCGCACGCCAACGAGGTAACTTCAGTGCCTGAGCTGCAGTAGAAGGCACGCCAGAGGGAGCAACAACGAGATACTGACGGGGTTTGAGCTTGCCTGTCTGCGTTCGTGTAATCATTCGCCGGGGAGGTGTGGATGCAGGGGATGGCACAATGCAGGGAGACGTAGTGAAGGGAGGACGATTTGCGAGGGTGGAAGAGGTGGTAGGCTTAGGAGAGGGTTGCGGACGAGGAGTAGTAGGGGGATGAGGTGGAGGGGGTTGGACAGGGATGCCGGTGGAGAGAGGTTTCGGGCGGCGATGATAATGCAAAAGGGGTGGCGTGGAGGGATTAGCAAGGACTGGGCGGCGGCGATACTGAAGCAATGGTGGAAGTCGCGTGCGAGTAGGCTGGGTAGGAGAAGCTGGGTCGGGTTGGGGGATGGGTGAAGTGGGCTGGGTAGATGTATTGGGTTCGGGTTGTGATGTGGGTGAAGTGGGCTGGGTAAGGGGAGTTGGGTCGGATTGGGGTATGGGGGAAGTGGGCTTGGGGAGGGTTATGGTGGGCTTAGAGAGAATTTGTGTGGGCTGTGGGGGGTGAGGAGATGGTGAGGTAGACAATTGGTTAGGCGTGCGTGCAGCCAAGGGTAATGGGCCGGGAAGTGTAACGGGTTCTGAGAGAAGCAGATTAAGTGAAATATTGAGATTTGGGTCGAGAGGAGTATCCTTGTACGGGAACACTGATTCATCAAAGAGAACATGGCGACTGACATGAATACGACCAGTAGATCGATCAAGACACCGATAACCTTTATGTAAACCATTATATCCCAAGAAAACACAAGGAGTGGATCGAGGTTGTAGTTTGTGAGAAGTTTGAGGCCGAAGCCAAGGATAACATAAACAACCAAAGACACGGAGATTTTGAAGATTTGGTGATTTATTGAATAGTGTATAGAATGGAGAATGATTTTGGAGAAGTGGAGTAGGAGTGCGATTGATGAGATAACACGCGGTATCAAACGCCAGAGACCAATACTTGAGCGGAACATGTGCCTGATGTAGCATAGCAAGACCATTATTAACAATGTGGCGATGTTTCCGCTCGGCACAACCATTTTGTTCGGGAGTATAGGGACAAGAAGAATGATGAGTAATGCCATTGGCGGCGAGATAGGAAGATAAGGCTTGATATTCACCCCCCCCCCCAATCAGATTGAAAGGTTTTGATGGGGAGACCAAAAAATTTCTCAACAAGTTGACGAAATTGGATGAAGACATTTAAGAGTTGAGATTTATATAGCACAAAATACACCCAGCTGAACTTACTATAGTGATCATAGAATAACACATAATAAGATTGATGATCATAAGAGAGAATAGGAGCGGGGCCCCAAAGATCACTACAAATAAGTTCTAATGGTGCAGAAGCACGATATGAGGATGAAGGAAATGGTAGTTTGTGAATTTTACTAACAGAACAACCATGACACAAAGAATCGGGACTATCATGGTATTTTAATGAATTCGAAGACAAAAGATGTTTAACAGCCCAGAGATTTTCATGTCCCAACCGTTGATGCCAGAGATCAAGAGAGGCAGTGAAGACACGAGGAAGAGTGCGACTTTGGATATGGAGAGGCAATGAGTAGAGTCCATCCCGCGCACAACCACGATAGAGCTCAGCCTTCATGCGGCGATCCTTGATCACAAAATATGTATAAACAAATTCAATGGAAATAGGATTAGAACGAGTCAAGGAGCTCACAGAGAGAAGGTTTTGAGGAGCATGTTGAACGCGGAGCATATTATCGAGAACATAGGAATGATTAGAGAGATGAGCATGAGAGGAACCAGAATGAGAGATGGGAAGGCATTTACCATTGCCAAAGGTGACTTGATCAGGACCACTATATTCAGAATGATGAAGCAGATTACCCAAATCGGCGGTAAGATGATGATTAGCGCCGGAATCAAGGAGCCACTGTTGGGATGACTGGACCGGGTGAGAGGATTGGGCAAGATATGAGGATGGGCCGGGTGATAATTGGATTGGGCATGAATAATGGGGCTTGGACAATGGGCTCGTACATGTCTCTTCCCCCCGCAATTGTGACAGAGCATAAGTGAACGGCCTGCAGGCCCAGCACCCAGCAGCCCAGATGAGACAGGCCTTGGGCCACCTTGATTGGGCCGTCCACCTGCAAAAGAAGGGTTAGAAAAACGGTGCTGGGGGAATGACCCCCGACCCCCAAATTGGCCGCCTCGACCGCGTGAGAAACGGCTGCCGTTCCGCCCCCTCGATCGGAATAAAAAGACTGCGGGGAAGACAAGGCAGCCGACGCCGATCGAAATCGTTGGAGCTGCATCTCCTCACTGAGAAGCAGGCTGCTCACGTTTTCAAAAGTGATGAGTTCCAGACGCACCTCCAGATTCCGAGTGAAAGGACGGTAGTCCTCGTCGAGTCCATCCAGAAGAGCAATCACCAGCTCTTGTTCGGTGACCGTCGCGCCAAGAGCGAGCATCTTGTCATAGATTGCTTTTGCGCGGTGGAGATATTCATGAATCGTCTCATTGCCGCGAGAGAGACGAAAGAGATCCTTGCGGAGCTGGCCGATGACGACGGGAGAGCCCGAAGCGTAAATGGTAGCCAACGCGGAACAAGCGTCAAGAGCAGTGGCTTTGTTGACGACGTTGGGCAGAACGGCCTTGGAGAGCGAGAGATTGATCCAGGTTAGCACATACTGGTCACGCACATACCACGACCAGTAGGCGGGATTGGGCTGGCCATTGACGATTTGTGGTGGAGCAGGAAGAGAACCGTCAACATGGCCCATCAATTGATGACAGCAAAGAAGAGGAGTGATTTGGGCATGCCACAATAAGTATTTGTTGGGGTGAGCTTGACAGTGAGCTGTGGGTTGGCTGGCAAGGAGATGGATGAAACCGGCAGCGAAGTGGAATCGCCAGAAGCAGAGGAAGACGAACAGAGGAAGGGTCGGTGGCCATTGTTGGCTTTGAAGAAAGAAGAAGAAGGATTGAGAAGAAAGAAGAAAAAGAAGAAGAAGTGACTCGCTAGAGTGCAATGTGCTCTGATACCATGTAAGAGCCTCAGAAAACCTGAGTTATGTTTGTGTTATTGATGTGAATTTATACAATGAGACTCTCAACTAATAGCTATTCCTAAGGAAGCTAATTCTCCACTAACACAAACTTAGGAACAGAAGAACAGAAAAGCAACAGTCATAAACGAAGAGAGAGGGGAAATGGAGAGGTAGTTGCCGAGTATGTCTCGCCCTTATCACCATGAACTGATGCTCGTTGTATCACAAGTTTCAATTCACTTCTTCTCACTTCTTCATTCTGCATTGATGGCTTCAACTAGATTCTTTAAATATGAAAGGACTCCAACTTGAAATCCTTGGTCATGATGCTTGTAACCTGTTAATGAGTATTGCAGTATTCCAGTTCAATAACTTCATCCTTTGCCAGATCCCTTATAAAGTGAAATCTAACATCAATGTGGTTGCTCCTTCCATGTAGTATTGGGTTCTTGGATAGCTTGATAGTTGAGCTATTATCACATAAAATCATTGTACTGCGAATCACACTAGTGTTCCATCCCATACTTTCCATAATTCTTTTCAACCAGATACAATGTGCAACACAATATTCAGCAACCATGAATTCAGCCACTGTTGTAGAAAGAGTAACCACAAGTTATTTCTTTGAGACCAAGGAAATGACACCTCCCGCAAGAAAGACAACATGTCCACTGGTACTCCTACTATGTTAGAAACCGATTTCTGTAGGGTTTCTCTATTTATTACTATAATTATTAATAGGGTAATTATCAATAAGGTTAGTAGTCATTTAATAGAATTAGGTTTATTGTTAGGGTTTTTCACTATTTCCTATATATATGTACTTTGGGCTTCCATTAAGAATCAATAAGAAGCATATTAAGAAAATCCCTAAATCCTATTCTCTCCCACATCCTCTCAATTTCTCTTCTTTCCCTAATCCGGTCGCCGACCATTCTTTCTCGTTCTTCCCCAAATTCTACTTCTTAATCCCTAATTCTATTATTCAAATCCCTAAATCCCAATTATCAAACCCGTTAGAAACCTTGTTTCTAACATTTGGTATCAGAGCCCGGTTTTGAGAATTGAGTTTATCACAACTCTTAACCAGGGACGAGTTCTACAACTGGTTCAACGATGAGCTCTTCAAGGCTCTCAGACCTATCATGGGCGGAATTGCGGGAACAGGCCCGCCGCATCGGACGTCGTTGGATCCCCGGCCGAGGAGCTACCGATCGCGCAGGAGGAAGTGATGCCCAAGGAGACTGACGGAGAACTACCTCCGCAGCTGGCCGAGCGCGACACGAAGGCTGGGGAGCAGCGACCCGAGACGACATGGTCACCAAAACCTTCGGAGCTGTCGTGGGCTCAAAAGCAGGAAAAACTATGGAATATCGTGGAATATTGGAAGGCCTACGAGTTGCGTCGCGGGACGGCTGACTTGAAGGATGGAGTTGACAATGTGACGGCGAGGCAGCCGCCAACAGCAGAGGCTGGCAAGGCCGACGAGCGACCGTCAGCGACGAGAGCCGCGGCCGGCGGCGGATCCAGGATATAGTACAGCACTGGGCCGCATTTGAATGGAATATTGGATGCCATAAACAAAAAATATATGTAATAACTATAATTTATTAATTTTCATTCATTACAATGCCAATTTGGAAAAGAAAACCAGTGCTCGACGAACTGGCGGAGGAATCCATTTCGGATCCGGTTGTCTCTTGTTCTTGTTCTTGCTTTAGTCGATAGGGATTTTTTTTATTTCAATGAAACTTTATACTTAATCATTTACGTTATAGACTTTTAAATTTTATTGTTTTTTTTTCAAATGAAAATCATTCGTGCTAGATTTTCTACGCTAAATTTAGTGTAGTCGTTTGGATATGTTCATCTAGACCATTTTCCTAGTTACACAAAATCCTATTATCAAATAACACTAAGCCGATTTTTAAATAGCAGTGGGCCAAATATCTAAAATCGAAAAATTTATAAGCACTATACTACCTTTGAATCCGAAGGAGCGCTGGGCCGTGGCCCGGGTTGGCCCAGCCCTAGATCCGCCGCTGGCCGCGGCGAACTACGATGTCGAGGAGACAGAAGTAGCAAGCGCAGCGGAGGAGGGAGAGTTGTTGTTGGATGTTGAGGAAGCAGCTCCGACAGATGGCGAGTTGGAGGCGGGGATCACAGTTGTGGTCATTGCAAACCTCGCTGGCGGCAACCCTAGGCATCACAAAGCAGAGGCGGAGGTTGGGTGCCACTGGTCGAGTTTGCCTTCTGTCGGTCTGGTCGAAGGCTTGCCAGCAGAGACGAGGAGGAAGATGCCAATGAGGGAGGACGACACGACGAGGAAGGAAAAGGTAGAGAAGGAGATTGGTGGCGGCTTGGTTCCACCCCTCGCAAATCCTTGGTCGCCAACCTGGGCTTCCGGGACTGACAGGGCAGGCTTTGGGTCATCTCGGGCCGACCTTGACGGGTTGAATCCAATGGGAGCATGTGGGTTGCGGTGGAGGATGAAGCAGGCTAAGAGAAGATCGGAGGATGGGCTGGAGTTTAGACTACAGTGGGTCGAGGAAGCGGGGAGGGTGGAGCCAAGATGGGCTTCGCATGGCCCGACCCATGGGCCGCCCAATTATAATCTGACAAGGACTCTATTATATGTGGTTGGGCCGATTTTGAAGGAGGAGTTGTTGTTAGAATTTGTCAGAGAAGCAATTAGTGGGCCCATAGGAGTGAAACTCGAAAAGTTAAATCAGCACAAGAAGAGTGGTGTGAGAAGCCCAATTGAAAAGATGGAGCGTGATTGGAAGAAAAGGAAGCGCAAGCAGTGGAGAAGCGATGATCGGATTGGGCGAGAAGGTTGGAAGAAGTGGGTCAAGTGGTTCAACCTTGAGGGCAAGGTTGGTCTGAAGGGAGAGGAGATGTTAGAAACCGATTTTTGTAGGGTTTCTCTATTTATTACTATAATTATTATTAGGATAATTATCAATAAGGTTAGTAGTCATTTAATAGAATTAGGTTTATTGTTAGGGTTTTCCACTATTTCCTATATATATGTACTTTTGGCTTCCATTCAGAATCAATAAGAAGCATATTAAGAAAATCCCTAAACCCTATTCTCTCCCAAATCCTCTCAATTTCTCTTCTTTCCCTAATCCGGCCGCCGGCCATTCTTTTTCGTTCTTCCCCAAATTCTACTTCTTAATCCCTAATTTTATTCTTCAAATCTCTAAATCCCAATCATCAAACCCGTTAGAAACCTTGTTTCTAACATACTATCATCTACATCTCCTGCATAGTCATTATTTGTGTAGCCCAGCATATAGAAAATCACTTTTTATATCCAGTTGGTATACTGTCAGATCATGATATGCAACAAGAACCAAGATAATTTTGATAGTATCCCGGCTTGCTACTGGAGCAAACACCTCTGTGTAGTCAATGCCTTATTTTTTAGGAAAACATTTTGCTACCATCCTAGCCATATATTTATCTACCAAACCATCTTCTTTCAACTTAGTTATGAACACTCACTTGTTTCCAATTGCCTTTACACCCGGAGGAAGATCCACAAAATTGGAGGTCTTGTATCTTTCAATTGAATCAAAGTCTTGATTCATAGCTTCTCTGTGAACTTGTTTCAAGCCATACAAAGCTTTCTGCAATTTTTAGACCTTATGTTCCAGCCCAGTAACTTTAAATCCTTGAGGTTGCTACAAATAAACATCATTCTCTATTTCAACCTCTTCCATCTCCTCTTCTCCCTCTTCCAGGATAAAACCCTCTTCCTTGGCCTATTCCTCCCCTGCTTCCAAACTCTTGAGTGGTTCTAAGAACCAGATCTTCTTCACCGGAGAGCCTTGTAAACTTATGCTCATGAACAATAAGAGAACTCTAAAGAGCATCCACTACATAACTCCTCGATATCCTTGGACTCCTCAATAGAACATACTACATAATTATATTTTTTTTGTTAGAGTTCTCAGAATCTTCTCTACAATCTTTTCATCAAACATCTCATTACTACAGTTTCTCATAGCATTGGCTATAGTTATGACTTCGCCAAAGTAGTTGTTCACATACTCTCCCTCCTTCATTTCAATTATTTCAAAGTTTCTCCTAAAAGCCTACATATTTGACTTCTAAACCCTAGCATTGTCTTGAAATTTTATTTTCATAGAGTCCTATAAGTCTTTTTTTTTTGTAGAAAGTCCCATAAGTCTTCGGCAATACCTTTCTTGTAGAGTGTCTTGAGGATGGTTTTATCAATGGAATGGAAGAGATAGTTTTTGGCTTTCAGTAAGGTCCTTCACTCTCATATCTTCAAAGGTTTTGTTTAAGCCTCAGACATGTCTATAACAACATTTGTGCCTTTAAAGTTGGTTTGCACCACACCCAATATTCTTTTGAATGAAGCAAATTCCCCAGCACTAAACTCTAGTGATCATAATCACCATAAAATTTGTGGAGACCCACTTGAGCAAAGCTTCATGTATCACTTATTTTGTCAGACACAATTATATCTCTTGACGGAGGTATTTCACTCACATTTTGTTCAATAACCCCTCACAATATCACTTGATATATCTCTTTTAAAATTGAGCATACACTAAGAGTCAGGAAGAAAGGACTAGAAAAACCCCTCAGAGACACTCGAGAATAATACCATTCTGATAGGACACATTCATACTAGTGAGTGAGTTCTGTATCGGCCAGAAAAAAAAGGAGCTATTCGGCTTGATCAGAGGAGTGTGTGAAAGGCTTGCAGATCTCCCTCCTTTTTTAAGGGAAGATATAATTTTTCTCTTAGTACCTCAATACCCAATACAGAAGAGACAAGACAAAAAGCCCTTTTCTCAGATTATTTTCAGAAATTTCTCGATCTCGTGCATTAATCATATAGATCGCTACTATAAAGTAGAATGTCATTGAGATGTAAAACCAAGAAACAAAATTTACTCCCACTGAACTTAATATATACACAATCATCTCCAACATTAGCCTATGAATCCAAGTGAGCTAATAACAAGATGAATTGTGATATTAATAAGGAGAAGGCTATATGAGATCATAGATGGGTTCATTCAATTTAGTACCATAAAATTGTTTCGTCAATGTGACAATAGAGACACACAATCTATATCTATCTAATATGGCTCCAAACCATAATTAGCCACCATTGTCATTATATTTCTAAAATAGTATTGCAAATATTTTGGAAAGAAAGTCTCTTTGTAGTATATGCTTTCCCTATGAGTAAAACAAATAGTGGCCAACGTTCCTTATTTTTCTAACACATGGTCCACGAGCCATAGTAGTCTATTTATGTAAAATTAGGGTCAATTTAAGGTATTAACCCTATTTGTGTAAAGTTCGGGCTAAGAAAAATACTTTAACGTAAACTAAGGTCAACCTATCTCAATTACTAATTTTATTTATGCTTAATTTTCTTCATTTTTCAACCTCCTTGTCAACTTTATGTGGTTCACTATCGGGATCCACCCTGATAAATAACTTGAATTTAATAAAAAATTGATTTTTTTTTGCCAAAAGATCACTCGCATTACTGAGAAAACAGCCAGATACAAAATAGTCACATAGCTGAAAACAACCAAGAAACAAAATTGAACCCCACCAAAGAAGGGGACAACGAAAGGGCTTTTCTTGCCACCAAATGGGCAACCCTATTAGACTCCCGACCCACAAAAATAACCCGAAACTCCTAGAACAAGTCACACATACTTCGAATCTCCTCCAACAGCATCCCTCCATGGACATCATCTTTTGTTAGATAGTTTGAATTTTTAGTTAGAACTTTTTGGTGAATATATTATATGGATTTGAATATGTTTATGGTTAGTGATAATTTTACTACTAAATTAAAATTAGTGTATTATATGTATTTTTTTATTTTAGGGTTAACACTAATTATTAGCCAAACTTTTTCCACATTCTTATTTATTAGCCAAACCTAATAGGTTTGACTAATAAAAAAGAATGCGAGAAATGTTTGACTAATAATTAGTGTTTATCCTTTGTTTTATATCGCATGAATAGATCTATCATCTACTGACCCATCCACGATTCTATAACAAATAATAATTGAACCATCATCTTAGAGTATCCACATTGATATTTCATTCTCAATTGCAAAATGACATGACATAAGTGTTTTACTTAATTTTCTATAATTTAAACATAATATTTAAATATATTTGCAATTGCAAATTAATTACATTGATGTAAGTAAATTAAATGAATGTGATGTGTACCACATACAATTTGAGTTGACAATAAAAATCACAAATACAAATTATTTTACAATTGCATTGATGAAAATGCTTTTAGCAACTCATCCGTTCTGAAAATATTGGTTTGACCACCTTGATTTTTGACCTCCTCAATTTCTTTTTTGTAATATTCTCGGCTGAATCTACACAAACATATAAGGCAATGTCAATAAACAAGTATTGCCACATCAGCCGGTGGTGTTTAAACCGCATAAGTCGGAGGGACTAATTAGTCTTCTCCTCTCCCTGCCTTCTCGCTAAAACCGTCCGCATCGGTTACTTTTTTTCTTAACATCTTACAATCCCACGAATTAATTTTCTCCATTTCTACAAGGCCACGATCACTATTCCATATCTTATACTAAAAACAAATCACTATTTTTGTGGAATTTCAATCTTTCTTTTGAAGCCACCTGGACACTAAATTTATTATTTCCCTTTTGTTGTAGGTTTCCTCCTTTAAATTTATTTTGCTCTTATGATCACTAATATTTTCATAATATGAAAGTGGTATGATCACTAATATTTTTGCTCAAAATGTAGCAAAATGAATATCATTGTGTCTATCATAATTAATGCATTCTTTATATGTAAATTTTTTTTAAAAAATTTCGAGTTAAAACAAAAGAAATATGACTCAATCATAAAAAATGGAAGATTAGAAAAATTTGCATTTGATTGGTAAAAAATCTCTCCCATGTTTTCTAAATTCGCGTTAGTCAAAGAAAAGCAAGTTGACAGTGGGGCACGAAACTAACAGTCCATCCATCTTATTTTCATGAGTTGTGGGCCGTTATATGGTATTTTAATAGGTGTTTACATATTAAAGTTCTATAGGTATTGTAGAATGGAGTTTCATATAATATTCTTATCCTTTCCAATAACAATTGATTTTTCAACAAGTTTATAGAAATTGGGTTTTCGATAGAGCAATAAATATTTGGATTTTAAAAATAACATTAAGTTCTTTTACATAAAAATAATAATAAGAAGAAATTCGTTAAAGAGAGAAAGAGAGAGAGAGACAAAAATAAACTATTGATTAAGGGGCGTATATTATGGGCACACAAATAATTAATTCATCAATGGATTTGGAAGTCGAAGCTAATTATTTTTACTTAACTATAGAAACTAACTAACAAGAATATCCTTTTAACTTTACCCTATATGAAATTGTTTATTTCCTCATTAACCTCATCTATTAAGTAAAATCATATTATTTTTATATTCAAAGTCCCACTTAGTTTAATACAAGGTATCTTATAATTTAAAGATGGAGTTTAAAATTTTTATTAATTTAATATGTAGTTTTGTCTCTTGATATTTTCACTAAATTTTCCAATTATAACAATTTTCAAAAATTTTAATATTTTTTCTAACAAAAACTAAGAGATTTAGACACTCATTCACGGTTTAGAATTTTTATAAAATAAAATATTAATTCACAAAAAAACTACCCGACCAATCGGCCGGGCCACAATCTAGTTCGTAGTAGACCCGATCTACTCCAAAGTCCAATCATAGCACCCCTCGGGGTTCTCTCTCCATTTTTCCCTCTCTTTCTTCCTTCCTCTTTGCTCCCTGGTTCCCCAAATTCTAGGGTTCAGGCGCATCAGTTTCGAAGAGGTTTCTCCGCACAAATCAACCGGCGAGGCTTCGTTACTCGCCAACAGAATCCGGCTACCTGTTACACTCCATCCATTTACCCCAACCGTTCTATCCAGAACCCCGGTCTGATCTTCCTGCGTCCGGCGTCGAATCCATCATCGTCACTGGCCGCCAATCACCACCAGTCTCCGCTATATCCACCGAGACCCTACCAGCTCCGACCGCCAATCATCCACTCCGACCAGTATCAGAGCAGGGTCATTGCTGTAGAATAAAAGGGAAGAGGTTTAGGACTATCTTGAGAAGGTTTGTTGACTCGGCTCTCTTTCTCATCACCTTACCTCTCAACCTTAGGATAGTATTCCTAGACGTTCCGGGCTTATAGATTAGGGTTTAAAGTTGGTTGTTAACCGGAGAGAGAAGGAAGAGAAGAGCGGAGCAATGAATCCCTTGACGCTTGTGAAACGTATCCAGAGCATCAACTCTAAGGAAGCTGCTTTAGGGATTTCAGAGGAAGCTTCGTGGCACGCAAAGTACAAAGATTCAGCTTACGTCTTCGTCGGTGGGATTCCTTTTGATCTCACCGAAGGCGATCTCCTTGCTGTGTTTGCTCAGTAAGTGATTCTACTATTGAAATGTTCAGCTAAATTTTTTTCCTTCAAAATGTTCGATTACACCTTGAGTTGGTATTGTTTGTTCAGTGAATTGAAGTGTAATATTATTAATTTGGGCTGGGACCTCGACTCTGCGATTGAATATTCTTTCTCCTGATTAATGATTCTCCAGGTATGGAGAGGTCGTGGATGTTAACCTAGTTAGAGACAAGGGTACTGGCAAATCAAAAGGTTTTGCGTTTATTGCATATGAGGATCAAAGAAGTACTAATCTTGCCGTAGGTTGGTCTTTCTTTCCGTCTTCCTTTTCTGTTCATTGTCTTCTTCCTCATTTGTTCTGGTGAGTTGTGAGAATTGTATGCTCAATTATGGGTTCTTGTCTTCTGCAGACAATCTCAATGGGGCACAGGTCCTTGGTCGCGTGATAAGGGTTGATCATGTTACTAGCTACAAGAAGAGAGAAGAGGAAGACGAGGAGACAGCACAGAAAAATAGAGAGGCTCGAGGTGTTTGCCGTGCGTTTCAGAAAGGGGAATGTACACGTGGAGCTGGTTGCAAATTTTCACATGATGAACAGGTTAGATCATTATGTTTGGAGCTTAGAATAATACATCTGAGCATCCCAACACATTTGCTCGTTTATTACATTTTTTCTTTAGTAATGATTTGATCCTGCCTTTTTACATTCATTTTTTAGGATTTTCTTTCGTGCTTTGGCCTGTTGTCTTCATATAATCATATTCATACTTCCTTTGTTATATTCTAGAGAGCTGCAAACACAGGTTGGGGTGCTCAAGATAGAAGTCCAAGGTGGGGACAGGATAAGTTTGATGGTCCACAGAAGGGTGAAGAGGAAGATGAAGAGACAGAGCGAAAAAAGAGGGCGGCTCGAGGTGTTTGTTATGCCTTTCAGAAAGGGGAATGTACTCGTGGAGCTCGTTGCAAATTTTCACATGATGATCAGGTTAGATCATAATTGTTTAGAATATATATTGATACATCTTCAAGTTAACATGGTTGCCGCTTTCCTTAGATATTCTTCATTTTGACTTGAGAAAGTAGGTCAAATGGATAGAAAATTTTCCTGGTTTATGAACTACTATAGTGTGTGTTCATTGTCAATAAATCTACTGCCACCAGTTTCATGCTAATGGCAGGATCTAAAACATGTTGAATTACCTATTTCACACTTCCTCTTAGTATTATCTGTCAGTTGAATGACTATGATTGGATGGAGACTATGTTTAAATTTGCTTGTTTATTACTTTTATTTTCCTAGTAATGATTCGACCCCATTTTCACATTCATTTTTAGGATGTGTTTTGTGCTTGGTCTCTTTATCTTCATACTCATACTTGTTTGTTATGTTCTAGAGAGCTGCCAACATGGATCGGGGTGCTGAAGATAAAAGTCCAAAAAGGGGCTATGATAAATTTGATGGTCCAAAGAGGCGTGAAAAAGTTGTCGATGAGAGATCCAGTGGAAGAAACTCTAGACAGAGTGACCTGAGAGAAGAGGGAAGGAGATCAAGGAATTATGATGATTATGGAAGTGGGCCGCAGTCCGGAGAAGACCAGAGGACGGTAAGGCCAAGGGATAGTCTGTATGAGAAAAGGTCAGGAGAGGATGTTCATAGGAGAGATGAAAAGAGATCGAAAAGGCATGAGGATGACGAGAAGAGCACAAGAAGGCATGAAAGCGATGACTTCAAGACCAAATCAAGGAGCATGAAGACACAGGAAGGCGGTTATGGAGGGGAAGAGAAGAGTTTCAGGAGACAGAACAGTGATGAACTTGGATCGAGGTCAATGAAAGATGACAACAGGATACACGAGAAAACTTTGAGAGGGAATGAGTCCAAGTACTATGCTAGGGATGATAGAGACAAAAAGAGAGAAGAGAAACGGTCTGCTCGTGGAATGGATTCTTCATCTGATCGTGATAAAAGAGATGATCACAGGAATAGATAGAATGTACTGGGTCTTTCCGATACACAGTTTTGCAGCATGCGTTCTGATGGCGTGGTTTGAAGGGATTGGTCTCTATCTCAGTTTGGAGTTGTTCTACCTTCTCCTAGATTCGTGATCCAGTCTATAAGTTGCAGCTTAGAGAAGCAGGATGCATGATGACATACCTAACAGCATCTATTTCTTAGGGCCAATGTAGCTCATGAACCGCTTGGTCATTTTGACTACATTTCCATCTTCATGTTGGTGTTCCATGTTGACAGCATGTATTTCTTAGTGCCAATGCAGCCTTTGTTATGCCGTCAACATTCATATGTCAGGTTCTCCTTTTCTGAAGGGAAAATCATATATGACGGCAATTCAAGTCGAGACTGGGCAATTTTTTTTTTCTTTCACAGGCTCATAGCATTTGTGGGTTAATAGCTTCTCCTGGTTGCTTCAAATACTCTTTGCTAAATCCATTTTTCCGACACCCGTATCAGAATGCATCGTTGCTAATCTGATGTTTCATATTCAAACAGATATATGATGAGCACTTCTACTATGCTATATAGTATTGGTGCTTTAATGTACAACTTAAAGTTGTACCATAACATTAAATGTATAAGTTTAGGTTGTACCCTAAAGCAATTTGTACCATTATGTTATGGTACAACTTTACAACTTAAAGTTGTACCATCACATAAAGATACAAGTTCAAGTTGTACCATAAAAGAATTTGTACAAAAAGTATAGGTACAACTTCAGATTGTACCATAACGTAAATGTACAATTTTAAGTTGTACCATAAAGACAAAATCCTATAGCACCAATACTATATAGCATTGTAAAATTTCTCGATATATGATTATGATATATCAGCGAAGTAAAAAAGGTTCAGCGAAGTAAAAAAGGTTGAACTACATGTACGTTTCTGTAAGATAAAAGAAAACGAACATGGTGTAGCTCATGTGGAGAAGGGAAGGTACTTTTTGTTGAGGATGATACTTTGGTCAATGCTTCCATGGCTCAAGAAAAGACGTAACCGGGGGATACTTCGTACACTGAAGAAAAGAACATGAATAAAAGGCTAAACTTACTGATTTTCGAAAAGAGGGGATAGCAAACAAATACATGTACAGCTAGTGGTGAAAGCTTGATCCGGAACACCCACTGACCCGTCCCTATGGGTCGGAATGGGTCAATTTGTCTATAGGGTCAGATTATGGATGGGTCAGGACAATTTAGGGACGAGTCACTTTTTGACCTATGACATTTAGCAACAACAAATATCTCACACCACATTGAATCTTTTTGTAAGGTTTTAAAAGTTTATGTACTAACTTGTATAAATTTTTTTGGGTACCAAACATAATTTTACCATCAAAATTTATGGACTTATTTGTAAAATAAATAAATTTTAGGTACTAAATTGTAAGAAAAATTATTTTGGGTACCAAAATGCAATTTGTAAAAAAGGGTCGACCCACTGACCCATCCTGTTCCGACCCGGGTCAGATTAGGGATGACAACAAAACTCGAACCCACGGGAACCCACTCGACCCAACCCGGTCAATGCGGGTAAAATCCGTGTTGTCGAGTTTTGGGTCGGGTTTGGGTTTAAACCCGTTTACTATTCATCGGGTTGGTTTGAGTTTAGGTAAACCCGATTCATGGGTACCCGCCCACACTCATATTAATTTTCTCGACACATTTAATATTCTAAACAACTAAGTTTATTTATGTTTGTGGAGACATGTCTAATTTTTTCTTTCTAATTGTGTAAAATGAAGTTGATGTTATCGAGTGGAGAGTGAAGAAACTTAATTGAAAGGAAGAAGCTTTCAATTAATCATGTTATTTATGGATAATTTGTGATTTGCTTCAATTTTCTTGAGTTTTCTAAATTGGCGTTGAACAATTTGTATAGTTAATTTATGATTTGCTTGAATTTTCTAGAATGGTTTTTTTATATATGGATAATTTGTATTGAGAGATTGATATTTGACTTTAATTTTGATAGGAATTTGTTATTGTAAATTTTTTACGACAAAAACCCGTGTGTACCCGTGAACCGACGGATACCCAGCGGGTTGGGTTGGGTTTGAGTTTTTCAAACCCAACGGAATTTATCTCGGGTTTTTTTCACGGATAAACCCATGGGTTTGGGTTTGGCAAAACCCAGCCAACCCGACCCATTGCCATCCCTAGGCCAGACAGGGTCAAGAAGGAGATAGGGACGAAACGGGTCAGTTATATATCTTGACTCTTCAGGGACGAGTCAGTGGTAAGGGGACGGGTCAGGGACGGGACATGCAAATTTTCAGCCCTAGTCGTATTTACTTATTTGGACGAGCGCTGGCTGTAGAGGTTCCGCACTAAACTTTATTCTGGAATTCATGTATTACAAGAATATGTATTATGATCAAGGATGGCAATGGGCACGGTCGGGTATGGGTTCACCCTATACCAATTCCTAACTCGCCGGCTAGAGCATCCTAAAATACCTGACCAAATAACCACCGGGTATGGAAATGATATAACCATGCCCTACCAATCGGGTATCCATGGGTATTCGGATAACCGCAGGTACGAATCTTAAAATATGAACTTACGCACATACATACTGTTGTCATTTAAAAATTCTTAATACTTATAATTGTTCTAGCTTCAACAATCACACAAATAAAAACAACAAACACTAACATAATAACTGTTCTTGCTTCTACAATATACACAAACCAAAACACAATACATCATATTTTTTTCTAGCTTCAACAATCCACACATAAACCAAAAAAAAACAACAAAGCAATAAGTCTTGGTTCTTCGGCACACATATTTTGTGAAGAGCAAAAGCATCAAGTCTTTGGGAATATTGCACCTTGTCTCTTCTTCATAGAACATTAGTTCACTTCTACAATCATATAAAAAGACATTTAACATATAAAACAGAGGAAACACAACTTAAAGAAACATTTAAATTGGAGTATAGAGATTACCAGTAACACACGAAGCATCTTCTACATCTTCATCATCAATAATGGTAGCTAAACTCAATCTCTCAAGTGAACTCAGATCATCTACAAGAAAGAAGACGCTCAACTAACAATTGCATAATGTATAAACAACAAATATGAAAGTGAACGATAGGAAAGATCTATCAGTATACCTTGGATATTAGCATTAAACAACCAACTATGTGCACACATTAAAGCTTCAACTATCTCCGGGAGAAGTCTGCTACGACAAGCGCTAACTAGCCTTCCACCCGAGCTAAAAGCAGACTCATAAGACACTATAGTGACAGGAATAGCAAGTATATCTCTAGCAATCAATACCAAAGTAGGATACTGCGAAGCATTTTCCTTCCATCACGACAATATATTAAACCCTGTTATTTTAGGCAAAACCCTTACTCTGAGATAACCATCCAACTCGTTTTCAACTTCTAGTTGACTAGTCTGAATGAAGCCACATACCTATCATAGGCAAACATTTTTGCTCCACTTTGACTACTCCAGTTTACTCCTTGGGTCACACTCAGAGTATGACCCACATTCACATTTGAACGATTCTTATATTCCTTCTCTAAATCCATAATCAATTTTCGGGGCAACCTCAATTTTACCCCCCCCCCCCCTGCTCCTCGCCATAGTAGGATACTTCGAAGCATTTTCCTTCCATCACGACAATATATTAAACCCTGTTATTTTAGGCAAAACCCTTTCTCTGAGATAACCATCCAACTCGTTTTCAACTTCTAGTTGACTAGTCTGAATGAAGCCACATACCTATCATAGGCAAACATTTTTGCTCCACTTTGACTACTCCAGTTTACTCCTTGGATCACACTCACAGTATGACCCACATTCACATTTGAACGATTCTTATATTCCTTCTCTAAATCCATAATCAATTTTCGGGGCAACCTCAATTTTACCCCCCTGCTTCCTCGCCATAGTAGGATACTTCGAAGCATTTTCCTTCAATCACGACAATATATTAAACCCTGTTATTTTAGGCAAAACCCTTTCTCTGAGATAACCATCCAACTCGTTTTCAACTTCTAGTTGACTAGTCTGAATGAAGCCACATACCTATCATAGGCAAACATTTTTGCTCCACTTTGACTACTCAAGTTTACTCCTTGGGTCACACTCACAGTATGACCCACATTCACCTTTGAACGATTCTTATATTCCTTCTCTAAATCCATAATCAATTTTCGGGCAACCTCAATTTTACCCCTTGCTTCCTCGCCATAGGTTTTAGGAAAGTAGCATTCCAATAAAGTAAACTTGTACCTTGGATCAAAGACAATAGCTATAGCCAAAACATCATGGATAGAACCCCAATACTTGCCAAACTTTGTCATCATACTTGCTGCCATATCTTTAATGAAGTGATCTTCATCCAACAACCCATTTGAAATTCCCACTTTAATGTCACATACTTTTTCAAAGAACACGTTAGAATTTGGATATTTTTTCCCTGAAAATAGCTCACCACTTCATTAAAAACCTCAAATTTCTCACAAACTTTCTTTGCAAACCTCAAATCTGACTCTGATGGCAAACTCTTATAATGTAGCTCTCTTAGTTTCAACCGTGGAAAAATAGTTTGGTAACTCAATGCAATAGTAAGCATAAGATATGTAGAGTTCCATCCAGTTGGACAATCTAAGCTTAATGCTCTTCCGTAACAATTTCCTGAGTTCTTAACAACAAGTACAAAATTTTCTTTCCTTTTTAGGGTTGTTGTCCAATATTGTACACTTTCACGAATGCGCTCTATGCTTTTCTTTACAACCTCCAACCATCCTTAACAATTAAGTTGAGAACATGAGCACAACAATGTATATGGAGCTTAGAATCAGACCACATCAAATGATCACTGCTTAACTTATACTTCAAGAGATCCATCAAGGCATCATTAGTAGAACAATTATCCAAGGTAATCGTAGATATCTTTGAGTCAATATCCCAAACAATTAAAGTGTCAAGAAGATCCTGAGCAAGTACCTCACTTGTGTGTGGGCAAGGAACATAAACAAACCTACAATGCATAAAAAATAATAATGAGAAAAGACTTAATCACATATGTTTTACTCCGAAACGTGCAGAATTTAATGAAGAGAAGAATGAACCTTAGAATATAGCTTCGAATGTTCCATCCATCATTGATAAAGTGGGTTGTCACCACCATAAATCCCTTCTTCTGATTACTTGATGTCCACATGTCACTAGTAATTTCTATTCGACTCTCAGTGTCATCTACGAGTCTCTTCAACTCTTTCATTTCATGAAGATATATCTTCAAGATGTCAGTCGTGATAGTATTTCTCGAAGGGCAGTTAAAGAGGGGTTGTAGTACATTTAAAAATTGCCAAAAACCAACATGCTCGAAGATACAAAGAGGATATTCATGCTAAATAATCATAGATGTCAAAGCCTTCCTCCCTTCATCCTAACTATCAAATCTATTAGAGCGAGATTTACTAAGATCTCCATTTTAATTCTTAGTTATGAGCATATATCTTATGTCCTTAACATTTATTTTGGGACACCTGCGGTTATGTTCATTCAAATGACTTGTCCCATTATTTGAAGCAACATCGAGAGACTTTGAACATAGTTTACACACAACTTTTATATTACCATCCACCTTCAAGATTCGTTTAAGATGTTTCCAAACATCATTCTTCAGTTTGCTTGTATCAAGTATCATTACTAGTAATAGGAGGAGCATCAGTTGCAGTTGCAGATGGTGGACTCTCCACTCCAACCATACCAGCAAGAGTACCACTAGAATTAGGAGGAGTCTCTGTGCGAGCATTAGTTGACAAATTTTTGTCAACGCTTACGAGAATGAGAGGATTTCCACAAGGAGAATCATTTGACGAACTCATTGTTCCACCTACAAAATAGGACACAACATAATCAGGGGAAACACACAACCACAGTGCGTGTGGACAAACAATACAATAAACACATTCCTTGGAGGAATTGGAGACACCATATTGTTTAGACTTCATATCACTAATATGCACAAGACTTATAACCGCACGAAAGATCACCAACCATTCTTGGATGAATTGGAAACCCACTAAATCCACAATAGGGGGAAACAAGAAATCGAAGTGTGCCATTGAAATGAATCAGAAAGCACTCATCTTTCCAGCGTATTAACAAAAATACAGAGAACCCTTAAAATTGCATCTTGCAGGTGAAGACTCTCTCAGAGGAAATTAAACAAACAGGTGGAGTGGGAAGCAGAAAAAATAAAAATAACAGAGAATTACAGTTGACGTCACTGAGTTCAAATTGTGTGTCGCCCGTGAGAGAGCTTGTCGGCGAGTCGCGATCGAGAGGGGAATAGGGGAGAGCAGGTCATGCGACTGACGGAGAACAGGGGAAAACACCATCCTACGTCAAAGTGACGTGTTATTCATCACAATCATTCCCAAAAATGCATTTTAAAACTTTTCATGTGAAAAATTTATTAAAGCATACCAGAAAATCTCATCACACAACACCATTCTACGTCAAAGAGACGTGTTATTCATCACAATCATTTCCAAAAATCTCTCAAACATTTATCGAAATGTATGTTAAAACTTTTCATGTGAAAAGTTTTTTTAAAACATATTAGAAAACTTCATAAAACATATTATAAGTTTATTAAAGCATACCAGAAGTCTCATAAACTTGGACCTGGTTGTAAAAACTAAAAAGGTCCAGTATCAAAATGTAAGGCATAAATTTTTTAGTTACTAAGATATAATTTTTCTTCAGTATTTTTAGGAATTATATGCAAAAATATTAACAATAAGTACTAAAATTTTACATATATTAAGTGTAGATATCTAACCTTAATTTGTTTATAAAACCCGAATCAAAGAGATTGAGAGGGAAAAAGACTACTCCTATTAATAACTTGTTACTAAAATATTCTTAATATATTAAGTTAGCATAGTCCTGGCACTAGAGCAAATTAATATCCTATCCCATACCTGACCTATACTTACCTCCTTGATATATTTATTATAACTCGATGATTAGTAGCTTGAACCCTAATGATATCTTCAATTCTTGTTTGCTCATGATGCCATTTCGAATGAATGGAAGAGGTCACTTGATTTCCTTATTAGTGGATAACACTAGACCGTATGTCTATGATGTGTACACGCATGCATATTTGTGAACCTAATCATTAGTGGAATCTCAATCCATTAGTAGTTTTCTTCATCCTCTCTACTCCAGCAGAGACGCATTACTTGGCACTCAACTCAAAACAAAACCTCTTCAGCATCCAACTTCTGCACTTACGAAATGACAAAGTCAGAAATCTAAATGAACGAACTTATTTGAACCGTGATAAATGGGAAAGAAAATTACTATTTTACTTTCTAAATTTGTTATGAATTTTAGCATTTCCGTCGAACTTTTGCATGAATAACACTGCAAGAACCCCTTCATTTCTCTCCCAAGCCTCAACTTTGAAGGTTAGCAACTTCGTCTCTGAGAATCATGCACGTTCGTGATAATTGTACAGAACGCTTTCGTACTATCGCCATTCTTGCTCTCCCCTGCTTTTTCAAATCCATTTCTTACCCGACAGGCAGCAAGCAAGCAATGGGTCCATTATTCCATATGGGGAAGGACGAATTGATGATTGAATGCCCCAGCCAGCTAACATTCATCAAGACGAGAAAAAAGGAAGCAGCTTTTTCTCACACCTTTTTTTTTATGAAGTAAAAAATTAGAAGAAAGGAACACTCTGTCTGCGATCATCATCTTCCACACCCAACCACCAATAAAATAAAACCTACAACAATGGTAGCCGTCTTCAACAAAGATCTGCTCAGTTGGTACCTCATCACCCTCAAGCTCCGCGAAACCGTCGAATCCGCCGCCGCCGCCGCCGCCGATTCCCATTCTCCCGCCGCTCCCCTACTCCTCGAATACCCACAACAACCACCACCACCACCGCCACCAATCGATCAATCCAAACCGCCGTCGCCGGATTCCGATTGGGTCATATCCATCAATGACAAACTCACCCAGGCTCGGATCGACGACGCATCCGCCTCATGGGAGCGTTTCTGCATCTACAGAGTCCCCCACTACCTCCGCGAAGAAGACGACAAGGCCTACGCCCCACAATTGGTCTCTCTGGGGCCGTACCACCACGCCAAGAAGCGGCTCCGGAAAATGGAGCGCCACAAATGGCGGTGCCTCCACCGGGTCCTGACCCGAACCGATCACGACATCCGCCTCTACCTCGACTCCGTCAGGGAGCTCGAAGACCGGGCCCGCTCCAGCTACGAGGGCGGCTCGGCGGCGATCTCGATGGGCAGCAACGAGTTCGTCGAAATGCTGGTCCTCGACGGCTGCTTCGTCATCGAGCTTCTCAGGGGCGCGGCGGAAGGGTTTCGGGACCTAGGGTATTCGCGAAACGACCCCGTTTTCGCGATGAGGGGATCGATGCACTCGATCCAGAGGGATATGATCATGCTGGAGAATCAGATCCCACTTTTCGTGCTGGACAGGTTGATGGGTCTTCAGCTGAACGAACCTGACCAGACCGGTATCGTGGCCAGGCTAGCGATCCGGTTCTTCGACCCGTTGATGCCCACGGATGAACCGTTGTCGAAATCGGATCGAACTCGGTTGGAGTCCTCCCTCAGGACTCTGTCCTCGTTCGATCCGTTGTCCGACCTGGGAGGCCTGCACTGTCTGGATGTGTTCAGGAGGAGCCTGCTCCGGTCAGGACCAAAACCGGTGCAGCGAATCTGGATCAGGAAGCGATCCCACAGCGAGCGAGTCGTGGACAAGCGACGACAGCAGCTGATACATTGCGCGATCGAGCTGAAGGATGCCGGGATCAAGTTCAAGAGGAGGAGGACAGACAGGTTCTGGGACATCAGGTTCAAGAACGGAGTGCTGAAGATGCCCAGGATCTTGATCCACGACGGGACGAAATCGCTGTTCCTCAATCTGATTGCATTCGAGCAGTGCCACTTGGACTGCAGCAACGACATTACGTCGTACGTGATCTTCATGGACAACCTGATCAACTCCCCCGAGGATGTCGCGTACCTGCACTACTGTGGGATTGTGGAGCACTGGCTTGGAAGCGATGCCGAGGTTGCCGATCTCTTCAACCGGTTGTGTCAGGAGGTGGTCTTCGATGTCAACAACAGCTACTTGGCACGAATGTCGGAGGAGGTGAATCAGTATTACAACCACAGGTGGAACGCCTGGCGAGCGAGCTTGAAGCACAAGTACTTCGGCAATCCATGGGCGATTATCTCTTTGTTTGCTGCGGTTGTTCTCTTGGTGCTTACTTTCACGCAGACCTTCTATGGTGTTTACAGCTATTATAGGCCTACGCCCTGAAACTCCCCGGCGATTTTTGTTTTTGTTTTCGTTGGTTGGTTCGATTTTTTCGCTGTCCTGACAAAAGAGGTTCTGGTTTTTCAGGACTCAAATATTTTGGGCGTGTATGTATGATAAGCAGAAGTAGTTTGAGAAGGATTTGCTTTGCTATAGATAATGAGAGAGGAGCAAAGCCAGCCAACTCCAAGCATTGTTTTTTATATGAAATGAGAAATGTTAAGCTTCTACAAGGGAAATGCAAGGTTAGGACTCGTTTCTGCAAACCAAATGAAAAAAGTGTTTGCTGCTGCATCAGTTCAGTTCAATTCAACAACCAAGCTTTGAAACAACTAGCCAGAAAAGAGACATCCAGCAATCCGAAAATCATACAACTACTAGAGATTCTTTACATCTAAATTTCATCAACCGAGTAAATGAATCACATTAGGATCAACAAGGAGGCTGAATCTGGCCTTAGAGAATTCACTTTATGCTTCTCTAAACTAGTATAGACATATAAAAATTCACAGTGGTGCGATATAAACGAGTACAAAATGCGTAAATGAAACCGAAAGTTAAAATAAAATCAGGGAACCAAAATTAGACCCCTCGATCAATGTCTAGGAACAACCCTGCTTTTCCACCCTCTCTAGATTCTCAACCTGCAGAAGGAAAGGATCCACAAGAAACAACTCAGAGCTTGTTGTAATTTGTCAATCAAATTTCAGAAGGAAGTAGGTTTCCTGCTTCATCTAGGGCATGATATAGAGAAGTTATACCCGAGGCATTCAATCCCTAGTCAGGTTATCACTTGATGGTGTCTTCTTCCCATCATATCGCTGTTAACGAGAGTAAATAACCAAACAATCAATTAATCACATTTACTCTGGTGTACAAATGCAGCTGATAATTCAGAATTTTATACACAGATCTACTGTAACAATGGAATGGACATACCTGTTTGCCGAAAGAGAAAGGAACATATTTGTATTTGACCATATGCATAATCTGTCTTCTCATTGTGAGGATAAACAGCATGATCCAGTAGAATAGAAGTATCGGCCAGAACACAGGCACATCAAACACCGCGAAGAATGTCATGTGAAACGCTATGCAGAAAGCCTTGGTAATAGAGTACCTTCATGAACACAAACGTAAGAAGATAACAAATACATAAAGTACACCAAAATTCCACAAAACAAAGAATAATGCCTAGATTAAACTTCACCCTTATCTACCAACGTGAGCACCTATAATGAAAATCTATCAGAAGAAGAAATTGAAGAACAGAAAGCCAATCAAGGAAAAGTAATGACAACGAGAAGATATTTGGGCAATGAATCTATCTCACAGATTAAATTCCACAATATAATCAGCTGATTAAGTCTACCAGCCACCCAACCCTCATCCCGTCCGTTCTCTTCCCTTCCTTTTCCTCTCTTCAGAATGAGCAAGGGTTAAAAGCCAATCCAAACAAAATACCCCAAAGAAAACTACAAGTATATTGTTCAACCACAGAAAGCAATCTCTTTGAAGCATTTCCTCATTCACCTAGTATGCAGTTCTATAATCACGGTCAAAATAGCCGACAAACAGCTGCTAAGGAAACAGAAACAGAAAAGAACCACAATTTCTGATAGGACCCAACATTTAGGCAATCAAAATGCACAGGAATAGAAGAACCCAAGGGAAATCGACGAAGCAGATCAATCTTAACTTGAGACCGAATCAAAAGAATGATGAACACAAAATAAATCAAATTAGGAACCCGAACAACCCTAAGGCATTGATAATGCCCAATCCCAAGTAAAGCGGTAGATTTCATGAGCAATTGTACCAGAACTTGAACTCGGGGAGGCGTCGGACGAAGGGACGGAACTCATCGGATCCGCGCGTGGGGAGCGAGGGGCCGTCGCTGACCTCCGGGTCAATCTGCGGCGAGAGGAATCCAATCAACAGGTTGAGCATGTAGATTCCGAGGCCGTAGGTAACGATGTAGAATCCCTGAACGAAGTAGACGCGCAATCCGTAGATTAGAGCGGCCAGAAAGCATCCGATCCACCGGTACCAGATGTGCGGCACCGTCTTGTCCAGCATGTGCTGGTACCGCCGCGTGACGGCGAACGTCCACTGCGAGACGACGGCTGCGGGGGACGACGACAGGGATGAGAGATTATCTCCAGATAGGGCTCCTCCATTGGGCTGCTGTGCGGTCTCCATGCGCCCAGCAACAACAACAAGCTCTCTCTCTCTCTCCCTCTCTCCGTCTCTCTATCGAGATCGATTTACAGATTGAATTACGCGTTCGCCAGCTTTTTCCTTATTCTCCGCCGTCTCCGCCGTGGATTTGCCGTCTATGGTTCTCCGGAACTACTTCGCGAGGTTGTTAGATGGGGGAAATGGTCATTCTTGAAGAACTGTCGGTTTCCAGAGCAACCGCTCTTCCATTGATTCTATGCCGTTGACGTGTCTCTCCTCCGGGTCCGGGCTGGACCGTTCGGCCCGTTTCAAATTCTCTCAGCCGATCATTAAGAAACCCAATAGGCCCAGTATCAAAGGGCGGCCCAATTAAATCCAACTTCGGCGTTATTTGCTTGGATGGAGAAATAGTTCAGTTCGTTTTCTTTTCTTTCCTCTCCTCGAGGCGCAGGATCTAATTCCAAATTCCCGTTGATGATTCTGGAATTCACTCTCATTCTTCTCCGCCATTGATGTGGCTTCTTCGAATCTCTTGCTCTTTGCTTATCGGAGTTTCTTTCTTGGATCTACTCCGTCCCTGGATTGGTGGCGGCAGAATTCAGAGGCTGAAATTTTCACGAATCATTTGTTGAAAAAGCTACAACTAGTGCGGCAATGAATTAGAACAATTTGCCGAACCACATTGCAGTTATTGTTGTTGAATCTGAAGGTTTGGATTTCTCCACCGGAAAATCCTTTGAATTGGATTCCGTTGTTTCCTAAATTGTTATAGTTCGAAATCATGATGGATTCCGAATCCGCCGACTCTTCTTCATCAGCGCAACCTCCTCCTGCAAAACCTACTTCCACTGCAGAGCCTATTGCGATAGCTTCGAATGTCGATTCTTCTGATACGTCTTCTAACGCGGAGCCCTTGGTTCCAACTGGAACTACGGCCGATCATCCAGCTGAAGAATCACGAACTACAACTGCGGAATGTAAGGATGCGAATACAAGTCTGCCTACGCCGACGCCGCCACCGGACTCCGTGGCTACAAGTTCTGGTGGTTCCACCCTTTCTCGTATTACTAGTGGCATCGGTTTGCGTCTCTCTGCAATGGCTTCTGGATCAGAAGAGGCTTCTCAAGGCAGTGCAACAACAGCTGGGCAGGGTGGTGTTCTTGAATCACTGACGAAGGGCTTAGTCGACTCATCTCGGAGTGCCGTCAAGGCTATCCAGGTCAAAGCTCGCCATGCTGTGTCTCAAAATAAACGCAGATATCAGGTATAGCGTTATCCTGTGCCTAATACGCGCAGGGATCTTACTTTTGGCCTCCAGCATTGTTCTGAAGGGAACTTTCTGTCACGTAATAATTTGCCCTATGTGCAATTGCTTGCTGATGTGCTCCTCCTTGATATTCCGATTGTGAACAATTGACTGGATCATAGGAAGGAGGATTTGATTTGGATATGGCTTACATCACTGAGAACATCATTGCTATGGGGTTTCCCGCTGGTGATTTGAGCTCTGGGCTTTTCGGGTTCTTTGAGGTAAGTTTTGTTGCGAGACATTGGCACCCAGGATTGACTAGCTCATTTAGACTTCCTCTTAATAATATAGGAGCTCAAACTTTTGATATAGGGGTTCTATCGGAATCACATGGAAGAAGTGATAAGATTTTTCGAGAGTCGCCACAAGGTAGTTTCTGTTCTGAACTCACTTGGTTTACTGTTGGACATTTGTGTTACTGGTTACAGCCTGGTCTTGATGATGAAACTATTTTCATCCACTCGCTGTACCGAATTGAAGTAACTTTACAGAGTTAAATTATCAGGAGAAAAACCTAAACTCACCCTGGGTTGGGTACCATTTCCCAAGAGCAATGATAGCAGTACTAATGGTTTCATTCATGTGGGGATTCATTGGCTTTTGTCTATGCAAGTGTATTAATATCTCTTGCCACTGATGCAGGGAAAATATAAAGTGTACAATCTATGTGCAGAGAGACTGTATGACGCATCACGGTTCGAGGGGAAGGTATTATAACAGTCTTCCTCGTCACTAGGCTACTTCTTCATGAAATTTCCAGTTTTCGTTTAAGAAAGGGAATAGAATCTTAGATTTGAAAAGATTAATTCTCTTAGAAAGATCTTCCAGAGAATAGGAATCATATAATTGCTTCGTCTTATGTCTGGCTGCAACTGTAAGCTAGAGTTGAAGCTTGTTTTGCTACTCTACTCCTTCGGTTCCGGTGAATAGGAGCTCTAGTTGAGGACCAGTCCTCTTTTTATCACATTAGTTTTTGAACTGATTTGAATTGCATTTCTTGAATTATTTGACTAGGTGGCATGTTTTCCATTTGATGACCATAATTGCCCTCCGCTTCAACTCATACCATTATTTTGTCAAAGTGCATACTCCTGGTTGAAGGCGGACATTCAAAATGTAGTAGTAGTCCATTGTAAAGCTGGAATGGGCAGGACAGGTCTGATGATCTGTTGCCTTCTTCTATTTCTTAAGGTAATATCTTTTATCTTGTCTCAACAATGATCTTAGTGTATTTCGGTGAAACTAGGGTATAATGACTCCATTTAAAAAAAAAAAAATGTCATCCTTTGTTTCTACTGCAGTTCTTTCCGACTGCTGCGGAGGCCATTGATTTCTTCAACCAGAAAAGATGCATAGACGGGAAGGCTTTAGTTCTCCCAAGTCAGATTGTTAGTTGGTTGATCTTTATATTTATTTACATATCTCAAGTTCTTTTGATGGTTTGTCTCTTCCTTTTTCTGATAAATACTCTGCCTTTTCCCCATTTTTGGTCTTTCTGTTTCTAGAGATATGTTAAATACTTTGAGCGCATCCTGACTTGCTTCAATGGCAAAATTCAGCCTGGACGGAGGTACGTGATCCTTTTGTTACTTTTGTTTGTAAGTTTGTATATGTTCTTTTCAAGAACTTGCTGAACGTGTGTTATTCTGATGTAGGTGCATGCTTCGGGGTTTTCGGCTTCACAATTGCCCTTACTGGATACGGCCTCCTATCACCATCTCCAATCATAGTGGTAGGTTGTCTTTTAAGTTTTCGTCTTGCAAATCATCATTTTTGTGCTTTTGTTATTTTATGGTTTTTAGTTTGTTAGTATGTACAGGAAAATCTGGGTTGTGTCGTGATGGTATATTAAAACACATGAAAGCTTAGGGTTACAGTATAGTGCAGTTTATGATTCCGGAGTAACATATTAGTGAAGTCCGTCTATATAAAATAGTAACTACAATGAAGGGAATATAGGGTGGGCTTTTTGCAAAGTATAAATCTGTCTTAATGTTGAACTTCACAACTACTGAAGTTAGTTCAAATGAGTCCTTGTTCTTGTTATGCGAATTTTGAATGGAAGACTACGTGGATGCTATATCAGCTTTTGGAATAGATCTGTAGGAACTTGACACAGCGGAATACACATTGTACTGCTTCTAGATCAGATTCCTTATTCGCTCGCCATTAAATGTCTTATATGTCTATATATAAACGAGAGTTTTACTTTTTACCTTATGCACAGGAGTTCTATTCTCAACAAGAAATCATCCAAAAACCAAGGATTTGATGGTAATTTCTTCTTCATTCATGCTCTTCTGATTAATACTTGACAGCTTTCTGAACTAATGTGCAAACTGACTGATTCAGCCTGAGGACTTTTGGATCAGTGGCCGGAGGAAAGGAATTGTTGTTTTTGCTCTGCCAGGGGAACCTGGTCTAACCGAGTTGGTTGGAGACTTCAAAATCCACTTCCATGACCGCCAGGGGGACTTCTACTGGTTAGTCAACTCTCCTAACTTGAAGAATGTTTTGTCGGATATGTATTTGCCCAAAATGCCAGTTGCTCCTGACTGCATAATACATACGCACATTCCTAATTTCTTGCCTGAAAATAAACCTTTTCTCCTCTCTCTTGCGGTCAGCTGGCTCAATACTACGATGACGGAGAACAGGAAAACGTTAACAGGGGACGAAATTGATGGCTTCGACAAGGTAACTTCAGATTCAGCCTTTCAGATGCCTGTCAAAGTTCTTTCCTCTTTACCCATACTCTGCTGTCGTTAAAGTAAAAGCTGCATTTTCGCAGAGAAAACTGCCTTCTCCAGGATTCGAGGTTGAGATTGTGATGATAGATTACGATGGTACATCACCACCGGTAACTACAAAGACCAATTCAGCAAGCAACAGTGCTAGCGCGTCAAGTTGTGCTGCAACAGCGAATACAGGAGGAGCTTATGTTGCTCCGAAGCCTTCTAATCAAAAGGAAGCGTCAACGAGCAATGAGGAAGACGATGTATTCTCCGACAGCGATGAAGAGGACACCAAAGCAGCCTCAAAGAGCAAGCAAGGTCAAGGTCGGAGTGATGGTCAAGCTGCTCCGCCTACTAGTGAAGCGGCTATGTCCACCACAGAACAAATGAACAGCTTGACTCGTGGAACGAAGCAGGTGAGTCTCGGTCTTGCTAGTAAGGAAACTTCACAGCCAAGTGCGAGCAGCGAGCCAGCCGCCATTCAGAAACCTTCAGCGAGCGTGGGAACACCAAAGTTGGAGTCCGGGGCCAGCGATATCAAGGCGATGGCTGCTGATGCTTCGGTGTTCAGTTTTGGGGACGAAGATGATTTCGAAAGCGATTAAAAGATGACAAGTAGGCTCGTTCAGTTTTGGCCAGCAAGCTACCATCTTTCGAATGGCCCCCTTTGGATCAGCGAATGAGGCAATGCAAAATCGATATGGCCTGGAGTTTGCAAGGTTAGATTAGATGTCAATTGTATTGGATATCAATTTCGTAGTTTTATGGGGTTATGTGGATGCCAAAGTTGAAAAGTGGTTGATTTTAACGCACCTAAAAATTTCAGAATATCGGTGTTTAGGTCACATTGATCTTAACAAAGCTCACTAATATTTCTGTATGAGGGCAAAATAAACATTAGGAAAGCCCTGTTTCAAGAGTACATGTACAAGAAAAATAAATTTTTTAATTTATGAGGTGTAAGGTGTTCGACAAATTTGATGCCCTCATGAATCATGATAATTTGAAGAGAGTGATCTAAATCTTTCCTTGAGTTAAATGTTACAGGACGCTTTCTCAACGACAAACTTCAATCCTAAATCTTCCATCTCCGGTTCAAAATTGTGGGGAATATTGAAGACACAATAAAAGCGTATAACAGTAACAAAATCCTCTCCACGAGTTTAAAACCGTTACCGTCCCTTCTTAGTGGTCTTCGCGTCGTTCAATTTCTGTTTGAGATCGGCAATGATCTTGTCCTGGGTAGCAATTTCGAGGTCTTTCGCACGTATATGTTGCTTCAGTTTTTCCATCTCTTTCAAGTGGTCGTCGCAATGATTCTTGACATCTTTCTCCTCCAGTTCTTGTTTCAATCTTTCAGTTTCTTTCAAGTGAGCTTCACCTTGGACTCTTAGTTCTTGCTTCAATCTTTCGATCTCTTCCAGGAGGTGACCATCTTCAGATGACTGATCCGTTTTCTGCTTCTTTTGACCACCGCGGTCCTCGAGTTCCAGAGCTCTCTTTTGCTGCTGATCTTGGAGAGAATCCTCGGGCACCATTTGACGTACACAAACAGTAGTAGTTTTTCCCGAGTCGGAGACGAGGGTAACCAGCTTCTGTGGGCGTCCAGCAGAATCCTGCACAAAACAGACAATGACAGAGACTCAACTAATTTCAATTACAAAATCCAATTCCTCCCAACTTATGGCAGATTTGGAATCCCCATTGCGCTTCTGTTTGATTCCGAACATAAAAATGTGAAAGGAATCGGAACAGGAGATCAGATTCCTCTTAGTTTTTATTGATCCCAATCGGCTGTACAAATAAACAATCCTTTGATACTACAGGAGATAGATATTAGTCATCAAACGATGTGGAAGCTTAAGGTTAAAGGCGAGAGACAAAGCCATCAAACCAAGTCCTCTAACCGATAATTACCTTTTCAATGGAGCCATCTACTTTTTGGAATGCTTCATGTGCCTCTCGTAACTTCTTGAAAATGGCTAACACGGAGTAGTGTTTTCCCTGGCCTTTCTTAAGTGGCTGCCAAAACATTATTCCATCATCACTATAGCATAAGGATACAGAAAGCAAATAATTGATGTAATGATGCCCTAAAACAATCGACCAAGTTACATGATGACTAGATCAAATCTATGAAGGAAGTTCACCATTGTGTATGGCTGAAATCAAAAAATGTAGAAAACAATAAGAAAATCCAAAATATGATGGAAAACAAAAGAGTTAACCCTTGTCTGTAGAACCCATAGAATAACCCCATGGTTCAGAGTTCAAATGTAGCTGTGATTTGCAGAGCCAAAGGGCTAGTTTGATTCCGCTAAAAATTAAGGAAAATATCCCATCAATTCTACTTTCTTCGAAAATCTCACCATAGTTTTTCTCTACTTTCACTGAAACTTAAATCACAAGTCACTTTCCTTTTAGTAAAAGCTACAAACACACTCATTCACTTATGTACAGTGTTCTGGGACAGTAGCCTTCTAAAAATGAAAAGGATTAGGTTCACCTTTAGCTCAATAGTAAAGTTTGCAGGAAAGACTCTTCTTAGTTCTTCGGTTGGCACAGCGCTCGGTATTTTGTGAACGAGCAGCCTAGCAAGTTCATCATCAGGTACCTGCACGCTTGCCAACAAATTTAGTAAGTTCAATGAAATCTGCATCATAACCTTAATAAAGTGAGCTTGTTTAACTTACACTCTTCAGGTTAGATACAAGCAACGGAGTTTCTTTATCAACTCCATGCTTGAGCTTAGCCAGTACAATTTTCATAGCAGTACGTGCATCATCTAAGCAATTGTGAGGAGCACCTTCCTCTCGAAGCTTATATCCTAGAATTGACTGTAAAATTTGAGCGAAGATTAACCATGTGTCTAGAATGAAACATGTTGCAAATAATTCGCTGAATTTTACAGCTTCTAGAATTCCAACCAACTGATTATATCATAGACATTCATTAAACAAGGGAAAGGAGAACTAGAGAAGCAGCTTACAAAAAATAAGGCAGAATGATCATTCAGAAACTTACCTCACACAAATTACTCAAAGATGGTACACGCCCAACCGAATTTTTGTAGATAAGTGACGTGTCTATAATTCTTGCGTGGTCCAACTTCAATGCTGCCATTGATGACAAATGTAAAAGAAAACGATCAAGTTCTACTGAAAACAAATCAACATAAGCCCAGCCACATACTTGAAGCATAAAAGTGTTTTTTCACGTACCAAGCAGGTCATTATGTAACCCATGGCCCACTAAAATGGAACCTTTGGACAGTAGCTTTTTCAAGGATTTCTGAAAGAGAGTGCAGGTGAACAACTTCAGACAATAGATCAGTCTATCAAACAATGATAGTTAAGAGACCATAGTCTCAGTACCTGTATATCTCTCAAGGAACATGTAACATTATCCAGATCTCCAGGATGGATTCCAGTAATTTCAGTTCGATAATCTGCAACTGGCTTGTAAGGGTTTACTTTCTCGTGGAGCTTGACCTAAGATTTAAGGCTAATTAGTATCCAATAAAAAGGAATTATCCAAATTTCATGAACAAAGCCGGCCAAATGAAAGGACCAATAAAAAACCAAGATTGGGAACCTGTAAATCACGGTCCACAACACAGACTCTCACTAAAGCATCAGTACCATCCTCACAAAGAACCATCTCACAATCAAGAGCAAGCATCTCATCCGATTTTACCAGCTTGGACATTTTACAGGGTTTTGTTACAACCCAATCCTGCCACATCAAATATCGCAATAATCAAGATACGATTAGAGTTTGATAATTGACCTAATTGATTCAATCGCTAGTACTGCCATCAAAGTAGAGGAATGTAAACCGCAAAAACAAACCTTTTCATATGATGGGAACACATACTTCGCCATGAAAAGTGGATGTTCAAGAGTTAAATGAACCAGCCTCTGCACTGCCACGGTTGCAAATTTCACCACAGGTTAAACACATTAACCAAACCACAGTCCAAATCCCGAAGGCACAGAAACATTCACAGATTGCCCCAGTGATTCCCCAGAAAACCAACGGAAAACTGAAAGCAGTTCCCAAAAGCAGCCAACCCACTGAACCAAATGGAGCTCAGCCCTATACCTGTTCAGGAGACACATCGCCTGAAGCCTCTTTAGCAATCTGCAGCAACACCTCCCGGCTTGAATGCGACTTGAGAACATTATCAACAAACTACAACAAGAGAAAGAAACATACAGTTCAAAGAGCGAAGTTTACAGGTCCTGAAACCGCTTGATTAGAGAGAGCAAATTAATTTCATTTCGAAGTGGTTGGTTGGTTGGTTGGTTTACCTTGGAATCATCTTCTCCGCTAAATGTTTGAAGGAAAGAAGCCAAAGCTTCTTTGGGCCTCTTGCCAGGATCACTGAGTGAAGAGCCAAACTTCTTATCGTAGACATTGAGGAACTCCTTCCAGCTTCCCTTTGTGCCCTTGCGCCCCTGCCTTTGCGCTAACTTCACAATCTCAGTCAGAACCTGTGCCAGAACAGATTACGGACCAGAGTGAAGGGGAAGCTTACATTAGTTCCTGCTAACTTGCGACGGTGGTAACTCGACTGAAGTGTTGCAGGGGATTGAAGGAGGAAGTAGAATAGAACGAAATCGACGTAGGGATAGGGAGAGGGAAAAGCTCACCTTTGCCGGCGCGGCGGCGATTGCGGCGGCTAGTTTGTCGTCCATTTTTAGGGATTTCTGGTTGAGAGAAAGGGCTGCTGGCTGCTGGTAAGCAGAAAAAAGCCGGGAACAGCTGCAAGAGGGTTTATTGTTGAAAGTTGCTGCGTGCCTTCGCTTGTTGTTATTAGTTAGTACATGCCCTAGGTTGCTTTCCTTTCGTTCGCAGAGCAAACTCGAACCGGCTTCCTAGATAGGAGAAAGGATTTCACTTAGGAATGTCCATGCCCGGTTCGAAGTGAGTATTTCAATATTCATGTTCGTCCAGTAGCATGTCTGGTTATAGTTGGATATTTTGTTTTGAGGTGCAGTTTGGGTCAGATCGACAAATTTGAGTAGATTTGCAAAACAACCTTGATTTGGGTTGTGAGATTGAAACACATTGTTTCACTTAAATACGTCGATTCGACTTCCAGTCGTGAAACGAGTAAGTTGTGGCTTAAGCCGTGGGATGTGGTGGTCGTGAATCAGGCAGTGAGATAGATCGTGAGACAGGTCATGGGGCAGGAAAAACTTTCTGGAACTTTTAGCCATCTCACGACTTTTTGGCTCATCTCACGGCTCATCTCACGGCTTGTCCGCCTAAGCCGTAACTTGGGTGCCAGCTTTACGTCATCTCGTGTTTTGCCCTCCGATCTTTTCGAAACTCACCCCCAAGGTTTAAATCATGCACTAGCACATGTAATACAACAGAAACACACAACCTAGTGTAAAACCAACACAAATGGGGGCGTTTCACACTCAAATGATCAAGAAACGACCAAGTATCAGGAGACAAAAAAAAATATAATTACAAACGTATCGAGCCCCCCCACATTTAACCATTTGTTTGTCCCCAAGAAAACCTAACTCAAACTAGTGCAACTCACTAGACTCTTACAACCGTATGCAACTTTTGTTCATCAATAGCGGGTCATTAGCAACTTACGAGGCCAACCGAGGACAAGAGATCTCCCAACCACTTCGGTGAGAACCACATCTCAAGTTAGGACAAGCCGAACAGTAGAACTAGGACAAACAACTTGTGAATGGAGAGAATCTCAAAAACATCAAAACCGTGCACCCAATTTTCGTGCTCCTCCTTTAGAGAAGCTCAAACTTTCGAACTTCAATTAAATTTGGCTGCACGTTGCAGCACCTCATTGTTTTGAATTCAAAAGCTCTTATTCTCATGACTAGAGCAGAATTGGCATTCACTTCTCAATCTAGTCCATGCGAGGAAAGTGGTGCAAGAGAGGATGGCAAAGTGAATGATGAAGTTGGATGTTAATCGAGCTGAGCAGAGGTCTCTCGACTTGAGCAAGAAAAACCATCTCTTCTATATCAAGTCACGTAAGGAGGAGAACTGTAAGGGAGTGTCGAAAGTAGTAGGAGAAGGTTGGATGATTAATTCGATTCTCCCTTACACAACTCTCAAAAGCGCACTATAGTACTTGAACCGGCTGCCACAACACGTGAAACCTCTATTTTTTTAAAGCACATTAAGGGCGCCTTTTCGTTCAAACATTTGAAGTCCACAAAAACGGGTGAGAGTCATCAACACTGCACAAATCACACATCCAAACATGACTATTCAACATGTCAACAAACATAGTAAGAAGTGGAGAGGAAATATCTCATGCACCAACATCTTCTATAATGCTCCACTAGCCTTCTTAGGTTGCATACTATCATGAAATCTAGCAATTCAAACACACTAAGCAGGTAATCACAAGGGACAATGTACTTGGAGCCCTCAAATTAAATATTTGGACATTGAACTAGACTCTAAGCACTCTCAATATAGGCCAAACATTCATTCAAAAGCCATGCATCTAAGATAATCAACACCTTCACACTTGAGTACGACATTGTCCTCAATGGAGGAAGATAAGGAGAAGGTGGAGCGAAGTTACCGGACATACGGTGAATGTTGAACGGAATGGAGAAGGACCAGTCACCAGGAGCAGCTTGGTATTGTTAGGAAACACATTCAAACACTTAAAAAGGGTTGATCTACAGACCGAGCATAAGTTCACGAAACACAAACAAAACACAAATGTTGCAAAAGAAAACAAAACACAAGGGGGGCCCTAGGGGCCATCACTCCTCCTTGTCGCTTTGGTCCTGGGCGGGCACATCGAGTCCAAAGTGGTCGAGGAGCCGCTCCTGCGTGATCTCAATGCAACGAGTCCTCCCCTCCAAGCCATCGAGAAGGGCAGAGTGGTCAGAGGAACAACTCGTGTGGTCGCGGTACTGAAGAGTCTGAGGTGGAGCGAAAAGCGATGGTGGTACCTGTTGTTCATCGACAAGTGGGACACCTGCAAGGGTAGCAGCAATGAAGGGCAAATGAGGAAGGCGATGGAGGTATCGGACACCATTGGTCTGCTGCAAAAGCGGCATGTGCCTCAATGTCGACTCGGGTAGATCAACGGTACAACCAAAGTGGGTGCACACAGTGAATTTGAATCCAAACTATCGAAAAAGCCAGGTGATGTAGGGCCCACCGCCAGCCCATCACCACCTGAAATACCACCACTCCACCAACACTTCTTCATCCTCAATTGTCGTCGTCATCATCGTCTTCTTTTAACCCTGCGGTGGAGAAGAGAGTTGGGCAGGAGAGATGATGAAACGACCTGTAAATCTCGAGATGAGCTATTTGATTTGGGGGTTATGGATGAGTTTGAGAACTGGGGTTGGCTTCTTCTTGCTCGATTGAAACTTGAAAGAGAGAAGGAGGATCGGGGAGCTAGGATAGGCATATTAGAATTGGAACAAAGGGAGCGACGGTGGAGGAGAATTGGCGAATGACGGACGGGGAGGGTTTCAGATTTAGGGATTCTTTTTTGTTTTCCATTCGAGAGGGTTTCGTGGGAATAAATGGTTATCCTTTTTTATTTGATTCATGTAATTATAATAAAAATCATCTAATTTTGTTTTTTGACAAAAAAATGCCACATCAGCAAAAATCGTTAGTATAGTCAGCATTCTTTATAATTCCGCTAAAGTTATTGACGGAATGACTATTTTAGTAGAGCCAACTATAATGTGATGTGGCACTAATTTAGTCTTGATATCCTGTAATATTAAGTAAGAATAAGGATGCTCACTAGACTGCATGTCTAATTGTAATTCACCCACGTCAATCACCTTCGGTTTCACATGTTGTGGGAGAAAGAGTTAAGCATATTGGCTCCCATAGAAAGAAAACGCTCTCGAAAAAGTGGCAAAACGAGACGATGGCCAATTTCAAAACAGAAAAATGTTACCGAATCCTAGTTAAATAAGGATACACGACACAAAATTCAAAAAATTGGAAGCTCGTAATTCAGCTTCAAACCAATGTTTATTTGTGTCAGATATTTTTAAAAAAAATAATGAAGGTGGTGAGCGGTACTAAGTTAATTATATAGAATCTCAATTCAAACCAAATTAAAAATACAAATTTTTTTTTTATGTGGATTGCTCAGAAGATGATGATGTTGTTGTGGTTCCGGCGATAGCTTCCTTAGCAGACTGGAGCGTGCTTGCGACAGAAGCTGCGGCAGAGGCCAAAACGCCGCCGCTTGTGTTGGACTTTGGTTGAGGAGGAGGATTATTATGATGGATCACCTCCACTTTCCTCAGCTCTTGTCCTTGCCCTGCCGACGACCGGTAATCCACCGAGGTTGTCTTTGTTTCCTCCCGACCATGGGATTTCTCTGCCTGCGTCTCCTGCCAAAATTCACAATATTTTTCTAACCAAACCAAAAAAAATACAAAACCCTATTCCATGATGCAATGTGTGTTCATACCTTCATTGCGTTTGAACTCATGGTGATTAATGGGTTGATTTTATTGATTGAGAGGCTTCGTTTCTCTCCTTTTTCTTTTGAGTTTTTTCTGTAGTCTTTTTCCTTCTTTCATAATGGTTTCTCTGTTTCTGTGATGTTAGGGATAAGTTCGATGCTTCGAAGACCACTCTTTGGCCGAAAAACTTGGGGGCGTTTGTGGTTCTCCCCTCTCTCTGCTGCTATCATGCAGACGACTCCACTTGTAATCACAAACATATTTTGGTCCACTAAAATTTTCTTCCAATATGGCATTGTTTCTGTTATGATGACTGATGAGACACAGATAGAATAAACCTTTGAAAGTATGATGTGATAATTTTTTTTAGAGTATTATTTGTTCGTCACTGCAAATTGTTAATTAGATTTAGAAAAAATTAGGTAAATCCCAATCTGAAACAAGAACTTTTAGTTATTTTGTGTTCACGAATAGAAAATGAAAATTAGAAGAACTGAAGAAGAATGATGAAGATTTATGGGGGCAACAATTTTTTATTATGTCTATCACCACTTGGACAACTTCTTATGAACCATTTGTAAAGATCAGTAGATCTTACTGCACTGGGGATGATAAGGAAGAACCGACATTGTTGCAAACTTGTTTAGCTTACTACTTAGTACCTCCATACTAATTGCAATCAAATAGGGGATGATAGACACCCTTGTCGAAGGCATTTCTTTGCACTAAACCTCTCTATCAATCCCCCCATTCAAACACATTGTTAACCCAACATTATCAAGACATCACTACAACAAATTCGGTCTATTAGGACAAATTTTTTATTTTGTCATTTTCTGTTTGTCACAATGTTGTCCTATTTGATAATGACAAAAATAATATATGTCCTATTTGATAATGTGACAAAAAAAAATGTTGCCAGGATAAATAGTCATTTAAAGCGAGTAACGTGACAAATATTTCGTGTCACAATTAATTTTGTCGAAATAGTCGTCCCATATCGGAATGTAAGAGACACAAAAGTGACAAATTTCATGTTGTAAGAATAGTTCGTCATTTAAAGTGAGTAATGTGACAAATAGTTTGTCACAATTAAGTTTGTCATAATAACCCTTCTCGGCCCACTGTAAACTAAGTGCCCAGATTTAGTTATGCACCTTGTCCGCAACCTAATTGTTGTGGTTGCTCTTATCATTAGTATTATTGGTTTTGCCATTTTAGTGGGTTGTGTACGAGTGGGCAGGGTCCTTTGGTTCACTTATATGATTAATTGAAGTTCATAATTAATATTTTTGGTGATGTGGACTAACAATTAGTCAAAATTAACAAATTTTTGGGTGAAAATGGACGAAATAACCAATTTATTATATGCTCAAATATGTTCTACCGCATCATGTAAAATAAAAGAAATTGTAAACGTTTTTAACAAAATGCAAAATTTTGTGACCGTTTATGCTAATTACGCATAATATTCCATCAAACATAGATGCAGGCGGCCAAGTATTATACAAGAGAGTTACATAAATCCTAAGCATTACTTCTTGTTGATCAAAAACCTACATTACAGTTGTAATAGTAGTAACAACCTAGATGGAAGAAGAAGATTCTTCCACACAAGGTCCAACACAGAGAAAGGAAATGGAAAAGTCCAATCATGGCTACACCAAGCTGCAGAGTAAATCAAAGATCAGTAAGTCATAAGAGGTGACCCACTGCAATGGACATCAGTAGCATCTGGGAACCTTTGCCTAGGAGACAAGTTATTGATGCCAGCGGCCTCCACATCCAGGTTTCTAATGCTCTTCCTCTTCTGAGAATCTGGGTTCACCATCTTCTCCTCTGATGATAACACCTCTGGGATGGGACTCAAGGACCCTGCTTCTTCATCCTCCTCCTGACAGTTCAGAGACATCATGGCTCGAGCCTCTGCAACTGCTGACCCATCGTTGTCTGCAGCATACAGTATCTGCTGAATTGCAGCAATAACCTGAATATTCAGAGTAGTAACACATGGATTAGAGGGTATGAAAAGAGCTCTGAAATACAATAAACCATCAAAGAGAGAGATGGGTGAAGCTTTCTCTCACAGGCAGTCCTTCAAGACCAGGGCTCTGGCAGAAAAGCTCAACATCTCTCAGCTTGGCAAAGTAGTAGTCTCTTTCCTTCTCAAGGCTGTCCACGGATAGCTTCAGTTCTGTGATCTGCTACCATTCAAGTAGTCCATGTCAGACACATATAAAGCTCAATCAAAGCAAACAACTAACGTTACTTCTGACTCTTACCTGTTCTTCATATGCTGGTGCAGGCGGTGGAGGTCTAGCAGCCTTCACGTTTAGGGTCGAAGACGAGTTGGAGTTCACTGAAGAAGAAGACTCATGCCTTCGACCGTGATGGGACTGTGCTTTGGGGGCAGCCGCAGTGCCTTTGGCCGAAGTTTGAGCCGGTGGACCTTTCTTCCCTACTTCTTTTCCACCCTTGCTACCCTCTCTTCTCTCGATTGGGTTGTAACTGTGAGTTAAAAGCCAGCCAAACAGGAGCCAATTCACACTTCTAGTCAAAATTTACAGCACTGCTTCCCAAACAGCATTCTAAAATCCTTATACACAGAACCCCAAAAGCGAGAAATTGAATCAAAATCTTCTAAAGCCAGTAACCAACTAATAGACATCGGTTTTCATGCTTAGAGGAAAACGTAAGAAAACAGCGAATCGCGGCGGTCGAAGAAGAGGAAATTCACCTGACAAGGCCACCATTGACGGAATCGCAGTAGCGCTTCAGCCACTGCATGAACTCCAGATTATCCAGAGGCCTCCCTTTCACAAGCTTGCTTACTTCAATATGCTGTCAAGTCGAAGGAAAACAGGGAAACAACAACACTTCAAAAAAAAAAAAAAAAACGGAATCAATCGCGCGATTTCATTCAAACAAAACGTGGAAGTCGCTAATCCATATACCTTTGTGATTTTGAGTTTATTGAACACATCCTGAAGGACCTTGTAGTTCTGAATCATCTCATACTCGCTCTTGGCATCGAAATTGACCTTGTGCATCGGCACCATCCCTGGATGAACAGCGTCCAGTAGCTGACAGTGAACCGCTCCAGAGCACGCCTGGAACCAAACAACAGATCTAAGTAAGAAAATTTTTCTTCGGGATGAGAAGTTAGGGTTTTCAGAGAGGAAAACAAACCTCTTCGACTTTGGAGAGATTGAGTTGGAGAGTGGAGTTGATCCAAGCGAGAATCTCCGATCTGCCGACGAAGTACGCCGCATCCATCATCCCGATCTTCGTCGCCATCTCCGACTCTCTCCGCCGGTTCGTAACTCGGTGAAATCCTCTGGTTTCTCTGCGATTTTGTTTAGAGGAATTGAGAAGTGAGATCTCTCGTTTATCGTCCTCCGTCTCTCCTCGGCTTATGAGTCCACACAAGGCGCGTGGTTTTCCTGACTTTTGTTGAGAGAGAACAGCGAAACAGAACAGAAAGGAAAGTGAGAGTGGGGAGAAGAGCGGGGATCTTTTACAATTCAAAATCGGGATTGACATGAGACCGTTATAGAATCGGGTTATGCGGGGTAGGGTTTTCTGGAAACCCGGATTTGTTTGGGCTTCCACCTCACCAGCCCAGCCTCACGAATTGGGCCACAAATCATTTGCAGCCCAATTTAAATAAAAAAAAGAAAAAGAGAGCTAGTTGCAAGGTGCTCGGAGCCGGAGGAAAATAAGGTAAAGAAAAGGAAACCAAGTAAAATGAGAGTTGAAGCTCTCGATGGGCATATATAGATATAACTAGCTTGTAACCCGACCCGTTGGTCGGAGGAGCTGAGCTGAATATTGAATTATTGGGATAACCCGTAGATTCAACCATTAAGCTAAATTGGTCTAATGGTGAGTACCGCCTAGCATATCCCTAATAATCATACCAAAGTGAATATATTGGAACATAAACAATACATCAAAAGTTGGTACAACCATGAAGTTAGACCATTAAAAACATACCAATGAAATTGAATAGCATCGAAAAACTTCAACTTCATTATATAATTACATGAGATCAGAAAGAGAACACCATTAATTTGATTTATAAAACTTTCATCTTGTCGTCATTGTGCTTTCTGGTTTTTGTCAGGCCATGATAAAATCTAAGGAAATCAAGAACGAACAACACGATTTGGGAAAGGAACCACCGTTGTCGTATTCCTAGAGAATGGTGGTAAACACGGACTCACCTGCCAAAGTGGTTTGGATTGAGATTTTTATCGGGTATCAGGGAACCATGTGATTATAAATTAGACTTGATCAAAACGGGCCAAAACTTAAAATTCAGCCTGTTTGACCGACCCATGCAAAATTCTAATTATTCGTTACTTTTAAACTTTCTATTTGAAAATAAAAAATAGTGAAAGAAAATAGATGACTGCAATTCGCCATTTGCACATCACTTATTCGGGAATAAAACCATAGAAATTCAAAAGAAACTGAAAATGTTTAGGATCGTTTTAATGTTTAAAATAACCAAATAGATCTTTCTGTTTAATTTTTTACTAACAAATACCAAACGATTCCCTATAAAATACACTATAATTTTATCATTATGATATCAAATAATTATATAATATATATTTGAAATGATAAAAATTGGACTAATTGGGTTGGTCGAGATTGAACCATTGAATAACTTTAAACTACATTATATTTTAGCCACTAAAATATAAAATAATATAATAATATATATTATGCTAGAGAAAATAGCTTGTTTTAGAATGTCAAACCAATGATGTTCATTTGTTTTACTTGATGGCCAAATCCGGTGTAGGTCAGGCCCATTCAACTCTTTTATTTTATGGTTAGCGGTTAGCCCTTTAGATACCATGCATTAGTTTATTGTTAATTTTTTTTTATTTTTAGCATAAAAATAAGTATTGTTTTTGTCTTTTCATATATATTTTATCACCACAGAGAAATACAAGGGGTTAAAGAAAAAAATTGACACTCCTGAACCCGTTTAAATCCGCATGTGTACGGTAAGTTGGCCCGTTCCACAGAGGAAAGAGAAAAAAATTAACACTACCTATTCTACCCTTCCTACAAACGCTCATGGAACAGGGAATTTGAAATGGGGGAAGGGGTTTTTCCTCCCTGCTATTATATGTTTTTGATTTAAAAGGATGCAACAAATGTACTTAGTGTGATTGGTTATGTTCCTTGCTTTTCTTTAAAATGGACATGGTTCGAATCCCAGTACGTGTCTTTTTAATGAATAAAAAAAAGTAATTGTGAAGACCAAAATGTCCTTCCTACTTTCACTCTCGTTGCAGGAAATTTGAAATTGGGCTCCCGTTTTTCCCTTCGGTGTATTATATTATGTGTAGACGAGTGCCACGAACTCAAAGAAGAATAACTAAAAAAGAGATAAAGACAAGAGAGAGTCCAGATTTATGATACGAACTTGTACTTTACGGTATAAAATACATAGCAATCTCTAACAAACAATATTATTCATTAATTTTTCAACTACACCACTAGTATTTTTGTGAGATAAAATTACAGTGAGTTGTATATAATACATTATAAATTCTAAATTTTGTTCCTATTTTTCAACAATTCTTGTCCTTGAAACTTGCTATCTAGATTTTATCCTAATAAATTTTCTAATTTTTGGAATAAATTACAAAAAAAATATGAGCAGTAATATGCTAAAGATGGATTTGAACTCTAATCTCATTGTTAACAGTTTACTTATTTAACAACCAATGACAACTTACCCTAAAATGCCTATGGATTTGGGACATCTATGGACTATGATACGCTACGAATTTCGGATGCATAGGATACATCATTGTCATTTGTAAATGAATATAGTATCACTGACAAATCTTATATAAATAGTATGATAATATTATAAATAGATGTTTACAAACGTTTGATGTGACTTTAAAAAATTATTTTTATATATTTTAAAGCTCGTTTATAACCATTTGTTTTGTGAGGCTAATGTGGATCATATTCACATGTTCATTATTACCAAATGAGCACCACCTCTAATTAGGAAAACCCTAGAAAATGACATGAGAATGTATTTATTACTATTTAAACATATGATCCAAGATAAGTGAAGTGCAGATGATGACATGATTGGCCAGTATTCACAACTCGAATTGCAAACGAATATGTGTGTGATTTTGTAAGGGATAAAGCTCGCCCACTTGATGATGATGATGATGATGAGCTTGCTATAATAATTCCTTGAAAGCTCCAAAAACTGGAATATGACATTTGACCTAACCATGCAGAGGCCATACGGGAAGGAAACATAAAGCTCCCCACCACTTTGACGATTTCATAAAACATCCCATCGGGCATATATATATATATATATATATGGAGTTCTACGATACTCCGGGGAAATCTGGGGTACCGCATACCTTGAGTAAGAAAACGCTATCCAGAACTTGAATTGATTGATCTTTCGGACATGATACTATACTCTAACCCTTAAAGATCGAAATCTAGGTCTTAACTCTGTAAATCTTATACCCCAAGATCAATTTAATTAGAAACAATAATCGACGGTTATGATTCATCCAAATATAGGCAAAAAAATCAATGCACCATCTTAGGGTTTATAGTTTATGATTTAGATAATTAGGACCTAGGGTTCACACATTAAGGGTTAGGGTATAATATCATGCCCAAAAATCCTGTTAATTCGAGGTTTAGATAGCGTTTTCATACTCAAGGTATGCGGTACTCCGGATTTCTCCCGGGGTACCATAGAAGGCACCATATATATATTGGCTTCTATCGTATCTTAGGTAAAATCTAATATACGATATATCCTGAGTAAGAAAACCATATCTAAACCTCGAATTAACCGGATTTTTGGGCATGATTCTATACTCTAACTTTTAACGAGTGAACTCTAGGTTTTAGTTATCTAAATCATAGAGCCTAACCCATAAAATTGTGCATGTAATTTGTCGCATATATTTCGACGAATCATAACTGCCGATTTTTTTCTAATTAAATTGATCTTAGTGTATGAGACTTATAGAATTAAAACTTGAATTTTGATCTTTATGGATATGAGAATAGTACCATATGTCAAATTTCGATCAATTAACGATTTAAATATAATTTTTTACTCAAAACATGCAATACATTTGATTTTACCCAACCGCCCTATATATATCTAAAATAAACTTTTTCTAGCCACCCAAAAATTAAACAAAAATGATTTATTTGTTGATAGAAACATATGACAAAACCCACCCTAAAGGAGAATAATTTAAATTAACAATAATAGTGGGAAGAATGGAAATTTGTTTGCTTCTGACTCTAAGCAGTTGCTTTTCTTCCCAACTGTATGCCTTTGCAGCTGGACAATCATTGAAGAACCTCAAATATAAATCTTTCCTATTTATTATTTGGCAAAATATACTTATATATCCACAACTTTCACATTTGTGACAGATATAGTCACAATTTTAAAAAATACACGAAATAGTCAGAATTTTGATCATTGTTTGACAAATCTAGCCATTTCCGTTACAAACATTAACAGTGTTAGAGATTTCGTTAGTTAGGTTAACGGCAGGCTGACTAGGATACCAAATTGCCGATCACGTTAGCGACAACTCAACTTCACTTGCCACGTAGATGCCACCTCATAATTTACTTTAAAATATTTTAGGCAAAATACACTTCTATAGCCACAACTTTCACGTTTGTGACAATTATAGCTACATTTTCACGTTTGTGATAGTTATAGCCACAACTTTTGAAATATAAAAATAGCCAGAATTTTGATGTTTTTTTTTACAAATCTAGTCATTTCCTTTAGAATCTTTCGAAATACATGAAACTGGCGCGATCCTGTCCTCGATTTCTTCTTAGTGCTCAATTTGAGAGGAAATGCAATGAATTGGGCCAATTGACAGCGACAAATCGAGCTTCACCGAAAACAAGAACAACCGCACCCACAACGGTTTCGAGGAATTGGAGGGAAAAATGCACTACGAGCCGCAACATCCTTCTTTCATGATGCCTTCTTCTTCACAGTCGTAGTCAGCTTCTTCCCGCAACCTTCTTACCCTTTTTCTGGCTGTTTCTCTGTGACTCTAGCAAGTGTTTGGGGCCTTCACCTTCAATCTAGTGATTGGGGATCTGAATCGGCAATTGAGGAAATAAGGCATCATTCTCCAGTCATATGGATAAGTGACACCGTTAAAGAGATGGACGGAAGTGGAAATTTTGTGTGTTTCGAAAGTTGTGGCTATAATTTTCACAAGCGTGAAAGTTGTGTCCATAACTATCACAAGCCTGAAAATTGTGGCTATAACTGTCTGGCTATGAAAGTGTATTTTTATTTTTGTTAATCCACGTGGATCGCCCACTCATCATTTCCGTTAGTCCAGTCATACTGTTAAGTGACACCATTAAAGGGATGTACGAAAGTTGCTATTTTGTGTATTTTGAAAATTATAACTAAAAGTGTTATAAACATGAAAGTTGTGACTATAAAAGCGTATTTTGCCTTATTATTTTCTTGTATACGCCAGCTGCCATGCTCCATTCCTATCTTGGAGTCCTGCTTACTATCTTTCGGTTAGTTTGATGAGTCCACTAGGTACACATATATGGGGAGTGAGTGCGACATGATCCCCACCATGACCATGCACACCTTTTTCTTAATTTTCCTCCACATATCAATATTGTCAGAAACTTGGCAGGAAAGAATTATAATGGAATGTGTCATTAATCACTTGTTATTTGCCTCACTACTAATTATTGGTACGAGTCACACAAATTAACTCATGAGTCCCTTTAATTAAAATCGGAAAGCATCAAATTTTCAGATTTCTGTATTTTATTTTGTCTGTATGAGAAGAAAAACGGAAAGAATATGAAGAAAGTTGGGACGAAATCAGGCAGCCATCATTTTTTAAAGTAATTAATTAAGTAATAGTATAAAGGGGAGCAGATCGGGTGAGTAACTGATGGGTGAGTAACCCATCAGTAACCCCCCTCTCCTCTCTCCACGTGTCAGTTACTTTTTTATTTAAATTAAATGCTAAAGGGCAGTAAGGTAAAATGCACTTATCCCCTATTCATTGCTGATGCGCTGACTTTTGACCAACCACATCAGGAACTCCTTCTCTCTCATCGAAAAACCTTCAATTTTCCTTCTCTTAATCTTTAACGGACGATTTCTCACTCGTTTTAAGTCGAAATTTAATTTTTTTGCACAGTTAGATCAGATTAATTATGCTCTTCAAAATGATATTCACTTTGATATTTTTTTGACACAAAATTTTTTTCCAGTTATTACCAGTCTATACCATATGGTATCGACTATACCATATGGTATTGACTGGTATTAAATAAGAGCATACAATATGGTATGAATTTGCCACATCAATATATATTTCGTTACCACCCAATACCATATGGTATAGTGTGGTAATATCAATATATATTTCGTTACCACCCAATACCATATGGTATAGTGTGGTAATATCATATATATTTCGTTACCACCCAATACCATATGGTATAGTGTGGTATATCAATATATATTTCGTTACCACCCAATACCATATGGTATAGTGTGGTAATACCAATATATATTTCGTTACCACCCAATATCATATGGTATAGTATGGTATATCAATATATATTACCTAAAAGAAAAAAAACAGAAGGAGGGAGAAAAAAAACTCGTCTTCTATTTACTCTTATTTCCTCCTCTAAAATCAAGAACACCAAAATGCCAAAAAATGAGAAAAATCCGAATTGAGGCCAACGATTTGATGAAGAGAAGAAATGCAATGAAAGAGGGAGGCTGAAATTTTTCTTCGTCGATTGCTAAAAAAGAAAAAGAATAAGAGAAGGGAGCAAATCTAGATCAGGAGAAGAAGATTGGGAGAGAGAAAGGAAGAGAGAAAGAGAAAGAAGAGTTGCAGAGAAAAGACCATTTCTCTCTCCTTCATTGAAAAGCCAACTATTAAATGTTGGATAAATTCAAACAAATTCAAAAATGGACAAATATACCCCTCCCCTTCCCCCGCGTCCGGCCAACGGCAGAAGATAGGGTCAGTAACCACTTGGTTACTGACAGGTCAGAAATAAATAGTGACCGTAGATCTACGAGGCAAGCAATCGTGTGGTTGGGCCGGATGCTAAGTGGATAAGGGTATTTTTGTCCGTTTATACATTAAATTCTTTATTTATTTTATTTCGTATTAAATGGCTGCATTTTCAAAGAAGGAAAGAGAAACCATTATTTCTCTGCAACTCTCATTTATCTTTCTCTCTTCCTTTTTCTCTCCCAATCTCTTTTCCAGATCCTCTCTCTTCCTTTTTTTCTCTCAATCTCTTTTTGAGATCTAAATCTGCTCCCTTCTCTTCTTCTTTATTTTTTTTTCTCCAGGACGAATAAAAATTGCAACCACTCTCTTTCATTGCATTTCTTCTCTTCATCATCTCGTTGGCCTCAATTTCGATCTTTCTCAATTTTTGGCATTTTGGTGTTCTTGATTGCGAAAGAGGAAATGAGAGGCGACAGAAGACGATTTTTTTTTCTCTACCTCCTTCTGTTTTTTTTTTCTTTTAGATAATATATATTGATATTATAACTCAATACCATATGGTATTCGGTGGTAACGAAATATATATTGATATTACCACATTATACCATATGGTAATGTATGGTATTGTGTGGTAACGAATTATATATTGATATTATCACACTATACCATATGGTATTGTATGGTAATGTGTGATATTACCACACTATACCATATGGTATTGTATGGTATTGTGTGATATTACCACACTATACCATATGGTATTATGTGGTAACGAAATATATATTGATATTACCACACTATACCATATGGTATTGGGTGGTAACGAAAGATATATATTGATATTACTACACTATACCATATGGTATAGAGTAAGGGTGTTCATTGGTTACTGACAAAATGAAACCCAAACAGAGAAGCCATAGATAATATTATGTTATTGTATTTCCCAGTGAGACTCTTCCTTCCAATATATCATGCCTTTCATCTTTTCATTCCTTGCTGTTTTATTTCGTTCCTCTCTTGGACTGCTTCTGCCACTATGATTTCGAGCTTATTCTAAGGCCAAGTGGAAGTGGCTGTGAGGGACGGTGATGCCTAAGACGATGGTAAAGCTAATGGCAAATGTCAAAGAGGGCTGTATGATATGACACTTGATGAAGGGATCGGCTCGAGGGGACAGCGCACGAATTCGCTTTGTCTGCCGCAGGACGAGTGTGGTCCGTTGGATCGTTGGGTAGGGATGGATGTGTACTTCACGGAGCCGTTGGATGGCGGCAATGGCACATTGCTAACTAAAAAGTATAATAAAGGTATTTATTATATAGTTTCGTAGGTGCTATCTGAACAATTAAATCCGCTGTAGCAATCTGGCAAATTCAATTGAATCGAATTCCGGGTTCAAATCCCGGCAGCGGAAAACTTTTTTTTTTTTTTTTCAATCTTTCTTATAGACCTGAAGTCTTTTACCTTAATATTTTTTTGGTAGAAACCTACCTTAATAATAGACCTGAAGTTTTTTACCTTAATATTTTTTTGGTAGAAACCTACCTTAATAATAGACCTGAAGTTTTTTACCTTAATATTTTTTTGGTAGAAACCTACCTTAATATTTAATAGTTAATACACAGCAAATTTTGCAATCTTTCTTATGGTCCAAGATACAGTCAGTAACCAGTGGTTACTGACTTGTCAATAATTAATCCGGGCCGCAGATCTAGGAGCCCAGCTCATCGTGCGGTTGGCATGGGTATTGAGGTACCCCGTCCCGCCCTGACCCATTGCCATCACTACCCGCCAATACAGTGGTCGAACCAAAAGCTGGACGCTAAAAAAATTTGGTGAAAAAAATTATCGATTTTCAATGTATATGTTTGAAGAAAAAGGAAAAATAGTAGCTATTAGCAGCGGCGGATCCAAAACATAGTAGAGTCTGAGCCGCATTTGAATATAATATTAGATGCCATAAACAAAAATAGTCAACATTCCAAAATTTTAGTATTTCAAATAAGAAATTAGTTGCAAAATTACCAACGGTAACAGACAAATGACTGATATTTTGATGCATTATAAAAGATTTAGCTAATATTTATATTTCGAAAGGTTAGGCTAATAATTTGGAAAATCTGAAAGGTTTGGTTAATAAATTGTGTTTCAACTTTCATTAATGCCAATTGTAATAGAAGGTTGTTTAATTTGGCAAATCCCATCAATAATATAATATCCATCCATATCAATAGCATACTCTCTCTCAAATAAAATAGCTATGCAATCAATGAAAAATTCATCGCGCATTTTGTTGCGCAAATTAGTTTTCAAATATTTCATTGCTTAAAATGTTCTCTCCATGGTAGCCGCTATAAACGGGCAAGGTCAACACTGGACGAATCAACCAAAAAATCACTTTGTTTAGAGGGTTTTCTTATTTCAATGAAACTTTATACGGTCTTTTATGTTTTAGACATTTAGGTTTTATTGTTTTTTTTCAAATGAAAATCATTCGGGGTTCAGCAGAACAAGCCAAGTCAACACTGAATTCTTTGGGATACCACCCTTCCAAACCAATTCTGACCACTGCACTAGATTTCCTCTGGGTCTCAAACTGTGCCATACTCTGCTTATTTTAAAGTGCTGCATTAATTCTCCATCCCATTCAATACCTCTATCGGTCAGATATAATCTCCCTGCCACCAAGTCCCTAATTTTCAGTATTTTATTCCATATCCAAGATCCTCTCGTTTGAATTTCCCATATGCTTTGATGTCTAAGCCTGTAAGCATGTAGCCAAGCAATCCACAAAGTCTCCTGCATAGCCAGAATTCCCCAAAAATGTCTAACAAGACAGGCCTTATTCCATGAATGCAGATCCTTGAATCCCATTCCACCCTCAACACGAGGAAGAGCCACTGTTTTCCAGGCAACCTTAGCTCTCTTCTTTCTCTCCAGCTCACCCCAAAGAAACTGTGAACAGAGACTCTCAATCTCTTTGATAATCTTCTTAGGCAGAAGGATCACTTGCATCCAGTATTGAGTCATACTAGCCAGCACAGAGATTACTAACTCAATCTTACCTGCATAGGATAGAAGCTTGGGTTGCCAACCCTGGATTCTTCCAGCTATTCTGTTAACTAGGTTTTGACAGTCTGCCACAGTCAACTTCCCTGCATTTAGTGGCAAACCGAGGTACCTAACAGGCAATGCACCTTCTTTAAAACCTGAGTGTTGCACCAGAGCATTCTGCAATTCTTCTGTCACCCCAGCACTAAATATCTCACTTTTGTTAGGGTTACACTGCAAACCAGAGACTAAGTAAAACTTCTGAAGAATATCTGCAATCACAGTCACACCTTCTACTGTACCCTTAGTAAACACAAGCAGATCGTCTGCAAAACATAAGTGGGTGAGGCCTATTCTACTGCATTGAGGGTGGTAGGGTAATACTGACCTAGAAGCTGCTCTATTGAACATGCAGCTAAGTACTTCCATGCTGGCTGCAAAGAGATATGGGGACAGGGGACACCCCTGTCTTAAACCTTTTTTGGCTGTGAAATGGCCTGTAAGTCCCCCATTTACACAAACAGTGAAACTAGTGGACTCAAGGCAACCTTTAATCCAATTAACAAACTTATCTGGGATTCCCATTGCAAGCAGCACACAGTATAAGTAATCCCAATCCACACTGTCGAAGGCCTTCATTATGTCAATCTTAAGAGCACATCTAGGAGATATGTTCTTTCTTCTATACCACTTTACAAGTTCATTGGCCATGATTATATTGTCTGTTATAAGCCTACCTTTGATAAAGGCAGATTGGTTAGGGCTAATGATCTTTGGCAGCACTTTTTTCAATCTATTAGCAATGATCTTGGATATGCATTTATACACAAGATTACAGCAGGAGATAGGTCGAAAGTTCTTCATAGTGTTAGCATTAGGTACCTTTGGGATCAGAGCCAATATTGTGCAGTTCACTTCCTTCCTCATTCGACCAGTGACAAAGAATTCCTGAGTTGCCATAGTCACCTCCTCCCCCACTAGTCCCCAGTGCTCCTTGAAAAACTCTGCTGTGAAACCGTCTGGCCCTGGTGCCTTTCCTTTCTTCATATTCTTAACTACTCGATATACTTCATCAGCAGTAACCATATCACATAAACCAGCACTTTCCCCTTCTACCAAATGATTAACCAGCAGCTGCCTTAGAGTACTAACTGTGACTCTCTTCAATTCCCCATTTCTTGTTCCCAGTAGGCCTTTATAGAATTGAACAGCCTCTTGACCTATTTCTTCTATATCTTCCAAAACAGCTCCAGAGTCAGAAATCAACTGTCTAATAGTGTTCTTTGCTTGCCTAGTCTTAACCATACTGTGAAAGAAAGCAGAGTTTGAGTCCCCACTATTCACCCAAGATTGCCTTGATTTTTGTTGATTATAGGATGCCTCAGCCTGCTGGAGCTCTTGAAGCTGGACCATACACCTCTTCTCAGCTTGGAATGCTGAGGAGGCAGGGCGCTCCAACACTTCTAGCTGAGCTCTAGTTAGTTCCTGCCACGCCATCTTAACCCTCTCGTGTATATCTGAACAATGTTCTCTGTTAAGCTTCTGCAACCTACCTTTGATGTTTCGCAATTTCTGATATAATTTTGCCATGGCAGAGCCTGTGGTGGGGCAAACCCAACCTTCTGTGACTAGCCTTTCATAGTCAGGGTGCAATTTCCAGAAGCTGAAGTATTTGAATGGTCTTGGTAAGGTTTTGATCCCTGAATCTAGACTGACCAAGACTCCACAGTGGTCGGACAAGCCAGGTAACAAGATTCTGACACTGCTCCTAGGATAGGTCTCCAGCCAGCTCTCCGAGACTAAAGCTCGGTCCAATCTTCTCGCTATAGGGTTTTCCTCCTGCTTGTTAGACCATGTGTACCAAGGTCCTAGGACTCTATGATCTATCAGCTTCATGTCTGTTATCCAGGTAGAGAACTGGGAGGCAGTCTCCCCTAGTGTCCCTGAGGTTGAAGACTCTGAGCTATTCAGAATTGCATTAAAATCTCCTACTGCTAGCCAAGGAAGTGATGGATCCACCTTCGACTTTAGTTCTTGGTACATTTGCTGCCTTTCATTGACTTCATTTGACCCATATATAAAAGTAAACTGTGTTGGCTCTTGTTCTGTCAGCATCCCATGCACATAAAAACCAGTCCTCTCTTTAATATCAAACTTTAGATCTTTCCTCCACAATACCCAGATTCTTCCTACCCCAGTTTGGGAATAGGTATCTATATAACTCCAATCTTCAAAAAACTGTGCAATTATTTTTTGGACCTTTTCTTTACTAACCCTTGTTTCAAGAATTGCAAACATTTCCACCTTGTATCTCCTAATTGACTCCACTACACTCTTCTGCTTTTCAGGGTTGTTAAAACCCCTCATGTTCCATACCAGGACATTCATGCTTTAATAGACTGGTTTTGCCCCTTTGGGGGCCGACCTGGCTTCCCTTTTTTCTTCTTCTGTCCATCTTTCCCTAATTCTGGGAATTGCACAGGATCCTTCAGGGGAGACACAGCCAGTGTCCCTACCTCAAACTGAACCTGGGGAGCAAGAACTTCAAAGGAATTGTTTGTGCCCACTGCCTGTTGAAACTCACTATCTGATGGAAGATAGCCTTGCCAAGTTGATCCCCTGGATAATGAATTCACTAGGTTTGCCACTGCAGTTTGCAAGCCACCCTCTTCCTGACTTCTCAGGTCAGCTACAGGAGTAGGCTCTGCTCTGTCCCCTGCAACAGCTGCATTCCCCGCAGCAGGACCCAGCTCCGAGCTACCATTCACAATTCCCTGGTCTATGACTTGCCCCTCCACAACCTCACCTACACTTGTTATTGAGTGCTCAACCTGAACCACTTCCAAACTGTCTCCCACCCCCAACTGAGAAATTGGATCCTCCTGAACCTCTGCCTCACAATTATGCCCAAATCTTTTACACTTTCCACACATCTCTGGTTTGTTGCAGTACTCAATGCCAATAGTGTAAGCTGGTCGTTTATCTGGAACAAGACGAAGAGTCTCAGGGAACTCTGAGTCAACCCCCATTTCCACACAAACTCTTGGGTAACCCAACCTTCTACCAAGCCTACTGGACTTATCAAACCAAAGAGGCCGCCCAAGCAGACTTGCTAGCCGTGTCAAGATCCGCCCAGTCACATGCTCAAGAGGTAAGTCCAGAAAACGTACCCAAATCGGAATTACCGGGCGAGGCTCCTCAGCTCGGAGTCCTGGCTCCCATTTCCTCAGGTAACACATATCGTTCCGCAGATGCCAAGGACCACTCGAGAACGCCCAGTGCACCGTTTCCTCTGTCGGAAATTGGAAGAGAAGTAGGCGATCCCCAAGCCAAGAAACCCTAACTGAACCTTTCTTTCCCCAGAGACGATTAGCCCATGATTGAACCTGTCGAATATGGGGGGAAGTAGAAAGAAATTGCCCCACCAAGCAGTGTCGCCAGCGCGCAATACCTTCCTCCTCTAGCTCAGCAGGAATTCGAAGACCTCCATCTACTATCTCCGGCTCGATGTATACCAATCGGTTTTCTTCCGCGACTCCAAAAAGATCCGCCCAAGAATTCCCCGACATAGGTAGACTCGGTGCCATCCCTCCTTCACCCTCAAGCAGTAGGTATAATTCGCTGGTTTATCCAGCGATTTTTCTGGATGGGATCGCTGGAGCTAGTAACAATCAAAGTGAATCACTCCTGTCTCCAGCAAACCAATATGAAGATCGTTGAGCACTACAGCGAACCACACAAAACTCTCGTATTAAATTGGGAGTAGTTGTTTGCATATGTTTATCTAAACCGCTTTTCTAGCTACACAAAATTCTATTATCAAATAACACTCGACCGACTTTTAAATAGTACTGGGCCGAATACCTAAATCGAAAATCTTATAAGCACTATACTAGATCTGGATCCGACGGAGGGTTGGGTCGTGGCCCGGGTTGACCCAGCCCTAGATCCGTCGAGGGCTATTAGTTGAAGTGATTCAAGCCAGAACACTTTTCTTATGAAAGAACATGTTATTCATTACACTATAAATAATTTGTTAGTATGTTAAAAACATAAATTTAACGGCCAATTCCACTAGTAAGCCCAAAATATTCAAAAAGTTCATTTGTGTGTTCTAAACTATTCAATATGAAACTGGGTTGTATTGACGGAGGAAGGGAAGAAGTAAGGTCTCAAACGAAGTAGAGGAATCGAAGAGGAAGGGAGGATTTGCAAAGGAGAGACCGAGAGGTAGAAAGCGATAGGTGTTCTTCTGGAAACCCAAGACACCTATTTATAATAGGGCAAAGTGAATGCAACGAGCAGTTACCACACGGGGAATCGTAAGCGTCACAATAGTTTTTCGAAATTCAAAATCAAAAAGTAATCGACTAAACGAGCGAACAGGAAAAGGCCACGTGGACGACAACTAGATGACGATTGGAAATTCAAGGTGGTGACACCTACTACGCACGCGCACCCCTAGGGGGCAGGACATACCCGCGAAATGGGAAAAATCACACACAAAAAATCAAGCGCGGCCGAATGAGCACGGCCCGCCCGTTACTAGCGGAATGAGTCCGCGGAAAACAAAAAATATACACGAGTATGAAGAGGAAAAGAGTATAGCGCCTGCCTAAGCGCACATGACAAGCAAAAAACGCACAAAGAAAACCATGCGGAGAAGAATGAGCGTTGCTCGCCCATTACTAGCGGAATGAGTATGTGGAAAACAGAAAATATACACGAGTATAGAGAGGAAAAGAGCATAGTGCCCCTGCCTAAGCGCACATGACAAAGCCAAGACAGTCACCACGGACGTCGCGAAGAGGCCTTTTCCCGAGCCATCACAGACGCTAAGCACACCGGGGGGTACTCGGGGAATACCCTCTGCTGAGGGGCAATTTTTGGGGGCATGGCCCGGGTCCATCTCCTCCAACAAGCGCACACTCACCACCCCAAGAAAGATAAGATGATGCTAAGGGAAAGAGCGACCCAAACACTCATACTAGCGAAAAATATTATTCCGCGAGTACTCAGAGAAGGCGCGCCAGAGAGCGGCGTGACACGGAGAGCATCATCTTTCCCAGACGGACAGGGCAGGCCGCGCCGCTCACCAAGGGAGGCGACTTCCACGCAACAACACTGCCCGCGCATAAAAAGTTGAGACTACACCGTGTTACTTACAAAGCTGCCACGTCTTACTTGTAGACCTCATCATATCCTAGCCTTCTGTCTCTTCCAAATGTCATGTCAGCTCGAAAGCCCACCCACCGGAAGTAGCCTATAAATAGCGCATTTACCAGGTGGGTGAGGGAATTGATTTCCAAATTCTCTCCCTAGAAAGCAAGGAACTTCTTGACTCGACTCTACTGTCACCCTAGGAATTGGCCAAGTGGAACCACTCCCTAAAGCGTAGTATAGCGGGTTTGGGTTTAATTATCAACCCGGGTCCTAGATTTGATGACTACTCAGTGAATTCTTGTTATCTAGCAATGAAACTTTAATGCAAGTCTAAACTATCAAACTAACAAAGCAAGTAAACTGGTTGTATTCAGGTTAAAGAGGTCACCCGGATATGGTTCCCCCTAGACTGCAGTTAAGCCGGATTGTAATTACCAAGTTCAGTTTCTATGAACATTATACTGCGGAAGGTTCTTAAACAGTCTGAAGTCTCGACTAAAGGTCTTCAGACCCTCTCAATCTGAATCTCTAGCGGGCGACTAACCTCCACCGGAGTAGACAGATTGAGGCCCTAAGAACAAAACCTCCACTACCGGGGTAAATCCGGTACAGAATAGTGAGTTGGCTCCTCGACTAAAGTCACCAACTCCCTACCTTCAATCAAGGATACTCTATTAACCTAGGCAGATATTCTCATTCTATGTTAAAGCAGAAACAACAGGAATTTGATCAGGATTCAAGTCATTCAATCATTAAAACCTCAATCGAATATAATCAATCACAGAATCAGTACTTGGGTTCATACAATCAAAGCCTAACATACAAATCTAGGGTTCTCCATACCCAGATGAATGGGAGAACTACTCCATAGAGAAGAAAGCAAAAGCAGAATCAGACACGGAATTCATACTACGAAGGATGGATTCCTGCTTCTGGACGTTGATTGGCACTTCTCCAAGCTCAAGCTGGCCTCCAATGGTGTTGAAGATCAATCTAGGGCACTTGGAGACTCTTGTTCGTCGCTTTCTCTCTCTAGGAATCGCTCTCTTACTCAAAAACTCGAATCCCCCCGAATTGTGGCTGAAATTCTGCTTAAAAGGAGAAAATCCCGACTCACACGGCCAGGGTGGCACGGCCGTGCAGCTCACCCAGTTGCCCGTGTGAGTCAAAACGCATCGTTTCATTTAGTTCGAATTCCAGGCTCTTTGCACGGCCAGAATGGCACGGCCGTGTGGACATCCCCTCTTGCCCGTGTTTGCTCTCGCAGAATGTGGCACGGCCAACCCGGCCACTTGCACGGCCGTGTCGATCCTCTGCTCTGCCCGTGTGTGCTCTCGGCAAAACTCGCACGGCCAGGCCATTACTTCACACGGCCGTGCGAGTTTCAAGGCAGCCCGTGTGACCTCCCTTGTGACTTGTCTCGCGCCCGATCTTCACCCAATCGACCCCGAACTCGCTCCTAAACCTTCATCACTTGCCAGGACCTGAAATATCACAAACAAGCACAACCTAGCGTGAAATCGGTCTAAAACACGAGAAACCACCTCTCAAACGGTGTAAGAACAGGGGTGAAAACATGTGTAACTAACGGTCTATCACTTCTCCCTCTAGAATTGGTTCCAAGCTCTCTCTCTCGAGCTTTCTCACTTGTAATCTCAGAAAAAGTTAAGGATAAAAGTGGAAGCTTTTCCATTTTCACTCGCACCCCACTCTTCTCGTGTCTCACTCCTACACTCCATTAAACACAAACACATCTAATTTTAAAAATACATAGAGGTACTTAGAACGAACGTAAGTAATTACCTCCTGATCGCTGGTGTTCAAGGGATAATAAGAGGTTCCAAAAATGATTAAAAAAAATAATCTTAAAGGTAAGCAACTTAAGACAGTTAGTTAGGAACCAAAAAAAGGATTAGGCGGGGAGGGAGAGGACGTGCTCTGAACAATGAACGGACAAGCCTCTCCACACCACCACTCTACTTACTACCAAGTAGCACTAATAGTTGTAGGCCTAATGTATGCCTAATAAGCAAGGTTGTCAATTTGTGGGTTGACCCAATTTGATTCTGACCCGATAAGAAAAATGGGTTGCACGCATTCGCCGGGTCAATCGCAACAAGGTATTGGTTGGAGATTAAATTGTGTCTTTTTTTCTTTGGTTTGCGAAATGTGCCTATTTTTCGATATTTCTTTCCGTCTAACTCAATCTTTGGAATCCTTTGTTGAACATTTGAATATTTATGTTATATAAGTGTGTGTGAATTTTTACTATATGTTGGATCTAAGTACGACATGTTACTTCTGTGTAATGTTATATGTTATTACTCATATGTTAGATGGGATTTGATATAATCTATAGGATAAGTACAATATAATGACTCTTTCCATATTTCCGGGCTAAAACGGTTGACCCGTCAACCCTTAACTCATTAGCTCGACCGAGTCACGGTCAACCCACGGGTTGACAACCTTGCTAATAAGTAATAATGCTTCTCTGCATGGTTGTCATGCCAATTTTATGACCGGTATGACATCTATTTACGAATTTTAATTAGATGATATTATTTTAGTAAATATAATTAATAAAAAATAAATTAAGTAGATATTTGATGAATATAAAAATAAAAAATTGATGTAATTTTTTGGTTTCAAGTATAAACATTTAAATATTGTCTTTAATTTTTATATTTAAATATAAAAATTTGTTATTTTGTTTGAACTACTATATTTTATTAATTCGGTATTAACCGCGACAAACCGGTTAACCGAGGCAACTGTATAGACTACTTGAGTCAACTTCGTTCCCCAATCCGCCAAAACAAACCAAACCACGAAAAAAATATTGTTATATAATTAATTTGAAGGCAGAGCAGAGCGGAGCCAGAAGCAAGCAAGAGATATTTTTTTCCAATGAGGAAGAGAGAGAAAGAGAGTTTATGTATGTAAATTAGTGCTAGTGAGATGTGACGCGTGTCCGTTCGCCAGCTGTATCCCAACCCCAACCGCTTCCCACTTCCCTCGAACCATCCATCCTTCCTTTCACCGGCTCTCCCGGTCACCTCCTCACTTCTCTCTCTCTCCCTCACATATATAACAGATATATTCACTTCCTTCTCCATCTCCAAACAAAACAAAACTCCCTCTCCCTCCTTTCTATCATTTTCTCTACCTGCAATCAGACAATCTCAATCGCCGGCCAAAACCTCCATTCTGTTCCTTCATTCCTTTTTATGTTAGTCTGAGATAGATCATTGAAATGGCTGTCACCGGAAAAGATATAGATCGGATCAAAGGTCCTTGGACCCCCGAGGAAGACGATAAGCTCCACCGCCTCGTCGACAAGCACGGCCCGCGGAACTGGTCGCTGATCAGCAAGTCCATCCCCGGCCGTTCCGGAAAATCCTGCCGCCTCCGGTGGTGCAACCAGCTCTCCCCCCAGGTCGAGCACCGCGCCTTCACCGCCGAGGAGGACGAGGCGATTGTCCGAGCCCACGCCCGGTTCGGGAACAAGTGGGCGACGATCGCCAGACTCCTCCAGGGCCGCACCGACAACGCCATCAAGAACCACTGGAACTCCACGCTCAAGCGCAAGTGCTCCTCCTCTTCCTCGTCCGACGGCGGCGGGGAAGGGTACGATGGTAATTTGGCGGATTGTTGCCAGCCGCTGAAGAGGTCGATGAGTGCGGGATCCGGTGTGCGCGTCTCCACGGGGCTTGCCATGAACCCGGGGAGTCCATCTGGATCTGACGTCAGCGACTATTCCAGCGTGCCAGCTCCTCCTCCTCCTCCTGTTTTATTATCCGCCGTTGCTGCCCCACACGCCTTCAGACCCGTGCCTAGAAGCGGTGGCGTGGTCTCACCGGCCGACGCTACGGCGACCGCAACGATGACACCGTCCAGAAACGGAGGCCCTCCCACTTCCTTGTGTCTGTCCCTCCCAGGGGCAGAATCTCCGTCAGAGGTCTCGGCTCCTCGCGTCCCCGAGCCAACAACTCACCGTCATCACCATACTGCTACTGCTGCCAACACGGTAGCGTCGTTACCGCCGATGAGCCCTCCGGCGCCTATCCCAGCGGTGAGCAGTCAAGTGGAGTCTTTGGGGTTCAGCCCGGAGTTCATGGCGGTGATGCAGGAGATGATAAAGAGGGAGGTGAGGACATATATGATGGAGCAGAGGCAGATGGGCGTCGGCAGCGGTGGTGGGATGTGTTTTCAGGCGGCGGCAGGGAGTGGGTTTAGGAATGTTGCGGCGGTGATGAATAGGGTTGGGGTTGGGAAATTTGAGTAGAGTGTAATTGGTTAGGCAAGAAGAAACCAAAAACTGGACGTAGTTGGTGGAGAAGATGAGTCTGGGAGGGACGTAGTTGGTTGTTTTTTTTTTTTTTTTTGTCGCTTGGGGAGAAGGGGAATAATTTTGAAGGCGCCATTGTACAGAGGAAAAATGGAAGAGGTAAAACAAGGAAGTTGGGGGATAGTTGCAGGAGAACGAATATAAGAACAAATATGTATGTGACTGTGAGGTTAAGTTAAAAGTTGGGCATAGAATGGCAGCAGTCTCTGGCTCTGCTGTGGAAACATTCGTAAGCAAGCAAGCAAGCAGCATCATATGAACTGAAACGGCAGGTGAGGAGAAGGCGGTTTGGCAGAGTTGGGCTACTACTAAACTAATGAACAAGGTTGTCAAACCGGTTTGTGCCAATGTGCCGGTTTAGCAAGTAGAATGGTTCGACCGGTGGTACATTTCGATTTGTGTCGGTTCATGCCGGTTAATATTATAAATAATTTACAAACTCATATTTAAGCATGACATTTATCGTCAATACCTAAATATTTGTACTTGAATCCAACAAATAACATTATCATTTAACTTTTTAACACATAAAATAAATAATAAATTACTTTTTATCAAATAAATTCACTAATATAAGATCATTTTACTTAAAGATTCGTATATCGATCATGCCGGTCATACCGGTTTTATGACCGATACAGGTTGAACTAGTGGCACGCCAGCCTGCGTGACAACCATGCTAATGAACAATATGAATAAGAGCAGGTTGGTAAAGAGGAACACGATTTCCATGTGGGTGGTAGGGGGGCCCGACGGGCGACAAAGCAATAGGCGAATTGGCAGTTACACAAAACACACGTTTCTTTCTTTCTCCTTACAATTTCTGTTACGCCATCAATCTGTAATGAAGCCAAAACCCAAATTTTGATCTGATCTGCCAACTCAACTATACATACGTCCTTCTTATCGCTAAGGGAGGGGAGACCACAAAAGTCAAAGATAACCCCACCGCCACCAAGTGGCACTCGGAAAAGCAAAGCAACTCTTTACTCTTTAGTTTACAGTTTATTTAAGAATAATAATTATTATATATAGCTATCCAAACAACAACTAATAAGACGTTTGTGCAGCAAAGCATAATCTTTGCAAGAAACCCACCCTTTTCTCATGCGCATTTATAATTAGATTGGGAAAGAAAAAATAAAAGATGAAATTGATGGCAGAGGAAAAGACCGAGAGAGAGAGAGAGAGAGAGAGAGAGAGAGAGAGAGAGAGCCTTCAACTACAAGAGAGGTTCAGCTTTGGTTATCATATTGCCGGAGTTTGTAGCGGTGTTGTGGTCTAACCTGGCGACATTCTTCAGACGGCAACTCAGCTGCTGCATGCCTTCCTTCCACGACCATTTCGGGTCGTTTAGAGCGCGGACCGAGTTTAGGCATACCAGGAGGGTGCCACCTTCGTGTAAAAGAACCTGCATTTCATTCAACAACCAGATCAAGCACAAACTTCATCCACCTACCATTGACTTCTTGCAACAGCAGGAGAGATTCTGGATATTGTTGGACAATAATATTGTATCATCTCAAACCCCACTAAATTCTGTGAGAAATGGCCCAGCTAGCAAAGGTTCTGGCTAACCAAACCAGTTAAATAGGCACAAGTCATCTTCAATAGATCATTTAGGACATGACTGGACAATTCAATTTCAGCAGAAAGGATTATTGGCTTTCTTTCTGTATGACGGTTAACTGGGTCCATTAACTGTGACCGAACTAGATTCCCCATTAACTGCTTGACTCATTCCCACGATTATTACTGAACAAACAATCTCAAAGTGAAGAGAAGAAAAGGAAGAAGATAGCTTGAGAAGAATAGTTGTGTACCGTCAACCAAAGTGGGAGAAATCCCAACACAGATGGAAGGGAAGCCAGAATTATGGAAGTCAAAGCCAGCGCCACATTTTGCTTGACCTGTGTACGCGCAAGTGTTTGTTAGAAAACGAGAATGAAGAACCTAGATAGGATAAAGTATTATTATTCAATAGTTGGGCAAGATGCAGAAGTTATTTAATGGTACCAGGGAACTTGTTTGGCGGGACTTTGCAATGCAGAAAGGAACGGCTGATATATTGTCCCGTAACAATAGAACATCCGCAACAGCTATGGCAGTTGCACTAGCGCGCTGGGCTAGCACAATTCCAACAGTAGCTGCGGCGAGTGCTGGTGCGTCATTGATGCCTTCACCCACCATGATTAGGCCACCACCTGCCACAAAACCCCAACCATGTTGGTTTCAGATACTCAACACAGCAGATGAGCTCAGACCGTTATGTTAACCAGACTTTCCAGGACATTACCCATATCCCTTGAGATAGTCTTTACGTGATTGAGCTTGTCCTCTGGTTTCAAGCTACAGTGAAATTGACCAATGCCCACAGCTTGTGCAACTCTCCGTGCACTTGATTCATGGTCACCTGTTAGCATCATTACCTGGAGCTTTGCTTTATCCTGTAGTTCTGATATCACATCGGAAACCCCTTCTCGAGGTCTATCCTCAAGATGAATCAATGTTATCTGCACAAGTTTACATAAACCAAGTTGGAGTTTGAGTGCCAACTTCCTTCCATTTCTGCAAATAATAACATTGGGAGAGTGATGGAAATTGATTTTCAGAAATTGTCTCGTCCATAATACATGTCAATTCAAGTTCTTGGGTCCTGAAGTTCAATATGGAACAAGCAGCAAAAAAGAGAACACTCATGAATGCATCCTCACCTTTTCATCCACAGAAAGAGCTGCATGGACAAAGTCATTCCCGTAAGAAGATGCACTGACAGCTTCCTTAATTTTTTTCGACTTGTCCTCGGATTTACAAAGAGAAGTAATGAACTCAACGGAGCCAAGAGAAGCTTTCAATGATCTAGCTCTTCCACTTCCTGACTATACACAAATAGTGCCTATAAGTTACCTCAGGAAGTCGCCCATCCATAGTGCTTAAAAATAAAACTACTTCATTGTGTAAGGACAGAGATATTTAGAAAACTCATTCGCAAATGGTGAACTGAAGTTTGCCAAGCAAAATACCTGAGTGTCATTCAGAGTAGCAACAAGTCCTTTGCCAGGAAAATACTCGAACTTTTCAACAGAGACAGAAGGGAGGTCTTTGCCAATGCTATGATCTACAACAGCTCTACAGAAAGAAAGTGTCAGAACTTTAGAATGAACTCATATCTGGTATGCCATTTTCAAAGCGACAGCATCTGATTTCTAATCTGAGTTGCTGGAAACAAACCAAGCAAAAGGCTTGCACTCAAGTCCAGCACAGATACATGCTGTTACACAAATTATGTATTCGAAGTTGTACTTGCCGCCATATATAACAAAAAAATTCGATAACTTTCTCATCTTTCCACCTACGGATGCTGATTTCCAGCTGTCAAGTTGCTCACTAAATTGCAAGGCTACTCTCAGCATTACTAATGACCCAAAACATCATGGGAAATAGTAGAAAGGAGTGACGTATCCAAGAAGTGAAATTACCTCCCAATAGGATGTGTCGTGCCCTTCTCCATAGCGGCTGCAACAGCAAGAGCTTCTTTTTCACAACTGGGTATGCAACAAGAAGCACGAGTTGTCATATTTTTTCCTACTTGATGTCCAAGAATTGGCTCAATTGCTTTGAACATAAGACCTCCTGTAGTAAGCGTCCCAGTTTTGTCAAATGCAATCGTGTGGCAAGAAGCTAGAGCATCCAGAACCTGCCCTCCTTTAAGTAATATTCCCTGTGTGCAAAGAGAATATAACCGTTAATAACATTTCATTCAGAGAAAATTCAGCGATCAATTCGATTAATTCCAAATAAATGTCGACACTTTTGATACCTCAAATAAACGTTTTAGAAAGCTATTGAACTATTCAGTTCGAACTCATCTATCACATCATCAACACAGAAATATGAAAGAGACTGCTATCTGGTACCCATAGGTCTATGCAGTGACACTGTTAGTAACTTTCACGTGGAATTTTAAGAGTAATAGTAAACATGCTATAGAAAAAGAAAGGCGATACACACACATCTACAAATTCCAAAGAAGTGGATCTTTATCAACACCACTAGGCACCTTTTTTGCACAGGAACTAATAGCAGTGGCGTATGCCAATGGAGCCACTGCCAAGGCACATGGTGATGCAGCCATCATTAATCCTAGTGCTCTGTAGATTGATCCTCTGCAGACTGCATGGGAAAGCGTGAAGAGTTATAATACTATTTAGAAGTTCCAGTAGAATACATTCAGATTAGGAACAGAAACGAATCCATGGCCAGATAACCAGGGGACTACTGGTAAATTAGGAAAATTTGGGGTTCAGGATGATTATCTAGTTTATTCTCCTTGTTAGAACTTAGAAGACATGATAAGAGTTGAATGTTCTCCTTGTTACCTGAAGTACTCATGAATGGCCACTTGAAAAGTAATGGTCCAAGGAAAGCAACAGCGAACGACAACCCTACTACAACCTTGCTGTACTGCTCACCGAACTCATCGAGCCATCGTTGAAGTTTTGGTTTGTTTTGCTGGGCCTCTTCAGTCAGTTGCACAATTCTATTTAGTGTTGACTCTTTCCATGTCTTTGTTGCCTGACTCGTTCAATAGTGACATCCAGGAGATGATTCAGTACAGGGTGTGCAGCACCGCAAGAACGAGAAATGAAACAAAAAAAGGAAAGTAACTATAGTCAGTAACTTCAGATGACCATGATACTAAACGACCATGACATGCATGTTGATATCCAATGAGATGACATATTTCATATTTAAGTTGTGATTACAATACCTTGACAATAATTCTACCATCCAAGTTTCTTGCACCACCCGGAATCCCATCACCCACATTTGCTTCAATCGGTTTTGCTTCCCCAGTCAAATGCTCAATAGTAATTGTTGCACTACCTTGGAAAATCTGACAATCCACGGGCACAGCCTACAGAAAATAAAATATTATTACAAATGTTGTAAGGGGTGCTGAACAACAACCTATTGCCATGGTTGAGATGTGCAGAAAAATATCAGATATAATTTCTCGACGATTCAGCTTGATCAATCACCCCATGAAGTAATCACCCAGAGAAGAATAAGTAGAGCGCCTTACTTGCCAATGTTATTGCCAAGCTATATCATTCCAGAAGCAAAATACCATTAAACAAGAACGATACTTAATCAAGAGATACATAAGCACAATCATCTCATAAAAATAAAATCTATGAACCAGGTCCAATCTGATCATGAAACAGTCAAGTGACAGGCAACTAAAACGTATGTATCCCAAAAATAACCTAAATTTCCTATTTCTATTGCAAGCGGAGTGCAACGGTATAAATGGCAGCCCTACAAATTTCACAATTGAACAGATTTATTCCTGAAACACATGTTTAGCTTCTATTTCGACATGGCTACTGTTGACTTCCATTCTTGCATTTCAATTCAACATAGGCCAACTTGTCTGCAACCGAACTTTGAGAAAGATGAACAACAAAACAGACTAAGAGGTACTACATCAGAGGATAGTTTGCTCTGGGGTCACCACAGTCTAGTCTTGTGCATTAAGTGTTCCAAGATTCTACTGATACTGTGATTAGAGTAATGCTAATGCATCCTTGAAGCAAAAGGAAACCAGTTCCATGTTACAGACCTCACCAGCTCCAACTAGAACATAGGAGCCCACTTCTATATCATGCACCGGCACACTTGAGTAGGACAAATGCGTGAGGTCGGGTAGTTTCCCCTCTTCAACATCTAGCACGAGAGCCGAATCTGGATGGTTCTCTTTCAACTCTTTAACATCTACAAGTGATCGACTGGTGAAGAACTCTTCGGCTACAAAGCAAAACCCCACTATTCAGTATTTGCAGCATTCAGAAGATGCTCTAGTAGCTGCAAAAAGCAAAGACAGTTTCTATGCGTTTACCAATGTGAGCCAGATTGAACATGGCAAGAAGTAGGCCTCCTTCCAAGGCGTTCCCCATAAAAACAGAGGCAAATGCTGCCAGAGCCATCAGGACATGAATGTTCACCTTCCCGCCAGCAATGTCAATGAGAGCATCCAGGGATGCCGAGACCTGACGCACACATTCTCATCTTCAGTTCCAGTGCCAGCGAAAAATGCAATGATGAAATCCGAAATGCGCGCACAAAAAAAAAAAAAAAAATCACGGAAGCGGTAACAGCGAGAGTGATGAGCCATACCCCAACCAGAGGGAAACCGACGATCATGAAGGCATTTTGAAGAGGTTTAGCCACGGCCTTGGGAGCAAGGTAAGGACAAATAGCAGCAGCGAGAAACAAAGCCGCGGAACAGCAACAGAGCTGCAAGTGCTCCCTCAGCAGACTGGCGAGATCCGTCCATCTCACGGCATCCGCAAACCTAATTACAGCTTTCTGCGTGCCGGTTAGCTCCTCGAGCTCGTCTCCGTGATGGTGATGATGGTGGCCGTGGCCGTGATTATGGTGGTGGTGGTGGTGATTATGGTGGGGATCTTCGTGGTGATTATGGTGGGGGTGGTGATTAGCTGCCTCAGAAGCGCAACGGGCGACGAACCGGCGGTGGATATTGGGGGAAACGAGACGGTTGCGGAGGGGAAGAGAAGGCAGCGAGCGGAGCCGGCGTTGCCTGGAGGAGGAGGGACGGATTGAAGGGAAGTCGATCACGCCAAAAGCGTGGCGGACGGCGGTGGAGGTTTCCATGGACGGTGCAGGGAAGCGAGGGAGTTCAGGTGAAATTTCGGGGAGAAATCATGACGGTGGAGGAAGAAACGGATGAAAGGTCTGCGAGTTACAGAGGAAGGAAACAAGGGTTGGTTGGTGGGACTGTGAGAGAGTCGGAGGACTTTCTGCGGCCTAGAGAAGTGAGTGGTGAGGTGAGCATTGGCCTCTGGCTACCCGCTTCCAGTTCTTTTATTTATTTATTTACTTCTTCGTTTTGTCGGCATTCTTCGTTTTCGTAGTTACTTGGGGTTTTCGGTTTTCGACCGGTTCTTCTCCGATGACTTCTGTAGTCTGTAGGCATGTCTGGAACCGCCCATTATTTCATCAATTCATGATTTCATTCTATTAAACTCTAATTTAATTGGGAGGTTAGAATCTTAGAGTGCAATTTTGTTGCTGACTATGGGTCATGAGGTTGCTTTTGGCATACATTCGTTCGATGAGTGCGACCCTAATTTTCGATATTGGTTGTTGTACGATATTATGGGGATTATCCAACCTCGTTCTTTCATTAATATGATTTAGGAAGCTTGTGCATCTGTCTTTCTACCAAAAAAATGTTCTAATTTAATATATTGTTTGAAACATTTTTTTTCAACTCGGAATCATTACTAAATAGTAAATTCTTCTTAGAAAGTCTACTTCCATAACCAAAACCATCACTTCATTTTAGGGTAAATTACAGGTTTGGTCACTGCATTTACTAAAGAGTGTCATGTTTAGTCACTAGAAATATTTTATTTCAATGTTTGTGACTCGAATTAGTCAAAGAGTCCACACTTGGTCACTCTATTTTAGTCTCTGTCAATTCCCGTTAACACCGTCAATCATTGCTGACAGAAGTGCTAACTCGCCCTATTTTAACCCGCAACATCACCAAACTCGACCCGCCATGTCATATTGTTCAACCGAACCCAACCCATGATCAGACCCTGCCTTATTGAGCCGCCCCACCTCCTCCCTTTCCAATTGTCATAAAAAAAACTATCACACGCCATTGTCGCCCAAAATAGTTTCCTCCCTATTCTCCGACCGTCGGAATCTTGAAAACTCTAAACCAACAAAATGGCCACCGATCTCCTTCCCCTCAGTGTCGTCGTAGTGTACGCCTCATCCAATCCAGACATCAACAACCGCCGGAGGCTTCCCCCCTCATCCCCTTGTCGTAGCCGAAATGGTGGTCCTCGCTCTCCGGTTGGTCCTCCGAGCAGGATTACGTCGGGATGCCAGCGAGCCACCCGGCGGTCGATCAGGACGAGAATCATGCGAACCTGGAGGCAAAACAGGCCAGATCTCGATTCTCTACAAACGGCTTCACAGTGGAGAAGGCCAATCATCTCAGTATGCTGACCTCAGGGATGTCGTCACACAACAACGCGATGTACCTCTCTGACTTCAAGAACAAGAACAACGACTCCTCCGTCGACGACCGGTAGCCTCCCTCCTCACTGTCGGTTTTCCCTCATACTTTTTTCCCACCTGAGTAATCTCGATAATTTCCTATAGGAGATTCCGGAGCTTCCCACTGGTTTGCCTTCCCCATCAACGGGGATGGATCTCTGATCAGAAATCTTGACGAAGTTAGTTTAGCGCCGTTAGGGAGTGCTTCTTTCTTGCTTCCGTTGCGACAAGACTTCAAATCGAGCGTGAATCTGAGTAGTTCTCCCAGATCATCAACAGGGTCCGTCAGAGATCCCTGTAATGTCGAACTATACGCTTCAATTCCATTTCTTCGCCCTTCATATCGAACAAGCAACTAGCTGAGTAAGTGATTTATGGAAAATGGGTGAGCCATCAGTCGGCCAAGAACCACACGAATTGGAGAGAAGAATTTATAGCTTCGGGTCGTACAAAGTAAAGAAAGTACATATCCCTGTAGTGGAAGGATTATCTAAGGTGGGACTTTGAATCATCACGATGGACAAATTTCGTGGTCGAAATTTTTCTTAGGGGGGAGGAAATGTGATACTTCTATTTTGTTTTAGGATCAACAACAAGTGTTGAATGAGTTGGATCAACGAGTCACATTGAATCGGAATTTTGTCCCATTAAGACCCCGGGCCAAGTTGTGGAATTAAAAGGACAATGACTCACTCAAAGCTACTCGATGCTCTTATAAATAAATAAAAAAGCTACTCGATGCTACAAAGTAATGATGCTACAAAGTAATGAGGGGATACCAGTTTGAAGTTTATATTATGAGAATAAAACATTGAGGAAAGTAATTACAAGAATGGTGTTGACTGAGGTATGAGTCCAAACAAATTTCGGACGAAATTTTTATAAGGGTGAAGGAAATGTAACATCCCGACATTTGGATCTAGATTCGACCGAATGGTTGGATCAATGCTTACGTATAAAGGAATGTAACCATAAATTAAGGACGATAATAATAATATTATTATCATCATCTACACGTCTCCATAAGCAATTAAGAGAAAAGAAAAAAATTTATTTTTTTAAAGCCCATGTATCCCAGCGCTCCTCTCCCCCGGGGGAAATCCCAAAATACACATGTTTTAAAAAAATTCTCAAAATACACACGTTATAAAAAAATTCTCAAAATACACATATTTGGACATCACTCCTGTTGACGGCCGCGGTGAATGACTGACGTAACACTGAAAGTTCAAACAAAGGTAACTTTGCGCTCGGTTATCCGATTGTAGCGATTTTTTTTATTCCACATAATTTTTCAAGATCTTTCAATTCGAAACAAGCCTTCATCCCAAAAATTCATTTGCTATCCCGAACGAGAAATTTTTCAATTTTGACAAACTTTGGAAGACCATAACTTTGTGCTCCACAATCCGAATGTCATGAAACTTTTTTTTTTTATTTTTCATAACTTTTGAAGTACTACAACTTGGATTATAACCATAATTTTGGAAAGTATGTGGATTTGTGAAAAGTAAAGGCAAAGTGATTCCCAAAATCCTGTATACACAAAAATATTTATTTTTAAAAAAATTATTTCCTAGTAAAAGTTGTAGTTCTTAAAAATTTATATTCAATAAAAAAAAACTTTACGACGTTCGGATTGAGGAGCTAAAAGTTATGTCCTTCCAAAGTTTGTCAAAATCGAAAAACTGCTCGTTCTGGGTAACAAAACGACATTTTTTTAGATGAAGTATTTTTTCGAATTGAAAAATCTTGAAAAGTTATATGGAATAAAGAAAATTCGCTACAATCGGATTACCGAGCGCAAAGTTAAGTTTGTTTGAAGTTTCAGTATTACGTCAGCCATTCACCACGGCCGTCAACCGCGGTGATGAATTCACCGCTTTGATCTGCCGCGGTGATTGCATTCACTGCGGTTGACAACAGCGATGATGCCCAAACATGTGTATTTTTGGATTTTTTTTATAACATGTGTATTTTGAGATTTATTTTAAAAACATGTGTATTTTGGGAATTCATCCCTCCCCCGGTCTCTCTCCCAAATGGCCACCCTTTTATTTTCCCCACCGTAAAGTCGAGAAGGGAACAAGAGAAACAACAGCGGCAGTTTAAACCCTCCCCAAAGCATCCAACCTACAACACCTCTCTCTCTCTCTCCCTCCCGTACGATTTTCCCTTCCCGTCGCAAAGGAACAAGCAAAATAGTCGGCGACCTCGTCCCTGAACCCCAACGTCACCATCACCATCGTCGACGACATCGTTTTTCCTCTGGAATTGTAGCGGTAAGATTCTCGATCTCCTCTCTCCCTCAACGCGATCTTTAAACCCCGATTAACCGACGAACACACATGATGATCGTAGCTCCATCGGCAGCACGATGTAGTCGACTTTAATTATTCTACGAGTGGTAGGCATAACTGCTAAGAGGATAATCACAAGAGCATCTCGATCTTGATGAAACTGATTTTCGACGTCGGATGAGGGAGAAACGGGCATCAGAAGTTTGGGACAAAAGTACGTCTATTTAGGTACCATGTTTGGCAACTCATAAAGTTATTGGATTACTTCTGTAATTTTCCAGAGAGGTCGAGGTCAACCATGTTGACTGGAAAATTGCCAATTTGATACCCCATACTTTGAGAATTGACAGAATTTTTATTTTGGCCGTAGCTCGATTAATTGGCATCCAAATGAGGAACCGTCGGCGCCTATGGAATCGTGGGAACGAAGAGAATTTAATGGGAGCGAGTCAGAGAATTTTCAGAGAGGAATCATAGTCGTATTTTCGAGGTGAGTGTAAAGGGGGTAATATCTCAGTCGCATGTCTTTTAGTTTATGTATTTTACTTTAAGTAATGCTAGTTAATTTTTTTAGTTATGCGTGATTATGTGTGTGAGGCATCCCACCACCTACTTAAGGTGGAGGCACGCGTTGTGCTTGTGTGTGTGTGTGTGTGTTGATGTATGGTTAATGGTAAGATGAACCTTCGGGCGGTTGGGCCACTACTGGACGCAGTAGATGGTCAGATCACTGTCGGACGGTGATACATAACGCATCAATTGATCGAGGATATTGGATCACTACTTGACGGTGATCCGTAACGCAGTAATTGACCGGGCATGGACTGGACAATGATACGTAACGCAACACCATTTCCTTGAGGATATGGACACCGGACACCGATATGTAACGCGGTGGACCCTAGTTTTAAGTGTATAAGTTAAGATAGAAGTAGAGAACTTCTATAAGCTATTAAGGACTAAAGTATTAAGGATGAAAGCGAGAACGACTTTCATGTAAAATATCTAGTGTCATCTTAAGAATGTTCATCTTTACTATCACTTCTCAACGTCAAAAGAATTAACCAATTATAAACAATTTCTCAACGTCCAAACAATTATCCGATTATAAGTAAGTGGTGCGGTTATTGTAGGTATTTGTCAACCGACAAATAATTGAGTATAAATATCTCTATTCCCCCCCCTCCCCCCAACCCCCCCAAAAAAAAAAAGATTATGTCCCTACCAAATAAACTCTCGAACTTTGAACAAACAAATCTCCTCCATGCCTCGACCTTCTTCGTCTTTCTCCAATTTCGTCTCATTGTAAATCTTAACATTGAAAGATTCAAAGAGGATTGCCGACTCTGCGATAGAATTGTAGGAAATTGGATTGCGAAGATCAGATAGCTTATGCTCAAAGATAGCAAAGATCGAGCCTCAATTTCTTTCTTCAATGATTTACATCACCCAATTCGCACTCCTCTCCTTCCTTTCTTTGTCTTCTTTCTCGGTCCTAAGAGGTGCAACAATTCAAGCCCAAATCCTAATCCTATTGCTCTCCAAAATCCATGTCACCAACCAAATCTTAGCCCATCTCAACATCAGAATCCCCTGCCTCGGTGTTACACTAGGGTTGATTTCTCCTACTCCATTCACTGCCTTGTAGTAATATAAGATAATAGTAGAATAATTATAAAATTATACTTTAGTAGTAGGCTGGAGGTCTTTGACGATGATAGACACCGATATAATTGTTTTTGCATAGAACACAACTAATAAAAATAGCATTATCAAATAAATTATCAATATTTTTAGGGTAACACCTATTAATTATTCAAATATTTTCTGAATTCTTTATTTTAGCCAACCTATTGAATTACTAAAAATTAACCGAATGTTAACTTCGCGTCAACTTTTTCGTTAGTAATGTTGACTAAGCATCATAATGTTAAGTTTACATCCTACGTGGCGGTCAGTATACCATTATTATATATATATATATATATATATATATATATATATATATGGTGCCTTCTACGGTACCTCAGATAAAATTCGGGGTACCGCATACCCTGAGTATGAAAGCGCTATCTAGAACTCGAATTAGCAGGATTTTTGGGCATGATATTATACCCTAACCCTTAATGAGTGAACCCTGAGTCCTAATTATCTAAATCTAAATTATAAACCCTAAGATGGTGCATTGATTTTTTTGCCTATATTTGGACGAATCATAACCGTCGATTATTATTTCTAATTAAGTTGATCTTTGCAAATAAGATTTAGAGAATTAAGACCTAGATTTTGATCTTTAAGGGTTAGATTATAGTATCATGTCCGAAAGATCAGTCAATTCAGGTTCTGGATATCGTTTTCTTACTCAAGGTATGCGGTACCCTGGATTTCACCATGGTACCATAGAGCTCCCCATATATATATATATATATATATATATATTATGGTTAATCAAAAATTTCATTAAGCACAGGCAGCTCATCGAGTGCCTCTCAAACAAACAAACGTTTACAAATCAGAAACACTACAATAAAAAACCTATAAACAACCCGATCTGATCGCACTAAGGCTCTTCTAGACAGTTTACTAGTGATTAGAGGAACTCCAAGGTACTTCACAGGCAGCTGACCTAAAGGGAATCCTGAATAAACAGAAATAGACTGCTTTTCCTCCTCTTGGATTCCTGCACAGAACAGCTGGCATTTTGCAGGATTGCAACGAAGACCAGACAAGGTGTAAAACTCTTCCATCAATCTTATAATGCCTGCCACCCCATGAATTGACCCATTTGTAAACACTAACAAATCATCAGCGAAACAAAGGTGAGTTATGGCTAGGGGTTTGCAACGAGGATGGTAAAGAATTTGATTATCACGAACAGCTCTCTTCATTAACCCATCCAAAGCTTCCATAGCAACCGTAAACAAATAAGGTGACAGAGGGTCACCCTGTCTTAACCCTTTTTTCATTCCAAAAAAACCACATAAGCCACCATTAAGCGAGACACTGACCATAGGAGTGCAAACACAGGCTCTTAGCAAATTAATAAATTTCCCTTTTAAACCCATAGTAGCTAAGACATCAAACAGAAACTCCCAATTCACGGAGTCAAAAGCCTTCATTAGATCAATTTTTACCACACACCGAGAACTGATAGTTTTTGATTGATAACCCTTAACCAACTCAGAAGCAAGAAGGATATTGTCACTTATAGATCTACCTTTTATAAAAGCAGACTGTGAATGAATCACCAAGGAAGGAAGGATAGCATCCAGGCGATTAGCTAAAATCTTAGCTATCCCTTTGTACAATGTATTGCAGCACAAGATAGGACGAAAGTCCTTCATAAGCACAGCATTCTGCACCTTAGCAACAAGAGTAAACACTGTCGTGTTGATCTTCTGAGGCATGTGCTCAGTCTGATAAAATTGTGAAACAATGGCATTTACATCAGCTTTGATCAGATCCCAGTGAAGGAGAAAGAATTCAATTGGGAAACCATCTGGGCCAGCCGCCTTATCTCTACCCAACTGTTTAAACACTTGATAGATCTCATCCTCTGTGATTTCTCTATTAAGTAGCAGATTGTCAGAATCAGTAGCCTTATTAGTCAAAATAGACTCATAGTATGCCACAGAAGCTCCCTTGACATTTGGGTCAACCACACCAATCAACTGAGTATAAAAATCCACAGCTACCTTCCCCATTTGAAACACATCAGCACCATTTTCATCCTTTAGAGTAGTAATTTGCTGTTTATGAGTTCTGATCCTTAATGCTTTATGAAAGAAAGGGGTGTTCATATCCCCTGTCTGGACCCACTGAGCTCGAGACTTCTGCTTATAAAACAACTCTTCATCCCGTTGAGCTTTCTGGCACTCCTTATCCAGCACTGCCTCAGCTTCAACACTAACTAGAATTTGGATTCAGCAAAACTTCCGCTTGTAAGCTCTCCAGACGCCTCTCCAGCTCCCTAGCTTGCCCTGATATATCCCAAAAGACCTCTTTATTGAGCTTTTTCAACCTACTTTTCACCTCTTTCAACTTCCCATAAAACTGGTAGTGAGGATAGCCATTCTGTGAAGTACTCCATACTTTAGTGATCATATCCAGATAGCCTGGATGAGATCTCCAAAACTTGAAGTATTTAAACGGTTTGGGAAGCGTTGCCAGCTTTGGTAAAGGCTGAAGTACCAATCCACAATGATCCGAAACTCCTGGTGGGGAAGTATGAGCTGTACTAGAATTGAATCCATCGAGCCAAGCCTCCTTCACCAAAACCCTATCTATTCTCTTAGCAATGAGATTCTTTTTCTGCTTGTTCCACCACGTAAACCAGGAACCCAACACCTTGTGATCCACCAACTGCATCTCATCAATCCACCCTCGAAAATCCTTTATGCTTTGACTTATATCCACTATATTGGAAGAATCTGATACCTCGGCAATAGCATTGAAGTCTCCCATCACTGCCAAAGGCAAAGTAAGCTCCTTATGCACCAGTAATTCCTTATACAAGCCTCGTCGATCATGTTCCTCATTAGGACTATACACAAACAAAATGTAAGCATAACCCAATCCAGCCACTAGAATCTTCATAAAATGCTCCCCTTCATCAACTTTTGTTATTTGCAGACTTGACTTCCAGAAGAGCCACACCCGACCAGAATTGGATTTGCTATAATTCCCTACAAAAGACCATTCTGAAAATGACTTGTGACCTCCCTCCCTCAGAGCCACAAGGTCACACTTTTCTTCCCCCTTCCCCCTTCCCCCTTCATATCCAATCTCCCAATCGCTACCCAGGTCCACCGCCTCAAATCCTCTCCCATCCCTTTCCACCACCTCCTCCACAGCCGCTACTTCTATAAGGACGACCTCAAGTCATTTCTGAAGCTAAAGGAGAATTCGATGGCGAAATCGAAGGATGAGATCCTCGGGGTGATTGGAGAGCTAAAGGAGAAGTTCAAGGACATCCAGCAGCTAACCGTTGGGGATAATTTCTCGTCGGAGAGAGCTAAAGGTTATTCAATTGCGTCCTTGGCTGTGTTACCTGGGGTCGAATGAGTACGATTGGGATTTGGGAGGATGCTTTGTATCCGTCAGAGCAAAATGCACCACTAGTTGGAAGTCTCAAGATACAATGGCTTTAGCGGAAATCATCATTGGCTCTGTTCCTTCTCATTTTCTTTCATTTTTATGGTGAAGGGAGCTCGATTCAGCGAGATATGTGGCTGAAGCTGCCACTATTGAGGAAGAACAGAGTGTCGCGGTGGGCTTGGGAGGAGAATGAGAAGTAGAGTGGCGACGATGTAGGGTTTTGCTTATTTTGTATTTTGTATTTAAGAATTTATTTTTATGATTTATTTATTTTTATTTTATTGGACGCTGATGTGGATGTTGAGGTGGATGCTGAGATGGAGCGCCATTAAGAAATACTTAGCGGTAATAAAACGATAGCCAATACTTTAATCGGTTACAATACGTTTGACTAATTAATAGTATTTCAATAGGTTTGGTTAAAATATAAAAATCCGAAAAATGTTTGGGTAATAAATAGACATTGTTCATAAAAAAAAATAAACATTACCCTTATTTTTTTTACTCTACTATTAAATAGAATTATTTTTGCATAGCACAAAACTAATAAAAATAGCATTACAAATAGATTATCGATATTTTTATTGCTCTACCTTTGATATATGAAAATTTCTAATATATTTGTTTCTTCTGCCTTTCACCTCAATCTTTCTCATAAAATAAAAAATTCTACTGTTTTTCTTGTCTCTTAAAATTTCTCCATCCTTTTTTTTTATATGGATGCAATGCATCTCAACTTTCATTTACAGCAAGACGAGGCTCTGAAAGACCTTGATAGTCATACAAAATGAAGTGGTGCAAACCAGGATCCGAGTTCGAAATTAAATGGAAACCCAAAGATAAAGAGTGACCATAGTTAGCTAAGTAATCAACACACTAATTCCCCTCTTGATAGATGTGGGAAATAGATACTTCCCAGTTACGGGATAACAAGTCTTGGAACCGATCGATGATGGCGACGTGATGATGATCAGATCCGTCTGAGTTCTCAAGTTCTGTAGTGCATACCTGGAGTCGAGCTCCACACTGATCCGATGGAAACCTCTGTCCCAGGCCAACTGAAGTCCTTCTACAGTGCCTCTCAATCCTGCTCGGATAATAGAACAAACACCCAAGTTTGAAGCAAATGTTGCGAGGCAGCATCCAGTATGATCTCGAACCAGGCCACCGCCGCTGCATGGCCTGAGTTAGTAGTACAAAGCCATTTGAATTAAGAGTGACCCACTCGGGAGGTAGTGGCTTTCACGAGATGTCCACCTTCGTTTTCATGGGCAGACGTGACATATGTACTAACCTGTCATTATCCATAATAGTTTGCACTACATTAATCCATGCATGGAATGCTGTAGAAATGCTTCACTAGTGATGAACTCCATCCTCTTTTTAGAAACAAATTGTCAGTATCTTAATTATCAATAGTCTAAGGTTTGATTCCATATACAACTTTAGAGGAAAAAGAATATTGTAGTAAATTCTCACGATCCGCCTTTTTTTTGCTCAATGGATAGAGGTAATTGTTCAATTTTCCTCAATATAACTTGACATGACATTATACGAATCTTGTGCAAAGAAAACATAATTACAATTTATCTAAATTTTCTTGAATGCAATATGCAAATCTCCCCATTGCCCAGAGTGTTACTCCGGAAATGAATGCGAGGTTGACGGCTGAGGTATTATCTAGTGAGGTTCAAAGAACGATCTTTTCAATGGGGTCGAAGCAGGCCCTGGGATCATATGGCTTCACAGACAAGTTCTTCAAAGCATTCTGGGATACTGTGGGCTCTTCGGTGATTGAGGCAGTATGCTCTTTCTTTACAACGAGCCGGATGTTGCGGAGTTTTAACCATACCTGGCTCACTTTGATTCCGAAAGTGGATTCTGTGGAAACTATCAGACAGTTGCGTCTGATTAGCCTATGTCAGTTTGTTTATAAAGTGATAACCAAAATCATGGCTGAACGACTTGCAGATCTTCTCCTTGTGATCATCTTTGAGGGACAGAACGCGTTTATAAGAGACCGGCAGATTATTGATAACATCCTTCTAGGACATGAGTTAATGCATTATCTAAAAAAAAAAAAAACAGGGGAAGAAGGGGTTCATGGCTCTGAAGGTTGACATGGAAAAAGCCTATTATAGAGTTGAATGGCCCTTCCTTCTGGCGGTTTTGGATAAGATGTATTTTAACTCTGTCTGGCAAGGATGGATACATGAATGTCTTCGTTCCTTATCATTTTCTGTCCTGATGAATGGTACCCCCTTGAGTTATTTCACTTCCTCCCGGGTGCTCCGTCAGGGGGATCCGCTATCACCTCTCTTGTTTGTTCTCTGCATAGAGGGGTTTGCGGCTCTCCTTCGGAAAGCGATCTCGGAAAAGAAACTGGAGGGGGTAAAAGTGGCTCCTAGTGCTCCTAGAATCTCTCATCTGTTCTTCACTGATGACTCTTATTTATTCTTGCGAGGATCTCTCCAGGAGTGTGAGAATTTAATTGAGGTTTTGAACGAATATGAGGAGCTGAGTGGCCAACGGGTTAATCTGGAGAAATCTGTGATGTGCTTTAGTAAGAATATTGCCCTGCCAGATCAAGAGATCTTGGCCACGATTCTAGGGGTTGAGGCAGTGGGGGTCCTTGATAAATATCTGGGGTTACCAACGCTGGTTGCCAGGTCTAAAATGATCACGTTCAGATATTTGGAGGAGAAACTATTAGAGCGACTGTAGGGGTGAAAACAAAGGGCATTGTCCTGAGCGGCAAATGAAACATTGATTAAATCAATAGCTTTGGCTCTACCCCTGCATGTTATGTCGTGTTTTCGGTTACCCCTAACTCTTTGTCGAGTTGGATCCGTTTGTGGGAGGCTAGGATCCCTCCGAAGCTGAAGATCTTTTTCTGACAAATTTGTAATCGGGCTCTACCAACTACTGAGGCGCTCATTGAAAAAAAGGTCCATGTGCTTCCCCAGTGTCCGGTTTGCTAGGATAGCCCTGAGACTATGGAACATATGTTTCTCTATTGCCCGGTTGCGCGGGCTCTCTAGGACTATTCAGGACTGGAGTACTTGGGGAGGGTTTGCCCCGTCACACTTTTCCATTATTTCTCAAACGTGTTCTGGCACTGATCCATCAACCGTCGTTGTTTATGGCTGTTGCTGCCATCCTTTGGCGGATCTGGCGGTCTCGTAACTGGGTTGTCTTTGAAGGCAAACAGTTTGGGATTCCTGCGCTTGTTTAACCAGCAATATGAGGAATGAGTGGACTTGCCAATTGACCAGGCTCCTAGGGTGACTTTCCCGTTGGTACAACCAGTAACCCAAGTGGGTGATTCACGATTGGTTTGCACGTGGGATGGTGCCACTAGGAGTGGGTCGCACTCGGCTGGTGGGATGGTTCTTTTGGATCCAGTGCGAACGATCCTTATGGCAAGGGGGGTTCAGTTTCCTCAAGTGCATGAGCCTATAGTGGTGGAATTGCTTGTGCTTCGGGAGGCTATTATTTGTTGTTTAGAATGTGGCTTGTCGGCGGTCCGGTTCGAGGGCGATGCGAAAGTAATCATTGATAAAATTAATCAAGCCAACACAAGGGACAACAGGTTGGGTGTTGTTCTAGAGGAGATAGGTCATTATTTTCGCGCTCATCCTGGGTTTAGTGTGCGATTTATAGGTCGGGAGAACAATAGGGTAGCTCACTCGGTAGCTAGGAAAGCCCTCTCTATGTATCCGATTATGAGTCGCTTTTTTTATTTCCGAGCCTGACTAGTTTCGAGGATGTAACTATCTATTTATTTGCATCATGATATCGTTTGAAAAAAAAACTCTTGCAATATATATACAAATTCGCAGGCTCACATAATGAAACAATAGATCTTGTTTCTCAAGTAAACCTAAACCAATAAACAAATGCCCCCTTGAAGGAAAACAAAAACAATAAAGAAGTACGGCATGCCATTCATGCCTTCCGACTCTCTACAACATTGTGTGTGTATCACGTATATGATTTATCATTTCTATTCATTCCTTTTTTTCCTCTACACGACGCCGTCCTCAGCATCAGCCGAATGCCGAACGCCCCCAAAAGAATCCAAAAGAATTAAACCCAAAGCCAGAGAGAATCAATCGTCCGCAATCTAACGAATACGACTCAGCAAAGATCGGTCGAGTTTGACCGGGTCGGGTCACTGGTGGGTGCCCGTGGTAAAGCTGTGACCCACTCCCGGGCTGGGTCCGGAGTTCTTCATTCCTCCCAGCGTCTCCGCGTTGCTGAACGAATGCCCCACGCCGGGGCTCGGCCCCGACACCATCATCGCTCCCAGCGCCAGCCCGTCGAAGAATCGTTCGATCGCGCACCCAGCTGCCTGCGCCGTCTCCGACTCCATGATGCTGAATGGCCGGCCGGCTTCCGCGGCGAAGGCGAACACGACGGAGAGCGCCAACGCAAAGAAGATTGCGTACCGGAGCGATTTGAACGTAGATGCCATCTGGGTTGCCGCCAAAATTTCTACTTTTTTGTCGTAGTGGATTGCAGAGAAGGAAAAGCTCTGTTTTTTTTTTCCCGGGAAGAAGGGAGGCAGAGGAGGGTTCGGTGGGTTAGTTGATGGACAGAAAAGTTGGTGACTTTGTGGGGAGAGAGGGAGGAATATATAAGGGCTGGTTTGGTGGGCAAAAGTTTGAATAAAAGAACTGGTCTTTACAAGAATTGAGGACATTGTTCTTCATTGGTATACATAATTTTTCAAAGGACAAACGTAATACGGTGCGTGTTTTTTCAACACCATCGTGCGACGGCGAAAAAAAAGAAGAAGAAGAAAACATTGGGCAGTGTGGCTTTGATCAAACTGTGGCGCGGGGGAAAGATGAAAGTTGGGAACCAACGAGGGAGCTTCTTTGGGCCATGGTGACGGAATTGGGAGTATAGGGGTAAGTAATGTGGGAATTGAAAAAATCAACGGGGTAACAACACATAAAATTCATTTGGAAGTCGTATATTCAGACTAAACACAATTTTCTGACTTGGAGATAGGAATGTAATTTGTGGGTTCCATCAAGATCAAGTGTTGGGGAAAAGTGTAACGAAGAAATATAGTTCTCTCAACTTTGAAATATACTTAAAATTATAAGTAAAATTCGTAACAAATTTAAGATATAGAATAGTCGATAAGGTCTTAGACTCTTAGTCCCCCTCCCCCAAGTATCGCGGTTCAAGTCAGGCCCGGCCCCCCTCATTTGGATTTCAAGCTCCTGCATTGGAAAAGTCAAATACAAAGTTACATTTTTACTTAATTCTCACTTATTCATGCAAATTCACTTATAATTACGCATGCAACCTATGCACGTGATCATTATCGACTTACTTAATATACTATATAATTGGAGTGTGCTTAAAAAAATAGATTGCGTACGTGAATATAAAGGGTTATAGGTATAATATGCCACACTATTATGTCGTTTTATCAAACATGGTGCTGTATTATTTTTTATATCAAACATATGCTCTTGTATTTTGTAAAAATGATCAAACGTATCATCGTGTTAAATTTTCATCCAAAAACCGTTAACCATGCCTGAACTTTAGCTTGGGTGACACAAATGTCTAAAATATTTCTAATAATTTCACTTTAGAATTTTTTGGTTGTTTTGTACAGCCAAATAATTCTAATAATTTCACTTTGTTTCGACCCAAAGACGCATTTCGCAAAAGAAACGTGTTTATTTTAATTGGACGCGTACATAGTGCATAGCGAAATAGTAGGGATGAGAGTGGGTGGGTTGACTTAAACCCATTCCATTCCATTATCATTTTCAATCATTACTAGTATAATCCCGCTCGTTGTCGCTTCGTGTGTAAGTGAAAATGTTATATTTTAAAAATTAATAGTTTGAATTTTGATCCAAAAGTAAAGGTTTATCATCTACAACTCCATGTAGACGACGCAACGATACTTTAATAAGGGAGACCGGTCGTAGAGCAAATGATTTATATGTTTAATCTTCTCTCATAAACTACTGCTTAGTGTATTCTTTTTGCTTTGTTTTTTTTAAAGTTCATCTTGATTCTCCTTTTTATGTAGTTTTGGACTGATCGTAGGTTTGAGAAGGTCCAACTCACTTTGGCCCGTTCGAATTAGGTTGAATAACCATGAATTTGGGTTCAATTTTATTCTCAAACAAAAAAAAAAGAAATTAACAAACACTAAAGAGGATAAAACTTGCTTACGATCCAAAACTCGACAACATCATGTTCAACTCTCTTTGATCGGGTTGAACCAGATTTGTAATAAATTCACAACCGACCTGACCCATCACTTTAGCCGGATCGAATTAGGTTGGATACCCATGAATTTGGGTTCAATTTCATTCTCAACCAGAAAGAAAAAGAGAAATTATCAAACACTAAAGCGGATAAAACTCACTCGCGATCCAAAACTCGGCAACACCATGTTCAACTCTCTTTGATCCGGCTGAACCGAGTTTGTAATAAATTCACAACCGATTTGACCCGTCAATTACAAAAGAGAATAAAACTCACTCCCACCCGGGAACGTGTAAACATCGGCTTCAAGTTGTTTTGATTATATTGAATAGGTTGGATATCCGTAGGTTTGGGTGCTCAACCAAAAGGGAAAAGATAAATAAAAAACACAAAAGCGGATAAAACTCACTCCATGCCAAAAACTTTACACACGGAGCGCAACTCGCCTTGACTGGTTTGAACCAAGTTTTTAACAATTCACACTCTGCTCAACATGTCAATTCTAAACGCAGATAAAAACACACTCTCGATAAAAAAAAATCATTAGTATCGGGTCAAGGATCAATTGTCATTCTCAACCAAAATGAAAATGAGAAATAAAAAAGGTTATAGGTATAATATGCCCCTCTACTATGACGTTTTATCAAACATGCCTCTCTATTATTTTTTACATCAAACATGCCCCAGTTCTCTGATAAAGTTATCAAACTTGCCCTTCTGCTAAAATTTTCATTGAAAAAAATTATCAGTCATGGTTGAACTAAGATCTAGATGACCCGACATCGGCAAATGGGAGGGAAAATATCAGTTTTGTCCCCCGTTTTATTTCTCTGGGTCTCTTCAAAGTGAAATTATTTGAATTAATTGGCTACACAAAAGAACAAAAAAACATTATAAAGTGAAATTATTAGGGATATTTTAGACATTTGTGTCGCCCAAACCAAAGTTTGGCGTTGGTTAACGGTTTTTGGATGAAATTTTTAACAAAAGTGCTTGTTTGATAATTTTTACAAAGTACAAGGGCATGTTTGATGTAAAATATAGTAAAGGGGCATGTTTGATAAAACATCATAGTAGAAGGGCATATTATACCTATAACCCAAATAAAAACTATCAAAGTGGACAAAACTCACTCTCAATCCAAAACTCATCAACACCGTGTTTAGCTCGCTTTAACCGGGTCGAATTGAGTTCTAATAAATTCACACTCGACCCAACCTGCCAACTACAAATCCGGATAAAACTCGCTCTCGATACAAAACTCGTCAATACCATGGGTTTGGATTCAATTCGCTTTGACCTGGTTGAATTAGGTTGCATACCCTTGAGCTTGAGTTCAATTTTAATGCTTAACCAAAAGGGAAAAGAGAAATAAGAAAACATCATTGAATATGAAACTCGATCTCAATATAAAACTCGACAACACATAGCAAATTTAGTATGAATTTTCAGTAGCGATATTGGAAAACGGTGAATGTGTGAGAGGCACTAAAACATTGCCAATGATCACTAAAATATCCTCTAGCTGGTACTGAACCACCCAAGTTTAAAGGGCTTTTGTGATGGTATTTTGTTGGCAGGCATTGGATCAAGCAAAATCAGAATCGGAAGAAAAACATAATCTCTGAACAATTGATTGTTGAAAAGGCTGGTAGGTTTTTGTTAACTGATATGAACTACGAATTGATAGTATCAAACTAATACACTTTTTTCTCTCTTTTATGTCTGGATGTGTTTGGGTTTTAATTGCGATCATTCTCAACAAAAAGAGAGAAAAAATAAAAAATAACACTAAATAGGATGAAACTCAATCCCGATACAAAACTCGTGGTTGTGAAATGGGGAACAACTTAGGATTTCACTGATAGTATTTCGAGATGGACTGCGAAATGGTGGCAAATGCGATGATTTGTGCAAAAAGTCATAGTCGAAAACCTAGTGGATAGTTGCTGGAATAGGGAGCTGAAAACCTAGTAGACAATAATTGTTATGAGAAACACAATGGACAATAGATGTAAACCTAGCGGACAATAGCTAAACACAAAGGTTGTAGAATGGAGAGTGGGATAAAAGAATGACTTGGAACTTCCCCACTTGCACTTGGAGGAGTATGAGACCCATTAATGAATATTAACTCCAACATGATCATTGAAAAGGCTGGTAGGTTGTGTTTGGGTTGGGTATAAGCAAGGTTGTCAACCCGGTTTAGCCAGTTGGTTCGATCAAGTAAATGGGCTGAGGATTAATAGTCTGACCGTTTTAGTCTGTTTTAGTATGATTATATGAAAAAAGTCATTATATTTTTCATACATTTATAAATTATATCAAATATAATCTAATATATGAGTAATAACACGTATCACTACACCAAAATAACATATGTAACATCAATATTTAAATGTTCAACTTGAAATTCCACTGATAGAGTTAGACGAAGAGGAAAACTGGAAAGAGACGCATTTCACAAAAGAAAGGAAAAAACGACGTCATGTGACCTCCAACCCAGTAACCTTGGAGCGGGTCGACCCGGCAGGCGGCAGGTGTGTGGCCAGTTTTTCTCAGAGAGTCAGGTCAAAATGGGTTGACCATCTTGGGTATACGTGCCATATAAAGAAGCTCAATTACACTTGTAGTCACTTAAATTATCATATTTTTCATGTTAACCATTCCTTTTTTCTTATATGTCACCGACTTTACCCTTTATCACTTGCCGTCCAACTCTTCAAGTTCATCCTACATCGGCTTCAACTATAATATATGACCGTTAAGTTACTCACGTGTTAAAAATAATTAAAAAAATAAAAATCACAAAAAATCTTTATCTACTCCTCGCTATGGCCAATCCAACCTCAACTTGGCTACTCTCGTCGCCGCTCTTACAAAGTTACCATTTTGGTGATGCATATGGAAACATGTCCTTATTCTAGACTTAATCAGTATTCCATCCAACATTACTTGAGTTTCCATAGAAATGTAGGCAATGTTTTGTCCCGCCGTTATCCACTAAATCTCTGTAAGGTCAGCTTTCTAGACCGCGAGCTTAGGTCGGAAGGAAGAGATGATTCTCTGGTGATTAGGGTCATACGATATGCCTTGTACCATGATGCTCAACGGTTGTTGATTGTGAGTCTAAATGACCTGAAGACCCCTAACACTTACAGATTCTCCAATCTGTTTCGCTCGATCTCAATTTTAGAAGGTTATTAACCTAGATAGAAGGCTTGGACCCTTGACTTCTACTATAATTAGAGTATAATTAAGGGTACGCTATACTCTTAGTAAGATTACACTATCAAGATCTTAAACTAACCATACTTAGAATATGATACCATTTTCTATTCTCGATTAAGTAAATGATCCACCCTAATTCTCTAAACCCCAAGTTCAAATAATTCTTTACTTTTACGAATAAGAGCTTTTTATTTCATCAAATGCAGGGGTCGTTTGGAGAACATGATTTAGACCATGGATTCACTGAATTCGTAGATTTTGTATAATTTTTTTTTGTATTTTTTTGTATTGTGGATTTTAGCTTTAGAGAATTCAAATTTCTAAAATCTACGGATATCATGTCTCTCATAATCATATAGATTATATATCTTGATTCGTGAGATTTTTTTCATACATGACCTCTTCCTTTTATTTATTTATTTATATCATCAAAAGAAACGAGTACGTATGTGGCGAACAACCCTCATCACTGAGAACAATGCAAATAGAACTCTATATATCTGTAGAACCAAGGGAAGAGTCAAAAGAAGAGACTTGCATCATCTGCTCCACAAAGAACAACGACATCTTTCTTCATCAATTGCACTACATCAGCAGCTGTAAAGCGCTGCATACTATACCTGGCAACACATCGGTTTCTCCATATGGAACTAAGCATAGCTTTCCACACAATCCGCCCTATTTTTGAAACTGTTGAGGAATTAGAAAACTGACAGACCGTCCACTTCAATTTTGTAGGCCAGTTAGAAGAAGAGGTTCTGCTAGTGTACTTACTGAATAAACTAACAAACAGTTCATTGTAATGCACACAAGTAGGAAAGAGGTGTTGGAGAGTCTCTGGTGAAGTAGTACAATAAACACATTGAGTAGACCCCTGAAATATCCATTGAATCAGCTTATTACATGTGGAAATATAATTATGAAACAATGAGCCAGCATATGAACTGACTGCGAGGGAGAGAAGGACTCTTCCAAATCAACTTGAACCAGTCCACTTCACGGTGTCTAGGTCTGAACTCCTTCTAGACAGTTTGAGTAGAGAACTTTTTCAACATTTTGCCATGCCATTTACCACCCCCGTCATCTGCTGTTAACAAACCCTGCACTTTGCTTCTAGTTTTCCAAAAAATTTAACCATAACCCCGAGCTAGTTTACCAGGTTGCAGACAAGAAATCATGATTATGCAACCTGTATTCTCTAATCTAGGCTACCCATAGAGAGCCTTACTTCAAAAGTAGATCCCAGATGTGCCTGACAATATATGCCAGATTCCAACTATTCAGATCCCTCAATCCAAGACCATCCTCTTTCTTAGGGTAAGTTAACCTGTCCCATGCAACAACTGCCCTCTTCTTATCATTAGAGCTAACACCCCAGAGAAAATCACTGCACAACTTTTTTATTCGCCTGATAAAAACCTTGGAAGGATGAAGATTGCCATCCAGAATTAGGCAAGACTATATAGAATAGATAGAACAAGCTGAACATTATCAGTATAACTAAGTGTTTTAGCCCCCCCCCTCCCCCCCCCCCCCCCCCCCCCCCCCCAACCTTGGATCTTACATGTATCTGTCAACCCTAACAAGAGAAGCAAAGTGGTGGCGACGGAGGACAGAGCGGTGGGCGTGGTGGCGGCAGTAGCGGAGGACAAGGTGGTGGACGTGGTGGTGGGAAACCCATTGCCTCTAGGACAGTGAACAAAAAGTTACAGTCAACTGAATCGAAGGCTTTCATTAAATCAACTTTAACTATACTATGAAGGGGATATATTTTTTCTAGTGTACTTTTGAACTAGTTCATGGGCCAAGAGAATGTTCTCCTTAATCACTCTACCCTTCAAAAAAGAAGTTTGATTCTCACTGATCACAAGAGGCAAACATGCACTTAAGAGATGATTTTTGCAACACACTTATAAAGTATATTGCAACAAGATATATGCCTGAAGTTCTTCATCTCTTCTGAGTTTTTAGTCTTAGGTAAAAGAGCAAGAAGGGTAGAATTTACCTCAACGGAGAAATCAGAGGTGGCAAAGCAATGCTGGATAACATAGGTGATTTATGCTCCCATGATGCTCCAGGACGCCTGAAAAAGCATGCAGAGTAGCCATATGGACCAGGGGCCTTCTCCCCATTAAAACCTAACATTGTAGTTGTAACTTCTTCTACTGTGACTAGTCTATATAAATCAGAAACCTGCTCTAGTAAGAGTTTCTTTTCCAGAATTTGCTTAATATAAGCCACTAACTCAACCCTAACAAGAGGTTCAGACTTCCCAAGTAGATTTTGATAAAAAGAGACAAAGCAGCACTCATGAAAACCTATTTGAATGGACTTCAAAGAACTATCCGTGTCCAAAAAATAGGACAATGATATGAAACTGAAGGATCAAGAAGATCAACAACACTATTTGGACATGATTCCAACCATTTTAGGTTAACAAAGGCCCTATCTAATAATCTTGCAATAGGATTCTGTGCCTGCTTGTTAATCCATGTAAACCAAGGCCCTGAAGATTTATGTTCTACTACTTCTACGTCATTATACCACTGCTTAAATTAATCCATACTACTATTATAAGGTGGTGTGTTAGAAGCCGAACTAGGATCTCTTATAACATTAAAGTCTCCTACACGATTCAGGATGCTTGACTAGCTTATGAACAACTTTATTTTTTTCAGGGTCCTTAAAACCCCTCGAATTCAAGGTGAGTTACTTCATCGATTTCCCCCCTTGTTGCTGTCTGACTTCTTTTTTGGTACATGAGCCTCAACCACTGGCCTCTTCTGAGAAGAAGAAGGAACTCTAGAGAAATCATCGGACACGATAGCAAAAGGGTTCTCAATATTTTTCGATCCATTCTAATTTCTTTTATTAAGGATAAACATTTTATTTAATATAAGATTAGAATTTTATTTTCATTGAAGGTTAAAAATCATAGTTATCAAACAATAAACATTTTAGAATATGTTTTCAACAATATGAAGAGTTAAAATCTTTACATTGTTAACAATCTATTGATATAGGGTCATATTCTCCAAACAAGCCAAGAATCTTAACAAACCAATATAAGTTTTAACATATTTGAATTCCAAGCCTATACAGACTACAATGAACAACGTACTACAATTAGAATCAAGAAACAAACCAACGCTAGGATTGGTATTCATTGGAGACGCGCCATCACATTTCGTGTTCTCGGGAAGTTGTTCCCTCTCAAATTCATTCATCGAAGAATACATAAGATGTAGGCTAAAATTGGGGGAATTAGGGTTGGAGAAATTAGCAATGGCTACTTTCAAGAAACAATTGCCTTCCACCTCGATCATGACTGTGCTCTCTATGGATGGCCTTGGATGATTGAAGACCATTATATCGCGGCTGAACCATGGAGACTCAACTTCGACCTTTACTTCGACTCAATTGATAGGGCTTCTGTTTGGGTAAGACTTTCATGCCTTCCTTTAGCTTACTTTAATGAAAGAATCTTAAACGACATTGGGGATAAGCTAGGTCGAGTGGAGAAGATTGACTATAACATGACAAATGGTTTTAGAGGCAATTACGTACGAATTTGTGTGGAGATTGATCTTAAGAAGAGACTCATTTCAAAATATAGAATCAAAAGAAGGGTAAGAAGAGTGGAATATGAGGGTATACACACTATGTGTTTTCTCTATGGCTACTATGGACACCTTGAGGAGAACTGCCCCTGTCATCTACAAAGAGTCAAACGACACCAGAGGAGAAGTTGAAAGAAAGAGAAAATTCCACACTTAAGCAAGAAATCAGACCGGAGAAACTACAAGATTTTGATCCTTAGATGCTTGCAACAAAACCAAAAAGGAAAACCCATCAACGAAAAGTGAAGAAAGTGGGGGTTGAAGATAACACCAAGGTGACATCGGGGGCAAACACTGAATCGGGTTCAAGGTTGGTTGTGTTGGCCTCATATGAAGCTATGGACGATGGCATGGATGTGGAGAATGTTGAGGAATTTCACGTTGAGATGGTGACTGAAGCTATAGGCGAGAATATCGAGTAAAAAGCAAAGGGCATGAGAAGAAATCACAAGAAACTACAAATGAGGGGATAATGAAAAGAAAAAAAGAGTTGTAGAAAGCAAACAACCGTCTATCTCACTATACAAAAAGGAACCCCATAACATCTCACCTTTTATATCCAAACAAGTCAAGACTAATGAGTCCAAAGGGAAAGCCCTAGTTTCCTCGGCTAAAGACCCATTTCTCTCCTACCCCATTGCTAGAGGTAATGCTCAAGGAAGAGGGGGCCTTGACAAGCATCAAAGAGGAAACAACTCATCCTTCACCTCACATAAAATCATTAAACAAGGAAAGGCAAGTTATTTTTGAGGGAAGGACAAAGCAGCTCCTCCTTCTCAGCCTAAGGAAGTTATCCTCCAAGGGGTCAACTCCTTGGTGAAAAAGAAACCTCCTGATTTGTTGGAGTTGAAGAAGCTAGATTTTTATGCTAGCTGCAAGGGAAGGAAGTCTCAGCTAGAAAGTTATGAGACTGCTCCAGCTGGTGGGACAATAATGGGTGAGACAGTCCTTGGGTCTCAGCAGGGAAGACTTTTCTTCTATGATTGGTGTCCTTCCTGGAATTGCGGGGGTGAAAAACACCCCAGTTCAAATCTTTTTGTGATTTGTATAAAGCTGAACATTCCTCGAAGGTGGTCTGTATTTGGAACCTCGTATTTGCGATGATAAGGCCAAGATTGTGATTAAATCTCTTGGCTTTGACTCGTCTGAAGTCTATGAAGCGGTGAGATTTAAAGGAGGCATATGGGTGTTATGGGACATCAAGTCTGTGTAGCTCCACCTCAAGGAAAAGAGTAATCAATTCATCCACATGTCCTACAACATTGATGGGAAAGAGGTTGGGTTCTTGACTACAGTTTAAGCTAGCCCTAACTACCATGAAATAAGTTATCTCTAGACTTCGATAAAGAGCATAGCTAGAAGGATGGACAAGCCATGGATGCTTCTTGGCAAGTTTAACTTGATCACATTCCCGTCGGAGAAGTAAGGTGGTGCTGCTTTCAATCCTACTCGTGTGGAAGCTTTCAACGATTGCATCAAGGATTGCAGTCTGGTGGATATTGGTTTCATTGGACCAAAATTTACTTGGGCCAAAATCTATGGGTTAAAAGAAAGACTCGAAAGATGTATCTTTAAAGCATATTGGATTTATAAGTTCCCGGATACTATGAATTACCACCTTACTAAGATCAAGTCCGACCACCGGCCATTTATGGTTTGTGAGGGTAGACCTCAGCAGAAAACCCCCTTGGTGAGAAGATTTCATTTTCTCACTCCTTAGCTGGCTCATGATGGTTTCCATAATTGTGTTTCCTCTTTGTGGAACTACGCCTCTAGTTTTTGCCTTGTTTGCAGGAACTGATCGGGAAGCAGTTGTGGAGCTAGGGGTGTTTGGCTCCGTCACGGGGCACAAGTAAATTTTGGTAAAATGATTATAAATCCCTATGTATGAAAATGAAGAGGATTGAACTCACCGATTTAAAATAACGTAAATGTATTTTATCACTATACTAAAGCCCACTTACTGTTATTTGATTGTCATAATTTAATTTCATATACTATAAATGAAATCTCCAATCTAAAATGTATATTATGAAAAAAAGACACACCTAATTTTTGGATCTGGCTCCGCCACTGCCGGGAAGCTCTAGGAATGGAACAAGAAGATCTTCGACAATATTTCCATTAGGAAAAGAAAGCTTCTCGAGTGGCTTGGCAAGCTGGAGAGATGTTGAACGAAAGAGCACCATCAAGTCACTCTCGAGCTTAGGAAAGAGTCACTAGGGAAGATCTTGAACATACACCTTGTCAAAAAGAGCTTCTTTGGCGTCATAAATCGAGGACCAATTGGGTACTTTTTGGAGATGGCAACACAAAGTTCTTCCATACAAGCACACTCACAAGAAGGAAAAAGGAATCAGGTCACCAAGCTCAAAAATGAAGAAGGCCTTTGGATTATTGACCCGGAAGAGCTCATTATCCACTCAAGAGAGTACTATGTCAATCTTTTCACTAAAAAGGATCTGGATTTCTGTAATTCCCTTGCTGCTGACTTTCCAATGGTTGAGGTTTCTGGACTGGCCCGGGTGGAATCTTTATCTATGCTTGACGAAATCGGAGGGATTATCATGACAATGGGAGGAAAGAAAGCCCGGGGACCTGATGGTTTTCATGATATCTTCTTTCAAAAGTTGTGGGATGTTTTGGGATCTAACTTTTCTAATTTTTTTAGTTCTTGTTTCAGGAACCCAGAGCTCATTGGTGCTATTAACTCTATAGCATTGGCTTTGATCACTAAAATAGAGTGCCATGTGTCCATGGCTCAATTCAGGCCAATTAGTTTGTGTAACGTGGGGTATAAACCGATTGCCAAGTGCATCGCTAATAGGTTGAAAAGTCTGATGCCTCACCTTATTCATCCTAATCAAACTAGTCCACACGATGTCTCTAAAATAGGCACATCACTGATAATATATTGATTTTATAGGAAACTGTCCACACGATGTCTCTAAAATCGAGAAAGAAAGATCGCATTATCCTCAAAGTGCACCTTGCCAAAGCTTATGACTACATCGATTGGGAGTTCCTTGAAGAAACACTGTGATTCGCCCACCTTCCTAAAGACAACATTCGTTTGATCATGGGATGTGTCACAACTAAAGAGCTTCATGTCCTTTGGAATGGATGCACCACATATGTGTTCAAATCGAGTCGAGGCTTCCGTCAGGGATGTCTCTTATATCCTTACCTCTTTACTTTATGCATTGAAAGACTTATCCATTGCATTCGTAGGGAGGTGCTGGATCATATAGTTGGGAACCAATGTTGTTGTCTAAGAGGGGGCCTACCCTGTCTCACTTGTTCTTTGCCGATAATTTGGTGTTGTTTGCTGAAGTTTCTCTCCCTCAAGCTAATGTGATTATGAATGTCTTGATAAATTTTGTTATGCTTCTAGGGAGATGATCAGTAAAGTTAAATCTAGGGTCTTTTCTCTAGAAATGTGTCTGGTAAGCATCGGAAGGATATTTGTACTTGTCTAGGGATCCAAGCTACCATGGACCTTGGTTATTACCTTGGTGTGCTTGTGTTATATGGTAGACTGACCCCTAATACATATAAGTATATTTTGGAGAAATTGGTTGTTATGGTACTATACACTTCGGTGATTCTAGCAGAGGATAAAGCTCTTCTACTAGCATCAAATCTTGACAAGGCTCACACGGTGGCATTCACTAGCTGCATGAATCTAGTTAATACTCTAGAGTATCATCGATTCAATTGGTTTTGGGATGTACCATATGGACCTGTTGTATGATAGACCTCCTTGTTCAATGCGACTACACCAATTTTTTTTTGTCTTTCATTTCTCGTCATTTTCAAACGAGCTAGATTGTAATAGATATGGTTCCAAAAAACCTATACTATAATCGAATTCAGATTCTCAATATCACCTCAACAATAGGTAAAAAGTTAACTACACAAGACATTATTTAAGAAAATGATATCACTATAACTACTACGTGATATGTTCAAAACAAATTAAATGAGTTTATGAACAAAAAAATAATCACACATTTCAATATGTAGCACAATTTTCAATAAATTCATAAATGGAGAATGAATGACCGTCTATTATCGTTTGGAAAAACAAATTATTGTATAACCAAAGAACCCTTGAACATAATTATTGAAAAATCTGTATAATTTGTTTTAAAGTATAGAGATTGTAAAACAAATATGAAAGATAACATAATTAAAATTTTGTTATTGATCAAATTCATATGAAAAGAGCGATTAAATTCCGAACAAAAAATTATTTACACATTTCAATTTTTAACATATTTTTTAAAATATTTTATAGTTGAAAAATGAATGTCTATAAGTATTATTGTATAAAAATAATTAATTATATTACCAAATCAACCCTCTAAACATCAGGGTTTTGAAGTTAATAATTATTGGCTTTTTATTTTTTTTGAACTGGTTAATAATTATTGGCTTAGTTCAATATCGTAACGGAAAAAAGAACATTGAATTTAATATGAAAATGACAAAAAGAAAACTGATTACGTATACCTCAAATTTGGAAGAGAACAAACTCTACCAGGGACGGGTTAGTATGCTAACCCCTTAAGGGGTTGGTTTTTTGACACCCCCTTTAATTGGTCAATTTTTCATTAATTATTGACCAGTATTAATGAAATTAAATATAATAAATGTTCTGTTATTAAATACAAAGTAAGCATTAAATACACTACATTAATTACCACTTTACTGGTATTTGTACCACTGCACTGATACTCAGATATGACATTGCTACCAGTGCACTGATATCGCTACCAGTGCAGTGGTATATCTACCAGTACAGTGGTACAACGTATCAGTGCAGTAGTATATCTACTAGTACAGTGGTATACCGTATCAGTGCAGTGGTATATTTTTTGGAGGTGGTCGGAGGGAGTCTGCCGATGGGATTTTCACCGGAGAAGTGTGGCGGTCGGAGGAAGTCTGGTGGTCGGAGACTGCTGAAAAAGGAAAAATCAAATATAGTGAGAGAATTCCTAATGTGTATTTAATGTGTGTATTTAATAGTGAGAGAATTCCTAATTAATATGGTACATTTAATTCCTAATGTGTATTTAATGTGTGTATTAATTATTGTGTATTAATTATAGTTGTATTTAATATACTAGGGGGTGTCATTTTTCCAACCCCTAAGGGGGGTTAGCATGCTAACCGACCACACTCTACCACTAGATCAATGCCCGATTTTTATGTCAATATTGCGCATAACACTTATACAAACTCTACCACTAAATCCCAATTTCTTCTTCACTTTACTTGCTTCTAAAGTTATTGTTGACGTTGTTTGTTATTACTGCAAGCTGTAAAAAAAGACTTTTCAACTATGAAGTTAATCAAGAATGATTTTATAAATGAATTTTTAGTTGTATACATTGAAAAAGGTTTGAGTCTCAAAATAAACAATAAATATATTTTTATAAAAATTTTAGAATATGAGCCGTCACACGTCGATGTGAGAAACTACTCATTAAATTAAATTTTATATGTTATTTTTAGGATATTTTATTCTATTTTTATCTAATGGTGCATTTCTCCATAAAACATGAGTTCACCAAGATAAAAACAAATTTGTTTAGTGTAATTGGTCGTGATTATTATTTTTGTTTGAAGAGACCATGGCCGGTTCAAATCTTAATATTGATACTTTTTTCATATGAAGTAGATAATAATTGTGATGACAACAATACTCTTTCTACTTTCACTCTCGCTTCACGAAATTTGAAATAGAAAATCTTAAAACATTGAATATATCTTATAGAAAGAGCTTCTTCAACCAAGTAGGAAATATATTTTACCTGAAATTATTATATCTCATAGAAAGTGATTAATTGTGAAATCGACACTCAAGTAACATTGATCAAACATTAAATAATAAATTATATGTGTGGCTCAGTTTAGACAAAATACATATGTGTAGCCAACACATGAATCTTTGTGACAAATACAATAATTTTTGTCACAAATTTACACATAATATAAAAATAAATTGGGCTATGACAAAAAAAACTTTCTAGAATCACTTTCAGACCACAGAATTTGAAATGGTAGAACAAATGAACCCAAAATATCCAAATTAGCTTTCCACTGGCCACTGCTGGCTGCTGCTCTTGTGGTGGGTTCCCAGCGAACCAGTGATTGTGTTGTATTTCGATCTTCTTATCCAGAAGTGGACCAATTAGCATTTTGCATGCGCATACACTTACGTCACCCTCCCGACACTCTTCTTTTTATATGCAGCCTTTATATTTTGTATTGTCGCGTTCATTTTTGTCATGGTCTTCTCCTTTTCAGTCCGTTAACTAAATCCAATTGATGGACATATGATTCACAAGCGGTTTGGTAGACGTGTAAATTGTTTATTTTAATGATTTCATGTATTGTGAATACATATATTGATAAAAATGTGTATCATAATTTCTAAATAAGAAGGGACAGAATCATGTGTCCTCAAACATAAAAAGTGTACCTCGTTTTTTCACTTTTATTGGGAGTATACAGAGTTATTTTTAATTTTAGGATAACATTGGAAAGAAAAGGAATATACTGGTGGTGGAGTTAGGTTGAAGAGAGGAGGGTTTTAGCTCTATCAATGAATGAATATAAATAAAATTACATGCATAATTTTACTAAATTTATAAAAATAGAATATTCATTAAGGTTTTAGCCCCTCTTTATTTATCATAGATCAAATTAGACATCGCTCATTCATATTCTTGGGTTCCCTTGGCTCCGATCCTCATTCAAATTTCCGACTCCACCACTGAAAATACAATAATCCCCACAACCTCTACTTAAAGTCGAGATTACGATAATTACTTGAAATGAATGGTTATAGTTATCATATCAAAACCTAATATACTTTTTTCGGGTCATTATATTTCAAAGAAATTATCCCATTCTTGTACACTATGAAGTACAAAGCCCACTTAAACTATCACAATTCCTAATACGATTCCTTTAATTGCTCTAAAAATAATCAAAATTTCCACTCTTAGCTTGTACATAAAAATAGAAACTTTATCATGTATATCTAAATTAGTATAAGCCAATGTTGTCAGAACCGAACCGGAGCATGACCCGGTAATGCGAACGGCTCTAACTTTAGTGGTCCAACCGGCATTAGACCGTTTAAAAACCGTTAGAGAACCGGTACCTAATAAACGTTATCAGTATAAATAGTGGACATTTCTTAATCAGAGCTCGTCTCTTTCCTTCGATATTGTGAAATGGAAATAAGGATTCGGTTTGAGAGCCCAACGTTTTTGGTTTATTTCAATTTTCTGCTATTTTTTTTAAAATTTAATGGCTCATGGCAAAAACCGGACGGGCGGCTCGATCGGCTCGAGCGGTTAAGCGGCTCGGCCGCTCGTCAACCGCTACATAAAACTGAAGTTGCTTTTAGACTGTTTCGAGTCGGTTTTGTGACCAGGTGGCTGTTTTACCGGTCGGGCCGAGTCTGCTAACAACCGTTATTTCAATTTTCTGCAATTTTTTTTAATTAAATTTAATGGCTCATGGCAAAAACCGGACGAGCGGCTCGAGCGATTAAGCGCCTCGGCCGCTCGTCAACCGCTACATAAAACTGAAGCGACTTTTACACTGTTCCGAGCCAGTTTTATGACCGGGTGGCTGTTTTACCGGTCGAGCCGAGCGGCTCGGTTCTGCTTTATTAACACTGAGGGGCTTGATCAAAGCTGATGTGAGTATGATAAAATTCAAAATTTCTAAGTACCAGAAAATATATAATGAGATGGAATCTTTTCATTAATTATCTAATTTATTGTCCCCCCTGAAATGAAAGTTGTTTGCATGGGGGCCTTTGATTACGACATGGTACTGCTCTCGAACTGTTGACACTAGCTCATGTGTACAGTCACAGTGTAGAATAGAAAAATACAGCAATAAAATTTAGAATCACAATAACGTGCCCATTTTAACCAATTTTTCACCATGTCTCTCCTATAAGTGGCGGGCGGTTGTCATCAATCAAGCCCTCCAAAAAGTTCTAACCCACTCAATAGCCACGATGGACCTGCAGAGTGCTTTCCAAGACATCTCCTGCTATCTCTTCCTCCCTTTATTTTCCTTCTACTTAGCCCACCTAGCGCTCAAATCCACAACCACCGCCCGCCGCCTCCGCCGGAAACTTCCTCCGAGCCCACCGTCGGCGCTCCCGATCCTCGGCCACGTCAGCCTCCTCAAACCCCCAATCCACCGCACCTTCCACGCCCTCGCACAAGACCTCGGCCCCATCTTCTCCCTCCGCCTCGGTAGCCGCCTCGCCGTCGTAGTCTCCTCCGCCTCCTTGGCGGAGGAATGCTTCACCAAAAACGACGTCGTCTTCGCCAACCGCCCCGAACTCATCATGTCCAAGCACATCGGCTACAACTACACCACCATGACCCAAGCCCCCTACGGCGACCACTGGCGCAACCTCCGCCGCATCGGCTCCGTCGAGATCTTCTCCGCCCACCGCCTCAACGCCTTGCTCCCCATCCGCCGCGAGGAGGTCCGCCGCCTCGCGTCCAGGCTCGCGGCGGCCGGCCGCCGAGTGGTGGAGCTGAAGTCGGCGTTTCACGAGCTGACGTTCGACACCATGATGAGGATGGTGGCGGGGAAGAGGTTCTACGGCGACGGCGACGAGCAGGCCAGGGATTTCAGGGAGGTGATCAAGGAGGTGGTGTCGCGTAGCGGCGCGACGAACCCGGGTGATTTCGCGCCGGTGCTGAGGTGGCTTGACGGCGGGAAGTTCGAGAAGACGGTGGCGGGGCTGGCTCGGAGGACGGATTCGTTCTTGCAAAAGTTGATCGAGGAGCATAGGAGCAACAAAGAAGGGTTGGATATTGCGAATACCATGCTTGACCATTTGCTCGCGCAACAGGAGTCTGAGCCGGAGTATTACAGTGACAAAATTATCAAAGGCCTTATTCTGGTAAATTCACTTTCTTTAAGTTAATCATAATTTTATAGATGTTCTGTGGTTCACCACTGGACCAATTGAGCTCTGAATGTGGGAGGTGATTCTCAGTGGCGCCACTTGAGCGTTCCCGACGGCACCCTTGGTATTGGAGGAGCCTCCCGATATTGGTAGCAGAAAGTCCCCTGAGTTATCAAATACAAAAAAATTTATAGATGTTCTGCTACTGCTATAGATCTCAATTATTGGCCTCAATCTTTAGGTGCCGGATTAGGTGGAAAAGATTGGTTGCTATTTACAATACATATTTAATGTGCATAATTAACACTCATATATCAACGTGATTAGGCAGTGTCCTACAGTAAACATGTGATGCTTTTCTCTCTCCATATTTTGAAGTCTAATCATTTGAAAACATGTGTACTTTTGGGTGTTTCTCAGGTGATGTTGTTAGCAGGATCGGATACTTCAGCAGTGACTTTAGAATGGGCGATGGCAAATCTTCTCAATCACCCCGACATATTGGTCAAGGCGAGAGAAGAGCTCGACAAGCAAATTGGCGAAGAACGCTTGGTGGACGAGGCCGATATTTCCAGCCTCCCTTATCTTCGGAACATAATTTCCGAGACCCTTCGATTGTACCCAGCTGCTCCGCTCCTTGTCCCTCATGTGTCCTCCGAGGATTGTGTGGTTGGAGGGTACCATTTGCCGCGTGACACAATGTTGTTGGTCAATGCATGGGCTATCCACAGGGACCCTAATCTTTGGGACGATCCCACTAGTTTTAGACCCGAAAGGTACGAAAATGGAGGGAAGGAAAGCTATAAGCTGATACCTTTTGGGTTGGGTAGAAGGTCCTGCCCTGGCGCAGGCCTTGCCCAACGAGTTGTGGGATTTACTCTTGGGACATTGATCCAGTGCTTTGAATGGGAAAGATCCGGCGTGGAAGAACTTGACATGAATGAAGGAAAAGGAATCACGATGCCTAAAGAGAAGCCATTGCAGGCCATCTGCATAAATCGTCCAATTGTGAACAAGTTTATTTGTTGAAGATATTAAGACAACAAAAATCAAGACTTAAACTAGGTTTAATTGACATGCTTTAATTTTTTTTAGTTCATGTATGGGCATTGTGAAGGAGCAACACTGCTGACAACTGGATATAATAGACAAAATGATAGGAAGAGTTCTTAGCTTGTTGTGTATTGGGAAGGTTTCTCCTTGTAATCTTAGTTCCCTTTTCAGGGAAGGAAATCAGTTGGTTGAAGGCTTGCACAGCTCATGCCAAGGTATTTTAAACCAATTTCATAAAGGTACTAGTTGTTGATAATTGACATCCACATTGCATAAATTCATAATACTCTCTCTTGGATGTTTATAGATCTAAAACATGCATCACTAATCATGCTAGAAAATTCCAAATAGGAGAAAACCTAAGAAGGAAAAGTATACATGATTCTTGTGTTACGCTTTTGTAAATTGGCTCATTAAAAATCTTAAAGGAAAATAGTTGGGAAATTTGTTAAAGGAAAAGGAATGCAGTTCATGGAGCACTTTTGACATTAGTGCACAGACTATCCAGAGGGACCCTAATCTTTAGACGATCCCACGGGTTTTAGGCCCGAAAGATACAAAAATGAAGAGAAGTTCCGAGGTCTTCGTTTCAATAGATGAATACCAAAGAACTCATCCCCATGACTGGCTAAGTTATTTAGTTGCGAAGGTATATATGTGATCCCTAGGAGTTCTAACCATGTAAAAATTGATATTTGGTTTAATACGATTGATTTTATTTATATGTGTTGATGGGTGATTTTCTCTATTTTGTTATTTGTCGATTTTAATGAGAGCTTAGTCGACCTTGAACTCCTTCGAGGTGCAATGATTGAAATCCAAGTCTCTTAGGATTAGACTAGAAATGGCGGCCCTATTCGATCGAACAATGTGACGTCTAAAGGGAGAAATGCGAAGGGTCATTGTTGCCCATTAGTAAAGGTAAATGCTTCCACATAAGGTGGGATCTAACAAAATAAGAAATGGACAGCTTGTATGCCACTAATTAGGGATGCATGGTTAGAAGACCTAAGGGGAGCGCGCCTATGCAATCGTTTCCTTCTTCGATCTTCATTCGTCTATTAAAGTAAATTTACTTTTCTACACTACATTCTTGTTTAAATCTTACGTTCTGCAAAAACTGGAGGCACCTCAACCTCTTAAATCGTCTCTTCTTCTATAGAACCGTACATCAATTCCAAAGTAAGGGCTATGTTAGAGACCCTAGAGAAATATGATCCTGGCCTTAGGACCAGTAAATTTGACTTTGTTCTTCAATATATCACATACCATATGCCTCTAAACTAATTTTGTCAACTAATTTCTTCTTCACACTGATTTCAACATAGATTCTAGCAAGTCCAAGCCTAGTCCCGTGACTCGTAGGTTTATCCATACACATAGGCTTACCCAAAATGCCCACAATCCTTCTCAATCCTAATCTATTCGGCAATTACGTTGGGAGCGCTAAGACCGTGATTCAAATCAGAATAGCAAAGTTGTTAGATTTTCAGTACTTGCATTCTTGGTTCCCATTTTTGATGGCATAATATGTTATATTTAAAGTGTCAACCCCCTCCCTCATCTAATACCCATCTACAAACATCAGTAGAAGGGAAATGAAAGAGAACTAACTGGTCCTCCAATAGGGAAACCGTTATCTCTCTATCCCCATAATAAGTTTGCCCAGTGGCAGAGTGAAGATACTAATGGTAGTAACAAGAACCGACCCACTAGACTGTGAACCCACCACTTCACCTCTTCCTCAACAACTTATCTAGGTACCCACAAAGAGCCATTGATGAATTCCGGTTCATAAAAATCCAACCGACAATCCTTAGTAACATTCGTTTTAAGTCGTAATTTCATTTTTTCACAAATTAATCAGATTAATTGCGCTCTTTGAAATGACATACATTTTTATATAATTTGGAAAAAATTAATACATTTATTACCAATCAGTATGGTAATGTTTGGTAGTCCATAATATTATACCACGTGGTATGGAAGTGTATTATGGTGGTTGATTCGGGTCTAATTGCACATGTTTTTACCTCGTATTCTTGTGGTGTTTGGGGCGTTTACATCGCTTAAGGTTTGATTTTACGCTAGGTTGTGCATGTTTCCAGCATGTTTCAGGTTCTAGCAGGTGAGATTGGCCTTGAAAGCAAAAATTGAACCAAAGAGGGCGAAAGCAGACCGAAAAGGGCAAAAAGGCAAAGATCACGGTTAAAGCAACTTTATCAGGGTTAGCCGACCGTAAAGAAGAGGCTCAGACCATTAAGCGCGTCGAATTCCAGAAAGTTTATTACACCTCACGGGCCTAAACATTGTCAAGATCACCAGACCGTGATAATGTCGTTCAGTCCTTGAAGGCCATAAATGAAACTGTGCATTTTTGCCCGAGATCACAAGCAAGGCTTTGAGATCACGCCCGTGATAATCGACCGTGATGAGCGCACGACTGGAGTATAAAAGGAGAAGGGAGCTAAAACTTGAGAAGGGGGATGCTAGTGAGAGATTGTCATTTTCTTCTTCTGATTTTAGAGAGAAACTGATGAAAAAAGGGATAAGAAAAGGTTTAGGGTTTTCTCCTAGTTAGAGGATTGAAGATTTTCATCTTCCAAGGGTAATTTCAACAAAAAAGAAGGAAGTCAAACACCACACCATGATTCTTTCTATCCTCTTTGTTGTAATCCCTAGTTTAGCTATGGAGTGGTTCTCTTTTTCACTTGGGTATTGTGAACCCATACCTAGAATTGTGATAGGTTGTTGAATCTGAACTCTACGTGTGTTGATAGTGTGTTTTAAGATAATGCTTGAGGTATTTTCAGGAATTGTGACTGTTGGGTTCCATATCTCATTTGGGTCAAATTGACCTAGAAGGAAGAAAACCCCTCCTTGCCCACTTCTTGACAAATTAGGTAATCACTTCTAGGGCAATTAGCAACACATCTGAAGCATCGATTTGACCTAAGGATTTTATTGTGTTTTATCTATTTGTCACCGTTCTGGATTAATCTCCAAGGGATTGGATAGCAATCCTTAGTCGATTGATTAAGAGAACTGGGTTTCTTATCTTAATTGCTTTTCCGTAATCTATTGCCTAAGAGAGTAGGGATTTCCACTAGCTGTGCCATCCTTGTGGTATAAGAACACACTATTTCGCACAAGGGTTCCGATTATTTCAAATTGATACAATTCCAGGGGGAGCAATACCCAAGTGAATTTTTCTAATTTAGAATCCAAAACAATTCAATTCTTGCTTGCTTTAAATTGAAGTTCTTAGTTTTCACCAAAAATCACTAGCTAGATAACGTTATAAATGGTTGAAGTATGAGTACATGGATCGGCCTGGGTTGACATTCTAAAACGCTTTCCCTATACTACACCCTACTATAGTTTATACTTGAGCTCTAGTCAAGATTTTATTTGTGTAGTTAGGAACGAGTCATGTTTTTGGCGCCGTTGCAGGGGGAAAGTTTACTGTTCATTATTTAAAAAATTCGTTTATTATTAATCTAGCTTTTTAATTTTTGCATTGTTGATTGTGAATCTTGCTTGTGTTGACTCGAGTTGTGTTTTTTTAATTGTGTGCAGGAGGAGTATGACCCAGAGCAATCTGACACCTTCAACTGGACTCTCCGACTCTTGGATCAGGAGAGATAGAGAGAGTTTAGGGAAGCAACAAAAAGAATAGCAGATCAGGGGCAACAAGCAGAACCCGAAAGATAAGTTAAAGATGAGGAGGAAATTGAATCGGAAGAAGAGGTTGAAGTTGAAAACCTTGAAATGGCGGAAGAGAACGCCGGAGCGGGAAATAAAGAACCGAGGACCATTGGCTATTACATGGCCCCACAGACGAAGGATATTTAATCAAGCATCTTGCATCCAACCATGGCCGCTAACAAATTTGAGATAAAGCTCGGCCTCGTCACAATGATCCAGAACAATATACAGTTTCATGGGCTTAAGGATGATTCTTCAAGGGAGCATGTTCAGAAATTCCTTGAGTTAGCGGGAAGTTTGAAGATCAATGGAGTACCCAAAGAAGCCCTTTGATTGAGGATTTTCCCCTACTCTCTTGCGGGGAAAGCGCAACAATGGTTGAACAACAGGCCATCCATCTCGATAACCTCATGGAGTGACTTTCTCAATAAGTTCATGAACCGCTATTGTTCGCCTTTCAAGACGGCGGAATGGTGTAACAAGATAACTCACTTCACCTAAGAGGAGGACGAGACTTTGAGGGTTGCATGCGAGAGATACTCTGACTTTTTCCTCCAATATGAACACTACGGGTTTGGAGAGCAGTTCCGGATTAAAACTTTCTATGACGGTCTCCATCTAGAAGATCAAATTCTCATTGACTCTTTGTGTCAAGAGAACATGCTCAACAAGACTCCACTCGAGATGACCTCCTTGTTCGAAGATATGGCCGCAAAGGGCTATGATTGGGGCTTGACAAGACGTGGGAGAAGGGCAAGCAAAAAAGAAGTACACTCCACGGAGTCATCGGGTCCTCTGCTCACTGCGAAGATTGATGAGTTGATATCGACGCTCCTACAAGATAGGAAGCAAGGCAAGAAGTCGGTGATGGTGTGTGATTGGTGTTCAAGTTCCAACCATGAGATTGCAAAGTGTCAATTTATGAAGGAAGCAAGCACTCCGGAAGAGCAAGTGAGCTTTGTTGCTAATGCTAGGGGCAACAACAACAACAACAACAACAACAACCACCCCTAGAGGCATTGTGAATGATGTTCTAGTACGAGTGGGCACGTTTTATGATTCGACGGATTCCATTATCCTTGACATTAACGAAGATGCAGATATGCCCCCCATCCTAGGACGCCCCTTCCTTGCCACCACCAAGGCTTTAATCATTGTTAATGAGGGAACATTAATCTTGAGAGATGGTGAGGAGCAAATTACTTTTTCATTTGATCCTAAGGTTAAGCATGATTATGATGTGTTTAAGAGCGGAGGTGAGTCGATCAAGGCAAACCCCGCTATTGACCTTGCTCCTCGTGATGATGTCAAGGTTTAGGGTTTTCTCCTAGTTCTCTTTTTCACTTGGGTATTGTGAACCCTAGCCTATAAATGTGATAGGTTGTTGAATTTGAACTCTATGTGTGTTGATTGTGTGTTTTAATATAATGCTTGAGGTATTTTCATGATTTGTGACTGTTGGGTTCCATATCCCATTTGGGTCAAATTGACCTAGAAGGAGGAAATCCCCTCCTTGCCCATTTCTTGGAAAATTGGGTAACCACTTCTTCGGCAATTAGGGACGTACACCTCAAGCATCGATTTGGCATCACGATTTGATAGTGTTTTATCACTTGTCGTTGTTCCGGATTAACCTTCGAGGAATTGGTTAACAATCCTTAGCTGATTGATTGAGAGAGCTAGGTTTCCTAGCTTAATTGCTTTTCCCTAATCGATTGCCTAAGAGAGTGCGAATTTTCCACAAGTTGTGCCATCCTCGCAGTATAAGAACACACTATTTCGCACTAGAGTTTCGATTATTGCAACTTGATACAAGGCTAGGGGGAGCAATACCCGGGTGAATTTTCTTATTTAGAATCCACAACAATTCAACTTCTTGCTTGCTTTAAATTGTAGTTTTTAGTTTTCACTCAAACCCGTTGGCTAGATAACATTTTAAACAAGGTAAGTAGGAGTACATGGACCGACATGGTTTGACATTTTAAAACGGTTTTCCTATACTGCACCCTACTAGAGTTTATACTTGGACTCTAGTCCAGATTTTATTTGTGTAGTTAGGAACAAGTCGCTGGTATGAACATAGCAAAGTTTAGAATGGTTGCGTACATGATGGTAAGAATATACTGACTGTCATTTACTACCTTTCTTACCACCAGTTACCACCCTAGACCAGAATGGTATATTTAGTCTTGGAATTTTCTTTCCCCAAAAACTTGTAGATACAATAGATCACAAATAGAACTTGTTTCATCTGAGAAATATTTTTCGAAACTTGATTTAAAATCAAAGGTGGTAAAGGGTGGTAACGAGTGGTATGGATGGTATGAAATTATTTCCTCAAAAAATATTGAAATATATATCATTTTGTAGATTACAACAAACTCATTTTATATGTGCGAACAATTTTGAAATCCAAAGTAAAAGAAAGAAGATAAAAGCGGTTAAATCTCATCATTTAGACAATTAGACTTATCTCGCTCTCCCGAGAGTCCGACACTCATGCGCATGCGTTCTCCTGTTACATGCCTTTTCTTTTTGATAAGTTATATTATATGCCTTTGTATTGTTACTTGCGTTCTTCTTTTAATTTTAATTAACCTACAATTATTCGAAATTGCCACTCTCATTTTATACATAAAATTGGGAAAAAGTATCATGCATAACTAAATCGATATCAGCATATCAAGGGGTTTGATTAGGGAATGCTAGAATGTCAACACTTTTTTTTTTAATATGGTGTTAACAATTGTCGTAAGTCAATAAGAATATTTCGTTTTGATGAATTTTTAATTTAAATGAACGGATCAGAAGTAATGGAGAAGAAGATGGTGTAGAGGCACGTTTGGTATTCTATGAAAAATAGGGGGAGAGAAACCAGCGTGTCTAGGGCTTCAAATGGGGGGAGGGGCACCACAAACACTAAAAACCACACCAAAAAATCTAGACCATACACTTTAGGAAGGAGACCACAATCTCAACAAACCACACCACAAGTTTATAAAAGCATACCACAACTTCTATGATCCATACCACAAGTGTCATGAAACACACCACAAGTATGCAAACCATAGGTTCCATAAAATTACACCACAAATTTATTAAAGCAGAGTTGTAGACCACAATGGTCATAAAACATACCACAAGTTTATTTTCTATCAAGTTTCTTAAAGTAGACCACAAGCTCCATGAAGTAGACCACAAGTTACTTAAAACATGAAATTTCTTCACAGTGAGCCTATTTGTAAAATTTTAAAAATTAGTTTTCAAAATGTGAGTGAGCAAAATTTTAGGTACTAAAAATAGAATTTTCAATCAATATTGTAGGATTTATATGTAAAATAATTAATTTTTGAGCACTAAATATTAAATATCTATTAACTTTTAGGTTCTAAATTGTAATTAGTGTGTGAACCTCCTAAGCAGGAATAGAAGTATATCACAAGTTTCTAACACCCTATCATAATTAGGAATAGAAGGAGAAGGGGAAGTATACCACAAGTTTTTAAGTCTAAATTTTGACACAACAATTATTTAAAAAATGTACGACAGAATTAAGTCTTTTCATTATAAAATCTCTTTATCTCCAAAAATGAATATGTCATATTCACTGGACCTTGATTACGAAATGATATCGAGATCAAACTATTGAGACTTAAAAATTGATAAAATCGTACCAACTTATTTATTAATACCATACCTAATCAGTTTAATCAATACTCTATTTAGCACAAATATTGAAGGTGACAAACTGACAATGGCACAACGTAACTTAGGATAACGAATATCACCATATATCTCTTCTATAAGTAGCGGTTGTGAAGCAACTCATCCCTATTAGTTGCAAACCCACACATAGGCAAACGAACAATAGCGAGCCATGATAGACAACATCTGCTGCTGCTATCTCCTCTTTCCTCTCTTCTTCCTCTACTTAGCCCATGTAGCACTCAAATCCACAACCTCCTCCCGCCGCCTCCGCCGGCAACTTCCTCCAAGCCCACCGTCGGCGCTCCCAATCCTCGGCCACATCAGCCTGTTGAAACACCCAATTCACCGCACCTTCCATGCCCTCGCCCAAGACCACGGCCCCATCTTCTCCCTCCGCCTTGGAAACCGCCTCGCCGTCGTAGTCTCCTCCGCCACCTTGGCGGAGGAATGCTTCACCGAAAACGACGTCGTCTTCGCCAACCGCCCCCACCTCATCATGGGAAAGCACATCGGTTACAACTACACCACCCTGACCCAAGCCCCCTACGGCGACCACTGGCGCAACCTCCGCCGCATCGGCGCCGTCGAGATCTTCTCCGCCCACCGCCTCAACGCCTTCCTCTCCATCCGCCGCGAGGAGGTCCGACGCCTCGCGTCCAGGCTCGCGCGCAGCCACCGCCGCGTGGTGGAGCTGAAGTCGGCGTTTCACGAGCTGACGTTCGACACGATGATGAGGATGGTGGCCGGGAAGAGGTTCTACGGCGACGGCGATGACCAGGCCAGGGAATTCAGGGAGGTGATCAAGGAGGTGGCGGCACGTGGCGGTGCGACGAACCCGGGTGATTTCGTGCCGGTGATGAGGTGGATTGACGGCGGGAAGTTCGAGAAGACGGTGGCGGAGCTGGCTGGACGGATGGACTCGTTCTTGCAAAAGTTGATTGAGGAGCATAGGTGTAAGAAGGAAGAGTTGGAGAGTACGAACACCATGATTGACCACCTGCTTGCGTTGCAGGAGTCTGAGCCGGAGTACTACAGTGACCAGATTATCAAAGGCCTTGTTCTGGTAAACTCACTAATCATCATTTTATTAATCTATAAATAAATAAATGCGGATAGATCTGAATTATTATTAGCCCCAATCTTTAGGTGCCGGATTAGGTGGAAAAGATTGGTTTGTAACAATATAAAATGTTAGGTCGGATATTTACTTTAATTATGGTATACATTGGTTGGGTCCAATATATTAATTGTACATTCATCAATATTTAATTAACGTGCATAGTTTAACATTTTAATATACCGACCGTGATTATAGGCAGTGATGTGATGATTCTCCATATCTCGAGGTCTAATGATTTGAAAACATGTGTCATTTTGGGTGTTATCAGGTCATGTTGTTGGCAGGAACTGATACTTCTGCGGTGACTTTAGAATGGGCGATGTCAAACCTTCTGAATCACCCCAGAATGTTAGTCAAGGCAAGAGAAGAACTCGACAAGCAAATTGGTGAAGAATGCTTGGTAGATGAGCCTGATATTTCCAACCTCGCTTATCTTCAGAACATAATTTTTGAGACCCTTCGGTTGTATCCGGCTGCTCCGCTCCTAGTCCCTCATGCATCCTCCGAGGATTGTGTGGTTGGAGGGTACCATTTGCCGCGCGGCACAATGTTGTTGGTCAATGCATGGGCTATCCATAGAGACCCTAATCTTTGCGACGATCCCTTGAGTTTTAGACCAGAAAGGTACGAAAATGGAGGGAAGGAAAGCTATTAGCTTTTGCCTTTTGGGTTGGGAAGAAGGTCTTGTCCCGGTGCAGGCCTTGCCCAACGAGTTGTGGGCTTCACTCTTGGAACATTGATTCAATGCTTTGAATGGGAAAGATTCAGTGAGGAAGAGGTTGACATGAATGAAGGGAAAGGAATCACAATGCCTAAAGAGAAGCCACTCGAAGCCATCTGCATAAGTCGTCCAATCGTGAACAAGTTTTTTTCTTTAAGATAAATTAAGACATCCACGATCAAGACTTAAACTAGATTGGGACCACTTTCAAATTTTATGAATACATGGATGAGCAAAGGAAGCGAAGGGCTATAGGGAGGTTCATATTGTTCTAAATAAATAGTATTGTATTGCATTCGTCAAATCATAAATAGTTCAACGAGGATATTATGGATCTTTTTTTTTTACTTTAATTCATAGTTGTGGATCATATACAAAAATTAGGGAAATGAACAAAATTAGATAGACCATACAATTTTATGAGTGACATTGGAGAAGTTTATTTTATTGTGGTTACACTTGAAAAAAACTCATAATCTTTATAAAGGCACTGGTATCTAGGGGATAAATTTTTGGATACTAATCCAAGTTTTGGTGAGTAATCCCATATCTGCCTCTCTTTAAAGTCTCTCTCTGGACTTCATTATCAATAGGGCAGTAGGGCGGACCAAGGACTAGTTTTGGTGAGTAATCCCATATCTGCCCCTTACGTCTTGGGCGACACATGTGCTACAATTATTTTTTAATAGTCACAAAGCTCACTAACAACGGGGCCAGGATCTCATTTATGTGGGTGCTTATCATCAGTGGCGGACCTACTTGTTGGCAAGGGGTGTCGTCACCCAAAATTTTTGTGAAGAATCTATATTTTTCGGTACAAAAAATTTCAATACGTGATTTCCGACACCGCTTTAATAATTATAGCCCATACTCCTTCATTAGGAGACACCCCCTCTTCAATAATTCTGAGTCCCCCACTGCTTATCATGCTTTGACCTTGCATTAAGTAACTCCAAAACAAGTGCATACTAATACTAATGAAAATGTGCATGTTAAAGAATATCATATGATTTAAGTTCTTCAGTGAAGTTCGTAATCCATCTTCTCTTCTTCTTTCTACTCTCGGGCTTCCATATAATAAAAGGAGGTGGGTTCCTCGACATGAACTGAAATGGGTTAGGCAAACCTTTATCCCGAGTGCCACATTTTCCCGTTCGAGAATCTCGATCTGCTCAATTAAGCTTATTACCGCTTATCATACTGTGTCATGCGAGAGACAAAAAATATATTCAGTTGATTCATTTCCAATGAAAACTAGACACGCACTCCATATCCCCATGAGCTTGAGGATCCCGCTTGATGCGTGAATCCAGTCTCTTTCCCTTAAGACATGACTCAAGGATAGAGCAAATACCATATCTTGCTACAACCTTTGAGTCATTCTTTACTTTAGCTCTAGAACGAGGATAGGGGTAAACCTTCGGTTGACCATATTGTTCCAGGACATTGTGGTTTTAGCAAACATGTTTTCGATTAGACTATATAATTCATTTATTATTATCTTTTAAACATAAATTATAATCTAAACAAACCCAAATTACACCATATTATTTTCAATTTTTTCTTCCAAAATCTAAAAACTAAATTTCAATCCGCAATTAGAACCCTTATGATATTTGACGAATGAAAGCAGAAAGGAGAATCGACTCCTCTTCTCTCCTCTTCTTCTATCATTCATATTGAAAGAGATTTCACTTTGGTTTATATCAAGAACAAACTTCGGAATCGAATATGTGATCAGTTCATATATATGAATGTCTATTAGGATATATTGAAAGATACTTTTCTGCTGTGAATATTAAATCTAGAACTTTTTTCAGAATAAGAAATCACGTCTTCATGTTCTATTATAACTGTACTAGTAGAATATATTTTTATTTTAACATTTTTATAATTATTTTAAATTATATACCACTAGTCTTGAACCTTAAGGTCTCATGTTCGAATCCCTTAAGTAGTACCTAAAAATAAAAAATAAACATATATCATCCTTATGAAATTCATGGGTCCACTACTGGCAACTGCCACTATATCTTCTCGACAGCTCTCCAATTTTTTTATGGTTAAATTAAAAATGCATTAAGAACCGGCAACCATGAGCAAAACACTAAGGCGCCCTCAGCACAAACAAAGTCTGTACAATGAAAATCTTCATGTACAAGGAAGAAACATAAAGAAAGAACACTACCCCAACCCCCTAGATTCCAAACAACCTAACAAAGTCTGATCCAGTTGGCACCGGAAATAAAGGATCCACTTTGCCTCTAAGGCCAAGATGAGAGGGACTTCTCGCACTCTTCAAGCCATACATCCTAGAGTAGCGTTCGCCCCAAACTAGGCTTATCACCACACACCAAGCCATCCGATGTAAAACAGCATCAGCCGCTGCACCACTCCATCAAGTCACACACCACTGTAAAATAGAATGCCAGTCACCCAGCTCTAGGGGAACTGCAGACTGCAAAATCAAAGAAAGAATACTTCTGATATATGACAATTAACAAATAGATGATAGCGTGTCTCATAACCTCCAGGACAGAGCACACAGAGTACCAAGACCGGCTTTCCCCCACGCAATCAACTTGTCATGCAGTTTTAACTTGTCATGGATAACAAGGCATAGAATAAAACCATGATGAGGGATAATATGCTTATCCCATACAAGTTTGAACCACGTCACAGACCTGCCATGCTGTCTCAGCGAGTTCCAAATATTCTTAACAGAGTAAGACTTCATCACATCACCATCCCACGTCAAAACAGTCCCCATATGTGATATGAAAGGATGTGCTACCTCACAACATTTGAGAATTCGTTTCCAAATACATGAACCAGCATCAGAGACTTTAATGCCCAAAATGGAAGACTGCTTAACCAGATAACGACGGATCCACACAACCCAGATAGAACCCTCCTCAGCAAGAATGGCCCAGGGATGTCGAAGAGCACATGCTTTGTTCCAAAGAGAAAAATTACGAATCCCAAGCCCACCCTCTATTTTTAGACGAGCAAGAAACTGCCAAGATGTAACAGCCCTCTTCCTTACTGATGAATCATCGATGTCCCACAAGAACTTATTACAAATTGGCTCAACCTCCTTAATGGCAAACTGAGGCAGAAGAAAAATACTCATCCAGAATTGCAAAGTACTAGTTAGAAATGAAGAAATCAGATGAAAGCGACCAGAGAAACTTAGAGACTTGGCCCTCCAACTACGTATCTTGGCAGTAATTTTCTCTACAAGTACCCGACACTCAGCACGAGTAAGCTTCCCTGTAATTAGAGGAACACCAAGGTAACGTACAGGCAGATGCCCCGAGGGAAACCTTGAAACAGAGGATAAAAAATGATGCTCCTCTTCAGATATCCCTCCACGGAACATTTGGCATTTATCTGGGTTGCACTTCAATCCAGAAACAACATAAAAAGCATCAAGGACCCGACAAACACCAGCCACACCTCGCACATAACCATTTGTAAGGACAAGCAAATCGTCAGCAAAACACAAATGTGTTATTGCTAACGGTTTACATCGAGGATGAAAGGGAATGTGGTTCTGTTTCACTGCCAGTTTAAGCATAGCATTAAGAACTTCCATTGCAACCGTAAACAAATAAGGAGACAAATTGTAAATTATCAATGCTCTATGGCAAAACCATGCTTTCATGAAAAGCCTTCATTAGAATGTGGTTTTTATTTTTTCTTAGCAAAAGAGGAAAGAATATTAGAGAGCGGTTCAGATCAAAGAGATTGCTACTTTTTTCTTCTTTTTTTCTACTTGAATTACTATTGGAATCGAAAAGTTTTTTACTCTAAAAAAAGAAGTGTCCTGCCGAAACACTCTTTAACTAGTTCTGGATCCGCCCCTGGTCATGTCCCTATTGAGAATGAAGCCTAGACAGACTTTAGACAGATGCTAGATCTATGAGATATACTCAATCTCTTGGATTACTCTCCAAAAATTCATCCTCCTAGATACATATGCCTTTATAAAGGAATTCAACGACTTGTGAATAACCTAGGAGTATTATATGAGTTATATTTTAGGTGTAAACACAATAAAATAAACTTCTCCAATGTCACTCATATGAACCACCATCTATGATTTAGTTTTGTTGATTTCAATAATTTTCATAGGAACCACCATCTATGATCTAATGTAAAAAAATGATCCATAATATACTCCTTGAACTCGTATGATTTTATGAGTAAAATGATATACTACTTATTTAGAACAATATTAACCTACCAACACACCCCTCGCTTCATTTGCTCATCCTTGTTTAAGTCTTGATCTCGGATGTCTTTATTTATCTTCAAGAAACAAATTTCTTCACAATTGGACGACTTATGCAGATGGCCTCCAGTGGTTTCTCTTTAGGCATTGTCATCCCTTTCCCTTCATTCATGTCAACCTCTTCCTCGCTGGACCTTTCCCATTCAAAGCATTGGATCAATGTCCCAAGAGTGAATCCCACAACTCGCTGGGCAAGGCCTGCACCAGGACAAGACCTTCTACCCAATCCAAAAGCTATCAGCTTATGGCTTTCCTTCCCTCCATTTTCGTACCTTTCGGGGCTAAAACTCGTGGGATCGTCCCAAAGATCAGGGTCCCTATGGATAGCCCATGCATTGACCAATAACAACGTGCCACGCGGCAAATGGTACCCTCCAACCACACAATCCTCGGATGAGGCATGAGGGACCAGGAGCGGAGCAGCCGGGTACAGTCGAAGTGTCTCCAAAATTATGTTCTGGAGATAAGGGAGGCTAGAAATATCGAGCTCATCTACCAAGCGTTCTTCGCCAATTTGCTTGTCCAGCTCTTCTCTTGCCTTGACTAATATGTCAGGGTGATTCAGAAGGTTTGACATCGCCCATTCTAATGTCACTGCAGAAGTATCCGTCCCGGCCAACAACATGACCTGATAACACTCAAAATTACACATGTGTTTCAAATCATTAGAACTCATAATATGTAAAAAGCATTACATGTTAGCTTACCAGAACAAGCCCTTTGATAATCTGGTCAGTGTAGTACTCAGGCTCAGACTCCTGCAACGCGAGCAAGTGGTGAAGCATTGTATTCGCACTATCCAACCTTTCCTTCTTGCTCCTATGCTCCTCAATCAACTTTTGCAAGAACGAATCCGTTCTTCGAGCCAGCTCGGCCACCGTCTTCTCGAACTTCCCGCCGTCAAGCCACCTCAGCACCGGCACGAAATCCGCCGGGTTCGTCGCGCCGCTGAGTGACACCACCTCCTTCAGCACCTCCCTGAACTCCCTGCTGCCCCGGTCATCGCCGTCGCCGTAGAATCTCTTCCCGGCCACCATCCTCATCATGGTGTCGAACGTCAACTCACGAAACAACGACTTCAGCTCCACCACGCGGCGGAGGGGGCTGCCGGCCGCCGCGAGCTTGGACACGAGGCGGCGGACCTCCTCGCGGCGGATGGGGAGCAAGGCGTTGAGGCGGTGGGCGGAGAAGATCTCGACGGCGCCGATGCGGCGGAGGTTGCGCCAGTGGTCGCCGTAGGGGGCTTGGGTCACGGTGGTGTAGTTGTAGCCGATGTGCTTGGACAAGATGAGTTCGGGGCGGTTGGCGAAGACGACGTCGTTTTTGGTGAAGCATTCCTCCGCCAAGGAGGCGGAGGAGACTACGACGGCGAGGCGGCTCCCGAGGCGGAGGGAAAAGATGGGGCCGAGGTCTTGGGCGAGGGCGTGGAAGGTGCGGTGAATTGGGGGTTTCAGGAGGCTGACGTGGCCGAGGATCGGGATCGCCGACGGTGGGCTCGGAGGAAGTTTCCGGCGGAGGCGGCGGGCGGTGTTTGTGGATTTGAGCGCTAGGTGGGCTAAGTAGAGGAAAAATAAAGGGAGGAGGAGATAGGAGTAGATGTTGTGCAGTTCCATTGTGCCTATGTGTGGATTGGAATTTGACAACCGTTACTTATAGAAAACTGACATGTGCTCTGTGTTATTCTAAGTTGTGTCACATATCGCCATCAAGATTGGCGCATTGATTTTGTTACTGTATTTCTATTACACTGTACGCATTAGCTACTCTCAACAGTTCGAGAGCAGTACCATGCAAACAACTTTTCCATTTCTATGTATAATTTTCTTTGAAATATAACGACTTACAAACGTATAATACATATTTTGATATGACAACTAGAACCATTCATTTCGAGCAACTGAGTGGCGGTTGAATGATGCATTGGATTCTAAAAGTTGTTGTTGATCTTTTGATGATTAAAATAAGAGCACTTCTACTATGCTATATAGTATTGGTGTTTTAATGTACAACTTAAAGTTGTACCATAACATTAAATGTATAAGTTTAGGTTGTACCATAAAGCAATTTGTATCACTATGTTATGGTACAACTTTACAACTTGAAATTGTACCATCACATAAAGGTACAAGTTCAAGTTGTACCATAAAAGAATTTGTACAAAAAGTATAGGTACAATCTAAAGTTGTACCATAACGTAAATGTACAATTTTAAGTTGTACCATAAAGGCAAAATCCAATAGCACCAATACTATATAGCATTGTAAAATTTCTCTTAAAATAATTACAAACTTGCTCAAGAGTTTATCCTCAAGACTTTGAAGGCTATTGGTCATTGGATGCATTCTTTGAACAATGAGCTACGACAATATGTCGCTCATGTGGTCCATAGTCAGAAATATGAAGTTTCTTTCCTTGCAAAATTACTAGAGAAGTTGGTGGAAACAAGGATGGACACACAATACATATTGACTTGTCGGTTGATTCATCTAGTGTTGAATTTCTCGCTAATTGCACAACAAATGAGTGCAACAAAAATTGAAAACATATTTGCGCAACAAAATGAGCGATGACTTACTCATTGATTGCTTAATATGTTCTTTGAGAGAGAATATGTTTGGTATGGGGGAAATCTATTATTGATGAATTTGCTAAACTAAAAATACCGTCATATACAATTGACATGGTATGAAAAAGTTTTCATACATTTTTTGTTTAACATATCTAATTTTCTATTAAAATGTGACATGGTGCTCTACTATGTCCTAAATCTGGCGCTCGGCTACACCACTGACTTTAAGTAAAGATTGTGGTGATTGTTGTATTTCCAATTCGTTCGAGAATCTAATTAAGGGGGATAAGCAGGGGAGTAGCTAGAGTAATGAAAGGGGGCCGGTGTCATGGCACACCCTTGGTTTGGAGTAATACACACAATATAGTAGTATAGATATACCAATAATGAAATGTGAACCTTAAATTTCAATGTTAATTGTCAAATATTTACCATCACAACCACAATCAATTATATAAATTAATTCTACCAACTAATTTCTACAGTAGTAATACAGTATAGTTTATCAAAATGGGGAAGAGGGTACATATTATTAGAACAAATCATTAAACTTTCTATCATAACAGTGAAAAAATTGGTTCCCATCAATGTATTTGTTTGTGAAACTATGTTTAGTTTGGTTCTTCGTTTAGTCAATACACATGTTACAAGCTTTTATGAAATGCAACGATTGACCAACCTTCTAATCAAGCGAAATGAAATTGTGAATGGATAACATTAAGTGCGAAATCTTGATAGTTTGAAAAATTATGCAGTTTTAAAATAATTTCATGTACCAAATGCGAGATGCATCAAAGCTCATTGTTCAAAATTATTTGAGTGCACCCCCTTAGATCAAATTCTGGCTACGCCACTGGGGATAAGGTCTTATCAACTACTCTATTTTATAAATTTCTTGCCGAGTTTACATGTAATTTGAATCGTGGTTTTTTAAAAGGGGGTTATGGTCTCATAGACTCCTCTATTTTCAAAATTTCTTACCAATTTTACATATAATATTACCTCTATTAAAATTACATGTAATTTGAACCATGGTAATTTAAAGAGGGGAAAAGTCTTATTAACTATCTAATTTTCTAAATCAATTTCACATATAATTTTACCTATATCTTAATATTAATGACAGCTATAACACTCCAAACTTCATCATATCTCCGCCACAAATTATTCCGTTTAATTTTGGGTACTCCCAATAAAAGTGAATCAACGAGGTAGACTTTTTATTTTTGGTAGAAAATCCCTTCGTATTTATAAATTGTGATAGACATACATTCATTAATGTAAACAATTTACACGACTACCAAACGGGGTTTTGAATCAAATATCCATTCATGGGGTTTTAGTTAGCATGCTTGAAGGCATGGAAAAGGAGAAAACAATGACAAAAGTACATGTGACTATACAAATACACGTGCATTAGTGTCGGGAGGGAGAGTACGTGAGTGGCTGCGCATGCAAAATGCTAATTGGTCACCTTTTGGATAAGAAGATCGAAATACACAACAATTACTGGTTCGCTCGTTCGCTGGGAACCCACCACAAGAGCAGCAGTGGCCAGTGGAAAGCTAATTTGGATATTTTGTTTTGGGTTTCATTTGTTGTGCTAACGTATGGCATTACGGATATACGTCTATTCCTTCACCTAACCCCGAGCCCCATTTTCTCTCCGCTTACTTTTCTGCCCTTAATTGTGGGTTGGGATGACAATTTTGTCCATACCCATGGATATTTTACTATCCAACCCAATTGGGTTGGGTATGAATTCCAAATAAATGGTAGATGGGTAGAGTTTGATGGATTTGTACACATACCCATATACTTGGGTTGGGTTGGGTTTTTAACACATGGATTTGGGTTTGTACCCATGCCCAAAGGCAAATTACAGTTTGGTACCTAAACTTAATAGATATGCAGATTTAGTACCTAATTTTAATTTTTTTTTGCATATAAGTCCTCAAAATATCGATGGAAAATTACGTTTTGGTACCTAAATTTTTTTGGTCTTACATTTTGGTACCTAAACTTTTCAAGTTTTACAAATAGGTCCAATTTTTGTGTGTGTAGTTAAAACACCCTCAAGTAAATGGATATCCATATCCAACCCATACCCATTTGCATTATGAAAGCAATATCCATACCTAACCCAAACCCATCTACAAACCCCCAAACCCATATACACTTCATCCAAACCCTACCCATACTAAATGGATTTATTTGGATTTGGATAAAATTACCCATGGGTGGGTAATTGCCATCCCTAATTGTGGGTTGTTTGGGTTAAGAAATTTGGTTACGGATAGGATAAAGTAATCTTATGGTGCATGACCTTACTATATAAGACCTTAGCCCTTAATTATAAGTGGGTCTCAGGATCTAAGGGTTGATAGTTACCTTCTATTACGAAAGAGGGAAAATAGATCGTGCGGGAAAATTAGGGGGAAAATAGAGGGATTCAGAACTTTTGTCCTATTAATAAGTTTTGAGACAGTACAGATAGCAGGACCAGTTCATAATATTTGGAGGCCTTGTTCGAAAATTTAAAATATGATTCTAAAATTTTTTTCATGCAAATTTATTAAATAATAATAAGTTCATAAAATGATTAAGGGCTATTTTCCATGACTATTGGCTCCCTAGGCTGAATTTTGACATAATTAATTAGAACAAATATAGCCCATTAAAAGATCAACTAATTCATTCAATTTTTTTAACTTAGTCCATTAAAGACCAACTAATCCGTTCAATTTCTTTAACTTGGACCCATTAAAAAACTAACTAATCCATTCAATTTCTTTTAAAACTTTGGCTCATACATCCTTCAATGACCCATATAAACGAATTAATAAGTCATTTCTTTTAATTTGGCCCATACATCCTTCCCTAGCCATATAAACAAATGTGAGGCCCTATGTTATGAGGCTGACCAACACATGGTCTGGGTCGGGAAATTTGGACCCCCCCCCCCCCCATTAGAGGTGAGCAACAGGACGGGATTGGGTACTCGTTGTGTTTGAAACGGCCAACGAGTACTCGGTTTCATTTGGAGAGAAAATTTATCTCATGTCTTAATCCCGTACGGGTTAACGGGTACCCATTATCCGTACAGAACGGATAACGTCTACCCCGAATAACCCATATAATACCCAAAATTACAAAAACATAATTGGTTTCCAAAAATCTAGACATACTAAATTGACCAAATTAACATAAATTGACCGAATAACCAATATAACAATACCAACCATAATCATTTTTTAGGTTTATGTACGTAGGAGAGCAGGTGCTAGCTTAGGTTACTTTTAATAATGGAATGGCTCACTTTATCAACCTAAAATATACCTAGCTTAATTATAATTAGATTTAAACAATTATAGAATAATTGTTGTAATCGCTTGAGGCAATTTGGGAATTGCAGGGTAAATTTAGATACAGGTGTGACCGCTTTAAGAATTATGCTTTTACTAATGAATATTACGAGTATCCATACTACCCAAATGAGTATTAACGGATAACTCGTGTGTACTGTCACGGGAAAATTCTAGAATGTTCTAGAAGGATGTAGGTGTGTGCATGTATCTCTAGATTCATGCACTCATGCACATGCATCCTCCCTATTTATTATGATTCATGTATGAGTGAACATACATTCACCTTATAAATTATCATTCATGTAATGGGGCTAGTTCATGTATGGGGGGACTTCTAGGTTCGTTCATTTATGACGGCCTACATACATTGTACCTTATGGAGAGGATGCCTATATAAGCAGTCCTCTCCCTCATTTTTCATTCATCCAGAAATTGAGAGTTTCCATCTCTAGAGCTTTTCTCCATACTTGTGAGTTTGAGTGAATACGAGCAAGGCTGACTTAGCGCTCTAACAAGACTTGAGTGCTAAGTGCCGCACGGCCAAGAGTTGGTCCGTGACAAGTGGTATCAGAGGCTGGTTCGTAGCTCATCAAGTGAGGAAGAACTTCTATGAGATGGCTTCTGGATCCGTTCGTAGTGACGAGCGTATGAGCAAGGCCAAGAGGGACACACCTCTATTTGATGACCTTGTGGAAAGATGGGCCGAGTCATTGAAGGAGACACTGGTGGCCAAGTTTGAGAGCATGCAAAAGGAGGTTGCGAAGCTCAAGGGAGAGGTGATTCTCCCAACGAGGGATACAGAAGAGTTTGGTGCGTCCGTAGCACAACCTAGCATGTTTGATGCGTTTAAGGCCGATGCTTTTCAGCCTAAGGAGCAAGAGGCATCCGAAAGTGATGTTGCGTCAGAAGAGTTTGGTGCGTCTGACAACAACCGTGTTGGGAGCTACAAAATACACTCCCTTATGGATGAGAGCACATGTGGTTACGGAGGTAAGAGAAGATGCTTAGTTACTTCGCCTTGCTTCTTTTGCGATGGGCATCATCGTGTGCGTGATTGCCCGAAGCGGAAGGAGATGTCTTCCATGTTTGTAGCCGATTACTCAGCAAATGAAGAGGGGGAGGCTTTAAGTGTGGAGAGCCAGCCTTCCGAGTTGGACAACCTAGAGGTGATGGTTGTAACAAAAGGAGATGAGGCAATCCTTATGTCGATGAGGGTCAAAACTTCAAAGAGGTGACGCTCGACGAAGGGAGGATGGCAGCCTTGATATGGGACAAGGTTTGCGATGAGCTTCTTGACAGGAATGCAACAGTGAGGCTTGGCATTCCGCATGAAAAGAGGAGAAGGAGGCGATCGTTGGTGTCACTAATGGGAGAGACACCTAATGCTTTGAAGGCTTATGCGGCGAGGCAAGTCAAGGTAGCAAGGGCGAGACCTAAGATGATACATATGAGGTGTTTATGGTCTCGGCGCAAGAGAGCGAGGGCGAGGAGATCACGAAATTTTAGAGGAGTGGAACTTGTGCAAGGGCCAGGGCCACCCTTGCCTCACAATGAAGCATATCATTACCACACCAACAATGTTGCCGACGCGAAGAAGGCGCCACAACGAGGACATTATGAATTTGGTAGGGGAGAATGTCACGGGAAAATTCTAGAATGCTCTAGAAGGATGTAGGTGCGTGCATGTATCTCTAGATTCTTGCACTCATGCACATGCATCCTCCCTATTTATTATGATTCATGTATGGGTGAACATACATTCACCTTATAAATTATCATTCATTTAATGGGGCTAGTTCATGTATGGGGGGACTTCTAGGTTCGTTCATTTATGACGGCCTACATACATTGTACCTTGTGGAGAGGATGCCTATATAAGCAGTCCTCTCCCTCATTTTTCATTCATCCAGAAATTGAGAGTTTCCATCTCTAGAGCTTTTCTCCGTACTTGTGAGTTTGAGTGAATACGAGCAAGGCTGACTTAGCGCTCTAACGAGACTTGAGTACTAAGTGCCGCACGGCCAAGAGTTGGTCTGTGACAGTACCCAATCTAGAAATTCTTGATCACAGTCTCGTCCCCTAAAAAAATTATGGGTATTTGTGTACCTGTAACCCTAAAAAATGAGACTGTACGGGTATATTCAAATAATCATTTCCCGTTGCCGACCCCTACTCACAATTTGGAGTGGAAACAATTATTGTCTCTTATTGAGCCACTTTTCCCCTTCAAAATTGAACACATATTTTCCCCACATTATTTCACTACCCTCAAATGTTCACTCCCTCCTAATTTTCTTTCCCCTTCCCATATTTCTCCCCTCTTATATGAACGGAGTGTTATATACTTTTTATTTTTCCTAGTTTTTTAATCGGGTCTTATCTTCTTCGTTAACTTGAAGAGGTAGGTCCATCTGTCCAACCACAATGCAACATGACAAGGCTAGGTTGCTACTACATTTAACTTGACCCACCTAAAATCTCAAAGGGGTGTATGCTTGATCCTAGAGACCCACTGATTCGCCCCGATCCTGAGGGCTGAGAATCATGCTGGATCATTTTAGAGTCGGATCACTATTTGATCGATAACAAGTGGTATGCAATTCCTCATACCAACACATTGGACCTGTTTGTAAAGTTTTAAAAGTTTAGGTACTATAATACAAGACTATAATACAAGATAAAGAATATAAAAGGTACTAAAAAGTAATGTTACCACCAAATTTTATAGACCTATTTGTAAATAAAAATAAGGTTTAGGTACCAAATTGGAAGAAAATAAAATTTTGTATCAAAATCTAATTTTCAAAAAATCAGTGTGTTGATTTGAGCTGACTCACTGACCCGGCTCACCCCGTCTTGAATGGTCCAACAGGATCAAGAATGAAACAAGGGTGTGGCCGATAAGTTATATAAGCTGCTTTTTTGGGGTTGGTCAGTACAATTTTCATCTCTGAAACCTCATACTAAGACCAACTTCAAGCCTCCCACTCAAATTTATCTCCCAATACTTTCAAATACTCACTTTTAGCTTCTCAATCCAGTTTTGTACTCTAACCCTACAACCTCTCAAATTTAGCTTTCCTAGTTTTTTAATCTACTTCACATAAAATGCTAATTTATTTTTTCACTTTAATTTTTATTAGTTTGTCACCATTTGTTAAAATAAATTTTTTGATTAATTTTTAAAAATTTCGAGACAATTTTTTGTGAAAATAACCGTTAACTTACTTTTGTTACTTTATGACCGTTATATGTGACCTTTTCATTCTTTATCTTACGACCATCTTTTTTCTTTTGCGTAGAATATGCATGCATATATAAATAATAAATTCTCATTTGCCATCAACACATAAAACTCATATAAAACTTCTCTCCATTTATAAAACAAACACATCCATCATGAATTTCTTTGATAGGTAATCAGCAGAAGAAGAAGACATTGAAGAGTATGACGCATTTCACTTTGAATTTAAACACTCGAAGGCTTCGTGAAGGTTTATCACATCAACGTCGATCAACAAGTCGTACTCACATTGATCTTGAGAGGATCGAATGTTGTCAACGACTTATGAAAGGATTAATTCAATAAGTATCTCCTGGAAATTTAGGTATATGACTTGATCAGGTTGGGATGGCGGCAGTTGGACCCATCTCAAGGTTGCCGTCAACTCATTCTCTGGTAGGAGTTGAGTTTCCTCTAGTGGGCTCATTTGAGCTCCACTTAAGACTTCTAATAGGCTTCCCCTCATTTGGGCTTCGTCTAATAGGTGAAAAACTTTTTAATCTTCTCAAATATGCTCCATTGATCCTCCATAATTATCCATGCATCAATCCAAATAATCCTAGATTGTGTTTTACCTTGAAAAGTACAAAAACATAGCAAAAAGGCATAAAAGATACAAAAATGCAATCTAGGTCTAATAATAGCTCATTGATCAAATAGTTACGAGATTCATATGAAATCAAGTAAAAACTCCTAAAGGTGCAGTGATAGAAGGGGAAAATGTACAAAATATGAGAGTGATAAACACTATAATTTGAGTGTTATCAAACATGCATATGCAGAGTGTCAGATCACTAGGAAAAGGTTGGCGAATATATCCGGGAGGCAAAGGTTGGATCGCATGAACTTGGCTCATAAAGTCATAGTGACATGCTACAACATGAGAATAATTTTGCAAGATCCCATGGATTTTCTCAAACATGTTATCCGGTGAGTGGTTCATCGAATGAGTCACTAGTCATCTTGGTGATCTTTGCAAACTATGAAGTGAAGCGTGTTCTAATCGACAATGAGAGCTCAGCGGATATGTTGTCATACTTATGATGGCTAGACATGGAAATACCTTCAGAACTTCTATGCCTAACCACCACTTAGTTGGCTCCTTTTTTCGGGAACAAGTATCCCGCAACAAAAATGTGGGGCAGGTTAGGTAATACATGCGCGGATACATGTTGGGACAGGTCGATCCATTCTTATACATATGAAGAAAACTTTTTTTTGTTAAACACAAAAGAAAATAGTTTATAAATATAAAATAGAGATAATAAGTAGATTAATAGAATGAAATTAGTTGAAAGATGAAGTCTTGCACTTGTCTAAAGTATCATTGGGTGAAAATATGGTTTAAGATGGGTAAAAATAGGAGAAGTACAATTAAATATTGAGACAAATCAAGGTATAACGAGTGAAGAACGAGGCAGGGCAGATGTAGTACCCATATGCCCGCCACATACTACTGTGGGTCGGATATTACCCACCCTAGTACGGTTCAAGTAGGATAATACCCAACAGGGAGGGTTCAAATTGCCATCACTAAAAACAAGGTTAAGGTGGTTGGGATGGTGCCTAGAGATCACTTTGGGAAGCATCGAGCACAACGCATCGCGGATCTTGAATTTTCATGTAGTAGAGTATAATTAGGCCTACAATGCCATTCTCGGGTGCCTGAGCTTGCCTAATTTCATAGCGGTTTTATCACATGCCAGAAAACTCTTAGGGGTCGTTTGGTTTTGGTGATAGTGAAGTTGATGCATTGTTATCAGTGTATGCATAATAATATACATGTATATAAGAAAATTGGTGTATTATAGTTTACATCGTTTGGTTTCTGTGATAGTTATTCAAATACTAAAATAAGTTATATTACTTTTTGGATGAAATGTCACTTTTGCCCTTTGTTTTTAATATTAAAAAAGCAACACACATAAAAAAGTAGGGACATAGTTGGAACAAAACAAAACCCAACAATCTCTACCAAACAATCTCAACCAAAACTTGAGATTTAACTATCACTCATTTTGAGTGATAGTTTGTGTCAAATCAAGCAAACAATGCATGTATTTTTTGTGCAAAAAATTCAAAAAAATGATGCATTGTGAACAATGCATATATTGTAACTATCCCAACCAAACTATCATAAAAACCAAACAACCCCTTAAATTCTGAACTCCCGAGAGGGATCGACAAAGTGAAAAGGGACGTCGCTCAATTTGGAGAATGTTGTGCCCTTATAATAGAAAGAGCCCAAGTATGCACCCTTGATGCCATACTACAAAGACGTATGACATCCAAATCATGCTCTTCATGAGGAAGATATCATGGTCATGCTTAATGAAGATTGCCTAGAGTAAGTAGTATGAATATCATCTCATCTTTCGGAGGATATGAAGGAAACAATAATCGTTGTGCCTTAATACCCTAAATTGCATCTTCGGAGCCGAGACAAGTAAATTCTTAGGGTTCATGATCATACGTGGGGGCATTGAGATCAAACTAAAACAAATTGATGATATCATGCAGTTAGGACCTCCCCGCTTCGTGAAAGAAGTGAAGGCTCTCACTTTAGTTTAAGTTCAAACTTTCGGAGGTGATCTATGTCGTTCTTCACCTCGTCTTCCATACTAGTTCCGAGATCACCATGGAACATTTCTTATCAATGTTATAATTGGACTATATTCTATATCGTGTCTTGGAAGACCAATTGAATAATTTTTGGTGGAGAATAATGTGCTCTATGTACAACCCCTACCATATTGTTTGCTTGAGAACTTAGAAATTCGACAATGCAGTCATTGTCGAGAATACTCAACTATTGACTTGCGTCTTCACTGCTCAATTTTCTCAACAAGTCTGAGAATTCTCAACCACCCATCTTTTGTTCCTCTACCTTCCCCTCAAACCATCCTTACAGTGCTTCTCCTAGTCTCCCTGAAATTGTAACGAGATCTTACACTTGTTCCATTATTTTTATTTTGGGAATAATGTGGTAGATGTGAGGTTTACTCATGTTTTAGATCTGTTTAAGAGTAATTTACTTTATTTGATGTTTACAATGTTGCGTGTTTTTATACGTATAATACTCATAATATTTTCATGTTTATAAAGCTTCATATTATTTTAAAAAAATTAACGACCTAATATTGATTACAAAAGTACAATGTGAACCACTCGCTAATTGATTCATACTCTGGTTTGGTTATGACAAGTGACAACATTACATAAACATTTGAGATAGAGGTGAACAAAAATAATCGTAACCGGAAATAACCCTCCTGTATTTATCGCTAAATTTCAAGTTTAAAGCTAGGTGAAGGTTTTCTTTTGTGGAACTCGCCTCTCTTGGGTTGAGTGCGGGTTTTGGCTTATGCAACCCGTAAATAACCGAACTAACCCATGTTACAACTATTGTCATAAATGTTCGTATCCAAAATGTATTTATGTAGTATAGAAGCATATTTGTGAGGGAATTATGATATGTTTCCATATTAGTTGTATTTAATATAGCAATGGTTCACGTTATTTTATTTTGTGTGTATACAATTTTAGAAGAATAACATATCATCGATGCGTTAGTTTATAATGAATTACGTTTTTCGCTTATTTCGTTAAATGTTTATGAAAAATACTAGAAATATGTTGAAGAAAATTGCACTTCATCAAGATCCAAACAACAACTACTATGTATTTTGATGTTTTTCGCGTTGGTTTATTTTCTTGAAATTTTAATGAGTTATATAATTTTTTTTTTGGTGTTGGTGGGTTCTTAGTTAAAGTATAGCCCACCCAACCCAATCCAATTGTAAACTAATCGTTGGTTCTAATTTTTGGGTGGTTTTGAATTTAGCATTGTCAATTAAGATAACTAAACCCAAATCACCTGACCTATGTACACCCCTAACCTAGAATATAATTGAATTGTTGGTGCCTTGCGTTGGTGGCCCATGTGGAAGCAAACTGGGCCCAACTAAATTCATTAAGAAAAATTAAACCTTTACTTGTCACGGTTTGTCCAGGCTGAAATCTCAATGGTTGCGGACTACGATTAAGCAAAACAGTGCACATGATACCTAGAGATAAACATTATCGTACTACAATTATTTATTACACTCACCAATGGCAATTGCACCTAAATTAGTGTTATTTAACCATCATATCAAGTTTTTTTCGTGCCAATTCATGTGCGTAGTTGTTTGAACATCGTCGATTGCATCCCTATTTCGTTCCTATGTGAATTCGATGTGATTTTATGGTGTATGAGATGATATGTGCGAATTAGGTGCAAAACAAGGTCATAAGTGTAGCAAGGGGGCAGAAAGCTCAAGATCGTGGCCTGAAAGCTGAAGATCACGGTCGGGAACATAGATTGCGAACTCAAGCTGAAGATCGCGACCTGGAAGCCACAGATTGCGGCCGCGAATTGGAGGGCTCAGGGCGCGAACTTCGGGAGGAAGGAGCCAGGGAGAAACAGAGACTTTTCCCAGTCGAATCACGGCCACAACATCTTTTGACTGCAAGGAAGATCACGGCTGCGACTCGTGGATCACAACCGCAAAGTCAGCCCACAATTTCCTCATTTTCGAAGGCCAGGACGACGACGTTCCAAGATCGCAACCTCACTTCCGAAGATCACGACCGCGATCTCTGTGCTTCTGGCCGCGAACTTCTCCGTCTCCAGATTGCCTATAAGTAGAAGACCCCTATCCCCCATTTAAATGAGCTTATTTTGAGAGAAATTTCCGGTTTGAGAGAGAGAGAAGAGAGAGAAGCTGGAGAAAAGGAGAAGGAAGGAGAAGGAGAAGGAGCTAGAAGAGTGGGAGCATCTTCCTCAACCCAAGTCTTCTTCAATTTCTTCTATGTATCTTCTTCCCTCCTTTATGGAGTAGTCCTCTAAGGTAAAGGGTTTCTAAACCCCAAACCCTAGTTTTAGAGTTTATTATGCATATATGAATATTTTAGTGTTTGAATGAATGGATGTGTTTACCTAGTTGATTCTATTGCTATTCTATAGATGATTGTGTTTAGGTAAGTCGCCCTAATCTTCTCTATTAGTACGTCTACTTTATGCTTCTACGCCAGTTATGGAGTTCTAGTGTTAGACGAGTATGCGCCATCAAGCAAATCGAGATAGATGTATGAATAGCGACCTAGGGTGGTCGAGGCGGCCGAACTCCTGCCGTAGGTTAGCCTTCCTAGATAGAACCCGGGATGAAACCGCGATGTGGATGGTGGATAGTGTCCATTGAAATGTGCCATGAACTATTGCCCCATATACGATAACCTAGATCGAGGTGACTATATATTGGTTTAGAGGGGAGGCGTACTCGGAGGCGTATGGATAACCACGAAAGCCACGGAAAAGAGCTCACTCACCACATTCGATAACCCTAAGTTAGGGGGGATGAGTTCCCCAAAGTACCTGCTTTTAGCTTTGATCAATCTCTAGTCTAGTTATCTCCTCAAGTCCTCCACTCAAACCTCCAAAACCGATTAACTAATTAGCAACTAGGTGGGAAGTAGGCTAGGGTACCAGGACCCGAGTAAAATACGACCTTGATCACCATTATAAGACAATGCCATATTAAGTTAAACTTGGCTTAGGATGGGGTAGTTGGTGACACGTGCTAACCATTGACAATAATCTGCACGGATTGAACCTATCAACAATTTGAACCTATTTTGCTTATTAGAGTTAACCCTCAATTGAGTGGGTATTACCCAACCCGTAGTATCATAGGGCAAGACATGAGCTGCTTCCAACTCTTCTGGTTCACGATCCATTTTATATTTATTCACATTTCTCTTTTGACATTTTTTTCACTTAGGTAGACTTTATCTTTCTACTAGTTACACTCAATTACTCATTTATTTTTACTATTTTTCATTCATATAGTGATTTTTTATTTTATCATAAAAGTCATTCATATAGTGATTTTTTTTAATTTTATCATAAAAAGTAAAATTTTGTATGTATCTTTTTAAATAATTAGAGTGGGTTTACCTGTCTCGTACCCACATGATTATTACTCATCCCTACTCGCACTTGGTATGGATGCGGAAGGGATATGAAAATTGAGATACCCGCTGGTCCAGGGGTAAAGTTAATATGCTAACTTGAAGATTTGTTAGCAGATACTAACTGATATCCAAAATACATGAACTAACATCCAAGTATTAAAGTATCTAGACAACACAGACTAGTATTCAAAGTTTGCTAACTGATATCCACCATGAATCAACTATTATCTCAAATTCACAAACTAGTATCCAAACAGCACATAAGAGTATCCAGATAACACATAAGAGTATCCATATTGAATACTAGTTGGTTGATTGTGGATATTAGTTGATATATGCTATCTGGATACTAGTTTGTGATATTTTGAATACTAGTTTGTGCTATCTAGATACTCAGCATACTTGAATATTAGTTCATACATTTTGAATATTAGTTAGTATATACTAACGAATTTTCAAGTTAACATAATAACTAGGCTGCCCCGTCCGGGACGGCCCGCCCGTTTGCCATACAGAGAGAAAACAAGAGACACTGTGCGGTCTGCGGTGTGGGGGTGACTCGGTCTCAGCGGGCGGCAGCTCTTCGGCGTCATTGCACCTTTGCCCGGTTTCTAGGTCCTCTGCGCAGCTTGGCCGCGCTCCGTAAATCAGAAGCAGGAGCTGTTTGATTTCGGCGACTGCCCGGCCATGACGTCAATCACTTCTGTCGAATTGAACTACCTCGTCTTCCGGTACCTTCAAGAGTCAGGTCAGTTGGGTTGTCCTCCTCTCTTTGAATCCAGTTTCACCCGAACAAAATTAGAGCATTTATCTTCCTGGTAGGCAAAATTAGGGTTTGGATTATGAGGCAGAGGCTTTTGAACCATCGCTAAATGGAGTTTCTTTAATTGGTATTTGGTGTTTTCTTTCACTTGGGAGTGTTTTATCCTCTGTTCGCTGGGTTGAGAAAGCATGCAGGGTTTGCAGATCTGTTAAACTTTTTTGAGTTCTTTTTCTTTGCTTCTTGGTGGTGGTTTTGCAGCATTTTTTACGGTATTTGGTTATGATTCGTTTTCGTATATCTGTTGTCGGTTCCCTTGAATGTACATTCATTTGTTTAGAGCGCAGAATGCAAATTGTTTGTGAGCTTTTGACTAAAACAGTGAATGGTGTGTCTGGGGCTGCTTGAACACTGAATGCAGGATGCAAACTTATTGTGCTTAGTTAACTGTAAGGATTAGCACAGTGGATGGTTTTCTGGTGCTGCATGGATCTTGAATGTAGGACACAAAGTAATTGTAGTTAGTTACTGTAAGGAATGACTATATTTGGTTGAGGAAGTCTGAAAAGTTCGTCTTTTTCCTAGCTTACCTGGACTAGTTGATGTGGATTCTCATGTTTTGTTCAGCATTTGTAGTTATTATAGAAGATCAACGAGTTAAAAGATCCCTTTCCATAGATGAGAGACTTCTCAGGACACAGATGCTAACAGAATGTATTTTGAATGTTGCTTACTTGACACTTGCAGGTTTCACCCATTCAGCATTTGCTTTAGGCTATGAGGCAGGTATTAACAAATGCACTATAGATGGCAACATGGTTCCTCCTGCTGCTCTTATATCATTTGTCCAAAAGGGACTGCAGTACTTGGAGATGGAAGCAAACTTAAGTAATGTAAGCATACATAATTCTTTCCCATCCAAATTTTTTTTAGATTTGATATGCTTTTGAATTTAGTTGATATAGGCTTATTTTAAGCTTGCAGAGTGATGCTGACGCTGATGAAGACTTCTCACTTCTGCAACCTTTGGATCTAATCACAAAAGATGTCCGTGAGTTGCGGCAAATGATCAAAGAGAGGAAAAAGAGTCTGCAGAAAGAGAGAGATAAAGAAATAGAGAAGGCGAAGGAGAAAGAGAAAGAGAAAGAGAAGGAGAAGGAGAAGGAGAAGGAGAAGGAGAAGGAGAGGGAGACAGAGAGGGAGAAGGAGAAGGAGAAGGAGAAAGAGAAAGAGAGGGAAAAGGATAAGGAGACTGAGAAGGAGCATGAAAGAGAACGTGCACGTATAAGAGAGAAGGAACGACAGGAACGAGAAAAAGAGGTAGAGAAGGACAGAGAGAGAGATCGAGAAAAACAACATGAAGATAATGCTGACAGAGGGGCCATTCCTGACCGAGAGGAGAAGACTGTTGTCAAACATGAAGAAAATGGCATTTCTGGAGGTTAGCTTATACATGTTGATGATCCATGTTGGCCTGATGTGAAAATATGATATTTTGTTCCGTATGCTGATTTTTTCAGCTGCTCCCTGAAGCCAGCAAACCTGTGAAGTGAATTTTTAGGAAATAATTCTTTTTCCTTTTAGCATCAGTTAACGCAAATGAAAGTAAGATAATGATGGAACAGTAATTAATGAATCTTTTCTGCTGTAGTTGTAATAGAACAAGAACGAAATCCATGCTTGTTACCGAGAATATGACCGAAAATGTTGTGGTCATGCTATAGGGATAAAATACTTGATTTGTCCTTCTGTCTGTTTGTTTCTGTCCATCGCATCTCTGCTCTGTTTATTCTATCGACTAATTCTTTGTAATTCATTCTCCTCTTTATCTAACTAGGGGCTGAACCAATGGATATATCTGTTCCATCAACTTCTCAGGCATGTGAAATTAGTAGTTCCGATGTGATGATATTGGAAGGTCATGCTTCGGAGGTTTGTATATGTTGACCATTTCTGTTCGTTATGTGCTGTTTAGTTTGATTTTATTCTTGATGTCAGGTAAGGCCCGCTTGACAAAATTGTATTTCCTCCTTTTCCCCAGGTTTGTGCCTGTGCATGGAGTCCTACTGGATCACTTCTTGCATCCGGGTTGGTACTCTATTAACTAAGAATCTTATATTAACTGTGACTATCTATATTGGTTTGTGTTTTCTAGAGCTGTTGGGTGTTCCATACTATGAGTTGGACTTGCATGTTATTAGTTTAGTGGAGAAGTTTCATGCTTGTTGCCTTAAATGGTAGATCTGGAGATTCAACTGCACGTATATGGACTATTGCGGAGGGGACCGCTAGATCTAGCATGCAGAATGGTCCAGCTAATGTACTGGTGCTGAAGCATGTAAAGGGGAGAACAAACGAGAAGAGTAAAGACGTGACAACACTTGATTGGAATGTAAGCCCTGCTACATGCTTCATCATTGAGCAAGTGTAGCTGTAAAATTTCCTGTTTTTCTTTCATGGATGTCAAAGCATCAATGGTGTACCAGTGTCGTGTAATTTTGGAAATTTTGTCGGCTTAAGCAGTGGATATATTATTTTGTTGGCTTTTCCAATCTCCATATGTTCATTAGAATTTCTCCATGCCTGGTCATTCCATTTTCTCAAATTTCAGTGAACCTAGAGTGATGAACTGTTACTTCTTTTCCTGAAATGAGTGCAAATATATGTGTCTTATGTACAAGTAGCTTCAGTTTCAGGGGACATAATTGTGGTTTTGTTTCATTTCTGCTTGCAGGGTGAGGGAACATTACTTGCTACAGGTTCATATGATGGGCAAGCCAGAATATGGAGTACGAACGGTAGGTTGTTCTGGCTTGCATCTGTGCCCCGCCATCTGTTTGACATCTTAACCCTTGCAAATTAACCTTATGAATATCCATTCTTGAAAGCTTAGAAAGTGTGGTGGGGGATAATGAAAGAATCACCGAGGCAGGCCAAATGGAGAAGCGTACTCTTCGATCATGACTTAATTGGCTTCTCTTTGAGCTCGAACTTTGTTGGGTCTCATTTAACTTAAATTTTTCAATGAATATTTTTGAGATAGAGGATGCTATGGGTAACTATTTTTTGAACTTGTGTCTTGTCTATGTGGGGTCTAGGCGAGCTGAAAAGTACTCTGTCCAAACATAAAGGACCTATTTTCTCTCTTAAGTGGAACAAGAAGGGAGATTTTCTTCTGACTGGAAGCTGCGACAAAACGGCGATAGTTTGGGATGTGAAAGCTGAGGAATGGCGACAACAGTTTGAGTTCCACACAGGTTCAATTTTTGGTGTCTTGGTATTGTTAATCTGCTCTTCATTTCTGGAATAAAACATTGAGTAATCAAGTTTATTTTAGGTCCTATACTTGATGTTGATTGGCGCAACAATGTTTCATTTGCAACAAGCTCCACAGACAATATGATATATGTCTGCAAAGTTGGAGAGACACGCCCAATAAAGACATTTGCTGGCCATCAGGTTTGTTGAAGGAACTATGTTTGTTGACTGTTGATTTTAAGAATTTAATCGAAGCCTTGAACGTTGTGCTGTGTGAGCTTTTGTAGCTGTTGCCTAACTTCTATACTCTAGTAAAGCTTTAACAACGTACAAGAAATAGAAGGAAGAAGAAAGATTGAGCTTGTGGCCTAGAGTTTGTCACTGGTCATATTTGACCTGTGTGTGAGTCAAGAATGACGAGACCAAGCTGCAGTTGGAGTCTGATCAGCTGCACTCTTTTATTTAATTTATTTCATGAATGTAAACAGTCCACTTACTATCTTAATAAATGAGAGATATTTTGGGAACTCTACATCTTTCTGCCCTAGTATAGTACTAATACACTTGGACTTGCTCTCTGCCTACTTGAATGATTGCTTTTTTTAAAGGCCGTCCTATGTGCTACTCATTTATGTCATACTGACATTGAAGGTTTCCAAGGAACTGATTGCAGTTTAACTCGCAAAATATAGTCCTGTAATTGCTGCTACTTTGTTGTCTGATTTTCAGGGTGAGGTTAATTGTGTTAAGTGGGATCCAGCAGGTCAGCTATTGGCATCTTGCTCTGACGACATCAGTGCTAAGGTTGTTTCCACTGTTTTGTTCAATTATTCAACAATTTGCATTTTGGGTTTCTCAATTTCTGAATTTAATGGTAATCACTTGCATTGTTGTTGCTTCAGAGCTTCTAAGTTATGTTTTTCATTGTGTTGTTTGTTTACTTATGAGTCCAATGTTGCTGCAGATATGGAGCATGAAACAAGAGAAGTACGTTTATGATCTGAGGGAACACACCAAGGTACTTTGGAGTTCCAGTTTTCCTCAAGTTTGACTAGATGGATCTTTATTCCAGTTGAAGTGTATAAATAATCTCGTTCTTTTCAGGAAATATATACACTTAGATGGAGTCCTACTGGACCTGGTAGCAGCAATCCTAACGAACAATTGGTGCTGGCAAGGTAGAGTCTTATTGTTGGGTGTGTTTCTTTAGGCTGTTTGAATTTTACAGAGCTGAGCTAAAGGAGAACTAGGAGTGAAGTGTTTGGAGAAGTTCCTATAGCAAAGTAGTGTTAGTGAACTTCTTTCTTTCTGATGGTTTTGTTTCAATTGCTAAACTGGGAAGAAAATAATTATTATGGTTGTTTGTCAAGTAGGATTATTAACATTGAAGGGGAATTAAAAATAGAAGGTAGAATGACCAAACTGGAGTAATTGTTTAAAAGATTGCTTCCCCTTTGTCAACCCCAATTTGTTATGCAATGAAAGCATCTTGGTGACTCGGTCATCTTGTGCTCTCTTCTATGGCCTTCGAGACGATTAAAGAAAAAAGCAGAAGGGGTTATGTGGCTGAAGTTAAAGGAGGGGTGAGGGTGTTTGTTTTGAGCTTAATGGCCGCTAAAGTATGAGGTCCTAAAACTTGATTTGCATCGAATGCACTTATATGTCTTTATACTCAGATTTTATCTTTGATTCGTTTATTACCAATACGGTCCCGATCATAATTTTGGCCCTGTTTGTAGGTCGTTAGCAACTTCTATTGCCCCTTTTAACTTAAATTTATATTTCTTTGTATAATGGAATTTCATGTTCTGCGTTTTCCACAGTGCATCATTTGACTCAACAGTGAAGTTGTGGGATGTGGAGGTCGGGAAACTTCTCTGCACTTTGTGTGGACACAGGTAATTTCTTTTGTCGTGATGAACAGAAAGTTACCTAGCAGTCATTGTGCTGCTGAAAATTCTTAACATCATTGATTTGGTTTCAGTTGTTCCTACTGTTGTTGACCGTCTGTCCTCTGACTGATTTGTGCAGGGATCCTGTATATTCCGTCGCCTTCAGCCCCAATGGAGAGTATCTGGCGAGCGGTTCTCTCGACAGATGCATAAACGTCTGGTCATTGAAGGATGGAAACATAGTGAAGAAATACACTGGCAACGGCGGAATATTCGAAGTTTGTTGGAACAAAGAAGGCGATAAAATTGCCGCTTGTTTTGCAAACAACACTGTTTGTGTTCTGGATTTCAGAATGTGAAAGAAAAACTGGAAGGCTCTCACACAACGATGTGGAAACCCGCTTGGGAATTGTATTAATGGGGTAAGAAGCTTTTCGGTTCTGCTTGTAGCTGTAGTAGGCAATGCACCAGCTAACTGTGATCAGTTTTGTAATTAAAAAAAAGAGTCGGTCTTTCAATTGTGAGTAGGGACTTCCATTGAAGGCTAGGCTGCATAGAATATTATCTTCATATGTACAAAAGTAACTCGCGTCGCTGAGCATTCATACAATATAGAAAATGCTTTGCCTCCTTTCTGTAAGTTTTGTGCTCTGTGCTCTGCGCTCTGGCCTTGTGATCTGTAATGTAAGGATATGGAAAGTCACCAATAATCACCGCAAGAGCACGAGCCATTGTCGAAATGGTGAAAACGATTTCTGTCTCTCATTACGATCGCCCTACGAGTGATCTTGGAGACCAACTTCATCACATCATGGCAATCAGAACACACCCTGAGGTTCTTCACGATCCTTATTGTGGCTCCTGGTTCAGTACTAATGAGCCCAAAAGCCATGGCCAGTTTCTCGCTGTGTACACCAAGGGACTTCTCCTTCTCTTCCTCCCCTAGATCATGCAACACAGTGTCCGTCCGAGGGGTGTACCCTTGAGCCTTCACCCACGCATTCATCTCTTCGAGCATCATATGGATGTCTTTGCTCCTCGGATGCCACGAGTCTCCAGCAACGAACTCGTGCACTCTGTTGTTCACTTCAATCGAGCTACAACCATGCTCTTTCTCTACTCCGCCGTCTCTCATCATGGTTCGCACCTTGGCCACACCTTCCCAGTTGTTTGCCTTGGCGTAGAGGTTGGACAGCAAAACATATGTGCCGGAATTCTCGAGATTCTGTCTCATCATCAGCCCTGCAATTTCCTCACCCAAAGCAACGTTGCCGTGAATTTTACATGCGCCTAATAAAGCTCCCCATAACACTGCGTCCTGCTCTACTTCCATGTTCTTCACCAGGTCATAAGCTTCTTCTAAATACCCGGCTCGACCGAGGAGGTTCACCATGCACCCATAGTGCTCAACTTTTGGCTCAATACCGTACTTCCTCGCCATGGAAGAGAAGATTTCCCGCCCTTCACGAACCAAGCCAGAGTGACCACAGGCATTCAGAACGCCGATAAAAGTTATATCGGTCGGGTTGTACCCAAGTCTACACATTTCGTCGAACAAGTGGAGTGCGACGTCGCTCAATCCGTGCATCGCATATCCAACGATCATCGAGTTCCAAGCCACGACGTCCTTGTGAGTGATTCTCTCGAAAACCAGACGGGCTTCCTCCAAGCTACCGCATTTGCAGTAAATGTCGATGAAGGAAGTCGCGACGCGGACATTGATATCAATCCCGTGATTCTCCGCGTACCAGTGGAGCCATCTCCCTGACTCCAGAGCCCCGATTTGAGCACAAGCGGAGAGAACCGCGACCATGGTTGCTTCATTTGGCTTCACTTTAGCTCTCAGCATCTGCTTAAACAGAGACAACCCTTCGTTCGGCGACCCAAATTGAACGTACCCATCGATCATCACGTTCCAACAGATAACATCTTTATCCTGCAGTCCGTCGAAAAGCACCCTCGCCTCTCGAACCATCCCGCACTTGGCGTAGCAAGTAATCATCGCCGTCAGCGACACTAAGCTTCTCTCGGGCATAGAATCAAACAGCTTGCGCGCAGACTCCATATCTTCCCCTTTGGCATAAACGTCAAGGAGTGAAGTACTCACGTAGGTATCTGATTCGAGCCCGAGTTTCGTCGCTTGCCCGTGCAATGCCTTGCCGGCTTGAAGCCGGCAAGACCTCAGAATCGACGAGAAGGTGAAAGTGTTTGGGGTGACGTTATCGGAGAGCATTTGGACGTACAAGAGGAGGGCATCTTTGTGGAGGTTGTGGAGCGCGTGTGCGTGGATAATTGAGCTGTAGAAGAAGACGTCGGGGGTCTGAGTTTGCCGGAAAATCGAAAGTGAGTGGTCGAGACGGCCGGCGGCAGAGTAGGAGCGCTGAAGCTTGAAGGAGAGGATTTGGTGGTCGCTTAAGTTGTGGCGATAGAGGAAGGCATGGATTTGGTAGAGCTGGTTTGCGGATTTGGATTTGTCTATCAGTGCAGCAAGTTTTTCTGGACCTGGAGAGTTGGCAGTGGAGGATGGCCGGCACGCGGGATTAGATGCCGCCGGTGGCGGAGTAATGGGGAATAGTGCGACGGAGGACATGGTAGCCGACCACCAGCTAGCGGTTCCCAGACATTTAGCACCATCGGATTGGTAGGTTTTTATGATATGTGTTTATCCGGATAAATGGGAAGGCTTGGTGTGGGTAGGTTCAAGCGAGCCCAAGTCCAAGACCTATGTCAGCACTCAGCCAGCACTAAAGATTTTTTTTTCATAGATAGGGGTTATAGATAGTCATAACACATCAACCAACCAAATAAGATGGTCGACAAGTAATCGAAATATCGATGAAAGGGACATGTTAGCTACTAAATGAATAGGCATGTTGTACCTATGAAAAGTAAAAGAAACAAGAGAAAATATAAAAAGCAGATACAACCAATCGATCTTCCTCCAACACTGCGCCACTCGTACCATGAGCTACATAGCCCTCTCGAATACGCCGCACTATTTTTTGACTGTCCCCACATAAATTCACAGTAAGAAATCGTGAGTCAAGCACCAATTAATTGTGTCAGTAAAAGCTTCGTAAGGAAAGTATCAGAGATATCTTCATAGTATTTGCCGTAATCAAACATGTGAACTCCGCTGTCAGAGAATCCGGCAAAGCCAATGCCTCCATCGCAACCCTTCCGCCATGCCCCATCACATCGAACAAGAACTCCCCTCGCCGGGCATGAATCATCTTGTTCTTGTCGAGAGGGAGAGGGTCTTGTATCTGCTGATGGTCCACATTGAATTTGATTATCCCTATATAACCCCATTTGACACCAAAATCGCACGACACTCCCCTGTATAACACCATCTGACATAAAAACCGCATGATGAGCTTCTATGATGCTTTGATATGAAAAATATACAAAAAAAAAAAAAAAAACTACCCAAAAAGGCATCACATGTGTAAACAGTCATAGAGACTACCAAATGCACCATTTAGCAAAATCCAAGGAAATCCAAATTAAAATGGCTAAAGATACGCATAAATGGTGCAAAACATGACACATAATGAGGTGATAAAACTTATATTTTATGTGTCAGGATTGCATTTTCTCTTGTTGCTTGCCATGGAAGAAGGTAAGGTCCGAGATACACTTGCCAATGCCGCCTATCACCAAGTGGTTCGAATCCAGACTCATAGCACTCCCTAAGAGCCGATATCGAATAGTTAGCATTGATGAAAACTTTAGCATCCATGCGTAGAAACTGGACGCATGCAATTGCGTGGGAACATGGTATAATTGTCCCTTGAAACTTTCCTCATGTACGTGCACCTCCAAGACCTATAATCAATATTGAGGTGAACCACTTGGAAATTGCCTCCTCTATTTACTTCATTGTTCACGCCAATAATGACTTCAAACCTTGCAGCCATGGAATCAAATGGTCTCACTTGACGACAGTTTTCCTAAAGCAATATTCTTATACATTCGTCACACAATATTTAGTAAATAAATTGCCTATTTTTTCAAAGTCAGACTTAGGATCCATACGATGATCATTGAAGTACTCAACCATGCACCAAAAATTTCGTAACACAAGTGTCTCAACTGGCATGCCATGAACTTCTTTCCTAACAACATTCATGCACTCCAGTATATCTGTTACTACGTGAACCATCCAATACTATGCAATCTTGACCTTGCATCAATGACAACAAATTTCTCAACCAGGGTCGCATACTTGTGTATTTGATTCTGCACACCTACAAATTGAAAATGAATACTAGATGATCATTTAAGGAGTAAACTTAATACCAATTTAATAAATAGACCACCTATATTAAACCTACCAATTGGCCAAATATTTTTCTTCATATCCACCACTAATGTTTTTCCATTGCATTTTGAATACATTGATGTTGATCATATAATACAAAGGCCTTCCCGTTGAGTGATGTATCCTTGGAGGTGTTCGAAAAACCAATGCCAACTCCTACTGTTCTCGCTCTCTACCATTACAATTGCCAAATGCAGTAATCTTCTGTTACAATCTTGAGTGCATGTCATCAGCAAAACCCCTTTGTACCTACCAGTAAGGAAGGTACCATCAACAAATATGACAGGTAGACTATGCTTGAAGCCCTCAATGCATGATTGGAAAGCCTAAAACAACCATGAGAAGATGCGATAATATGGATGAGCATCATTCTCAATGCGATCCCATTCATAACAAAATCCAAGATTTCGATCCAAGAATGCAATCATAAGATGTTGAAGCATGGTGTATGAATCCACCCAGTTTCCATATTGTTTCTCAACTGCTTGTTGCTTTCCATACCATACTATCTTATATGAAGGAATTACTCCAGATATGTTTGTGCATTCAACTATGATAGTTTGATCCAAATATTAGGCTGCAGTAGTGACAAAATGTCTTATGGAGTTAGATATGAGCTCTAAATCCATTTGTAACATCCTGATCCCTTTTAACCAAACATATAAAATTGTTGCTCCGAAGCAGAGTAAAATTCCTTAAAATCAAAACAAGGAAAACAAAAGAAACTGAACCATTTCTTGTAATTCAACTGTAAAGAGCCCTAGATAGTTGGGCAAATCCAATTCATAAAACACTAAGATCTGAAGCTGCAGTATAAACTCATAATCATGAAATGACATAACAAGAATATCCAATTGCAATTTCTTAATGTGATCCCTCTTGAGACATCCTCACTGATGGTGCTGCTGCTCGTCTCGCGCTAACTACTCTCGAGCTACTCGCTCTCTAACCCTTTCTCTATCTGGTGAGTGAGAAGGGGCCAGTCTGCGCCGTTACTAAAATCTCAGAGCACTTAAGATTTCGCCCTTCAGTGTTCACCTTAAAAACTCGTGGATGTTGTTTATACTACCACCCTTTAACACTAACACTTAAACACGTGGGAGTTGTTACTACTCGCCACCTTCAAAACTCAAAATATTATAATAAACTAAAACATTTACCTTTACTTTACATGAGTTGTTCTTACTCCCTTCCTTTAACATTATCCTTTAAATGAATTTGTGGGAGTTGACATTACTCTCCACCCTTAACCTCAAAACTAGACACTCCTTATCCTATGACCACCGCGTTCGTATCGCCATCCGGTGTCATAACCTCCTAGGAAATGGCTCACTTTTCGATTCGTCGTCCGGTGCCATATCATAGGTAATGACCCGAGTTTCAATTTGCCGTCCGGTATCATGCATGATCAACTACTGTGTATCATATTGTCGTCCAGCAGTGATCCAACCACCCGGGAGTTTCCTTTCCTTACTAACACTCACTCAACACATACACCTCACACACATATCAACTTCACCATCATTAGGTTGTGAAGTACCTCAAAAATACATATCACATAACATGCTATCACCTTCATTAGGCGGTGAGGTATCTCAAAGTTCTGTGCTCACCTTTATTAGGCGGCGGGTTACCTTAACATATATTCATAGGCCTCATACATTCTCAATTCTCCTAATTCAAATTTCTAGGAAAAATAGATCATCAAACATGTATTTCGAGTAAATGTAATTCGTAACTGAAAACTTGAAATCATAAAGCTTAAACTTAAAAAACTCTACTTATTAGAAGGTCACCATTTTCGTTTATGGGATTTGAAGGCATGAAATTTTAAGCAAGTTCCAGTTTGTACTCTCTTTGCTTCTCTCAAGAGTTTTTCTTTTTCACCCGGACTAGAATTTTCAACAATTATACATGAAATTTTTGGCTAGATATATACATATCATATAAATAATTTTCATTTTTATATAAAAAAGTAAAGAATTATCCTATTAAATATATCACGATTAAAGAAATTGAGTCTTAATTGACAACTACAACAACTCAATAGTTGAGGTTCCACCGTTCCAGCTTAGTTATTGTCTACAAAACTGCCGGTGGTGTGGCTTTCTCTGGCCAACAGCAACCTTTGCCAGTCCGTTTCTTTCTTCCTTTAAATCTCGTTATCTTCCGTTTCTTTCTTCCTTTAAATTTCGTTATCTTGATATCCAGATCGATAATGGTGATTAATCATTGGCTTATTTAATTCCTAATTCACAATTAACAATTCCCTCCAGTTTGGTTATGAGGAACACGAATGGGTTTTTGTGACTGTCAGGAAGTGAAGACAGTGGAAAAGGGTCACCCACCCTCTGTTCCCTCTGGATGGTTGAATAAACGATACCTTATCAGAACAAAATGGACAGATCCAAATCACGACAAGCAGGAATTTCCAAGCCTATATTGATTGCATTCATTAGGGCTAACAATCTATTTGCTTCGGTTCGGTTCGGTTATAACCGGCATTGTTTATATTAAACGGTTAATTGTTATCGTATATTCGGTTCTATAATATTTTATCAGTTAATCGGATAATCATTAAGAAAGGGATTCGACAAGTGACACGCTACGACACAACACCTAACAATGGCCAAGTGTAACCAATGAAAGGGACTGCAGTATAATGACACAAGTAATAAATATCGAATCCACGGGTCTCTAGAGTTACTATTACTTAGCTTCAGTTCATTATCTAGCAAACTAGATTAATGATTGATTTACTAAACTACTCTACTAATTACAAGTTGGGAACTCACTTAGGTATGATTCCCCCTAGCTCCTCAATTAGGTCCAAGTTGAAATTACCTTTGGTTGATCTACTGTTGATTAAACCGCGGAAGATCCTAAATTAGCTTGGAATCTCTTAAGCTGACCAAGCCCTATTAGACAGAATATCCAGCAGGCGACTAGCCTTCACTGGAATAGACTGCTAAGGCGATTCACACAGATCTCCACTACTGGAATGAATTCCAATACAAAGTAGTGAATTGACTATCTCTCGCACAACCAATTTACCACTATCAATCAAGGAAGCTCTCTTAACCTAATCAGATTCTATCTATCATAAGTTAAAGCAGAAATCAAGAGAATTTGATCAAGATTCAATTGACTCAATAAATCATGTCTCAATCTATTATAATCAAACAATATAGCATCCAAAACTTCATACAAGAAAGATCCTAACACATGGAACTAGAGTTCCTCAAAACTAAGGCTGTCAATTCGGTTTCCGGTTAGCGGTTAACCGCAGGTTTTTGGCTAACCGAAAACCGAAATTAACATGTAGCGGTCGGTTGGCGGGTGCATAATAGGGTTAGGCGGTTAGCCGATTAACCGAGGCCGGTTAACTGGCTAACCGCCGCTAACCGACCGACGATACGACGTCGTTTTGGGCTTAGCGGAAACGACCCTTCCCCCAACCCTAGACCCTCTTCGCTTCGCACAGCCTCCATCCGCCGATTCCTCCCTAACCCTCTCGAGTCTCGTCACAGCCTCCATCCGCCGATTCCTCCCTAACCCTCTCGAGTCTCGTCACAGCCGCCACTCTCCCCCCACAGGCCACAGCAGTGCACAGCCGGCGACCCCCTCCTTCTCCCTCACGACCGCCGGTCGCCTTTTCCCTCCGACCCCTTCACTCTTCTTCGGTCGATAATCCGAGCCCTCCGACCCCCTCCTTCTCCCTCACGAGTCACGACCGCCGATCGCCTTTTCCCTCCGACCCCCACTCTTCTTCGGTCGACACTCGACTCGACAGTCCCAGGCTCCCAGCCCTCCGACCCCCTTCTTCTCCCTCACGACCGCCGCCTTCCTTCTCCCTCACGAGTCACGACCGCCGCCTCCACCTCGACGTCGCCCCGCCGCCCTCAGAAGGAAGCAGCAGCTCATCGCCAATTTTGAAGCAGCTCGTCGCCCTTTCCCCATTAAAAAAGGGCCTGCAAATTATATATGTCAATTGTCGAATGATTTTGGTGGATTGGTGATGATATGTGATTAATATAATGATGCTTATATTTTGATTATGAATGTCGAATGATGATTTTGGTGGATTGGTGATGATTTTGAACATATAATGATGCTTATATATTTTGATTATGAATGTTGAATGATTATTTTGGTGGATTGGTGATGATTTTGAACATATAATGATGATGATTATTGATTAGTGATTGAAAATGCTTAGTGTCATTACCAAAAGTAATTAGAAATGTAAAATGATGATGAATGATGATTTTGATTGATGAATGATGATGAATGATGATTTTGATTGATGAATGATGATGATTGATGATGATTGTTAGTTGTTAGTTGTTAGAATTTGTGAATTTAGTTTTCAATTTTAAATTTGTGTAACTGTTGATGTAGGGCGAGACCTCCGGCTCCACGTGGTGGACGTGGCGGACGAGGTGCACTATCTACTGAGACTGCTTCTCATTGTGGGAGACCTCCGGCTCCCCGAGGTCGTGGTGGTGCGGGTGCCTCAGCCCCTCCTACTCAGAATCGGGGTCGTGGTGGACGTACAGGAAGTCAGCCTGTTCAGTCTGGTGAACCGTCAGCGTCGGCATCAATTGCATCGACTCCCGCCCATGTCGGTAGTGGAATTACACCTGCTGCTGAGGCTCCTTCAGTAGAAACGGTTAATCCGGCTTCAAATAAAGCTAAAGACGATCCCTTCAATCTAGAGAGATGGTTGGAGACAAAGGGTTCAGCTGATTGCTGGAAGGACTTTACGAAGGTGGCGGTGGATGAGTATCCGTTTGGAGAGTGCAAGCATTGTCATACTAAGATCAAAGCACATCCATCCAAGAATGGCACTTCTGCAATGAATAACCATCGGAAATCCTGTTTAGCTAAGGTTGCAGCATCCAAGGATCAGACTGTTCTGAACTTGCAGGCCGCAGATGGTAGTGGAAGTCAAGTAAATGCTTTATGGAAGTTTGATCAAGCAAAAGCAAGATATTCCTTAGCCATGATGATTATAATGGATGAATTGTCTTTTCGCTTTGTGGAAAGAGACGGGTTTAAGCAGTTTATGCATACGGTTCAGCCACTGTTTAAGATACCTGGGAGGAGAGTTATAAGAGATGATTGCTTTCATATATTCTTGGAGAAAAAAATGAATTTGATAGAGTTTTTTGAATCAAAGAGCAAAGGCAGAGTTTCAATCACCACAGATACGTGGACTTCTGACAACAACAAAAATTACATGTGTGTGACTGCTCACTTTGTTGGAGGTGATTGGAAGTTGCAGAAGAAGGTGATCTCCTTTGTTCCCATCACAAGTCATACAGGAATTGATATTGCAGAGAAGCTTGCAGAAATTCTTGAAGAATGGAAGGTGAAGAATTTGTTTTGCATGACCATGGACAATGCATCTACAAATGAAATTGTGAGTGATTGCATGAGAAGGAAATTAAAGGAGTGGGGGTGTGATTTGATGGATGGGAAGTATCTGCAGTTTCGATGTGTCGCACCATTAATGTGGTGGTGCAGGATGGATTGAAAGTAATCGGAGAAGCTGTAGATAGAATTCGGGACTGTGTGAAGTCGGTGAGGTCATCGCCAGCTAGGTTGGCAAGGTTCAAGACTGCTATGCAATTTCTGGAGTTGGATTCTACCAAATTGGTGTGTTTGGATGTACCGACCAGGTGGAACTCCACCTATATCATGTTAGAAGCAGCAGAAAGGTTTGATGGAGTGTTTACCACCTTGTATACAAGTATACAAGATCATTCCTTCAGGGATTATATTGACGCAAGAGGTGGTCTTCCAACTGAACATGATTGGAGTCTGATTAGAAAGTTGATGAAGTATCTGAAAGTCTTTAATGACTTTGCCCTCCTAGTCTCGGGTAAGTGAAATTTTTGCTAACTTTGTTTATTTTAATTTGAACATTTGACAAATTTGGTTTGTTTAAGTCTAATTTCCTGTATTCTATTATAATTTGTACAGGAACTAAATATGTGACTACCCATCTTTTCTTCAAGAAACTTGTTCCAATTTATGACATCATTCAAGAATTGAAGAATGATCCGCATGAAGAGCTCAAAAGGATGGCAGAAAAGGTTGAAGAAAAGGTACAAAAGTATTGGTTTGACACACCTGTCATGAATGAGGAGAATCCTAGGGTGAATCATTTAATCTATATAGCATGTGTGCTTGATCCTAGAAGTAAACTTGATCTTGTGTCTGAAGTGTTGGTAATGATTTATGGAAGTAGCAAAGGACGGGAAATTCAGGCTACTATTAAAAGGGAGATGCGCCAGATGTTTGAGATTTATAAGAGGAAGTATGGATCAGAGTTAGCATCTCAGCCTACCACTGATGATAATATTGCTGATGATGGTTCTGTTGATGGTGCTGGTGATCGGATTAAGATATTGGAGGAGAGGCTTAGAAAGAGAAAAAGGGAAGCACTTCTGCTGGAAACAGGAGGTAGCTCTGCTGAGCTTGACATCTATTTGAAATGTCAAACTGATGGCATCAATGAAGAGAGTGATGATGCAAAGTTTGACATATTGGAATGGTGGTCTCGACACTCTGGAATATATCCGATTGTTGCTGAGATGGCTAAGGATGTCCTAGCTGTTCCTATCTCTTCTGTTGCCTCAAAGGCAACATTCAGTTGTGGTGGGCGAATCTCAGTCCATTCAGGTCCTCTTTGAGCGACCTAATGGTGGAGGCATTGATTTGTGCTGAGGATTGGATAAGGTATCCCGGATCCAGGGAGATTGACGACAAGGAAGATGATGAAGAGAATTTGATTTTGGAAAGTAGTGAGTTCTCAAACTCTTTTATTGTTCAGTTTTTTGTCTTCTTTTCACCTAATTCAATATATGAATGTACTAACACTTTGTTTTCCTTTTTTTTTCTTACTCAGTTAATGTCACTTTCCAAACTAGAATGGAAAGTGCAACGAATACTGGCAATGTTGGCAATGCAGATGCAAGCCTCAACATTCCAGTGGAGAATGAGCAGGAGGGTGAAGAAGATGCACCGGAGGAAGAGTATGAGAAAGATGGATATGATGATTATGGTCATGACTTGTGCCCATATTGAACGAACAGGGTTATGCAGATGTTGGTTCTTCTAAGGCTGGTGATAAGTGATGATAGATTATGATGTGTTGTTGATTTGTTGTTATCTAGAGGATTTATTGTGATTTGTGGAGTTTATGTTGTTGAATTAATGAATGTGAGACATTAAGTTGCTAATTTAGATGTATTTTCGATGCGAAAGGAATTGAAATGTAGGTTTGAGATTTTAATTTTAGGCGATTTTAGGTTTTTTCCCCTTGCTGTCCGGTCGGTTTTGACCGGTTAAAGGTCGGTTTTCGGTCTTGGCGGTCGGTTTGTGTCTGTCAACGGTCGGTTTTTTGGCGGTCTTCGGTCGGTCAGGACAGCAGACCGAACCGGCCATCTCTATTTCGGTGGCGCCGGTTTAACCGCGCCTTAACCGAAACCGCCTGGTCGGTTTACGGATAACCGAGGCGCCAGGGTCGGCCGGTGGGCGGTGGCCACTGGTCAGGTCTTGGTTTAACCAAAAACTGAGAATTTGGTTTTTGGTTAAACCGAAACCGACCGGTTGCCAACCCTACTCAAAACCTAAGTGAAGGGAAGTTACTCCATAGAGAAGAGAGAGACTGCAGAAATTTGATCTAGATCTTCAATCTCCATCTCCAAGCTTGATTCCCGAGCTCCAATGGCGAAGAAATTCTCCAAAATAGCTCCAAGAATGTTCCCAAGTCGCTCTCTCTCTAGGGTTCGTCTCTTGGGTGTTTGGGAACCAAAACCCAGCTCTCCCTTTCCTTTGGCTTCAATCTGCCTCAAAAACCCGATTCTTGGCAAAACACGGTCGAAGACACGGCCGTGTTTTACTTTTGCCCGCCCGTGTTTTGCCCCCAGCAGCCCTCACGACACGCCCTCGGCAGTAAAAACACTAGCGGGTGCCAGATAAAACACGGCCGTGTTTTTAGGGTAGTCTGCCCGTGTTTTTACTGCCGAACCTGTTCCCCTATATTCAATGCTTCGTTTCTCCCTCGCTCGGACTCCGAATCAGTCGTCGTTTGATCCCAGACGCTCGTAGTCTCGTCCTCTTTCTTTTCATGACAAGCTTGCATGATTCTTTGTCCATAAATTGAGGTAGAAATCCATTCTTATTCAGGTCATGCCCGAGTTTCTTATCTCGAATCGCCAATTGATCTCTGATTGACTTGAAACTTGCGCCTATGCTTCACTTTATGTGCTAGGACCTGGACAAAGGAACACAACCTAGCGTAAAATAGGCCAAAGACGCGATAATTAAAGCTCAAACAATCAAGAAACAAAGGGGAAAACATGTGCAAATATCGAGTCATCAACAAGATTATACCAAATAACCGATCAATAACCTAACCAATAGAAGTCATCCTTCATTTTTCAATTGTGCATTTTGTAGATTTTGCTACATACGTGTATATTTTTTTAACTTGTTATCATTTAATAAAAATAATCTACCATAAATATCAATCCATAATCAACTCAATCCAACACAAGTACGCCAATAACACCAATTTACCGTCAAATTTTATTAAAGAAGCATACACAAATAAGAGATCGAACAACAATTACTAACTCATGAACTCCAGTAGCTCAAATGTTACCGGTTGTTGTTGAGCTACTGTGCACACTCAAATATTACCGATTGAAGTCGAGCTACTGTGCGCACTCGAATGTTACCGATTGTTATAACTAGGGTAGGCAAGATATCTTGTTGGCCTTCAAACATCTCATTATTTTAGGCCCGTCATTCCGTTTTCATCGAGGCATGTTATTTTCGGCCAAAGCTAGGAGGATAGTCGTAATCGGTTAACCATAGATTATTAACCAATTAACCATTAATTAGTAACTATCTAAATTTGGCTACCGAAAACTGATAATTTAATGTTAAATTGTTTATTGGTGTAACCGTTAACCAATGGTCCAGGTTATTGGTCACCGTTAATAACTGCTTAGCAGCCCTAACTCTATTTATCTCCACAAGGAAATAATAATGTAGGGAAACATAAGACCCCAAAGTATATATATGAGTGGTTTCTAACCGTGGCTCACAAAAATGCGGATACTGTACTATCAATTTAAGATATCAAATTATGAATTTCATAGATAATAAAATGAACAAGGCCGTCACCACAATCAGGAGGATCCATAAAAACATTCTCATCATGCCAGCAATTAGAACGGAAGGCATAAGTACAAAGACATACCCCACAAATCCAAACCCCCCATCCGCTTTAGAGTAGTTTCAACATTAGAAAACACCGTCAAACTATCAGAAAGAGTGTGACATGTAACATAACCGTTGACCCAATCGTTCGGTCGAACCTACACCCAAATGTCGGGGTGTTGCATTTCCTCCAGGCTTGTAAATTTTTTTTTCCTCCAAACTAGAACTGTTGGGTAGGGACTGAGAGATAAACACTTGTACTGGGACAAATCGTATTCGATCAAACTATCTTGGCTGGAATGTAACATTTCCCTCCCCCTTAAGAAAATTTCGACATCATAATTTGCTTCATAGCGTAACTCCTCATGTACGGTCATGATAATCAGCTTTCATACGAGCATGCGTATATTCCTTGTGTGTCTTATCGCTTATCGAATTTTCCCATCATAGTACCACTTGACCACTAGACCATATAATCTTCCCCAGTAAATCTTATCTAGCGTGGATTCACCCATTTGAACTCCTAACTTCTCTAACAAGGTACCTTGCATTCCTCTTCCACGATCAAATGTGTCCCTTGCATCTTTTTCCCAATTGCGATTGCCATGTCGATGACCACCAATTTTTATGCTCTCTGACCATTCAACCTAAGATATTTCAACTATGTCGTGATCATACTATTCTCTCTTGGAGGATTAATGAGGTCCTTCATGTCGCTGATTAGAGTCAGCATTCTCGTACTGTCGGGCTTATGATGGGTTGCATTTCTGAAGTTGAGAGGTGGTGCTTGTTCAGGTGAACTTTGCATTCATGGAACGTTCTTACAACCTCCTAGTCATCCTTCTTTACTGTTAGCTAGTAGTGCCCCTGCAGTAGAACATAACTGTTCTCTCAAGACCGCGTGGTCCCACATGCGTGCTGCACATTCCCTGATGAATTTCCTTAAGTATTCACTTTGATTATTCTTGTCTGATTCTTCCACCAACATTAGCGCCCTCCGTACTAGCTAGTCCATATCAGACCACGCCTTTAAGGTGTGTTCCTTCTTTATGAGGGCCGGCTTTAGCTAGTAGCTATGAGTAGACATTCTTAGGTAACCTGCAGCCACGTTGGTAGATATCCCCCAGATTTATCCAATGATCACGTTCCATCGATCATAAAAGTCTGAAAGTGTCTCCTCATCCCCTGTCTGCAGTTGATGAGCCAAAATTCTAAGTTTTCATCGCCTTAGCGAGGCAAACTTTCATGTGAATAGGACCGCTAGCTGCCCGCAGTTCTCTATTATCCCTTCGGGAAGTTCGGTATACCACGACCTGTAGTGGTCGCTGAAGGTCACAAGAAGTGCTTTGTACATGTCTAAATCTGTGGTGTTGATGAGCTGCATCTTTAGCATATAGGCGCTCAAGTGATCTGTCGGATTCGAGGTTCAGCTATATGTAGAGAGTCTAAGAGATGAGAAGTTTGGCGGGACTTGGGTCTTAAATAGATGTCTAGACAATGTGGTTCTGCAACACACTGACCCCTTTATCTCTCACGTACAAGGGTTACAGATGCTCTTCTAAAAAGCTAAAGTTGAGCTGCTCTATAGCCCTTTCAACGTCTATATCCACACTATCTGTCTGAGCAGGGCTATCAGGAATTCGGATCCCTCTGAGTCTTTCATGCGGCTTCTGTGACCCTGTGCCCTCATGCGTGGTAATATTCTTGTTCTTCATTGGTGCTTGGAGTTCCAAAACTCTCCTCCATCACGACTTCCTAAGCTTTGCTAGTAGGTCCCATAGAAAACTAAGGAAAATATGCGGCAAAACAAGAAAGGGTGGGAAGAGATAAATCATTACCAATGCTAATTTTATGAATTATGCAGATGTCCATCATGCTGCATCGTAGTGAACGGTCGTGTAGACCTTGGAGCCAGCAACTGGTTCTGTAAGCTAGTGCTACAAATAAACATATCTATATTTCCCAAGGTGATGAGATCCGTTTTGGGTATGACAACCCTTGGACGAGCCCTCCTACAAGCATTTTACACCGGCATTTTTTCTTCCCATCACAATCGAAGGTCCATTTGTCATCCATACACACTCACAAACCTTCAGCAACGGCCCAAACAGACAACTCAAATTGGATTCACTTTGTTAGCCATACGCAATGAAGTTTTCTTCAAAGCCCTTGCCAAAATGTGCGTGTACAAAAAAAACCATTCAAATTCAAACGCAAGACGATATCATATTGTCATTTACAATTTGGGACGACGAAACAAAAAAACAAAAAACAGAAAAAGTTTGGCCGTTCCAAGGGATCCATTGCTCTGACCGGAGGCATGGCAAAAATAGTACAGTATTTAGCCGGCAGCCGTCGCTATCCGGTACCAACAAACTCCTGACGATTAATCCCATCCCCCCTTCCCGCTGACATGGCACGACATGTGGGCCCACCCTTGTCGGCTCCATGGGGCCCACCTGCCCCCTCTCCTCTCGACACCCTTCCGTCCCCCATACAATATTTAACTATTATACCCCGGCTGTCCCACGTGGACGGTGACGTGGCCCGCTGCTATAAATACAAGTACGCACCCGCCTTCTCCCTCTCATCACCCGCCGCTTCTCCCTTACAAACAACTCTCTTCTCTTCTTCGTTTTGCCTGCCAACACTTCGAGGGAAATGGCCGTCGATTCCACTACGCCGACGGCGCTGGGCCCACCGGCGTGCGAGAAAGACAGGAAGGCCCTCGAGTTCATCGAGGAGATGACCCGGAACGCCGACTCGGTGCAGGAGCGGGTCCTGGCCGAGATACTCCGGAGGAACGCCGACACCGAGTACCTCCGCCGCTTCGGCCTCGACGGCGCCACCGACAGGGAGGCGTTCAAGTCCAAGATTCCCGTCGTGACTTACGAGGATCTCATGCCGGAGATCCAGCGCATCGCTAACGGCGACCGCTCGCCTATCCTCTCTTCCCACCCCATCTCCGAGTTCCTCACCAGGTAATTCAAATTACTATCAATTAATTAATTAATTATACGACCGTAATAATTGGTAATTAATTACTAATTAATAATTGATTGCTATTAATTTTCCAGCTCCGGAACTTCAGCTGGCGAACGGAAACTGATGCCAGCTATTGAAGAGGATTTGGACCGTCGCCAGCTTCTCTACAGCCTTCTCACTCCCGTCATGAACCTGTACGTATTTTTGTACCTGTTTACTAAATTCCATTTCCACCAAGACCAAAAAAATAAAAAAATTTAATTAATCAATTAATTAATAGTTTTCTTGTTTTGTTTGTATTTATATATATAGGTATGTCCCGGGACTGGACAAAGGCAAGGCGCTCTACTTCTACTTCATCAAGGCCGAGTCAAAGACCCCCGGCGGCCTGCTGGCCAGACCGGTTCTAACCAGCTACTACAAAAGCGACCACTTCAAGAACCGGCCGTACGACCCGTACAACGTCATCACCAGCCCGACTGAGGCGATCCTCTGCGTCGACTCCCACCAGAGCATGTACACCCAGATGCTGTGCGGCCTCATCATGCGCCACGACGTCCTCCGAGTCGGCGCCGTCTTCGCCTCCGGTCTCCTCAAGGCCATCCGCTTCCTCCAGCTCAACTGGGACCAGCTCGCCCGCGACATCCGGACCGGCTCGCTCAACCCCAACGTGACCGACCCGTCCATCCGACGTGTCATGGCCCAAACCCTAACCCCGAACCCGGATCTGGCCGATTTCATCGCCGAGTCATGCTCGGATACCAACTGGGAAGGGATCGTCGCCCGAATCTGGCCCAACACCAAGTACCTTGACGTCATCGTGACGGGCGCCATGGCTCAGTACATTCCAACCCTCGAGTACTACAGCGGCGGCTTGCCGATGACTTGCACCATGTACGCCTCGTCGGAGAGCTATTTCGGGCTCAACCTCAAACCGATGGTCAAGCCGTCGGAGGTGACTTACACGCTGATGCCCAACATGTGCTACTTCGAGTTCATGCCGCACGTGGCGGGGGACGACGATGATGATGACGATGTGGAGGGCGAGGTGCAGAGCTCCTCGCGTAATCTGGTGGAGCTGGCTGACGTGGAGGTGGGGAAGGAGTACGAGCTGGTGATCACTACCTACGCTGGACTGTGCCGGTACAAAGTCGGGGACGTCCTGCGGGTGGCGGGTTTCCACAACGCGGCCCCGCAGTTCCGGTTCGTCCGGAGGAAGAACGTCCTGCTCAGCATCGACTCGGACAAGACGGACGAGTCGGAGCTGCAGGCCGCGGTGGAGAGCGCGTCGGAGCTGCTGATGAAGGGATTCGAGACGAGGGTGGTGGAGTACACGAGCTACGCGGACACGAAGACGACGATCCCGGGGCACTACGTGGTGTTCTGGGAGATGATGGGGAGGAGCGAGTCGTTGCCTCCGACGGAGGAAGTGATGGAGCGGTGTTGTCTGGCGATGGAGGAGAAGCTGAACTCGGTGTACAGGCAAGGCAGGGTGATCGACTCGATCGGACCGCTGGAGATAAGGGTGGTCCGGGCCGGGACGTTCGAAGAGCTGATGGATTACGCGATCTCGCGGGGCGCGTCGATCAATCAGTACAAGGTGCCGAGGTGCGTGAGCTTCACGCCCATCATGGAGCTGCTGGACGCTAGGGTTGTGTCGAGGCACTTCAGCCCGGCGGTTCCTCATTGGTCGCCGGAACGACGGGGGGCTGAGTGAATGAAACGGCAGATAAATAAATAAACCCATGATCGATCGTGTTTGAATATTATTGTTTTTTTTTTTTATAATTTTCTAAGGAAAGGGGATAATAATTATAATAAAGTTGGTGAAATTGGCAAGGGTAAAGATGAAAAACGAAAAGGGTCAGTCGGGGTAGCTAGTGGCTTCTGGCTGCTGTTTCTTCTTCTTCTTTTATCTTTTGTTTTGGACTGTAGGTTTTGAAAGTGTCACCCTTTTCTTTCTACTAAAGTCCTTTTTCCTCGATTTCTACGCGTAGGTCTGCGTCTGTTCTGTGTAATATAAAAAAAAATGTAGCTACTGCCTAGTTCATTATTGTGATGATAATATAATAGTAATATTAAAGTTTGGTCTTGCTGTAAAATGTGTTCTTCTGACTGCACCCCGGCCGTATGATTTGTTAATGTTTTATGGTCCCTGCCATGTCACGCCTGCCAGCCTGCCACCGGTTGTACCGGGTTCAACCGGTACCGGTCATAAAATTGGCGTGACACCACCGGTATGACCGGCATGATCGATATACGAATCTCTAAGTAAAATGATCTTATTTTATATAATTTAATTGATAAAAATTATTTTATTATTTATTTTATGAGTATAAAAGTTAAATATTGATGTTATTTGTTGGATTCAAATATAGATGTTTAGGTATTAACGTTAAATGTCATGTTTAAATATGAGTATTTATAATTTTATTTGTAATATTGACCGGCATGAACCGACACAAACCGGTATGTGCCACCAGTTGAACCATTCCACTTGCTAAACCAGCACACTAACATAAACCGGTTTGACAACCTTGGTCCCTGCATTGCATGTTGGTTTTGACATGGTTTCTTTTGGGTCATGGATACCAAAGATGTAAAGACTAAAGAGATGTCTTTCTGTTCGTTTTTTTCTGTTTCAGGTCATACTTTGGACCATTTTTTTTAAGAGAGAAGGAGCAATGCATTAATGTTATCACGACCACGAAAGTTGATCAATTATTGGAGACGTGAATATAGAATACACAGATTTTTATGAACTCCAGATATTTTATTTATATTCATTGATCTTGCTGATTAAATTAATTTATGTATTTCATTCTTTCGTGACGTTTTAATTGATTCTTTCATAATTTAAGGAATTCTCTTGTATGTAAACTTAAGGCAAATTTTATGCGACATTTACTTGTTATTGAGTAATTTCTCAATCAAACAAAAAGTATTAAATGAGTAAATTTTATTTATTGATCTAAGTAATGCATGATCTGAATTAAAAATTCATTCAGTCAATCCAGAAATATTGACTCTCTTGACCAAACTTATCATAAAAATATGTTGAAATTTCCCAAGATCTAACATACGAACTTATAATAGTCAATTATCTCATTTGGACGCATGTCTTCAATGGAGGTGTGCAAGTCTCGATGTAAGATATTGTGTCAAGTTTTCTGAACTAATACAGTAAGTTACTTATTTTATATAATATGCATCAATCTATCACTTTTAATGCTTGGTTTTATCCTCAGATAATGATTATTTTTTAATTTGTAAATAAATTCAGATATTTCTTAACCGAGATACTTGATCACTATATAGTCCTAGACCCTAACTTTACAGACCTTAAATCCTAATTCTCAAATAAGTGAATCCTAGACCTTAAATCCTAATTCTCAAATAAGTGAATCCTAGACCTTAAACTCAATGAGGGTACCCTAGATCATAATTTTCCAAACCTTAAACGTCAATACAAAATATTCAACAATCAATGATTTGATTCATTGAGATATATCCAAGGTACCATATGTGTCATATTAGGGTTTACAGATTTAGAGTATAGGATTTAGTCATTTGAGTCAGGGTATAATACCATGCCCCAAATTTTTATTAATTCATAGTCTATATAACGATAATCCCATATTCATAGAAGTACCATCGAATTCCCCGTACATATACACCATTGATTGTTAAATGTATAGATAGACCAATGACATTCGACTCATTGGCCAATGAAATTATGTGTGTTGCTTCTATGCTTATGAAACTCTTAAGGGTCGTTTGCTAGAGTCATTTGAATGAGTCATTTGGTCCCAAATGACTTAATTGAGTCATTTGGTACCAAATGAATCGTTTGCTGACAAAAAACTTCACGAGTCATTTGGCTCATAAGAAAGTCTTAAATGACTCTATTGAGTCATTTCCAAATGTCTCCTATCTATGAGTCATTGCCAAATGACTCATTATTTTAGCAAGACTTTCCAATTATGTCTTTGTCACTTTTCATAAACTCACTTTTACCTTTGCCTTTCTATTACTTATTTCTAGGGCTGTTAATCGGTCTCCGGTTTTTCGGTTGCCACCGAAACCGAACCGAAACCGTCGGTTTACTGACCAACCGAAAACCGTCTGTTGCTTGCGGTTGTCGGTTGCGGTTGGCTAACATCAGCCGTTGGGCAATTCGAGCGGTTAGCGGTTAAAACCGAAACCGTGCAAAGTAACCGCAAAAAACCGACCACACTTACCTGTCCTCAATACAGCGTCGTTTGGCTTTGGCCTCTCCTCCCTGACCTAAATGGCGAAATCGGTGAAGGCCTCTCCTCCCTGACCTAAATTTCGTTCCCCAGTCTCCTCACCCGCCGCTCGTCCTCCCCATTTCGTTCCCCAGTAATCCCTAGTCCCTACCCTCGCCGCCGCCCGCCAGTCGCCTCGTCCGGTCGTCCCCGTCGAGCTCGTCGGCCGTCGCAGCGGCAGCGCCGTCCTCACTCCTCCCGCTCCCAACCTTCGCGTCGTCTGCCCTGTTCTCCCGCCGAACAGAAGTCGTCCAACAGAAGTCGTCGTCGCCGACGCTGCCGTCTTCTGCCCCGGAATCCCGCCGTCGTCTGCCCTGTTCTCCCGCCGTCTTCTGCCATGTTCAATCACCGATTCACCATCACCAATGTAAGTCTCCAACAGCCCCAAGAACATTAGTAGGGATTTCGGATTTGTGTACAGAACATTGGTCTCCATATTTGTTATTGGTAGTGTTATAAAATAAGACCCTTATTCTTTTTTCCGGATCATTACAAGTTTTTTTGTCTTGTATATCTGATCACTGAAAGAGCGCTGCAACATATATAATCAAAAATAATCTCATGGTTTTAACCTTCTCTCCACTGAGGGAAGGGTTTTACGCGTTCACCACGTACGTTAGTCTTTCACAATTAACCTTTCTGCTGCGTAACGCATTCATTGAAACCTCAAAGGAACTTTGCATGTGCTGATCAGTGAGACCTTCAATGATAATGTTTTGTTTTGGCAGGTTTACAATTGTATGCAATTGTTGATGTTGCAGGTTTTTAGAAAAAATGCAGCAGGTGTGTGTGCTGTGTGCAGAAAAAATGCAGCAGGTCTGCAGGTGTGTGTGCTGTGTGCAGGGTTCTGGATCGGTTTTGTTGGTCGGTTTCTGACCGAAACCGAAAACCGGCCAACTCTGGCGGTTTCGGCTAACCGCCCAATCAAACCGAGACCGACGGTTTCGGTTGCCGGTTAACTGAGGATGGCGTCGGTGTCGGCTTCGGTTGAGGAAAACGAGCGTGTTTCGGTTTCGGCTAACCGACGGTGCGGTTCGGTTAAACCGAAACCGCACCGACTAACAGCCCTACTTATTTCTCTAACCATTCTTTCGTCTATTACCGATTTTTTTTCTTTCTGCCAAATTTTACAAGTGGTGATGGGGGGTCGTCCATCTTATCGTCTACATCATTTTCTCGTGACTCTACCTCTTTGTGTCATCGGAGTTTCCGCCTTCAAGAATAAGTCGTAATTAGTTCGAATGTGAGACTCCTCGAGTCGTTAGCTTTTATAAAGAAATTTAATATAAAAATATTATTTAATATTAGAAAGTATTATACATGACTCGTAATCAAATGTTTTGTTGGTTGCAAAATGATTTTGTTACGTGGTTAGTTTTATAATCAATTTATGAAACAAGGTAATGAAATAGTAAATGTAAGGGCAAAATTGTAACATTATACAAATAATCAATTTATGAATGACTTCCCTTAAAACTATTAAACAAACAATAAATTTGTAAATGTCTATATTTGAGCAAATGACTCATGAAAACGGCCCTTAGTACAAGTATTTTTTATCATTCATTTCTAAAATTGAATATATTTGTTTACAAAACCATTTCATTTTATTGTACTTGTATAATCAATTTGTATACCACTTTCAAGAATCATATTCGGATTCCCACAAAGTCATGTAACCTAATCAGTTTATAAGTTTTAGTTCATCACTTTTTTTTTTTAATTCTTGGTGAAGATCTTTGTGATTGGAGAAATTCACTTAGTTGATTTATAGAGTTTGTTATATCAAGATGAAATGTTTGGTAGAAAATTTAAAGTTATTGGTTACTTGAAAGACTGACAATTGAGGGGGATAACTTCTCGAAGACCTTCTACTATACTCTAAAATATTGGTGTTTCGAGATACAATTTGAATTTGTACCATAACGTTAATGATACAAGTTTAGTTTGTATCCTAAGAGAATTTGCACATATGTATTATAGTAAAGTTCAGTTTGTACGTGTAAAATTCATATTATATGATAAACTAATTTTTAAAAACATATAAATAGGAATTGTATGATACCGGTAGAATTTTAATTTGTATGATAAATGGAAACATATTTGTGCATGTAGTTTAGTGCTAGCGGGTGAATTAATTCATATTTTTGTTTACAAAATGCCTACGGATATATTTATTAATGTTTTCTGCGTATAGGGGAAGTTGGTGGGTGCTTGTGACATGTAGGTATCCGTGTAATTTGTTTGGAAGTTTGTTGGAGGTTGTTAGTGTGTGAGAGGGAGCATGATGACTAGCCAAGTAGCCACTACCATTATTTGTATTTGTTCTTTGTTTGGGTCTGAATTTCAAGGATATTGATTAATTAATAAGAATGTAGGGTAACTTGAGTATAATTTTAAGTTAGGTAATTTGATTAAATCTGAACTATTAAAATATATTCTAATTATTTTAAGCAATTGATTAAAAAGGGGAAAAAAGAAAAAAAATAGAAAATAACTCGCAACACCGGGTTTCTTTTAGTTTTGCGGGAGCATTTATTTTCTTTTTCTAACTAGCTTATAACCCGGTCCGTTGGTCGGAATGCTCATATTTGATTATTTATATTTTTATGTTACTTTTAAGTCTATCACCCCGTTTAATTTTATTGATAATCTTTCGATCGAGATGATACATAAAGAAAGAATATATAGGTTGAAAACCGGAGAAATATCATAATCATTTAAGAATATAAAATATAAAAATGTATCATTGATTCCATTTTCATAATGATAATTAAGTCCCCGTTAAAATTGTTATTGGTTAGTTGATTGTCAAGAAAGATAGAGTATAAAAGCTCACTGAAATTTCCAAACGACCCATAGATAGTTTGAATTAAATCTTAAACCTCACAATCGTATATAAAGGGTTCAATACTCCCCTTTTAGAAACAATATGTCACTAATCATAAAGAAATGGAGAGTTATTGATTCAAGTCAACTATATACTAAGAACTCAGCTAAGAGGGGACCATCACAACTTGAGAGCAAACGAAAAAAAATTAGGGTTACCTCCAATAAGAGTAGTCAAAATCCCGATTTAAATCCTACGCTTTTACAATTTTACTTAACTATTCCGATTCTGATTCCACTATAAATCTATGGACATTAAAATCCTACACTATTCACGATTTAAATCCTAAATTTTTTAAAAATCTTACGATTTTATGATGCAAATCTTTGAGTCAATTTTACTTATTTTCCCCAGAATTTACAAAATTACACCTCTTTTTCTTCTCGTCCACCAACATCATCTAGTTCTCTCACACTAACCACCATCGACTATAATCAATTCACATCAACCTATTAATCATCATCGATTCATCACCTCTTAACATTAACCTTGAGAAATTACCATTGTAAGTGTTATGTGCTTTTGTGTTATTCATGATTTTCCTTACTATTCTGCCTTCATTTTTATATGGACCTTAAAGTCCTACGATTTTACAATTCGATTTTACCCTCATTTTTTATTTTACGTAAAATCCCAATTTTGACTGCTTTGCCTCCAATATACGAATAGACTCGATCAAAGTGATAAAGCGCAAAATTAGACACTCTTTATCTATTAGTTTCAGTAGGTTGAATAAAGAATCGACCTACTTCAATAAATCAATCAATGATTCCTCGTTTTAAGATAGAAAGACAGTTGCAAAAACCATAAACCTAAAGATCCAATAGCCATCACTCTCCGTCGTACCACCAAATTTTTATCTAAAGAGGCATATGATTTAACCAAAAATTCAATTTCTAATCCTTCTTCTGCAACTCCATTTATTGATGAACTCCATTCTATTCGCCATGGATTGATATTGGAGTTAAAATCTTCTACTCGACCAGCCTAAATCCCCAACAATAAAACCATAGTGCCAAAAGATACCCGAAGATTGATTTTCAATGGCAACCTTGTACTGGGAAGTGAAAGGGGTGCAAACTATTGCACGATGGACAAAATTTCAGAGGAAGTTAGAAAGAGAAAAGAACAAAGATAAAAAAAAAGCACAAAATTTAAATTTAAATTAAAAAATGCAAGGATGCAATACAAATTAACATAATTAGTTTCTTCCATGTTAGCCAATTACCAATTTACCTTTAGCAAAAATTAAGGAGAAATTTAAAATTTAAAATTGAGAAAATTACATGAAACTCTACTATGAAAATAAAAGTATCAAGCACGATAAAAATACATACGGTAGACTTAGTGGGCTTGCTAATCATGATGGAAAAGTTCTCTGATTTCAGAGTTTAATTTTGTCTATGTTTTATATAAAAAAGGAATAAACAAATTTGTTTAGTGTAACTAGTTGTGATTGTTGTCTTTATTTGAAGAGACCCGGATTCAAATCTTGAGGTAGATATATTTTTTATGAAATAAATAATTTATGTGTAAAGACAAAAATGTCCTTCCTACTTTCACTCTCGTTGCAGGAAATTTATAGTGGAGAAAAGTACACAAAACTCTACCATATGTTATTGGAGGATGTTTTGTATCAAAAAGGAATCAACAAATTTGTTTAGTGTAATTGGCTATGATTGTTGTCTTTATTTGAAGAGATCTGGGTTCATATCTTGATGTGGTTATTTATTTATGAAATAAATAAATTTAGTGTAAAGACAAAAATGTCCTTCCTACTTTCACTCTCGTTGTATGAAATTTAAAATGGATAAAAGTATACGAAACTCTGCCATATATTATTGGAGGATTGACATGTCTTGTTTTTATTTTTCCTTTTCATTATTTATTATTTAATTATTGTATTAATACGCATTACGTAAACGTTAAGTAATGATAGTTATTTCTTACGTAACAGTTAAATTAGAAGCGTTACGCAAGCCTTCCATAATTACTTACCACTTTACGTAACACGATGTTAATACTCATTATGTAAGTGGACCTTCCATTACATAAGTTTCCATAATGACACTTTTCAATTGTTACGTAAAATACACATACATTACGTAACGTTTACGAAATGATAGTTAATTCTTACGTAACAGTTAAATCACAAGCATTACGTAAGGCTTCCGTAATGACTTAGCACTTTACGTAACGTGAGGTTACTACTCATTACGTAAAAAGACTTTCCATTACGTAAAGTTTACGAAACATAGTTATTTCTTACATAACAGTTAAATCAAAAGCATTATGTAAGCTTCCGTGATCACTTTACACTTTACATAATGCAATCTTGGTATTCATTACGTAAAATAACTGTCCATTATGTAAGACTTCCGTAATGACCTTTTACAACTGTTACGTAAAATTACCATAGGTTACGTAACCATTACGTAATGTCTATTGTATTTTACGTAATAAGACTTATAAAACCTACTATAGCAGATAAAAAATTCAAGTTACCTTACTTCAAAGTACCGTAGGAAATCCCTAAAAATGTAATGCTCGTTTCATTTGATTTTATCTTCCAGTTATGTTCCGGATTAGAGTCCGATTCCGATATTATTAAAGAAAACGCAATAAGACGAAACAAGTTGGGGCGTAATTAATGTATAGTTTTCTAATTTAATAGGCTGCCTTCACTTGCTTTTTATTTGGAAAAAGATCTCTAAATACAAGGGTTAATAAAAATAAATTCACACAATATCATATATTAAAAATATTTCCAAAACTATTAGAGTTTCGGATGGTTCGCTGGAAAGTCAAGCGAACAGACCCGTGATTCGTGGTTCAAATCGATGAACAAAACAGATCGCTAGTAAGAGTTGGCAGTTGTTCGATGGGCTATAAAGCGAACGACATAGGTTTGAAGTAGTTTGCTAGTGACTTAAGTGAACTAGTTGGGGGTATTTGAGGTGTTCGCTTGAATCGCAAGCAAATCACTACTACTACTACTAAAAACAAACGTAATTTTATTTCGCAACATTGCAGCAAACTAACACGTGCTTAGACAAGATCAACGATTATATGAAATAAATTTTTAAAAAACTCTAGAAATTATAACAATTTCTAGAGTCACTTTGCTCTCTCAACATTGGCCCCTCGTCGTCCACCACGTCCTCATCTAGCCCTCTAAGCTCTGTTCCTCTCACAAACTCTATGTGCGACCGAAGTAACATGTCGGAGGAGAAGTGGAGGTGGTGTTGTAGTGGACGGAGAAGGATTGTAGATATTGCTCATCGGGTGATGGAAGCTTGGCTGGAGGGTTTGGAATTGCTGGTCGACATTGAAATACACATAAAATGAAGGACCAAACCTTGTTGATCCCCTCTAAATTGTTCAGCGGAAGGTGCTGAGCTTAATGATCCTCCTTCAGAATCCCTTGAAGACCTCCGCAAGGACATTTTTTCGAGCCCCATTTTGGGTTCACTAGCCACAATGGAACTCGCAAGTTCCAACCAATCAACCTAGTTCACAAGCACATTAGTTTGAACATCTCTATTTGACTAAGGTAAAATACACATAAGCTTACTAACGAACCGATCATGACACCTTGTTTGATTATCCATCTTTTGGTGAATTTGTGGTACCAAATCATGTACTCGTCTTGGTACCCCATTGGCATCGTTATTGGGATGATATCAACTATATGCCTCGCTCAATTCTCACATGTATTAATCCAAGTTTGGTGCTTGCTTACCTAGCTAGTCGGTGATATCCCGCAGATCGTAACTGTATTTGTGGAGGTCTTTAAACTTCTACGGTGGTGGTGCAGGAATTGGAGCTTCCACTGATATTATCATATGCATCTATCTGGGAGGTGTCACTAGAAATTGTATAATAATCGAGTTTCAATGCCAATTTCAATTTCTCTAATCGGGAGATTCATACTAAAATGGGTAATATCCGATTCACAATAGTTTGGGATGCTGGATGGGAAGTTTCATCTTGCCTCATCATGTCCCGCCACATTTTTTACCAGTTTTATTTTGATTTGGTTCAATATCGATTTATAGTTCTTTTCTTAGATTATATTTTCACCCACCCAATGAAGCTTTGAAAAGAGCGCAAGACTTCCTCTTTCAAATAAGTAGACTAAATTATTCATTATATTATATATCTTTATTTTCATCTATAAAGAATCTTTTCTTTTGTTTCATTGTTAATAATTAAATATATTGTGTTTATACAAAAAATGTGAGAATGAATTGACCTAATCTATCGTGTATTATACAAAAATTATCGGATACAATCTGGACTCACATGAGACGCATATACATATTGAGTTACCCTTCCCATCCCATTCACATCGTTAAAACGAGCTCCTTCCTGCCGCCTTCTCGCAAAATTAAGCTCATCCAGCTAATAATGAGAATCGATTCCAATAACATGGAACACGCTGATAATCAATTCATCATCATCTTCCTGATTTTATGTCTTTTTTTGCTTTTGATTTGATTTATTGTGTGGGAGCTAGGGAAGGGTATATCACTGTCGCTAAAGCCTAAAAGTTAATCCCATGCATCTTTACCAGTTCACCCTGTCCATCTGTCGCCATAGATTCATTTCCCATGCACCTTTCTTTTTGCATTTTGGAGGATCACAACAGTATCTAAACATAAAAGTGGCAAAAGGGTTTTCTCATTTCATAGAAAAGAAAAAGAGATTACATAATCAGACCAGGGGACTCAATCATATTGTCATAGAATGCCTTTTGAACTGAGTGTGTTTTCAACTATCCACTGTACTACTGGGAGAGAGTTGAGTTGAATTCATAGTATGAGGATGGTAAAGTGGTAGTACATTATTATTATATATAAAGAAGAAGCAAAGTTACTGTTGGCTAATTATTTGCATTTTGATACCCAAATTTAACTAGATCACAGTTTAGTCATTATAATGTACATTTTACATATTGATACCCAAATTTAATTTTAATGTAAAATCATTGAACAATTATGTTTTGTTATCTAAATTTTATGAAATTTTCATACCTACAATTTATTTTAGATTTACATATTGGTCCAATGTTTATATTTCACTTGAATCCATGAATCCAATCCACCAATCTTTTTGAACCAATTAAATCCAATCCACCATAACATAAAAGTATAAATTTAGTTTGTATAATACAAGATGTTGTATCACTCAACCGTAGGAGAAGATTCGACCATTTTATATTTGCTAATTACGCGAATCATTAAATAAATGATTAAAGAGAGACGACTCTAAAATATTAAAAGAGCGAATTTATAAAATCATTTAGTACATTTACGGGGTACTAAACAAACTTCTATTAACTAGATGTAGAGACGACATTTGCAACCCTTTTAAGTTTAAGCCTGTTCCACTTACCCATAGTTTGTGTTGGGCTCACACATAGTATACAAAAATAAAATCTATACATGACGGGCTTCTGCCACAATTGTCGTTTGGGCCGCCAATTTTTACAAAAAAAAAACGGCACCCTAGCCGCTTATTCTTCCTCTTCTAGGTTTAACCCTAGACAATGACTCTAACACACATACTTGACAAAATACAAAAAAAGAAAAAAAAAACAATTACCAAAATAATTAAAAACTGAACACAAACGAAGAATGAACACAAATTGGCGTTGTGACTAAGGCTTGAAGTTTGGTACCGGTATTTGTGATATACCGAATACCGTACCGAATGTATCACTATTTGGTATTATCGAATACCAGCTTATTTTTTAGAGATTGGGATTGGGATTCATTTTGGAGTGCTATTCGGTATTCGGGATTATGAGATTGAGATCGGTATATACCGAAATGCTGAGAAATACCGAAAATTAAAAATTAATGAAATATAACACACAAACTTTAGTAATTCCTCACACTTCACAACTTAGAAGCCCCCTATTCAACTCAATTTTGACTTTCTAGTTTAAGTCACTCTCGTTTCTCACATAATCTCTTGTTATTTTTATAACACCAAAAGCAAACAATAGTATAAGTCGTCTCTCAACCTCCAATTCGTCAAATTAAGGATTACCAATGACAAGAATTTGAGATGCCACCTCTCCTTCATTCTCATTATCCATATCCTAGTTCTAGTCAAACTCAAGACTCTTTGCCCTAACTTAAACTATTAAATCTAATTTATATATTTAATTATTACTTGCAAAGATAATTAATTTTGTATTCGATAATACCGATTGGAACATCGAAGTACCGATTGGTATACCAAAATATTTAGGGATTGGGATACCGAAATTATTTAGAGATTGGGATTGTGATTGACTTTAGAGTGTAATTTGGTATTCGGGATTTCAGTATTTAGTATTACGATATCGATACACCGATTTCCACCCCTAGTTGTGACAGACTGGCAACCAAATTTTGAGGGAATTTAGCGCCCTCAGGGCTGGCCGAGAGTATGTGATGGCCCGCCCTACGGTACAGAGTCTCTAAATTATGGGGGCCTTCGGACTTCCATTGTGTATATGAATCATTATTATTATAGATGATAAGTTTCGACTATGAATTTAAAATGATAAAAAATTTATGAATTGATTTTTTATTATGGGTCTAAAACAATAATAAAAAAATTTAAGTACGAAAGCTAAAGGAACGAATGGATTTCATGAGGAGAATACTTGGTTTCTTATTAGACTTTCTCCAATCCATATAACACAACTTTTTTTTTTTTGTCCTGTGTTTCCTAAATAGAATGAAAGAGATAAGATTGTTGATGCCTCGTTATTAGCATTATTATATTTACTAGCCTATTACCCGGCCCGTTGGCCGGATTAGTGTATGTTACCCACTTGTGGAATAGGAGAAAAAGCAAGTGAGAGTAGAAGGAATAGGGATTCCACTTGCTTAGGACCGACCCACTAATCTGATTCTTCCCGACCCGCCCCAACCTAAAGGGTCAGAAAGAGTCAATAAGAAAATACGAACGGAGAGGATTAGTCATATATCTTGAATCTTCATAAGTGGGTCAAACAGGATCAAGGTTGGGTGAGGGGAATTTTTAGCGCTAAGCAGAGTTCTGGTTGAATAACTTTACTTAGGCCTAGAAATTGGTGCTGATGCAGACTGCAGTTTTTATTATACCATCATCAATCATCATTGACTTAGTCCTGGGCATCCCTCCCCGTTGTCGGTCTGAATTCTAATGATGGCTTCGTTCCTTGAACCAGCCATATCGGCGAGTTGTCATCTCGAGCATGATTTGCCTATGTACAAATGATACAATTAGAGTATGAAACTGAATTCAAAGAAAGGAAAAGAGAATTCTATCACATGCCAATAAATACACGCATAATAGTGAAGCTAAGTGAAAGTCATTACTCGCAAATCAATTCTCAAAAATTACAGACTAAACAATGGCTAGAATGGCACTGAAACTACCAAGAATCATGGACGAAACAACTTGTCAAATTAAATAATCCTTATACTCAAAACTACCTTCTAACTTGAAATAGGACATGATCTCAGTTCATAGCTCTCTTCTCACTATGAATTGGTTGCAACTCGTCCTTATCACTGCCTCCCAAGCTCAATTCCAACAGAATAGAGACAGTTATGTAAGAAAACCATATCCTTACTGATCATAATTCCTTTCTTCACTCCATTTTTGTCAGAGAAAAAAGTTAATCCCCTCTCCTGCATTTCCCTTTCCCCCTCTCTTCTCCCTCTTCTTCACAAACCGATCCCTAAACCAGCAACAACAACACAAAAATAGCCTTCGCCTCTGCCATCTCCATCTACTGAACGCGTTGGTGGCAAGACAGGACTGCAGAAGCAAAATTTTCTAAAATCAAACTAAATTTTTTGAAGGAGACCTAACCACGAATAAAGAGTAAAGCAACAATGCTAATAGTTCAGATGGTTGGTTTTGATGTTATACATTGCTTTTGTTCTGGTCTCCAGTATATCAACTGCACGATTTAGAAGCAAGTCCTCCTGTTTGTGTCAAACGGAAACATTCATGGGTTCTTAACTCCCCTGTTAGTGTAAAAGCAGCAGCGGCAAAGAAGTTTGACAACACAGCAAGCACCCAGGCAAAATGATACAATGCAGTAGGTGATATGTGTCTCGGAGGTTTTGAGTTACTAAAGTTCATGTTAAAAATAAACATGAATTAAAATGGATTATTCTATTAAGCAAACATCCCCTCTAATCATACAAAGATCATATATCCAATTCACAAACAATTAAGCGATAAAAAATATCATACATCCACCACCTTTGATTGCCTAAATTTGGTTTTTCGCAAAGTTATGGACTCTTAAGGGTAACGTTCATGGGTAGTCTGTTTCATAACTCTAGAGAGCACAGTAAGCAGCCACCAGCCAGACACAGTGCGGTAGGCGAATATGATTCTCAACTCACAATTTCTCACCACCGGAAGTAAGAACAGACCATAATAAGCGTAACATTCATGGGTGGTCTGTTTCATAGCACTACCACACAATTTGTTAAAAAAGAAAGAAAGGTATTTAGCACCACGGTGGAACAACTTTTACAGGCCAACAACGACAACATGCTGCAACCACCAGAACTGGTATCACAACTCATAGGGAAAATCAAAAGAGCAATCGTCAAGCACATACACCATCACAAAAGTCACGGAACCTGATTCACAAAGCATTCAAACATTTGAGGACATTTCTGCAAAGGTACAACTTATATGTCTTTTTTCCAAGCCATTTCCATCAACATGCTAATAAATTTGCAATGCATAAAACAAACGGACCAAAACTTGAAATTCAGCCTGTTCGATCGACCCATGCCAAATTCTAATTATTCTTTACTTTTAAACTTTCTATTTGAAAATAAAAAAAAATAGTGAAAGAAAAGAGACGACTACAATTCGCCATTTGCACATCACTTAATCGAGATTAAAACCATGGAAATTCAAAAGGAACTGAAAATGTTTAGGATCGTCATAATGTTTAAAATAACCAAATAGATCGTTATGTTTAGTTTTTTACTAACAAATACCAAACGATTCCCTATAAAATACACTATAATTTGATCATTATGATATCAAATAATTATAAAATATATATTTGAAATGATAAAAATTGGACTAATTGTGTTGGTCGAGGTTGAACCATTGAATAATTTTAAAATACATTATATTTTAGCCACTAAGATATAAAACAATAGCATAATAGAAAATAGCTTGTTTTAGAATGACAAACCAATGATGTTCATTTGTTTTACTTGATGGCCAAATCTCATGTAGGTCAGGCCCATTCAACTCTTTTATTTTATGGTTAGCGGTTAGCCCATTAGATACCATGCATTAGTTTATTGTTAAATTTTTTATTTTTAGCAATAAAAAGGAGTATAAGTTTTTCCTTTTCATATATATTTTATCACCACGGAGAAATAAAAGGGTTTAAAGAAAAAAAATTGACACTCCTGGACCCGTTTAAATTCGCATGTGTACGGTAAGTTGGCCCGTTCCACAGAGGAAAGAGAAAAAAATTGACACTTCCTATTCTACCCTTCCTACAAACACTCATGGAGCAGGGAGAAATGGGGGAAGGGTTTTTTCCTCCCTGCTATTATATGTTTTTAATTTAAAAAGATACAACAAATGTGCTTAGTGTGATTGGTTATTATCCTTGCTTTTCTTTAAAATGGTCATGGTTCGAATCCCAGTACGTGTCTTTTTAATGAATAAAAAAAGTAATTGTGAAGACCAAAATGTCCTTCCTACTTTCACTCTCGTTGCAGGAAATTTGAAATGGAGCTCCCGTTTTTCCCTTTGGCGTATTATATTATGTGTAGATTGCTTTAATTTCTTCATTTTTAGCTTTACAAGGGGGAAAATAATTCAATTTGGTCAATTAATATGTTTGTACTAGCAAGCCAGTAATGCTAAATTAATTCAATAATCCGCATTGATTTATTAAATGTTAACCGGGATAATTAGGTACAAGCCACCAATAGTAGAAAGAAAAAATAACTAAATCAATTATAAATAGTTTTTACCATACTTAACTTTAGACTAAAAAAATTATCAATTTCTCCTATCTAATTTATTTTACTTATTTTCTATTATACAATTCGATTGTTCTAAAATCATTTTCATTTATACTCAATTAAGTTCTCATTACCTATTCAGTCGAGTCTAGCTAGTTCATTGATTCATTGTCATTTTAGTTACTATTTGGATTTTTTTATTTGGTCTCTCAAATAATCATTTTTAACTACATCTTACTATTTAAACCATTGTCACTCTTTATTTCAAATCATATTAGACAGTATTATTTTAAATAATGTTAATTTTTTTATTTATTGAATGATGTTGTGTTTATATTTTATTATATATTAAAAAAATAATTTATGCCACATTTTGTTTACGGAACAGGGCCTCCAAAATCTTAGGGTCGGCCCTGAGTGCCCTAGTCGTCGGTGCTATTCTTTCTGAGTTTGGCTCTAAAATGTGGACTAGAACATAGACTAAAAAAATACGAAAAAAAATAAAATAAAAAAGATGAAATTAAACAAAAAAAAAATAAAAATAAAATAACAAATACTCTATACGAACAGAAATAAAAAAAGGCGCTAGCACAAAGACAAAAGTAAAACAGATCATATACCTCATTTCCCTTTCTGGCGGTTGTGAGAGTCCTCGACAATGGTGGCAAAATTTGATCGCGCATAATTTTACCTGGTCCTAAGACTAGGATCATATTCCTTAGAGTCTCTCGCAACCACTTACTCGGGTGCTGAGGGACATGTGTTATGAGGATTTTAAAGCGAATGTGGAGGTTAAGGTGCCTCCGAGGAAAGTAAGTCTACGCTACTGCTGCTGAAGTAAACAAGAGGCTGAGGCGTTGTATAGGATAGCACACTCTATATAGCTCCTTTGACTAAAAGCTCTTATCCTGGCAGCATATGAGCAACTTCATCCATGTGAGATCTACTACTCCTACCTGGTGTCACGACATTTACCCAATCTAGTAGGCCACAAGTACCCTATGAATGTCTTCTTTGAAGTATCACACAATCCAATTGATTGATGATTGAACGTGAGGGATAGTCGTGTTCGGCCTCGTCCGACTCATAATCATATTACGAAGTACACAACACAAAGGGATGTGCAGCTTCGTAGAAGCATGCAATCAACTCAAAATCTAAACCACAATGAATCCAACATAAGGAGAAGATGAAACAAAGTTCGTATTTATACCAAAATCGAAAGTTTACATAGTCAAAGAACCTTTACGGTTCGCCAACCTACACAACCAAGGACCTAGATGCTCATGTGGACAGGTTCTGGGAGGATATTAGTCAAAACGAGACCACCAAAAAGACCAAGAAATCATAGGCCACAACATGGAATGGCAACTAAGCCACCAATTTTGGTGTCGATTTTCCTCTCAAGTTTGGCTTCGCTCTAAAACAAGAGCCACTTTGCTAGTAGAGTAATGTCCCTCCAATGCGTCCTATCACTGGCTCCCAAATTTATACCGTTAGGGGTTTGTTAATAAGCTTATGTATTAGCTTTCTAGGAGGAAAAGTCCGCCTAAAACACCTCTAGGCATATTCCTTACAAGTTTGGGCTCGATATGGCGACTCCCAGAAATGGCGTCTAGGCAGTCAATTTGGGCTCAGATCGACTAAATCCACGTCATTTTCTTGACCTCAAACCAATCTCGAATTCTAACACTCAATAGCTGATCCTTGATGCCCCCCACTTGTACAAGATGGTCCACTAGGATACTTTCGGTTGAAAGCAGATGAAACACTATCAAAAGCATATAACATATCAAGAGTAATCCTAGAGTTACTAAAACACACATTTAGCAATCATCAAGCAAATGCAAGTTAGTGTGACACTAAAGTCGTGAAAACCATATAATTCTAGCCATAATAAAGGTGTATCAAATAATATTTATCTATGTGTAATCAACCACCCAGTATGACACTAAATATGTGAAAACCATATAATTGTAGCCATAATAAAGAGTATAAAATAATACTTTCTACGTGTGGTTAACCGGTATCAATCTGTACCACCTTCGATTTCACTCAAATTTAGAAATGGTAAATGATGGTTAGTATATTCTTCATATCATGTATGCAATCATTCTACACAATATCAATAACACCTTGGTATAAACTTACTACCAAACATTAACACCATGGTAGACTAGTAAATTTTTTTTTTGTTAAAAATATATAATTTTGAGAATAAAATTAATATAATTTTTCGATGAAAAATTTTTTAACTACGAATTCTAATGAAAAAATTATAACCCCTTGAATTAGATTGGGGAAAAATTAATTGTCTTCTATAAATGATAAGTGAGAGTTATGCATGTTACTAATGGGTAAGTTACTAATGGAATTTGTTCCTGTTTCTCTGTGGATTTAAAAGAATTATGCTTCTTAAATGCAAAATGTCTCTCGAAACATATTACTAATTGGGTTAATATTTAACGATATTTATCATATTGTTTTTTTTTTAGTATTTTATGAAAAATTCGCATGCGGCGAACTCTGCGCCGTCGTCCCACTCGTGGTGGGCTTGCTGTTGGCAGGATGATCCGTTAATTAAATATTAGAGAGCCCACACCGCCGGTGTTAGCCCGGTGGACCACACACCCGCCCGTGGGCCCGCATGTGCCCAGCACGGTAATAACGAAGCCGGCTCGTTCCTCCCACGCAGCATCGGACGACTCCTCGTTTCCGTCCTTCGGTTCTTCACTTCTCCTCCTCCGTCCTCGTCACCGGAAACTGCGCATGTGGCACGCCACGTCCGTCGCTATCGTCTTTCCCGTCCACGTAATTTAACCGTTGGCTTTTAGAATCGTTTTTCTGTGATCTGTTTCACACTCGTAAAAGTCCAGAACATTCGTAGAGAGAAAAACGAGTACATATTTATTTTCTTTCTAATCCAGAGCATTTCCTTCTTAATGGATCCATTATTTTCTAATTGAATGACCTTGTTTTCCCCAATTTATGAAGCAACTAAGTGGAAAGAGGAAAGAGCTGGCGGGGGATTAGGAAAAGATTAGGGGTGGTTTGGACGAGGAATTGTAACGGATTAATTTGATATAATTGTCTCGTTTTGAGATAATTATACCAAATTTCCTCGTTTGCCAGCAAAAAATTTGGATGGATCAATCTGCCTGAGGTTATTTTGAATTGATCCGTTTTGAGTCAATTTCAATTACCTTGGGTGGGGCAGGTAATTCGAATTGACTCGTTTTAATTGCCTCGAGACAATTGACTTATTTCTAGATTGATCCATGGTTGTCATGTCGGTGGCATGCCACACGGTTGAGCCTGGTTCAACCTGTGCCGGTCTTAAAACCGGCATGACACCACCGGTATGACCGGTATGATCGATTTACGCATTCTAAGTAAAATGACATCATTTTAATGAACTTAATGAATAAAAAAATTAATTTATTATTCATTTTATGAATGTAATAGCTAAAAGTTGATGATATTTGTTGAATTGTAACTAAATTGTCCACAAATACGTTTTATATATGATTAAATACATTAGATATTAATTGTTTTCATATTTTTTTTTGACCGGCATGAACCAGCACAAACTAGTTATACCACCGGTCGTACCATTCCACTTGCCAAACCGGCACAATGGTATAAACCGGTTTGACAACTTTGATCCAAACTATTCCTAGAAGACGAGATAGATGGACTGGCGCAGCCACTGGCTGATGGATAAATAGATCGAACATCTCTGTCTCTTACTCTCTTTCAATTTCCCATAGCTCCTCTGTCTTTTTTCTATCTTCTTCTCGTCCTCTTCTCATCTACGACTAACAAACAAGCAGCCGATAAGACTACTTATATACCACGCCCCATCGGCCACCACCACCATTCGTCCTTCGCCCGAGGATAAAAAGCTGAAAAGGTGAAACCATCCTCCACTCCAAATTACTGAATTTACACTCCCTTTCCTTCCTACTTCACTCACCCGCTACTCCGAGCTTCTATTTGAGGAAAGTGTCCGCCATGGCTCCCCCGCCGCAGGATCACCGGCGGCCCCTGCTCGCCGGCGAGGAGCCGGACGAGCGGGAAGAAACGGCGTACGAATCCTCCGAGAGAATCCACATAGTCGGGATTGATTCCGACTCCGACGCGTCCGATTCCGCGCCGCCCTTCTCGTGGAGGAAGCTCTGGCTCTTCACTGGGCCTGGATTCCTGATGTCCATAGCGTTTCTTGATCCGGGGAATTTGGAAGGCGATCTTCAGTCCGGTGCGATTGCTGGCTACTCCTTGCTCTGGCTGCTTATGTGGGCAACCGCGGTTGGGCTTCTCATTCAGATGCTCTCGGCTCGGCTCGGCGTGGCGACCGGCAGGCATTTGGCCGAGCTCTGCCGGTCGGAGTACCCGACTTGGGCCCGGATGCTGCTCTGGATTATGGCTGAGCTGGCTCTCATCGGAGCTGATATTCAGGAGGTTATTGGGAGTGCTATTGCGATTAAGATTCTGAGTAATGGGTATTTGCCCTTGTGGGCTGGCGTTGTCATCACCGCTCTTGATTGGTAACTTTCTAATCATCTTCCATTTTTCCAATTGGGTTCACTTTTCTGTTCTGGATTTTGACTAGAGGTTCATGGATGTTTTGGCTGTCTGTTGGGCTCTCAAAATTTGCTGATGGAGGATTTGGCGTTAGTGCAGTTTCGTGTTCCTGTTTCTCGAGAACTATGGTGTGAGGAAATTGGAAGCGTTCTTTGCTGTTTTAATCGCTGTGATGGCAATTTCTTTTGCTTGGATGTTTGGTGACACGAAACCGAATGGAACGGAACTTCTTCTGGGTGAGTTGTGGTTCTGTTTCCTATTCCATCAAGGACTTCTCTTTTTCGTTACCATGGTTGGTCATGTTAAAACTTGTGTGTGTACCTGAAATCTGCAGGCATCTTGATCCCTAAACTCAGCTCAAAAACCATAAAACAAGCCGTTGGAGTTGTGGGTTGCATCATCATGCCCCACAACGTGTTCTTGCACTCTGCTCTAGTACAATCAAGGGATGTCGATCGAAGCAAGAAGGGTCGTGTCGACGAAGCTCTTCGATACTATGGAATCGAGTCCACTGCTGCACTAGCTGTATCGTTTTTCATCAATTTATGCGTCACCACTGTGTTTGCAAAGGCGTTCTATGGCACTGAAGTAGCCAACAGCATTGGCCTTGTAAATGCAGGGCAGCTTCTTCAAGATAAATATGGGGGTGGCATCTTTCCAATTCTGTACATATGGGCTATTGGATTGTTGGCAGCGGGCCAGAGTAGCACAATCACTGGCACTTATGCCGGCCAGTTTATAATGGGAGGTTTCCTGAACTTGAGATTGAAGAAATGGGTTAGGGCCATGATCACTCGGAGCTGTGCCATCATCCCAACTATAATTGTTGCACTTATCTTTGATTCCTCTGAGGACTCCCTGGATAAACTGAATGAGTGGCTGAATGTCCTTCAGTCAGTTCAGATCCCTTTTGCACTTATACCCCTTTTATGCTTGGTCGCCAAGGAAGAGATCATGGGCACTTTTCAGATTGGTCCCGTTCTTAAGGTATCCTTCTTCTCCTGCCCTTCTTTGCTTTCTGCAATCTATCTCTCTTTATAGCCATTGAAATGGGCGTGTGATCAGAGTGCTGCTGTTTTCAATAGTCTATTGTGATCATGCCAATCTTGTCTTCTTTGCGACTCCAATGGGCTAGAGAAGTCAGTTGTTTGATTGAAACTTGATAACATTTTTCACCTCAGCACTTTCATCCTTCTCAAACAATCACCCCACTTAGAGAATGGACCCTCCTCTTACATGAACTATGTTAATGTGTTGTGCTTATCTTCTTGCTATTGTACACGTTTCTTTTACTGCACCTACATCCATTCTAGACTGCACTAAACGAGATTCTACTGCGTTTACTAGAGTTCCCTAATTTGTCTCCTTTACTTAAACAACAAAAATCTTCACTTTTGCAGACAATTTCATGGATTGTGGCTGTATTGGTTATATTGATCAATGGCTACCTACTGTTGGACTTCTTCATGAACGTGGTAGATGGATTGACAGTTGCAGTAGTGGTCTGCGCATTCACAGTTGGATATGTATCATTCATACTCTACCTGGTGTCCCGAAACTTTAAATTTGCGTCGTGGAGCCGCCGTCAGTCTAAGCAGTTAGATCTAAATTGAGTGAAGAAAGAAACACCAATTGGCCAGATATGTAAGGCATGAATCATGCTGTGTTCTGCTTGCTGCCTCCGGGGCTTCATACTACGGTTGTGACTTCTGACCAGAGAACCGCTTTATGTGCATGAACTTCTCTGGGTAGCATCTAATACAGCTCCATAGTCTGTGCGGCTTCTTCTATATGCCTTGTGCAGAAAGGGTCAAGGAAGATATCGAAGACCCACAACGCAACGAAGTGGATTTTGAATCCAGCACTTGGTACTTTGCGAAGTAGTTTTTCTAGCTTTGCAGGCCAGATTGCTGGATGGATCAACATTGATCAGTGTGTGATGAAGTTGAACCTCCAATGCAATCGGCTTTAATCTTCATGTATCTCGTCGTCTTTCGAGTATGACAATGAAATGGCAATGCAATGTATCTTGTAAGATTATTCCCTCCCACTATTTGCTGTAGTATAGATCATCATCAGAAGATAGATCTCTTTGAACAAGAGCAGATAACGAAGAGATGATCTCTTAACTCTGTTGCATTGTTGGAGAGTGGGCAATTGTTTGTTGCTGAAGGATTCCAACTAGTAATCTTATCCAGAGTATGAATTATGTCAAAATAATTAGCCACTGAACAATTTATTTCCTATCATGGCTCTCAAAAAAAAAAAAAAAGTATAGATTTCCCCCCTTTATCTACTCTTATTGAAAGCCAGTTCTTAGTACTTTGCAACTTGCAAGGTTGTTAAACCGGTTTATACTGTTGTGTCGGTTTGGCAAGTGGAACGGTACGACCAGTGGTATAACCAGTGTGTATCGGTTCATGCCGGTTTAAAAAAAGTGAAAACAATTAATATCCAACGTATTTAATCATATATAAAACATATTTGTGGACAATTTAGTTACAATCCAACAAATATCATCAACTTTTAACTATTACATTCATAAAATGAATAATAAACTAATTTTTTTATTCATTAAATTCATTAAAATGATGTCATTTTACTTAGAATGCGTAAGTCGATCATACCGGTGATGTCATGCCGGTTTTATGACCGGCACAGGTTGAACCAGGTTCAACCGGGTGGCATGCCACCGGCATGACAACCATGATACTTTGTTTCAAAATTTGTAGCTTGTTGGATGGAGTGACCTACTTAAGCATTGAGACAGGGTCTTGAGCCTAAAAAGTCTTTCATAGTTCTATATTTTTAATCCACTCCCCATCCTTGAGTTTCACCCAACAATTTCCAATCAAAATAGGCAAATCGCCCTATCTTTTGTCGAAACTGAAAAAGGATTAAAATAATAAGGTTAACTTTGTAATTACATGATTTTTGGACGGAATTAGCGCCTAATTACCTTGCTCATTGAGTAGTTGAGTCCCCGTTGAACAATCTTTTGAACAACAAGAGGCACAACGTACAAGAAGAAAATGTTAATATTTGAAAGACTATATACAGAAGCTGATTTCTCTCCTTCTTGTTCTAATTAAAATGCGAGTATATTTCATTCCTCTCCACAGATTCGAAAGGCGGCCATTTACTTTAGGCAGTAGGCCTTGCCCTTTTGTTCGACAGGAAAGTAAAGTCGTAAGAAGTAAGTTTTTTGCGCTATTAGAGATGGAATACTGCTTTCGATGGAAGAGCAGGTGCTTTATTTCTCTTATCACGGAATCTTATTATACGTTGAGCTTGATCTGATCTTTCTTATGTCTGCTCCTGTCTTGTCGCCTCCTATTATACCGGTGGGCCACTCCTGCTTGGGCAGCAGAAAAAATGGTAATGGTTGGTTGTACTGGTGCAGGTGGTGATAATATAGGGGTTAACTCTTTATAAAACCATTAAAAAATCCGTAACAGAAAAAAATGGGAATTTTTGCCAAAAAAAAACCCCCCCGAGATAGTAGGCCATCTTTATGGATCTTGAAATAATGTTATTTTTGTGAATCAGTCTAAAACTTGATGAAAAAAAAACTTAAAAAGAGGCTGAAAATGCCATTAATAAAAAAAAAAACTATTAATTAACACTGTTATTAATAGCAAAATAACCAGTTTTTTTTTTTGCAAGCAATTCAGTTCATACCATCTCCGGCCAAACCAACCCAAAACATCCCTCCATCCTTCTTCTTCTTCTCCGCTAGTAACTACTCTTCAAATCTGAGCCCTGTTTCTGTCGTGTTGCCCGAGCCAAATTCGTCCCCTGTGATAATGGCTTGGGCTCGACCACATCTACATTCTCTTCTACTACCGTTCCTCGTCGTCGTCTTCTTCTTCTTCTACTCTTGTGCTGCCAATCCCACGGCACGAGCACCTTTAAGTAGTACTACAGTAATCTTTGATTCCGATCACCGGCCCTACTCTGCCAATGGTAGCACCGTTCTCGTCGGACCCGCTGGTCCGGCGATGATACTGCCGCTCTTCCACCACATTACCAAAAAATCACAATCAGCTTCTTCTTCTTCTTCTGGCACGTTGTCAAATGCTAAGCACCGCAAGAATCTTCGGAAATCACCAATTGCTCACTCCCTTCCTCATGCTCGTATGGGACTCTACGACGATCTCCTCCTTGATGGGTAATTTGGCATCCTTTTGCAACTCTGTCTCTTTATTTATTTTTCTTCGAAAGTTTTATGAAAGTGTGTAAAAAAAAAAAGAGCGGACATACGAATTTTTATAATCTTTACTGGTTTTGCTAGTAACATGGTTGCTCGTTTGGTGACAAAAAAGATCTATTTTTCACACGGGCTTGATTGGATTTTATGTTGGTTTTTCGGACTGCTAAATGTGGTGTATTGTGAATTTGTGATCTATGACATGTATTTATATTTGTGCAATGTATGAATGGATTTGATGTAACAAAACAAAATGTACTTTTTAAATGATAAAAGTAGAACAAACCAAACCAGGTATTTGAGTACTCTTTCTCTAAACAATATATCTTTTGGGGGTTAAAAACCAACCTGAAAATTTTCTTTTATCTTATAAGGAATTTTTGCAATTGTGATCTTGATTTGTCATCCTCACTTCATATTGGTTTTTTATTAATTTTTATGTGTCGAAATCGGGCTGGTTAATCAGTACGATATTGTCCGCTTTGGGCCAAACCCACACAGTTTTACTTTTGGGTATCTTTCCCAAAAGGCCTCGTAATAATTAGTTTGGTGGACAATAATATACATGGATTCCTTCTCTTATATTTCCGTTGTTATGATATTTGGATTTTCTCATAACATTTTGCAAACAAACATATTAGTTAAAATCCCTCCTTTTTTTTCTCTCGAAGGTATTATACCACTCAACTTTGGATTGGAACGCCACCCCAGAAATTCTCCTTGATCGTTGACACAGGTAGCACCGTCACCTACGTCCCCTGCTCCACTTGTGAGCAATGTGGCAACCATGAGGTACGTAACAACGTACTAATTGCTTCAAACTCTACTATTATTATTATTATTATTATTATTATTATTATTATTATTATTATACATCCAATTCAATAATAAAAGTGTTTAGAAAAAAATAATAAAAGCTTTACCGGAAACAAAACCAGGATCCCAAGTTTGCGCCAGAACTGTCGCTCACTTACGAGCCCATGAAGTGCACCATGGAATGCAACTGCGACGTCGAGAACGTGTTCTGCACCTACGAGCGGCAGTACGCCGAGATGAGCACCAGCAGCGGCGTCCTCGGCGGCGACCTCTTCTCCTTCGGCAACGACAGCGGCCTCGACCCGCAGCGAGCCGTCTTCGGCTGCGAGAACGTCGAGACCGGCGACCTCTACACCCAGCACGCCGACGGCATCATGGGCCTGGGCCGAGGCGACCTCAGCGTCGTGGACCAGCTGGTCGACAAGGGCGTCATCAACGATTCCTTCGCCCTCTGCTACGGTGGGATGGAGGTTGGAGGCGGCGCCATGGTCCTCGGCTCCGTATCTCCGCCTCCTGATATGGTGTTCACCGCCTCCGACCCTCTGCGGAGGTGAGTTGAAACCGCAGCCTCTGGTTATTCTGCTAACTTGAAAATTCGTTAGTAATATACTAAACTAATATCCAAAATGTATGAACTAATATCAAAGTATTTAGATAGCGCAGACTAGTATTCAAAACATCACAAACTAGTATCCCGATAGCAGATACCAACTAATATACCAAAATCAACCAACTAGTATTCAATATGGATACTCTTATGTGTTATCTGGATACTAATTATGTGTTGTATGGATACTATTATGTGTTGTCTAGATATTAGTTTCTGAATTTGGGATGTCAGTTAGCAAACTTTGAATACTAATATGTGCTCTCTAGTTACTTTAGTACTTGGATACTAGTTCATGTATTTTGGATATCAGTTAGTATCTGCTAACGAATCTTCAAGTTAGCAGATTAACTTTTCCCAGTTGAAACGAGAACGATGATGAGTTTTCTCTTGCGCGTTGTTGTTGTGTGTGTCGTCGGTCGTTTTTGAGCTTTCTAAGACACATTTACTCTTAGTTTCGGGATGGCCACAGTCCATACTACAATGTTGATTTGAAGGAGATCCATGTCGCCGGCAAGAAGCTGCAGCTGGATCCCAAGATATTCAACGGGAAATATGGAACCGTCTTGGACAGCGGCACCACGTACGCTTACCTTCCGGAGCAAGCATTTGCTGTGTTTAAGGATGCTGTAAGCTGCTACTGCTTCTGTTGTCCATGTGTTTAATTAATTCAACGATGATCGATGGTGAAATAATTATTTGGTGGTGGTGAATCTTTGGAATCAGATTGTGAAGGAACTTCATTCCTTGAAGCGAATTCATGGTCCCGATCCTAATTATAACGATATTTGTTTTGCTGGAGCGAGCAGGTATTTCATTTATTCATTCGTTAAACTAATGTGTATATTATGCGGATTGTCACTAACAACGAAAAATGTTGATGTCTAAACAGTAATGTCTCGGACTTGTCACGTACTTTCCCAAAGGTCGAGCTGGCGTTTGAAAAGGGACAGAAGATATTGTTGTCGCCCGAAAACTACTTATTTCGGGTGAGTGTGTGAACGTTATATATTATATAGCCAATTATTCAAATGATTTCTCTATGCATGAGGAGCGTTAGTTGGATTTAATTTGTTGTGCATATCTAATGCTCTACCATTGCGTTATTGTAGCTAGTTATTAATATTATTTTTTTTCACAAATTTTGTTAATATTTTTTTTTTTACAGCACTCAAAAGTGAATGGTGCTTACTGCCTTGGGGTGTTCCAAAATGGAAAGGATCCAACAACACTACTTGGAGGTGCATTATTCATCATTCTTCCACAATTTTTTTTTTTGGGATAGTTTTTTAATGATAAATAATAATTTTTTCTTAATTACTAGGTATCATTGCTCGAAATACTCTTGTCGTATATGACCGTGAGAATGCAAAAGTGGGATTTTGGAAGACCAACTGCTCGGAGTTATGGGAAAGACTTCAATTAGCTACTTCTTCTCCAGCTCCTTCACCACAACCTTCACATCAAAACAACCATACCGAAGAAGCTTCATCTGTTTTGGCTCCGAGTCCAAGTGATTTACCGCACTATGCTCTTCGAGGTATAACTTAGCTTTATAGGTCATATTTTTCATGCAATTTTCCCCCTAATATAATCTCACATCTCCCTCCTGATCATATATGCTTCTGTGAATTTTTTTTGTTTACAGGCGGGATCTACATTGGCCGTATCGAGTTTGAAATGTCATTCAGTGTTAACTACCATGATCTGAAGAAAAATCTCCACAACTTAACAAAACACATTGCTCAAGAGTTGAAAATTAACGTTACACAGGTGATCAGTCGAATATACTTTGAAATTGTCGTCTTCGTAATTGGGTAAATTTTTTCTTTTTGAGAAGATAACATTCTTTATCTACAAGCGTATCTCTAGGTCCACGTGGAGAGCCTTTCACCGGAAGGGAACGATTCACTCGTAGGCCTGTCCATAGTTCCTTTGGAATCTACTCACTACATCTCCAATGGCACTGCTCTTGTAAGTTATTCATCATTGTGCATGACTACGAAGAATACCATCCAGAGCACTTCTACTATACTTTAAAGTACAACTTGAAATTATACCATTACGTTGAAAGGTACAAATTGAAGTTGCACCATAACTGAATTTACCATTTATGTTATGGTACAACTTGAAGTCGCAAAGTTGTATCATAACATAACAGTACAACTTTAGTTTGTACTATAAAAAGATTTCACAAAGAGTATAGGACTATAGGTACATACAACCCGAAGTTGTACCAAAACATTAAAGGTACAACTTCAAGTTATACCATAAATGTAAAAACTAAAACACCATTACTTTAAAGCATTGTAAAATTCCTCTACCATCCACGGAAAATTGTTTGTTTGATTTGGTGAAATTGTGTACAGAGTATAATTGCTCGAGTGGTGAAGCACCAAATGACTCTTCCTGATAGCTTTGGAACTTATAAGTTGGTCCAATGGAAAGTTCAGCCACCACCACAACAGTGAGTCTTTTTTGTTATAAGACTCTCTTCTTATATTTCGTGATTGAGTTGAGCCCATACAAAAGATAGTATTTTTTTTCCATGATTGGTGTTGAAAAATGTTACTTTTTGTAGGGCGTGGTGGGAGACGCACTATCTAGTGATTCTCATAGCTGCAATAAGCACACTCATCGTTGGATTGTTCGGCATAGGATTATGGTTAGTTTTGCGGCGTAGGCAAAATGCATTGACGACATATAAATCTGTCGATGAGGATGATGATGCTCCTGAGCAGGAATTGCAACCCTTACAATGAAAACACACCAATATTTTTGAACATCAATGGTTATGGATTGGTAATTTGAGTACTCCAGCGTCCATTTGATGATTTTTCATATAAAGTGTTCATATTGAGGAAGAAGGAGGTGGGAAAAAAAAACCAAGCAAATGTGCCAAATGAGAAGATTTTATATTTCAACAATGAAGAGTGACTCAAGAATTTAGTTTATACAAGATTTCGATTATTGATGCTTGATGCCTATTGATAAGGTAGTCTATCTACACGGTCAGTCGGTCACTTTGTCAAGTGTACGAATCTCAACTTTCAGTATTATTAAGGTCTCTATGTTGTATTCCATGGGGTAGTAGCTTAACTAATTGACAGCTACAACTACTTGAATTAAACTACTAAGGCAAGCAAATGCTATCAAGAGGTATTCCTTTGAATGAGAAAAGTAGTTGGTTAGATTTCAAACAACCAACTCAATACCTGCTTAGGGTTTTAAAGCATGAACAGAGTGAGTCAAACTAACTTAATTATCAGTTTTGTCACTCCGTACTCTACAAAAAACTTCACTTTTTGTGACAAAAAATGTGTCACAGAAAGCCTCAAATCCGTCGTATAAAGGTTTATGCGACGAGAAAACAAGGTTCGTTGCAAAAACCTTGATTTGTCGCTGAAGGATTTAAGTTTTGGCGACGTACATGTCGTTGCAAAAAATGATCATTTGGCGACGACAATGGCTCCTCTGTCGGAGAAAAGGTAGTTATGCGATGAACTTGAAAGTGAATATTTAGCGACAGTGACTTTTTTTTTTTGGAAATATTCACTATTTATTTTTCTGGTTCAATTATTTTTCTAGTTCAATTTAATATATGTATATCACAATTCAATTTTTTGTATCATTTTTGGAGTTGCTCCCAATTTAAGCTATAACTCACTATTAATGCAATTGGAGCTCTATTGACCAAGAAGAGGAACTTGATTACTCACAAACACCACTACCCAATCAATGCATTAATGCTTCATGGATTCCACTAATGAGATAATCCCCAATATGGAAGAACTTTGTGGTGTTATTTCTAATCACCCACTCAATCCTTCTTCTATCTATTTTGATCAACTCTATAAATTCAGGATTTTCTCCTACAATACTTAGAATCCTAAATCACACAATTGGGTCCATAATTCATACAATAAAACTTGACAATCATATAAAAAATTCAATCAACACCAATGCTTACAAATAAGCCCCTAGCAAGTATCTATTTAGTGCCCTACATCTAACCAAAGCAAAAAGGTTTAGTCCGTAAAGAAAGAGAAAATGTATCTACACCAACAGGGAAACTTAAGCATGCGCATGACCCAAATATTTTTCTCCTTCTTAACCATCACTTCTTATCTCCAATCTTGAGCCTTCAAGGATCGAATTTGAAGGAATTACCCTCCAAGAACACTCCAATATCACATTTTCTCTCTTGGATTCGTCAAAGCATAGGAATGCTCAGCTGGTATGGAGAAGTTAGAGCACCGAGGTTATGAGCTAGCTAACTAGGCACGTGTCAATATTAGTGATACAACACTTATATAAAAGTTTGTTTACAATTAATATCATACGGAGCAAAAGTATAAAATAGCATCATTAAAAAATATTTGAAACCTCTAAGTTCCACGAACCTAAACAATTATTGAACTACCCACTCATGGAGACAGAAACAACCATAAACATAGAATCGGTAGCAAAAAAAACCTTACTGTGGAGTTTGGGCAACCTCTATGCTTTTGGGATGAATCTAGGAGATAGTGTAAACTGTACTGTCCCAATCCCCTCCTTCAAGGTTTCAGATTGATTGGAAGTCTGGAGGACTTCTGGGAGTTAAATAACCTTTTAGTAAACCTTATATGCAATTGTTTACTTGAAGGACAATTGCCTTGGAAATCAGGGTTTCACGATGTTTTCTATAAAAAAAATCTCTCATCTTTGAATATTTGTCCAAAAGGAATCAAATGCACGTTTGAGTCAATACGAAGCAAAACAAAGCCAAAATGGATAAAGATATATGAAAACATTGTAAAACTTTTCATAAAATGAGGTAGAAAAATAGTATATTTTAGGTGTCATCATAGTACCCCCAAACTTTAGATTTATTCTTGTCCTCAAGCAAATCACATTGAAAATTTGACATGTGTGCGGGTCAAGCTTTATATTTTTAAAGTCGAAGTGCACCTACTCTATGTTCATGAAGGTGGGGATCGACTCAATGCATGCAATCGGTCTCCCTCCTAGCTAGGTGAACCAATCCAATGTCACCTCAAGCGGTCTACCCAACTAGGAATTTGGTTCTACCTCCTCTAAACGGATTATATACGTCCGCACACAAGTCGGGTAAGTCGATGGTCATGCACTTACCCGAAAGGATCAACTAGGTGAGAATCTAACTAGAAGGGGGTGTTCACCTCGACCTCTAGCTAGATCTCTAAATCAACCAATCATGGTAAGAAGCATTCACACACATCTAAACCCTAATTAGAAGTATTAAGAACTCTAGTTAAACCCTAGGTTGCAAACAAGCAAATGGGATATAGACAATCCCACACTAATTGGTGTATGCCCCAATCTAAATCTAAGAGGATGTTTATCTCTCCTAGGTCAAGAACAAGTCAATCACAATAAAGTAAAAGATTCTCATGCACAAAGATCAATTAGACATAGATTATAGGTTCATAATCATTCATACACATGACCCATAAGCTAGGGTTCATCTTCCCAAAACAAACATAGGGATTCAAGTCATAGAGAGAAAGAAAATACAAAATAAAAAGAGGAGAAATGCTTGGAATCATCTTGTTCTCCTTGCATTGCACCTTCTCGTTGATCCTTGGACGGATTGGACCTTTCCCAAGCTCTCTCAAGGTGTTTCCCTCTCTAAAAACTACCCAACAACTCTAATTTCTCACTCTAGGCCAACTCTCCTTCGTCAAGTGCAGAAAATGTGTGTTTATAAATTATACAGTCAGATCACAACCTCAAGGGTGTGACTCGATGGTCACATACATGACCTAGGCGTGACCAGGTCGTGACTAGGCTAAAACAGAGCTGAATCGCCCAAAAATTCGTGTATTGTCATCGTCTTCAAGTTCTGATATCGCAACCTCCAACATGAATCACGATCGCAATCTTTTTCGCGGTCGAAAAGCCCCTTGCCCACGATTTGAGTGTCGAAACTTTATGCCCTCTTTGTTGGCTGCTTGCTGAAGTTCGCGACTACTGTTCAAGACCGCGAACATAGTCACTACGAATGTATTCAAAAGCGCGTTTCTACATAGAAGCATTTTGGTGCTCTAAAAGTGTAAAACCGTAAGCTTTTAAAGTTTAAAGCGCGTTTTTAACTACATTAGTTATAAAAACTGTGATTTTGCATAGAAGTGTTTTGGCGACCTAGACGCATAAACATATAAGTTTTTAAGCTTTAAAGTGCGATTTTGACTGCATTAGTCACTACCTGGTCACGGTCGTGATGTGGCTGTGATCTGTGTTTTTTCTCCCTTCTTGCTCCTAAGCTTCGCAATCGTGCTTGGATGAACTCTAATCAATTCCCGATTAAGGATGGCAATGTGGGGACTTTGGGGCGGTTTTGTCTAAACCATCCCCACCCTCGCTTTCAAATATCCAAATACATATCCACCCAATACTCATGTGGGGGAAGGTTTTGCAAACTTATCCCCATAACCGTGGGTTTCGGGTACCCATTGGTAATATATGCCACGTACATCCAATAGTATAATACCTAAAAATTTACATGTAAGTAAAAAATTATAACACTAAATGCACCTACTATATCATGAAGTCTACAAAGAGACAATCGTTCTTAATACGGTTCAAAACACCTTATCCTAAAACCTCCATTAATCCATAAGAGAGTACAAAACAATCCACATCATTATTTTGGCTATGATACATCTACTAAGTAATAACTAACTAAAATAATCTTGTTAACACGAGGAAAAAAGTGAAAGAGTGAATGGAGAGTTGAGGAAAAGGTATTAGGTTTTGATTTGGGTGACCGCTCATTTACATTTCTACTATTTATTTTCTTGAGTTACACTCACTATCATTGATAGGTTACAATTTTATCCATGTATTATTTATATGTGAAGAAATGCTTTTGATGGGGCGGGTATGAGTTATGGGTATGTGGTGGGGAGGCTAAAACCATACTCGCCCCCATACCCATCAAATATTTTGAGGGTTTTACCCATATCCGCCTCATACCCATTCAATGCTGGGATTCCCCGCTTTGACCGGGTCGGGGGCGGTTGGGTACCCGCGGCTATGGGTGTCATTACCATCCCTATTCCCAATCAATCCTAGATGAATATAAGACTTGGAATTTCATGACAAACACTGAAAAAATCATAAAATACAACAAAGTTTGGTCGATTTCCCCATAAAACCTTCATATCAAGCTAACCCATGCCAAAATGGATGTTTTGCAAATAGGACAAAAATAGGCCTAAACTAGCTTGACATGTGTCCTTGGGTCGATTTCCCCATAAAACCTTCATATCAAGCTAACCCATGCCAAAATGGATGTTTTGCAAATAGGACAAAAATAGGCCTAAACTAGCTTGACATGTGTCCTAGACACTGTAATTCAGCACGCAAACACCTTGAGAATGAGGGCTAAATATTACCTATTTTAGGTGTATCAACTCTCCCACACTTACACCGTTTTCTTGCCCCCAAGAAAACATACGATTAAATCATGCAACTCGAGGCGTCTAAATTCCCCACACATGATGTGTTTTGTAGGAGTCTGGTTTCTAGTGGCTAAGGTCATCCCACTTCTACATTATCTTGCTTGATTTACTCGGGAAAGGTCACCATAAATGTTCTAAAATGATGGTGATAGGCGCAAGGTGCAAAACAAAACTCTTCAGGGCAGGTGAAAGGACCGCTACTCTTTCGGATTTTTTCTACACTTTCTCGAAAACCTTTATTTCTATTTAGAATTTTGGCTTGAGGGATTTAGTAGTCATTCATCTGTTGTTGAGTATGTGCACTTTAATGGTACTTTTTTTTGTGCTTGTTCGCCGGGCAAGTAGGAGTAGTTTCTCCTACACATACCTCAGCCCATGGGGGAGGTACACGAGAGGATGGAAATAGTGAAAAGGGTGAAGTTTGGATGCGGCAAAAATATCTGAATCTCTTATGTACATTATCCCAAAAGGCACTCACATTAATCTGAACGGGTTGCCACAACATGTTGCATTAGACGCTGCACCCAAAGTTTTTTTTTTGTGTACGCATGTTGCGAGAAAGCACAGAACCAAGCACCTTTCTAATGGCCTAACCAAGAGAAATAGGGTTTTCTCACATGCAAACCTAACACTAATCATTCTTCAAACATTCTCATACCCACCTACATCAAGAAATCAAACAAAACCACTTTGACTTAAGACATCCCATGCACTACAATCCTCAACATTGGTCAGGACGTGGGGTGCAAGATTCACTGATCCAAAGCAAGTAATCGCATTGCAAGCAAAGAAGGCAACTTGGAGCCCTCAAAATTGAAAAAAAATTGGCCATGCATGCAAGTTTCTAAGTGGTCGAATTATACTAAATCATCATCCATAATCACTATGCAAGGCACACTTTCTCTCGTTCAATAATTCACACATTCATAACACAAGTGGTCGATAGCAAACCTTCTACACAAGCATTTATGCACAACCTCCCCCCCCCCCCCCCCCCCAACACACACTCACTTAAGGAACACACTATCCCCAATGTGAGCAAGGGTGAAGGATAGGGGAACGAGATTACCGATTTGTCAAAGTTGAGTGATTTTTGGGTTGAAGGGTAAGGTGGGTGCGTTCGATTTTTGTGAAACATCCACGAGAAAGGAGCTAAGAAAATACAAAATTCACATCCATAAAATAAAACTTAAACAATACAAGTATTAATTAATATAAGTAGAAAATTATACTAAGTACTCAAATAAAAAGTAAGGACAAGCACACAATACTAACATTCTACAAAGTATATTATTCAAATGGAAAGATAAAAAAGAAAGGGGTAGAGAAATGGCTCTCCCAAAGTTGAGCATTCGCCTTTTGGACTCAATCTCTCGTCCTTCTAGATGGCACTTATAGTTTTTAGTGTTGTTCTTCTTGTGGTTGCTCCTCGACTAGAGGTTATGGTTCTTCTTCTGATATTTGTGGTTTTTCTCGTTGAGGGGGGTTCTTGTTTCTTTCTATATAATGCTCAGGGCTAAGGTCCTCTACAAACCCCTTACTCTTTGTGGAATCGCCTATATAAGATAAAAATCACAATACATGTCCAAACATACTATTAAGCAACACACTTGATCAATTGAAACAACTAAAAATCTGTCCTTAGGTCCAACTTTACACACCCCCACACATAAGTGTTACCGTGTGTAGAAACTAGATGTGCATAGGTGGAAATGCATGTTTTAATGACTAGGGGCGAGGTCTAAATGCATGAAAAAGGGAATCATGTCCTTCTGGAGGTTTCTATACCTTAAAATCTAGAATCAACTCATTAGACAACAACCAACAGCTGAACTCACGGCTCTAGAAGCATGCCAAAGCCCAAAATATAAAATTAGCCAAAGTAGCAAACTCAAGGATCGTGCATCAATGATTCAATCTGAAGTCATAAACACACTTCTAAGGGTCTATATTAATCAATCAAGTTCATTTGATAAGCAATGGATCCAGATAAACAAGTTTTATGTGGTTTGGGAATTCCATCGTACACTTGGTGAGCGACATTAAAACTTCATAAACTCATTCAATTCAAACCCAACAAGGCCTACAAATGCACATACACATTTATAAACGTACACTCTATGATCCCATTGTACTAGCCATGTCATTCCCTTAACCTAAGTAACTTAGTTGGTAGGCTAGCACACATGTGTAACAACAACAACATTTCTCAAGCAACTATATAGATTCCAAACAATCATTCATGTAATTCTTCGCATGGCAAGGTAGTCATTCACTATCCAAGAGTATAAACATTCCAAAAAACAAGATCAAGCATGAAAGTTTTATTTTTGAAGAAGGTAAAAGAAATGCAAACCGATTGTTGGGGTACCTACCAACGAGAGCGTCTTTCAAGTATTATCGCCGGATGCTTGCCTTCAAGTTCTCGATCCAACTTACAACTTCTTTGGAGTTAAGGTTTTCATTGGTGAAGTCGAGTCTCAAGTCTTGATCGGTCTCCCGATCATTTGGTGAAGGCTCATGTGGACAAGAATGCTTGAGACACCTCCAATGAAACCTCTCTTCAACCCTTTTCTTCTTCTCTTTGCCTCGAACCAAATGGAGTAGTTTTGAAGGTTCATCACCACATCCACCAAGAGGAATTAATGATGAGTTGGCCTCATTTTGACAAAGACATTTCAAAAAAGGATCCAGCACTAGAAGCCTCTCGATGTCGGGTGACCTTCCTTGGTCAAAATGAATTACCTCTTCGAGAACACCAACCCAGATTAACCCTAGACAATCATCATCTTATTCTTCAACCACCTCTCTCTCGTATATTGAGTGACGTCTTCCCCATGTGGAATCTCAAGCTCATCCTCTTCATTACTTCCTTCTTCACCCATCATAGCTTCATCATTGCTCTCTTCCTCCTTTAATGCTTCTTTTTGTCCGATGAGAGCATTCTTCAGCAAGGTCTTCATTAGATTTAACATTGCTCTCTTCTTGATCTTTCACCATTTTTTGCCTCTCCTCTCCACTTCATGTTCAAATCTTATGTGGAAACACCCCAAAGGAAGAATAGGATCACTAATATCTATATGCTCGTATCTTATGTTGAAGCATTCCACGACTAAGTCTGCCGTGCTTTTGGCTTTCGATGGTGGTGTGGGATGAAGCACCTCTTCATCATTGGAGAATACAAGAAAGAAAGTAACACATAACAAACACACTACATCAACACAATATTCACAAAACAAGATACAAACACACAAAAACGATAAATGACACCTAGAACATGGCGCAAAACACACAAAGATTATAACAAAATGATTAAATTAGTAGTTCTCAACTTTTACTAATAACCTAAGACTCTCCAGCAACAGCGCCAAAAACTTGGTCGATGCTCCGTGCTCGTTAAGAATTGGTTGCACGACTTGAACTAACTATCCCATCTTGAGCCAAGTATAATTCAAGATGGCATTGTCAGTATACCGGTTGACCAAGGTCGTATTCCACGGGTCTCGATAGCTTAGGCTACTTCTCACTCGGTTGTTATTTAGTCGATCATGTTTTAGGGTGGCTTGGAGGACAAATGGAAATAACTGGTGACAAAAGCATAGATAAAAAGCTGGTACTCGGGGCATCAGCCTCACCCTAGCTAATAGCCTATCATGCAAAAGGATAAATTTTTCGGTTTGTGGGGAACAAAGTACGGTAATCACTAATGTGAGAACTAGCTCAATGGTCATGCAACTAGATCCCTTCCTAATCTGATCCGCTGACCCAATCTCACACACAATCAGGTTCACGAACTAGGGCTACAATTTAATTCCTTTCAAGAGGTTGCACCTATCTGCACACGAGTTCGATATGTAAATGGTCACGCACGTACCACCCTAGCATTACCTAGGTTGGCATCCTAATTGGCAGGGGATGGTCACCTCGACCACCAATTAGACCCCTAAATCATTCATCTACACTAACATGCAAACTTCTCAGATCCACAACCTCCTCAATCAAACCCCAACTAGGCAAACATAAAAAGCATGTGGAAAGAAAATTTCAAAGCATAATCAACACAGGTAAAATCTTATAAACCCTCGGTAAACACATTCCATTCACAAATCCTAACAAAATTTCTTCTAAATAAGAAAACCTAGAGGTTGGCAACGGGATGGAATTGGGTACCCGTCCCGTTTGAAATGGGTATCCAATCTCATTTGGAAATAAAACTCCATCCCATGTCCCAAACCGATATGAGTTAACAGGCACCCATTACCCGTACGGGACTAATAACGGGTGCCCAAACTACACATATATACCCGTCCAACATGGGAAGTAACAAAATTAGAAAAACTAAAAAAGTGAAGCCGCCACATAGAACCAGAATATCCTTTTTAGCGAGTAACTCGTGGGCATCCAATGTAAAAACTCATGGGTATCCAATGTAAAAACTCTAAATTCATAGTCCAATCCCGTAATCAATATTAAGGGTATTTGAGTACCCGTAATCCTAAAAAAAAGGGAGAAGTATGGGTATACCCAAATGCCCATTTTCTGTTTCCCACCCCTGATAAAACCTGAAGCTAGGATTTGGGGATCAAACCCCTAGTACCTTGAGTACATACTCCATAAATGGGGGAAGAAGAAACATGAAAGAATGGGGAAGAAAACTAGTGGGCGATTGATGGACAATCCCTTCCTTCTTTGCTCCTCCTTCCTTCAACTTCTCTCTCTAATATCTCTCTAAAATCATAAATTTATCCAAGTTTTTTCGCTAATTTTGCAAAGGAGAAAGGTTCCCTATTAATATACTTCACAAAGATGGACAAGTTCGCGGTTGAGGGTTGAGAGATCGCAGGCGTGCACTTCGGGAGTGAGACCGCGATCTTCAAATGTAGCGTTTTTGCACTTGATGGCTCGGGAGTTCTCTGCCTGACTTCACGGTTGCGATCCGTAAGTCACGGCCACGATCGTTCTCGAGGTCTTGGACAACTGAAGCTGTGAGTCGACTATCGAATCCTTCTTTCCATTCCTTGCTGCTGCTTCCTCAAGTTCACGGCTGGCACCTCCCAGATCGCGGACGCAATCTTTGCTCCAAAGGCCGCGATCTTTTGCTTGACTTTGCGGCTTCTCTTCCCGGTAGTGATCTTTTTGTTCCTTTTCCTACACTTATGACCCATTCTTGTGCATAAAACGCAAGTACCATCTAATACACCTTAAAATTATATGAAATAATGCGAGGAACAAATTTGAGATGCATTTGATGATTTATCAACCATTGAGACCATGAATGACCTGAAAATGCCTAAATATAGAGGCTAAATAACATCATTTTGGGTTTTATCACTTGGTCACTTTTATGGTTAGTAAAGGCTCCTCACAGTTGGTAATGAGAATTTATCATTTGAACTTCAGTTCATGTTTCCTAGTTTGATGGTCAAAATTAGATAACACCAAAATATTCTCATATGGAAATGTTAGGTTTATGACCAAAATCATTTGTAAAAAGGAGGAGAAAGCTCAATTTATTTTCATAAGCAAATTGATGTTTGATTGGATAACCATCAAAATGTATCCACTATTAGAAAACAAATCTCGTAAACACTGGGTTGCGGTATGAAAAGTGTGACCATAGAGTTTATGTATGATTTAAATCATAAAATTACTAAATGGTCCACATGATGGTTGTATTTTTTCGCATAGAAGTCCCATAAACTATACATGATCCACTCTTACTTCACCAAGTGATAGTAAAATAGTAACTTTTCTTTGGGAACAAGCTACTCATAATAAATCTTTCAGTTGAGGATTCTTTATGTTCACATGAATTCTCAATGATTTTCACATCTCGATCTGAAAATGGTAATTTGACCTGTCAAACTACTAAGTTATCAATTCTTGTAAACTTCTAGTTCACACTTTCATGTGTAATGATATCCATGTAATACATATTTGAGATGCAAATATTAGTTTCACTATTTTCTTAATATTATATTCCTTTATGTGAATATCTTTTTAATTAGGTAATTCATCATCAATAAATAGTTTTGTTCCTTCCGGGCGTTTTATGATTTTATGCATTCTTAGTGAATATCATCACAAATTGTTACCTTGACTACATGTTTTAGTTATTTCAAGCAACCAAATTGACTCGCATCAAAATACACCACAAATTAATCCCAACTAGAGTCCAAGTTTTTAAACACTAGCCGGGTGCAGTATAGAGAAAGTATTTAAATATCGACTCGAGCCGATCCATGTACCCCTACTTCAATCGCTTAACCGATTTGCTTAATTCAACATTGAGGGTTGCCCTAAATTAACCTAGTTAGGTGGCTTAAAAAGCTGAAGGAAAACCAACTCGATTGAGTCTCCCTTGGGAGGGGGATTTTCCTCTCTAAGTTAGGTTAAGGTGGCTAATTAGATTGCTAGCACCAACATGCACAAATCTAAGGATGCTAAGCACAAAACATGCACAACCCTTAGATTTCTAAGCACAAGCATGCACAATCAACATGAATAATACCTCAATCATTGAATTAAACAATGTCCAATGACAATCATTCAATCTAAACAAGTAATTACAAAATATTAGTTAGGGATCTACAACACCCAAGAGAAAAGAGTGAGTTTCTAGAGAGAGAGAGAGAGATTACAAATTTGAGCTCAAGATCTTCTTCTTCTTCTTCTTCTTCTTCTAGGCTTGAATCTTCCACCCAAGCCTCGAATGATGCTCCAAGATCACTCTAGCACTCTCTCTCTCTCTCTCTCTCTCACACACTAGAACTCCCCTTTGGTATTTAGGTTGAAACCCTAGAGAAAGAAAGTGTTTCTTCTCCAAAAACCCGCTCCCATTTCTCTCTCCCCACTGATGTCTTCATATTTGCCCGAAAGTGACCAATTCACGGACGCGTTGGCCAGTTCACGGCCGTGAACACCTAAACGCATTCGTGAAATCAGCGTCGTCCAAAACGCACCGCTTAACTGTCTTGGGTTCACGGTCAATGGCCACAGTTCACGGTCTTAGAGACCGTGAACTGCCTTGTCGTTAGTAACTTCAGGAACCTCACTGGACGTCTCGGTATTCACGGTTTGTGGTCGAAGTTCACGGTCTTAGGAGACCGTGAACTGCCTCGTCCGGCCGTGAATTGCGGCTGTTTCCTGGGACGCCTTCACTTCACTGTTACGAGGCAATTGTCACGGTCGACTTTTCTTCGGTTTTTGGGCTTTTTGACCTCCAAATATCCCAAAAATCGTCATCGACCCTTCCAAACGTGCTAGGACCTGAAATGTATCTAAACAAGTACAACCTAGCGTGAAATATGTCGCGGAACGATGAAATTCTAAGCTAAACGAATAAGAAATGAGGGGTAAAATGTGTACATTTGGGCCCGAATCACTAACATAAGCTCTCTGTAAGGTTTTACTTATTTTGTATAATAAGTGAATTTTGCCAATATTATACTTTATAAATACATATTAAAAAGAACAATGAGAGTATGTCAAATTAAGACAAATGATGATGAAATTATCACATTAAATTATGCATCAATAAAATGAAAGAATTAAACGACATAATAAAAAATAATAAAAGAAACAATAATTAATTTGTAAATCATAAGACTGCTATTTTGAAAATTAAATAAAATTTATTTGTAATACGATTATCACTAACTAGGGGATTAATATTACCTTTAGTAAAAAAATAATAATATATGTGTTTCATTACACATTTCAATGTACGACGAGTGTGATACCATATTGTAACTTTGATAGTGTAATTGTCTTGTCATCATTATTTATAATTCTATTTTTTCCTCTTCTCTCACTTCTAGTGAAAAGTCCAAACAATACAATGTTTTTTATCCATTCACTTATGGGAATAGTTTGTTTCATTCACTTATAGGATTGCAAAAAACTTCTCTTGAAACCAAATTAATTTATTTCTTTTTTTTTAAGTACAATATTGTTGAGGGATAAGATATAAACTTATAATACATATTTGTTTGGAATTTTTATTTAAATATCAACCAAAAATTCAAAAAATAGCGCCATTTTCCAAAATTTTCTATCAATACCACCCTTTCCCAAAGGACCGTAGGCCTTATGACGGTTTATACGAAAAACCATAGGGGTTGCTGCGGTTTTCATTTTTTAAAATAATCGCAGGCGGTAGCCGCTATTATCTGGCAGACCGCCGCACCCCGGCACCGCGGTTTGCATAATTTTTTTCTGATGAATGTCTTACCTAGGTGAAACTTCAAACGAACGTAACTTTGAGCTCGGATATCTGATTGTAGCGAATTTTTTTATTCCGCATAGTTGTTTGAGATCTTGCAAGCTCTAAACTATGTGGAATAAAAAAAGTTTTTGCTACAATCGGATAACCGAGCACAAAGTTACGTTCGTTTGAAGTTTCGGCCTGGGTAAGGCATTTAGGTGAGCGCAAACTATTAGGAAATATCAAATTCTGTTGGGCTTTTATACTTTTTTTTAGGTTCATTAGGTTTTTGGGGGGTTGATTTTTCGAGTTATCTTGCCATGGAAAAAAATATTCGAAGCAAACCTCGGAGGGTGCGGCGGTTTGCTCCGGATAGCTAAGGTGGCGCACGGTCAATCTGACTGTGGCAACCCAATGATGTTGTTGGCGGTAGAAACGAAAACTGCAGCAGCCCCTTGCGGTCCTTGTATAAACAACATAGGGGATGCGATTTTGGGAAAGGTGGTATAGATGAAAATTTTCGTGAATGAGTGGTATTTCTGGAATTTTTTTGGTAGTATTTCTAGAAAAATTCCAAATTTTTTTTTCCATAGTATTGCTACTGTATGAGCACATTTGAATTTCTTTTCTCTTTGATTCTTAGTAGAATAAAGTCGTTTGCGTACAATGAGTACAAGACAAACGCATTTTTCTTTACCGTTTGTAACATACATTTCTGGTATTCTTTTTACAATGTCAACTTCTTTTCTTGCCTTACTTTCTTCAATTTTCACTTTTAGGGAATATATGAGCTCTTGGAACTTGCATTTTTTACATATCAATGCATGATTGATAATAATTGGATAATGCATAGAATTGAGAAATTAAATTATCACTTATATTACTTTTCTAGTTATTGCTACTACATGAGTAGTTCTTACTTTCTGATAATGTCAAAACATATATTTAATTTAAGAAATCAATATATATTAAAAATTTACAAAATAATATTAATCAAATTACACACCAAAAATATTAATCCAAATAGATGTGTTTGCTAAAATATCAATGGATGATCTACTACGAGAAAAAAGTAGCATCCATTTTAATATATTGGGATGAGATAATCTCAACACCAATAAAACGATTGAGACATTAAATTTACTATAAAGATTAGCAAAATATTGACACTTATATAACTAAAAGAAACGTTAGATTGATAAAGTGTTAAGAAACCGATTGAGAATATAAACAAATACAAGAGAAGACTAGAGAGGAAATACACGAATAGAAGAGGAGAAGACTAGAGAGGAAATACTAGAATATGAGAAATGGGGAATAGTGCTTTCTTATTCATGTTCTCTTTTAAGACAATAATGTGCTTTATTTATAGGCACAATTTGGTAACTATTACATTCTAATATTAATACATATAAATGAGAGATAATGAGACATAAAAGACATTTCAAATGTGTAAAAAGGATTACATAATTTGTAATTCTCAAGTGATCATCTAATGTAATCATCTAATAAGGTCAATAATCATCCATAATCAGTATTTACATGATATGTCTTAAATATTTTGCGTTTGATTAGCTTTCAGAGTTCTTAGGTGTTCTTGCTATGTTTTAAAGTGTTTGACATAATACAGGGGAAGGTTTGATCGAAATTGTAAAAAAAAAAAATACACGCTACAATGTGTTAAGATGTACTATAAGTATAAAAAAAAAGGGCCGGGCTACCTTGTATCACTCCTACGCTATCTATGAAAAAAATGGGTCGGTCTAGTACTACAATTGAGCTTACAAAATCATACATCGCTAGAACTAACTTGTTCCCACAACAATAAACTTTTCTATCGTAAGAAGAGTTCAGGGTAAATCTTACTCTCTCGACCCGCACAAATATGAGATGGATATTCTGAAATAGATATGAGTTTAGCGAAACATGCTCCGTTACCATCATTTAAAAACTAGAAAGTCTAACATTTGCACATAGTATACTATGATGATAAAATAAAAAATAATAATAGTAACCGGCCATGATTTTGGTGACTATTTCCGAAGTCAATTCCACAAAATAAGAATAAAAGACTGCTTAACCAATAATTAATGAAATATATTCCAAAACACCACACTACTACCAAAGGATAAATATATAACGACATTCAACGAAGAGAAAAATATATGAAGACGAGAATGTCTAGTGAGTCTCCACACCTAACTCCCACTATTTCAAATAAATAATTATTAAAAGAAATTAATAAGAAAAAAGATGGGAAATGACAGGCAGTCGGCCGGGTCGGCCCGGGTCGGGCAGACTCGGGGCAAGCAGGCACAGAGAATAAAGCGAAATCTGGGTGGTTGGTCTTTCCACAAGAGTTTTTTTTTTTTTTTTTTTTTTTGTTGACAAGTTCAAAAGAGGTTTTGGGAGAGACCTCGAAACGAACTCTCGCTGACTCTCTATGCCGTGATTTTCTTCATAAAGTTCCCTCCATTGAAGGTACCGTTTCTTTCTCCTTCGAGCTTCGATCTGTCTAGGGTCTTGCCGCTCTATCTTTTCTCATAATTTCGCGGCTTCGTTTCATCTTTAACTGAATTTCCTTGTTAAAAAAAAAAAAACTGAATTTCCTTGTGCTTTTGTCATTTCTTGGCCGGCTGGAGAATCAGTCGTTCTGGGGGGGGAGCTGAAATCGAGAAAAATGAGACTTTTACTTCTTTCTGACTTCCATCTTCGAGGTTTTAACTTTGTTTAGTTTCGATTTCCCCTGTATTTCGATGACCGAGTAGAATCTTACCCATTTTCGGGCTGCCTTTCGTGAAGGTAGAGTTCAGCTAGTTGACTGTTTTTAGGATTTGGGTGTTCTTTAATTGGTTGTGCTGGTTCTGGGACTTGGTGATTGTTCTCGTGATTGGTTCATTAATGGGTCGATAGGTTGATGAAGCTTTCCTGTTTTTGTGTCTGAACAAGTTGGTTCTAGTTGGGTTTCTCTTCATCTGAATCTATCTCGTGTTTCTTTCTGAAGTATGCTTAACATGGCGATGCTACTTTAGGAAGGATTTGAATTTCGGGAGTTGGCATGTAGACATGAGATGCTAGGCTAGCATTTTACCATTAGTTGATCCTTGTTTGCTGACTGGTGAGGGCAATATTTCTGTGCATAAGCTACTCTGTAGAACGGTATGTGAAATCAATGCATCTTTTGTAAGATCAAATTCATTGATATTCGATGCTGAGTTCCAAAAATAGGAAAATGAATGAAAGAAGAAATGCATCCGATATATCATATTGTGCACCTCTCTATCAGAGTTGTGGATACGCTAGAATTATAGTTGTGGATTATTGTTGCACATTGTCCATGGTGAAGTTGGTGGAGAAAACAATTGAACAAGTGGAACATGTTTTCTGTTATGTCTAAAGTATGGATTTTGGAACAACCAATGTCTTCTTATATTACAAGTTATGTGTTTTATGACCCATTAAGACCCTGCGGTTATCTATCCTATGCACACTCAGCTAGCTTTACCATATGGCTAATTGATTCAAGGTTTCGTCTCTCATTAGTATCTAACATTAACCCGTTGGTTTTGTGCCTGTGTGCTGCAAACGTTTTTTTAGCTGCTAATTGATTTCAGTGTCATCAGTTTGACAAATTACCAACTAGAATCGTCCCTACCCCCTCTCCCAAACTCTTTCTCTGTGCGGGTCTTTTGTTTATTTGAGTTCTATATTGTCTCGATGTTTGAAGTTTGTGGGTTAGGGGATTTGTGAACATTGTTTCTCAGGTATTTGTTGGTTTGTCCTGCATTTACAGAAGACCCGTCTTCTCTGTCAGAACAAGGAGCGTTGATGGTAGCTCTTCTTGTGCACTAACTTACAAGCTTGTGGGGTTTGGTCAAGGAAGGTAAATCCATAATGTTATTATGATCTGACAATCACCTTCTGTGCGAACTATAGATGCTAATTATGGCATTCATGGGAAAAACTTTATCTATGCTTTCCCTATATTCTCCTTGTACGCGCTGATGCCTCATGAGGCGATTCTGCATTAGGATGTAAGAGTTCACCGTTGTACCATATTATCATACTCGTTTTCAGCATGTGGAATTATTTGTACCAAGTACGGCATGCTACCGTCGTCAACATTCAATTCCTCTTGAGGTTCACCCTATATTTATGCTAATTAATCTGTTTTGTTTCTTTGTTAGATACTCTGTGATTGTTCCAGTGACTTGTGGTTCTGATGGAGATATCTCTGTTAAAAGTGCTTCTCAATAATATCTCCTCCTTTTCTCATCTATCATCATTTGAGAATGTAATCTCTGGTCTGGTCCAGAAGTATTTTCAGAAGACAGAAGAGATACTGAAGCTTCTAAAGCCCATACTTGATTCTGTTGTTGATTGTGAAATAGCTTCCAATGAGATGCTTAATAAAGCCTTTGCAGAACTGAGTCAATCTATCGATGAACTCAGGGAGCTCTTCGTAAACTGGCAGCCATTGTCAAGCAAAGTCTTTCTGGTGAGTTCCAATGCCTTCTCTTCTGTATTGAATAAATGGAAAATGGTCTCTTGAAATCGTTAAGTGGAGTAACTAAGCTGGTGTTGTAAATGATAACATCCTCATGGTTACTGCTGATAGCATGCTCATGGATAGTGCATCTTCAACTGAGATGTTTGATGTTAGTTTGTCTGAGACTTTTTTTATCACTCTCTAATTGTGATATGTCCGAAGGGAAAATGTAGTCTTTTGTGCTCCTATGTCAAGGGGTGTGTATGTCGGCTTGGGTGGGGTAGTGTTCGTACCATCGCCATATTTTCTTGTTTCTTCCTTTTATTACATGTGCAATGGAGTTACTTACATGTGCTTGTGTGGGGGAGTATTCTTGTTTTGCAGTGATCTTCTCTATTTTCTTTTGCATCTCCTCATATCCTCTAATTATAATTTATTAAAATTAATGCGCCAACTGTTGTATTGTACCCTATCTTACTAATTACTTATACTCATCATACAGGGAAGAAAATCACTGACCATCTGCCTATTCATCTTTGTGCTTTGTTGTGTAGGTTCTTCAAACTGAACCATTGTTGTCAAAGATCCGAAGTTTGGGCCTGGAAATATTTCAGTTCTTGAAATCTGCCAATGAACATCTTCCTGAAGAATTGAGTTCATCGTCTCTTGAGGTACCTTTCTCTTGTAACCCTCATCCAATCTCTTATTTTTTAAAATACTAGTTAGATGATATGGTTCGTCAGGTTGCAGTATACATCATGGATTTTTTCTGCCATTGAGATGACAAGATTAAGTGCTTTGTTTCCTCATGATGTCCAATAACCTGGCACAACTCTCTGCAGTATTGCATACAAAAATTGAAGCAAATGGGAGTGGAAAATACGTCATCTACCGTTAAGGAGGGCTTAAAGGATCAAGAGGAAGGTGCTGGAACATCTGGCTCTGATATCTTAGTCAGAATTGCTGAGAGTCTCAGCTTAAGAACCAATCAGGAGATTCTTATCGAAGCAGTGGCACTTGAAAAATTGAAAGAGACTGCTGACCAGGCTGAAAAGAACGGGGAAGTTGAGTTTTTCGATCAACTCATTGCTCTTGTAACCAGGATGCACGATCGGCTTCTCCTCATCAAACAGTCCGAAACCAGCAGCCCAGTCCCTATACCACCTGATTTCTGCTGCCCTCTCTCACTTGAATTGATGACTGATCCAGTTATTGTGGCATCAGGGCAGACCTATGAACGGGCGTTTATCAAAAACTGGATTGAACTTGGACTCACTGTGTGCCCCAAGACACGGCATACTCTGGCTCACACTAATCTCATACCTAATTACACCGTGAAGGCCTTGATTGCAAATTGGTGTGAATTGAACAATGTTAAGCTGCCAGTTCATGTGAAGTCTGTGCATCCCTCATCAGCAGAACCACCTCGTTCTCTGAGCTCGCCTGGCCCAATTTTGGTGCCGTCTAGTGGATTTCATAGAGATGGAAGTTCTCTGTTACATCCACGTTCAACTTCCGAGAGTTCTTTATCAGGCATAGTCGCAAATGGCCAGGATATAGATATTGCTCGTATATCACTGACCGGTTCTGAAGAAAGGTTTGCTAACTCAGAGGAAAGGATCATAGATTCTATTGCATCACCATCTAGAATGGAGGAAGTTTCAGATTCTGTTGTTGCAGCTGACGACTCCCCCCTTTCGAGGAGGAGCCATGGTAGAAGTGCCTCTGCTGCAAATGCAACTTCTCCTAGAAGATCATCTGGAGATGATGCTAGTGAGTCTTTGGAGGTGCCCAATCATCTTATTGCTTCATACAATAGCGACACATCTGGGGAAGTAAAATCTGAAATGCCACGGGTGGTTTCTTCTGCTGCTGCATCAAACAGCTCTCTTCACAGGGAACCCGAATTCTCGCCTCGTTTTGTTGAGACTCGTTCTCGAAGTCAACCATTTTGGCGCCGCCCGTCTGATAGGCTTCTCCCGCGGATAGTTTCTTCTCCTACGACTGAAACAAGAGCTGATCTCTCTGGCCTCGAAACCCAAGTAAAAAAGTTGGTTGAAGATTTGAATAGTGATTCTATTGATACGCAGAGAGAAGCAACAGGTCAGCTCAGATTACTTGCGAAACACAATATGGATAACCGGATTGTGATCTCCAACTGTGGGGCCATTACCTTGTTGGTCAACTTGCTCCGGTCAACTGACTTGAAGATTCAGGAAAATGCTGTCACAGCGCTTTTAAACTTGTCGATCAACGATAACAATAAAACTGCGATTGCTAATGCTGAAGCCATTGAGCCTTTGATATATGTTCTTGAAACTGGAAGCCATGAAGCTAAAGAGAACTCAGCTGCTACACTCTTCAGCCTGTCAGTGATAGAGGAAAACAAGGTCAGGATTGGAAGGTCTGGAGCAATTGGACCACTGGTGGATTTGTTGGGGAATGGTACTCCGAGAGGGAAGAAGGACGCCGCAACAGCATTGTTTAATTTATCAATATTTCATGAGAACAAGGCTCGGATTGTTGCGGCTGGTGCCGTAAAGCATCTGGTGGAGTTGATGGACCCAGCAGCTGGAATGGTGGACAAAGCAGTCGCTGTTTTGGCGAACCTTGCAACGATCCCCGAGGGGAGAAATGCCATTGGTCAGCAAGGAGGGATCCCTGTTTTGGTGGAAGTTGTTGAGTTGGGTTCTGCCAGAGGGAAAGAGAACGCAGCTGCTGCTCTTTTGCAGCTTTGCACGAACAGTAACAGGTTCTGCAACAATGTGCTCCAAGAAGGTGCCGTGCCGCCATTAGTGGCGTTGTCACAGAATGGCACTCCCAGAGCTAAAGAGAAGGTAAACATTTTTTGGTGGGTGTGTTGGGCTTAAAAGCTAAAATAAGCAGACTGTTTTCATATAACTTCTGAAAGCAAATATTCACAACTAGCAATATACTGCTAAGTTATATTCATATTAGTCGTTTCTCAAAACTCACCCATTTTTATATTCCGAATGCTCAACTGTTTCTAAATGCAACCAAACACACTTGGTGTCTTATGTCGATTGCCTAGGGATGCTTTTTAACATGATTTAGGGTTTTGGGATGATGGTTTGCAGGCGCAGTCACTCCTTAGCCACTTCAGGAACCAACGGCATGGAAACCCGGGCAGGAACTGATATATTGAGTACAAAGAGACTAAAGGTGCCATTGGTCAATGATGAGGTTTTTATTCTGGAAAAAAACCATATACATAGTTGTGTGTACATTTGTTGTCATGAAGGTGCAAATAACGCATATTAAGATTGAGGATCATCTACGTGATTTTGATTAGTTGTTTGTAGAGAGTAAACAAAATGGATATTTGGCTGGTGCTGACTAACGAAAAAGCTAGCTTTTATCCTAGGATTAAAAACCCGAACCATGCCAGCGGTTCAACCGCTACAAACTGGTAATGATCAACAGAAGCACAAAAAAACCCAGGCCAGTCGCTTTCTAGCGGATGAACCGTTGTACTATGATATTTCGACTGGCATCCCGGAACCTAAAAAAAAATAAATAAAAAATCATTCTCCAAACGTCTCCAGCGCACCAGTGGGAAACGGCCCCCCAAAGGATTCTGATCATAGTCGTTCAGCGCGTCAAGTTGACACTATAGCTACAGGCAAGTGTTTAAGGTCGTGATTTCTCATTCAATGGCCTCACAATTTTCATTCCCATGTACAATATGACATCGGGGATTTCACCCGCAGGCTATACTGCAAGCAAGGAAGGCGACCTCAAAGACTGGCGGCTAATTCGGGTGACGAAAAGCTAGGTTTTATTCCATCTGCCTAATTCTGGAAGAGGGGGTGAGTTGATATTAAGGTGTCAAGGCGGTCGAAGAAGGCCACAAGTGGAAGCAACCGATGCTTTGGTCATTCAGTTGACTCCTTGCTCTCAATCTGGATCTTTAGCAGGGGTTTCGGCCGGTTTTACCTACTATTGGATTTGAACCAATGACTCTCGCCGCATGTAACGGATCATCTAATTCTGCCATCATGTCGAAGATCTTTCTTTTTAATTTCGCGGTTTTTTTCGCTTGTTCGAACAGTGATTCGAATTCGGAGGATATTTTCCCTTTAATCTCTGGTAAATATGATTTTCCATCAGGCCTTGTAACTGGTAAGACAACTCGCTTCATCCGTATCAAACTCTACACCGGCAGCATGACATCTGTTGTAGATCCTTATCTTGTCAAGAGGACTGGCGGACGATGGAGCACAAACCATGTCGGTGCAGGCCTTGCCTATGAAATCGTCTATATTTATTTTGACGAACAGGATGTGACATCGGAGCCAGACCTTGTCTTTGAGTGCCGGGCCTTAGACTCCGCCGTTTTGATTTAGTCTACATCTACACAATATATAATAGTAATAGTAGGAAGAGGAAAACTGTAGCTCCATTTCAAATTGGTCTTCACAATTATTTTCTTTTATTCATTAAGAAAATACGTACTAGGATTCGAACCATGACCACTTTAAAGAAAGCAAAGATCATAACAAATCACACTAAGTACATTTGTTGTATCTTTTTAAATTAAAAACATATAATAGCAGAGAGGAAAAAATATTTTCCCCATTTCAAATTCCCTGCTCCATGAACGTTGTAGGAAAGGTAGAATTAAGACTAGGGAGTGACAATTTTTTTTCTTTTTCATTTGTGGAACGGGCCAACTTACCGTACACATGCGGATTTAAACGGGTCCAGGAGTGTCAATTTTTTCTTTAAGACCTTTTATTTCTCCGTGGTGGTAAAATACATATGAAAAGAAAAAAACAATACTCATTTTTATTGCTAAAAAGAAAAAAAATTTAACAATAAACTAATGCATGGATTCTAATGGGCTAACCGCTAACCATAAAATAAAAGAGTTGAATGGGCCTGACCTACATGGGATTTGGCCATCAAGTAAAACACATGAACATCATGGGTTTCTCATTCTAAAACAAGCTATTTTTTCTAGCATAATATATATTATGCTATTATTTTATATCTTAGTGGCTAAAATATTATGTATTTAAAAGTTATTCAATGGTCCAACCTCGACCAACCCAATTAGTCCAATTTTTATCATTTCAAATATATATTAAGTAATTATTTGATATCATAATGATTAAATTATAGTGTATTTATAGGGAATCGTTTGGTATTTGTTAGTAAAAAACTAAACAAAAAGATCTATTTGATTATTTTTAACATTAAAACGATCCTAAACTTTTCAGTTTCCTTTCGAATTTCTATGGTTTTATTCTCGAATCAGTGATGTGCAAATGGCGAATTGCAGTCATCTCTTTTCTTTCACTATTTTTTATTTTCAAATCAAAAGTTTAAAAGTAAAGAATAATTAGAGTTTGGCATGGGTCGGTCAAACAAGCTGAATTCCAAGTTTTTGCCCGTTTTGATCAAGTCTAATTTATAATCACATGGTTCCCTGATACCTGATAAAAATCTCAATCCAAACCAGTTTGGCAGGTGAGTCCGTGTTTACCACCATTTTCTAGGGATACAGGAACGACGGTTCCTATCCCAAATCGTGTTGTTCATTCTTGATTTCTTTAGATTTTACCATGACCTAGCAAAAACCAGAAAACACAATGACGACAAGATGAAAGTTTTATAAAGAAAATTAATCGGTCAACGGGCCGAGTAAAAGCTAGCAATGATTGTGAGATGCTCATTTCCCAATTGCCGGCGAGATAGGTGATATTTATTCGATTTTATGAAATTCGGTTTTTATAAAGCTTACTCCACCTCATCTTATTACCAGAAACAATATTGTTTCACAAGGTAACAAGTATTTTATTTTGGTTCATGAGACTGAATTTTGTTTCGTTGCATCATTCATGTCTCTTTCCTACTAAAATTCACTATTTTTATCACGTGCTTCCAAAAAAAAAAACTATACAACAATAAACTATACACGTCATTACATTATCAAATTTAATACCTCACCTTCATCCGGCCCACTGACGGGATCCCACGCTAGTTAGAGATAATAGGCGAACAATAATCGTCTACAGCTGCTCTGTCAGCCCACCAACCTATATGTTGTATGTAGTATGTAGTTAGGTACAACAATGTTGATTTGGGTGGGATGAGAGAGAATGGTTGGTGTAAATGAAACTACAACTTTTACTGGAGTCTAATACTTTGAATGTTGTAAGTACTTTGTTGATTGGTTTGTTATTCTAATCTTTGTTATTTCTCTATTTATTGTTAGGTATAATTACATTATAATTTCAGTATTAATCGGTAGTATTTGGGTAATTTGATTTGATTTAGTTGGTTTGGTTTGATTTCAGATACTTCTAATCAATCTAACCAAATTAACCAGTTAAGTAATTATCCATATATATAATATATGTGATAAACACATACTTACTACTTGACATAACCACTCAAAACCTAAAAATTCCTTTTTTAGGCTCATCAACAATAAAACTCAATATTGTTCCTATACTGTATATTTGTATTTGTAGAGTGTAGACCATGATATATGAACGCCCAATTTAAATAAAAATCATACAGTATATTAGATGAAAATTTGAAAGGAAAGTCTTTTTGAACTTATGATAATTGCTAATATACTAATTCAATTCACACAATCACAACAATTACTTAACTCCATACTATTGACATATATTTTTGTTAGGTGAATACTTCTATTGAATGTAAGATAATTGTATTAGTTAACTATAACTATGTGTTCATTGTAATGTTTTATTCGTCATTTAAATTGTGAATTGATGCATTAACCGAAAATTTCCTCACTGAATTATAATGTGATGTTATATTGGTTAATCTGGTTAACCAATTAACCAAACTGATTAAACTTTAGTTTGGTTAATTTGGTTGTTGTATTAGTTTTGACATTTTGGTTATGATATCGTATTCCACGATTAACATAATTTTGACTTATTTGGTTTGGTAATTAACATGGTAACCATTTGAACACCCTTAAGGTACCAAATGAATCGAGAATTGATTTCATTGTAAAATAAATTACCGTATAGAATTCATTATCAAATGAAATTTTGTGTTTGATATGTCATACTCAAATCTTTAAAAATAAAATGAATTGCCGTGTAGAATTCATTCTCAAAGGAATTACTTTGTTTTATATGTCATATATATAAGTAATTTAGTTAATAAAAGAGGATACTTATATCATATTATTATAATTAGTAAATACTTGCGGAATTCATTTGGAAATTCTATCTCAATTCCTCGGAATTGCTATAACTAGTTCCAATTTCATAAAATTCAAAATTTAGAATTGAAAATGAATTATTTTAAATATCAAATATAAAAATATTTCATTTCAAAATGAATTTATCAAAACTTATAGAATTAATTTAATAACAAGTATTTATGATCAGTAGATTTCGTGAGGAAAAAATCCCAACAGAAAAGCGTGAACCCAATTGTTTAGAAGGTTCGAAAAATGGGGAAAGGCGAAATGAAATAAGGAAAACAAAAACAATTATCAAAATAAAGGGAAAGAAGTACAAGAAAAAAGAAAAGTTCCACAGAAAAAAAAAAAGAAAAAAATAATAAGGAAAGTTCCAACCGCGGAACCGACCAAAATAAATTGCTCTCTCTGGCCTAGCACGGCTTTTCTGGTCTCGCTCCTCGGCTCCTGATATCACGTTTCGTACTCCACAAGTCTCTCTCTCTCCGACGCTCGACCACCGTGCTGGCTGAAGTGCAGCAATCGGACTCCGGCAGTTCAGCAGCCCCGCCGTCGATGAAGTTCTCCGTCGAATTCCGCCAGCTAAATGACCGCTGCAAGCCCTAGACTCTGCTAGGTATTCAAAATTGGTTCTCGTTTTCTGGTTTCTCTTGCATTACGGCTCGTGATAGTTTGAAAAGGGAGTACCTTTTCCCTTCGAGTATCGCCGAATCTAACTTCGAGAGTCGTCAAGTTTTAACTTCTCTGCTCGCGTTTCTGTCGAGAGTCCCTTCGATTTGAGAACTGTTCTAGAGGTTTTTTGTTTCTCTAAATCTTACTGTTGCTTCGATAAAGGTTTGGGGCTCCTGCTTCTTTTCATCGTCGAAAGAATCGAAGTTGAATGAGAAATTCTTTTCCATCAATCTTTCTTCCCACTAATAAGAAATTAACTTTTCTTGTTCCTTCTTGTACAACTTAGAATGCGCAACATGTTAGCTGTTTGGTAATTGGATTCTTCCGCTGCAATATCGTCCCTTCTCAATTGAGTTAGTATAGAAGTTGTTTCCTTTGTTTGGTGGGTGTGTAATTTCCTGATTGTTCTGATACTGCTGATTTGCTAGACAGTGAGTGGATCCTGTGGGCATGGACCCAGATTTGGAGATGAAAGATCAAATGAAGGTGGGAATGGAAGGCTTGCCTCGGAAAGAGTCTGGAAGTCTTCCGCAGCATGACAATGAAAATTCTGTGCCTTGCTCAGATAAACTTGATGATGGATGCTTTCCCAAAGAAGATTTGTCCAAACATAAAGCCGAGGTGCAGCAGACAACTGAGGATTTGGAAGTTAATATAGTTGATTGTTTGAATTCTCATGATCTTGGAGATGTGGAAACTGAAAACGATGACACCAGCGAGAGCATGAGTTCATTCAGCAGCACGTCTGATACAGAAAATGGCTTGAGGTTGACTGATACTGAGGTTGAATCGTATATGTGCAGTGGTCGTCACTCAACTTCATTATTTGATAGCTATGGTGCAGAATCTCAATCTAGGTACTTACTATTAGAAAATCTTCAGTTCTCTGCTGATTTAGTTTTCAACAGTTGTCAGAAAGGAAAGTATTTGACATGAGTCACTGTTTTTAGATTTTATAGCTTCCTCAGTTCGTATTATTATGAGATTTATTGATTAGGATATAGCTGGGGAAAGATACTAGCATTGTTTCATCATTTTCTGACTACTTTTAAGAAGTTTAATTTCAATGGTGTATATGTTGACGAAATACATTATACAGGGATGCTTCATGCATCATGTTGCTATGTTGAAGTTTCGAGGTGGGACTTTTCAGTTGCTCAGTTAGCTTGATGCATAGTCTTGGTTACTTCGCTTCAAAACTTGATAATGCCACTCGAATTTATGTTTTCCTTTCGAATTTTCCAGGAGGAAACGGTTAACCGAACATTGGAGGAGATTCATTCGTCCTCTTATGTGGCGATGTAAGTGGTTAGAATTGCAACTTAAGGAATATCAATCACAGGCACTGAAGTATGATAGAGAACTTGGAGAAATCGAACAAAGGAAGGCATATGATCATGAGACATTAGTAGCAGAAGGTCATGAAGCAAAGTCAAAACCTTTTTCTTCTTCGAACCCAAGGATGAAAGTTTTGAAGAGAAAGAAAAGAAAGAGATATGAAGAGATGAATGATATGACATCGTTTATGTTGCAGAATAACATGCTCTCCTATTATGGTGCGAACTAATTTCCTGTTCGTGATTTTGTAGTCTCTTGATCGTTTTTGTTGTTTTGGAAAGTAATATTCTACTGCATTTAATTTTGCTTTATCCAGAACATAAGAAGGCAGCCAATGATGGTGCTTCTATGAACAGTGATCCCACTCTTCGAGGTGAGAAGTCAAATCATTGGTTCAACTTACTGCTGGTTATTCTCTCAGAGATAGTGTACCAAGGGCATGTTGTGGATTGTCTAGTGAATTGAGGATGTAAAAAGTGAGAAGAATTATTGTTTCAACAATCTTAACTGTGAAAGAGGCTTGCAGGACCTTGTTGTTCTTAAATAAGTTCTTCCCCTTTTTGCAGAGAGGGCAAGCAAAGGGAATCCAAAGTCTGCATTTCATCAGGATGGATGGGCACCTCTACACTCTAAAGATGGGATTAGCAGGGATGAAGACATCCTTATGAAAATTGGAACCCTACAGTCCCAAGTCCATAAGTTGAGGTCCCGAATCGATGTGGTGATGAGGGACAATCCAGGAAAGTTCTCTTATGTAACTAGGTTGAGCTCGCCCGAGCCAGATAAAATGTTGGCCCGTTCTGAAAACCCGGGTTCCTTGATTGAAAATGGAGATAGAGAGCTTAATTCTCTATACCCTATGGACGATCTTATACCTGGAATTCCAGTTTCAAGGCTGGGTGAGGCAGCCCCTTGTCCTGATATGCCAGAAACCCTAGTTCAGCCTTCTGTTGGAGTTCCTTGTGAAATTGTAAGTTCTTCTGTTACAAAATGATTTCCTTGTCTTATCTGTCACAAATAAATGTTTGTTTAGGCTAAAACAAATTGGGTAAAAATAAGCTAAAAGATGTACACAGACATTACTTAAATTTAAATATACACACAGACATTACTTAAATCTGAATATCAACTCACTAATAAATTCATTTCCAGCTTTGTCCCTTCGAAATACAAATATATTCCTTTTTTTAAGTAACTTCTTTTAAACAATCATTTCCTTTTAGACAAGCTATACCATCAGTAACTTCTTTTACTAATAAAACATATTTCATACCCTATCAACTCACCAACTTTTCCCCAGACCTAACCGCAACATAACTTGTAAAGTCTTGTAAAACAAAGTTAATTGTTATTGCATCCTTAGAAAGGGTGCTTTTGTGAATCCATATTTCTTATTTGTCACTCTCAATTTGCATGGGGGCTACCACAAGAAACGGACTCTATGATTTGCTACTGATTCGCTCTTCCCTATTTGCAGATGAACGACGCTTTTGTGACTGGTAATCAGCCAGCAAAGAAAGAAATTGCAGAAGTTGTAGCAGATTTTGGGAGTCAGGCCAAGCAGAAGCCTGATTTACCAACCGATGTGCAGTCAGCAAGCAACCCGAGTCAAGCAAGGGCTCCATTACTTCAGATGCACTACCCTGGGAAATCACTTCCAAAATCTAGGTCCAGGGTGATTACCAGTAACAAGCGAAAACGTGGTAAGAGGAGGTCTGGACGAGGTGGATGGAACCGGAAACCATCAATTGAAAGGTGAAGAAGAAATCTGTTTTTTACTCGGTGCATATTCTAATTGGTATATATGTTGAAAATGAGGCTTTTTACCAAGAGGAGAACTGCTCAAAAACCGCACTCTTCCCATCTGTTGATTTTGTATATGCTAGCAGCTGCATATTCTTTCTCTCATGTCTCTCGTCCCTTGCTTGGTTCTCTGTGTACTGCAACAAAGCAGCAACGTATATATAGTATAGCTTACATTTCTGTTCTGTGGATCTGTTTATTCTTTCTTAGATATTTCTAACGTAGTGCTGAAAGCCGTGATGTAAACCGAATGGTGTATCATTCTGAGACGTTAATTCTTTAGCTTCTCATTTTGTCTGATGGTTATCGATTCCTTACTCATTTTGGAACATGATGAAACACACAAGTATATGGATATATGAATTTAGAGTCTTTTATTTAGGGTTAAAGACACATTTGGTCACTGAGATTATAAAATCGGGACATATTTAGTCACTAGAAAAAGTTAATATCAAATTTGGTCACTACAATTACTAAAACTGGACACATTTAGTCACTCGCCGTTAGTCTCCGTCCAACTCCGTTAATGAAGTCCGTTAAGTGCTGATGTGGCAAACATAATTGTCTAATCAGCCGGATATAACACAACAAAAATAAAACCCGACCCGCCACGTCATTATAACTCGCCACATCATTAAAACCAACCCAACCCAGCCCAACCCATGACCCAACCTCACCCAACCCTTCTTCCTCCTACCTCTGCACCTCCCACCTCCTTCTTTCCCCAAAACCACCGCCGCCGCCGCTCTCCTCCTTCCTCCCACCTCCTCCCGCAAACCTGTTCGACCTAACCACTGAAACTATCCCCGCCCACTGAAACGTCCAGCAGATCAATTCCCCCCTCGAAAAATGCCAGCTGACAAGACAATGGAAGCGGTGAAAGGCCTCGACGTCCCGCGGTACATGGATCGGTGGTACGAGATCGCCTGCTTCCCGTCCCGATTCCAACCCAGAGACGGCGAGAACACCCGAGCGACCTACACACTGAAGGAAGACGGCGTCACCGTCGGCGTGCTGAACGAGACGTGGAGCGGCGGGAAACGGAGCTACATCGAAGAGACGGCGTACAAGGCCGATCCCAACAGCGACGAGGCGAAGCTGAAGGTGAAGTTCTGGGTCCCGTCGTCGCTGCTCTGTTCTCGTCATCGGCGATTCTCCGCTTCGCCGCCGGCCATGGCGATGACAATTCCTCCTTAATTGCAGACGACGTCGTTTCAATAATCAATTTTGTCGTCTCCGTTGCCCTCCTCGCCGTCGCCTTGAGAGGTTTCACTGGGGTAGGAGTTGAATCAGGAATCACATTAGAAAAACCCCTTTTGGAAGAAGAAGGGGATTCGTTAGATAGCGCTTTTGCTTCAGCCTCCATAATCTCCAAGGCGTTCTAGTTTTGGATGAACCCACTTTTGGGGAAAGGCTACAAAACCCCATTGAAGCTCGAAGACGTCCCCAGCCTCGCCCCACACGACAGAGCCGCCACCATCTCCAATCTCTGGGACGCCTCCTGGCCGACGGAGAAGAAATGCCAGAACCCAGTTCGCACCACCATCCTCCGCATGTTCTGGAAGGATATCGCCTTCACGGCGTTTCAATGGTTAGGTCGAACAGGTTTGCGGGAGGAGGTGGGAGGAAGGAGGAGAGCGGCGGCGGCGGCGGTTTTGGGGAAAGAAGGAGGTGGGAGGTGCCGAGGTAGGAGGAAGAAGGGTTGGGTGGGGTTGGGTCATGGGTTGGGTTGGGTTGGTTTTAATGATGTGGCGGGTTATAATGACGTGACGGGTCGGATTTTATTTTTGTTGGGTTATATCCGGCTGATTAGGCAATTCTGTTTACCACATCAGCACTTAACGGACTTCATTAACGGAGTTGGACGGAGACTAACGGCGAGTGACTAAATGTGTCCAGTTTTAGTAATTGTAGTGACCAAATTTGATATTAACTTTTTCTAATGACTAAATATGTCCCGATTTTGTAATCTCAGTGACCAAATGTGTCTTTAACTCCTTTTATTTATATATAGAACTCTCCATATACATATAGTTTTTATCTTCAGTGTGGGTGAGTGGGTTTAAGCCTTTAAGGGCACTTCTGCCTGCCCTTATTGTCCTTCATGTCCCTGTAACAAGGGCACTCTGACCTATTCCCGTAGGTCCCTGAAGGCACACAGTGACATTTCCCGCAGCAGATATTGCAGTACTTCAAACACCTCTTCTTCACCCCTGCCTTGGCGCATCTTCCCTCGCACTTGGAATCGCATGTTCCTGCCGTAAAAATACCCACAAAATCCACTGAAATAACCCAGAAAATCTAACGAACTCAATTCCATACATTTGATTAGCACTTACCGGGTGGAGAGGCAGGGGGCGAATCAGGGGAAAAGGCACCGTCAATATCGAGGGCAAGTGAGAGCTGAAGGAAAGAGGAGGCCGCCATAACCATGGAAATTATGAGCAGCAGAGTAATTGGTAGGAGGAGTTTCATTCTGCTTGCATTTTAATTTACTGGGTATTTTCTGAAACGAACGAAGGGATCGAGTTGCTGGGAAGACGGAGGCTACAACAAACGGGCCAAGCTTTGAAGGAGAAAGTATACTACAAATAATTTGTAGTTGCGCTTCTAGAGATGGCACTTGGTCGAATTAAGGAGTCTGGGTCTCCTTGGGGAAACCAGATGAGAGAAGTTTGGCGGTAACTCCCTTCTAGCAGGAAGTGTACACACGCAGCCGTTCCTTGTTCATGCCATCACGAAGCTGCAGCTAGCCAGTATTGTTGGCCCCATAGAGCAGTGTTGGGCTTAAAGCTCATAGGGAGACGACCAGGCAGGGCCCGAAGAAGGGACCGAGTCATAACGAGAAGCCCAAAAGAGTGGACATGGGGAAAGGAGAATGGCAGGCGGACACCCTATGACGGGACAGGGAGTAGGCCGCCCGACACAAAGTATAGTTGGTGTCAGGAAGAGAAGATCCTCCTAGGATACTTACCTCGAATACTGCAGGACTAAGCATTAAATGCCCGCCGCGGGCGGTCTAGATAAAACAAGGCGCATCTAGGTCGCCTGACATGGCATTTAATGCCTCATACTCAAGCTAGCCGACTATAAATACATTGGTATATGCATTAATAGTAACTCAACTACTCTCTCTCTCTCTGTAAACATAAACAAAAACACTTATTCTATCTCTAACTTTAGCATCGGAGGGTGTCCAAGGTAACCGCCCACGGACCCTTGTTTTGCAGGAGTTTGGAGTACACCCACCATCTGGAATAGACGCCTTGTTCGTTCTTCACAAACAGTCTGGAACATTCCAGGCTCAAACAAGTATGTTTATGTCCTGTTGTTGTTTGTCGCTTTTGATCCCCTGAATGTACCGAGGAGGTTAACGGTTTACTTGCAATGAGCAAAACTCAACGGTACAGTTAGTGGTGAATGAATCCAATATCGGTTGACAGCTTCTGTTGCCCATAGGATCTATGACGACTTCTGTTTGATGGCTATTATCGTTTTCATTTCTTGGAAAAAATCCAAAACTACCAGTGTTTTAAAACAAAATTACAAAAATACCACCAATTCTTAAGAATTTCCAAAAATACCACCCTTCCCCATAAACCGCACCTCGAAGGCGCGGTTCTCAGTCAAACCGCGCAGGCAAGGGGCGGTTTGACCCTTAGTAGCTGTCAAAACGCGCCTCCACGTGGCGGCCAATGCAACCGCGCGATGGGCAGGCGATCTGACGGCCTAATCGCTTGCCAGCGCAGCGATCCGCGTCACTCACGAAAATCGTTGCCCTGAAGCGCGGTTTGCGCATTGGGAAACGTAAACCGCGTGCTGGAGGCGCGGTTTTGCGTGGGATAAAAAGACCAAACCGCCCGTCTATCACGCGATTTAGTCCCTATAAAAACCCACCACTTCCTCCCATTTTCTGCACACCAAACCCCATCCTCCTCTCTCTCTCTCTCTCTCTCTCTCTCTCTCTAAGTTCCTCACTCTACCCATCCCCCTCCCCACCCAAAAACTTTGGAAGTAGTTGTTTTGTTGGTCGCGGCTAAGTCTGATCTGCCTTCAAAAAACTTTTTCTTTGGTTTTCACTAAAAAACCTTCGAATCTCTGCGCGTATTCTGAAAAAATGGTTGATTTTATCCAAGAAGAGGGTATTTACTATGATGATTATCAAGCGGTACGTACTCCTTTTACCCAATTTTTGTTGTTGTTATAATGGTTTATTTAATTTATATACTAATTGATTTATGTTGTTGTTTATGCTATCGTAGGTTGGGCCGGATGTTGATATATACAATCAACGATATTATGTTGATCAAGGACCGATTGATCTGACTATTTTATACGATCAAGACAATCATCATTCAAGAGACGTTTGGAACGACCACAAGGTACATATTATTTATCATCACTTATAATTTTTATTTGGTTAACGTAATTTGTTTGTTTGTACAACAAATTACTTAATTGTTAATCATATTGATTATTTTTAATAATTTAAATCAATACAATACAACACCTATTTAGACTCTTTATAAAGAAATGCATGTCGATCATCATGATCCTCCCATGACCTGGGAAAATCGGGTTCTAAGCGATCCTCGGATCCCCTCTTTTTCTGTCAAAAAGATTGTGTTTCTAAGGAGATGTATACCTCTCCTAAGAGTCTTACGAGTGTAACCATTCCACTGCAACCCAAGCGTGAACATTTGGAATGCCATCTGCAATAAAACTGTAATTAAGTTACTAACATAAAAATTAAGAAGGACAATGAAAAGTAATACAAAACAAACTTACGAATTAACGTTAATCGCAAAAACTAAATAATTTAAAGGTGCACAAATGAAATTTGAAGAAGGAGGATTGGAGTGAAGATTTTTAGTTTTCTGGACTAGCCTTTTATAGGCGAATTTTACATTACAAACCGCAGGGGGGAGCGGTTTTAGTTTGGCATGCAGACCCCAACCCTGCAACCTCCTGCATGTCGACATGTCGGATGTCGGGTGACCAGGCACAAACCGCTGGTGGGGACAGCGGTTTATGTGTCGACATGGTAAACCGCTTCTCTGTGGAGCTTTTTACCATGTCGACATATAATCGCTCCCTGAGGAAGCGTTTTTTCGTAGGGCAGCCATAAAACCCACTCTTTCGAAGAGCGGTTTTACCTGAAAAGGCAGACTGCATGTTGACCAGGCGGTTCTAAGGTAAACTGCGGCCTGGTTGTGCGGTTTCTATTTAACCGCCCCTTAGTGGAGCGGTTTTTAATAAACGGTGGTATTTTTGGAAATTCTTGGGAATGGATGGTATTTTTGTAATTTTTTTTAAAACTGTGGTAGTTTTGGATTTTTTTCTCATTTCTTGTTATGCTTCAAATCAAACATAGTGCAGCACGTGAATCGGTTCTCAATCGATTTTCGAAGAACATGAGATCTAAAACATTCAGGAACACACAAAATCGAGCACACAAATTAAAATATGATGATAAAATTTACAAAATTATTCATAATTTTTTTTGCCACGATTAGGGTTGTGATTCGGTTTCCCGGTTAACGGGTTAACTGGTAACCGTACCGATAACCACAATTACCGGTTAAACCGTTAACCGGGTGGTAACGGTTGTCGGAATGGGAATTTGGGACGGCGGTATACCGACACCCCGAAGCTAGCTAATCGACGGAAATCCGGTTTTCCGATACCGGAATTTCAGGATGCAGTGCGACAATAGTATTCTCTCATTTACAAACTTGCAATTGGTTCTCTATTAGGAAAATGAATTAGTTATTACAGATTAATAATTCCCCTCCCCTCTCTCGCAGTCTTGCTCTCTGCCTGCCTAACCCAGCCGCCAACTCTCACGATCACGAATCCCGCCGCCGAATTGGAACCCCAATCGAGACACCGGCGCACTCAGATGGACGAACCGCAACATAGCAACCCACTCCAGCACCGCAACCTCTCTGTCGAACCCGCGCCGAGTCCTCTCCGTCGACCCTAGTGCTCGACCGCATCGCCGACACCGGTGCGGCATCCCCGTCAGTTTCCGTTGACGGTGCACTCTCCGTCAGTTTCAGGTTTGTTGTCATGTTCCCTCGTTGCAGCAGCTATTGTTGTTTGTTGGTTTTTTACTTTGTTTGTTTAATTTAATTACACTGCCGGTGCGTGCAGCTTCCCCCGCCGCAGAAGCTATTTTCATGTTTTGAATGGAACAACTTAACCTGGACCTGGACGTGTTGTTGTGAAGAAGAAGACAATGTTTTTCATCATCTGGTGACTTCCATAGTTCCATTAATCCATTTACCATTGGATATTAAGTTAATAATCGGGTCCCCACTCAATTCCCCACCATTTGTCATTATTACCATTCACCTGTCCGGCTGTCCCCAGTGCCCAGGCTATTCACATTTGGTAATCGGGATACCGAAATAAAACCGCCACCGAAAGGATTCGATAATCGGTATACCGACACCAATACAGTATCGAAAAACGGTGGGGCTGCTCAGCTATCCGGTGTACCGGAAACCGGTTTAACCGTTTACCGACCATTTACCACCCCTAGCCACGATCAAACACCTAACAGAAGCATCTATAAATCGTGATAAACATTTATGACATTAGATCGTCAATGGCAATGCATCATAGTATAACATTATAGATAGTGATTGCAATTTGAATCCGTCCCTTGGGTATTACCCGACTTGACTCTTGATGGGGCGGGTATTATCCGATCCGCAGTAGAATGGAGCGGGGCATAGTATCTACTTCTGATCCGTCCGGCCCGGTCTAGACTCATTTTCTTCAACTAGTTATAGTCGATATTTCAACTTGTAAGACTCAATTATCCATTGTATTATCAACCCTTCCCGCCCCGACCCGTAGTAGTGTGTGGCGGCGCATGGGAATTAAGGTGCTCGCCCGCCCCATTGCCATCCCTAATTATTGAGAGATCCATCATAGGTAAGAAAATGGTTGGAAAAGCTCTATTAAATCTTTATTTCAATTGGATAAGAGATGAGTGATGTTACTATCTTTATTTCTAATTTGCCTTGTAGAGTTTGTTCTCCCTGTCCTTCATTGAGACCATCCAGATCAACGAAATACCATTTCTATTTCATATGTGGTCCCTACCGCCACATCAACAACTTTTCTCATTTCACTTTATATCAATTCCATTTCCTCCACATCAATGACATACACTTTCTATTTCATATAGTGGGTCCAATTGATTATTTTAATACAATTCTATATTTTATCTAAAAAATAAAAATAAAGAGATGAGGCAAAATCGTGAAAAGGGGCCCACATCTACCCCACTTGTTATTCCATTGAGACTTCCATTAAGTGGAAGCTGTCACTTTATGGGATAACCTCTCCAACCATGAAATGGTTTATTAAAAAAAACTATGAAATGATAAATGGAAGTGTCATGTCATCAATGGAATGGCTGCAAAACATCTTATGCAGCTGCTCTGACAAAGCAGATGGCACACACTTTGGACCATTGACCGACACTTAATTTGCTAACTACTGTAGAGTTAGGACCCTAACTCATCCCACCATTCACATCTCACTGGACCCTTATATCAAACAACCGTTATTTATAAAATAATAATAAATAATAATAATAATAATTTAGGGACCTCCTACAATAATTTGGGTATAATTTCAAGTTAGATAACTTGCATAGATCTAAACCGTTAAAATCGATCACTTATTTTAAATCATTGATTAAAAATATAAAAAATAGAAAAATAAGTAAAAAAAACATTGGCAACAAGGGTTGTCGGTCACCCTTGTGAGTTACCTGTATTGTTTTTTTCTTTCCTTTTTCACATTTATTTGTTTTTCCTTATTTTAATTCTTACTAAACTAGAAGCGTTACGTAAAACTTCCGTAATAACTAACCATTTTACGTAACGTGAGATTAATACTAATTACGTAAAGAGACCTTCCATTACGCAAATGTTACAGAATGATAGTTATTTCTTACATAACAGTGAAATCGGAAGCGTTACGTAAACCTTCTGTAATGACTTAGCTTTTTACGTAACACGCATTAATACTCATTACGTAAAGAGACCTTCCATTAGGTAAGGCTTCCGTAATGACAATTTACAACTGTTACGTAAAATACACATTCATTACGTAAAAGTTACGAAACGATAGGTATTTCTTACGTAACAATTAAATCGGAAGCGTTACGTAAGACTTCCGTAATGACTTAGCACTTTACGTAACGCGAGGTTAATACTCATTACGTAAAGGTTATGGAACGACAGTTATTTCTTACGTAACTGTTAAATAAGTAGTGTTACGTAAGACTTTCGTAATGGCTTAGCATTTTACGTAACGCGAGGTTAATACTCATTACGTAAAGCCACATTCTATTACGTAAGGCTTCCGTAATGATCTTTTACAAATATTACGTAAGATAACCATATGTTACCTAACCATTACATAATGACTATTGTATTTTACGTAATGCGACCTGTGAAACCTGATATAGCAAGTACCTTACTTCAAGTTCTCATAGGAAATTCCTAATAATTTATTGAAAGGGCATATTATGTATGTAACCTTATAAAAACAGAAATCGGTGAGCATAAGAAAAGAAATATGTATACATAAATAGGCGTCCAAATTACAATGGTACAAAGGAATCGTGACCACAAAGAAAAGAAATAATAAAGCTACGTAAATACAACCAGTTTACCATACCCGACTCAAAATCAAAAAGCTCTGCCTGTCTCTCAAAAGAAATGGTGGGGGGAGATTGAAATATGCCAACAGAGTGAAAAAAATGTCCGGAACGAATTTTGACTTTGAGACGGGGTGGGTAAACCAAATCCTCCGTGAAAAGAGGATTAGATTAGAGTTGACCACAGATTAAAAAACAAATTGAATGAAATATTTTGAACCAAAACAAACTCGATCGGCTCCGCTCTAAAATGCAACAGCCATAGCAACCAGTGCGGCCATTCCACCGGCGACCATCATCTTCTGCACACTCCTCATGCTCTCTGCTCCACTCTGCAACACAAGCATAAACCCCCCCATTTTTATATTAAATATTAATTACTGAGTCATAATTCAAGATCTCCATGAATGAATCTACAAAGCAGCAGTGTTCATAATTAATCATCGGATTCAAGGCGCGTGGATCACAACCGCCAGCGATCTCGCGTTTCCCCGTCCGGGAGCGAGGGTAAATTAACAGAGTCAACACTCCCCCACACAACAAAAAACGGAGAGATTCTTGCCTAATCCCTAATCCTCACTACTAGATCTGATCTCAGATTCGCCGGCATTTAAAAAAAAAATTTGAGGACGCCGACGAATTCTACACTATCTACTGCTCCTATTTCCAGATCTGAAAGTGTGCAATGCATTTTAACCAAGGCGCTTTCAATTTCGAATGGCTTACCTCATCGGCAACGACAGGGCCAGGGGCGTTGGCTTCGGCGGCGCTAGGTCCGGGAGCCCCGACAGGAGGAGCGGGAGGGCTGGACAATGAAGGTGAGGGAGCCGGAGATCCGCTCTTCTTCTTGGACTTCTTGCTGGGAGCCGGCGCGGGGACGTCGGCGGCGGGAGGAGAGGCGGTAGGCGTAGTAGCGGCGACGGGAGCAGGTGTAGGAGGAGCGGTAGCTGCTGCGGGCGGCGGAGAGCTGACGGGAACGGCAGCAGGTGGAGGGGAGCTGACTGGAGTCACCGCTGCTGCCGGCGGAGTAGCGACCGGTGCTGCGGTTGGGGTGGCGGCCGGTGGAGAGGATACGGGAGCTGGTGATTTAGGGCTGCTAGCGGCGGGGGCGGTGGCGGGAGCAGCGGGAGTGGCTGGTGGAGTAGTTGTCGGTGCGGCTGCCGGGGCTTGGCCACCGACACCGGCGACGACTACGCACACCAATGCGAGAACGAGCATACTCTTCTTGCCCTCCATTTTCTGTTTTTCTCGAGAGAGAGAGAGAGTAGGAAATTAGAGAGCAGGAATCGAGATAAGAGATAGGAGTGAAGAAGATGGTTGAGTGTGGGAGGGTGAAGGTGGAGACTGGAGAGTGTAATTTATAGGAGGGGAGAAAATCATTTGCAACGGACAGATGTCTGATCGATCTAGACCGTTGATTTGGGAGAGGAGGAAAAAAAGGAACCCGCAGTACAGCCGTTCGATGGATGGCCCACTCGGGTTTGGTTTAGCGGTGGATTTGGCTGTTTGGGGAATCAAAAGAAGAGAGAGAGAGGAAGGCTCCAACGGGAAGGCCTCGCCGCTTCTTCTCTGTAATGTTGGCCGCGACTATGGTTGTCACGCCGGCCGGCGTGCCACTGGTTCAACGTGGTTCAACCTGTACCGGTCATAAAATTGGCATGACATCACCGATATGACCAGCATGATCGATATACGAATCTCCAAATAAAATGATCTTATCTTAGTGAATTTAATCGATAAAAAGTAATTTAATATTTATTTTATGTGTTAAAAAGTTAAATGTTGATGTTATTTGTTGGATTCAAGTACAAATATTTAAATATTGACATTAAATGTTGTGTTTAAATATGAGAATTTATAAATTATTTATAATATGAACCGGCACAAACCGGTATGTACCACCGATTGAACCATTACACTTGCTAAACCGACACACTGGCATAAATCAGTTTGACAACCTTGGTCGCGACATAGACACGGGCCGGGCCGGGCACAGGTCTTAGCTGGCTGGGCCCCACCGTAGGGTGAGGGCCGGCGGCGATTGTGTGCATCAACGCATGTGGTAATCAAGTGGGTGTTGATCATGCCATGTGGGATTGCCACGTCGGCTCAAACAACCTTTTCTTTTTGTCTTCAATAAATGGATCGATCAAATCACATCTAAACTAGCCGTTATACCAGTATTTTACAACTCAACATAATCCTTCCTTTCATGATACCATTATCATAATTTTTACAGTTTACGGTGAACTTAAAAACAAGAAAGAGGTAAATATTGGTGTAAAGAATATAGAGAGAGGAACGGAAGTGGATTTTGGTTGGTTAGGCGTAACGGAAACGCGAAGGGAGGGGGAAGGGGAGACTTGCTTGCATTGTCGATAACAGTTGGCTTGGATTCAGCGTTTTGCGGGTGATGACGGGGCGCGGAGATACAGGGTGAAGAATATACAGCTGTGACCAAAAAGAAGGAGAAGAAGAAGAGAGAGGATGGCAGTTTGTGAATTGTGAGAAAGCAACAAGTACCAATGGGGATGTTCCGTGCGGCGAATCGGACATAGGATTGCGAGTGAAGCGAAGTCTTCCCCGGCCGGTTCACTTTTAAAAGCCACCACTGTGCTCTACAGCTTTCGCATTTCAGAAACGTGTGGGACCAAGGGAAAAGGCCTGTTCACGGCCACAGACCAATCTTCTTCACTTTTCTTAGGTAAAGGGGTAAGGTAAGGAGGAATGTTGTTAAACCTAGGGGTGTTCAAACGGTTTGGTTACAATGGTAACCGTTTTAACCGGTACTATTTGGATAATTTGGTTTGGTTAATTTGGATAATTGGTTTGGTTTGGTTAAAGTTTTTAGCTTGTTTGGTTTAGGTGGTTTGGTTTGGTTCCAGACACTCCTAACCAGTCAAACCAAATTAACCAGTTAAGTAATTAGTCATATATCTAACACATATTATATATACATACTTAATACTTTGCATAACCACTCAAGAGTTAACGTTCATCCCTTTTAGACTCGTAAAATATAAAGCTCAATATTGCTCATATAGTGTATATTTGTATATGTAAAATGTAGACCACAACATATGGACGCCTAATTTATATAAATTTCATACATTATGATGGATGAAAACTTGAAAGGAAGGTCATTTCCAGCCTATGATAATTGCTAAGAGACTAAGTCAATTTATACAAACACAACAATTCATTAACACATACCATTGTCATAAATTTGTGTTAGGTGAATACTTCTATACTAATCATAAGATAATTATCTTAGTTGCATGTATTTTTGTTAAGGGTCAACTATAACTGTTGGTTGTTATGTTTTATTCATTATATAAATTGCGAATTGTTGCATTAACCGGAAAATTTTCATCGTCAATGATAATGTGATTTTATATTGGTTAATCTGGTTAACCAATTAACCAAACCGATTAAACTTTAGTTTGGTTAATTTGGTTGTTGTATTAGTTCAGACGGTTTGGTTATGATATTGTATTCCATGGTTAATAGAATTTAGCCTTATTTGGTTTGGTTATAACCATGGTAACCATTTGAACACCCCTAGTTAAACCGGTTTATATAGTAAACAAATAGATTAATAGCATTTTGTATCATTTATTATCACAAATTAATCAACATATTTCTTTACGAATTTTTTTACAAATATATTCTTTTAATATTAAAACTTAACAAGTTTACATTTCTATCTAATTGTCTATTAAATGGTTGTCAAAAGAACGCTAGAATGATTCGATTCCCTCTCATTTACTCTAAACCGTCCATATTCTAGGTTTTAATTATTTTATGTTCCATTAATAAAAAAAATCAAACGCTAAACTAATTCACACCTACTCGACCAAAAAGGCGGAAACCATTCGTCTCCCCTAGTGATTGGAGAGAATTGTTTCAATACAGGGGAGGATGCAATCCACACCAAACCCTCGAGCCGCACAACGGCGGAGTCTCCTCACCCTCCTCTAACTCACTGGTATTTGAGGCCGCTGTTGGAGCTTTGAACACCGTCGTTTTTGCCAGTCCCCCCCCCCCCACCCCACGACAAATCTTGTCGCTATCACCATCCGATCTGGATCCAAACCGGGGACCCTCTCCCCGAGACGGGTCCGGAGTGCTGATCTTCGCAGTTGTCTAATTGTCAATCTTGGTGATCGGAAACGCGAGCTTGCCGGCTATTGTACGGAAGGACCAGAGCTAAGTGATGGCCATCATCCAAAACACCATTGGGAACCTCCTTAGCTTGCCAGAGACATCCAGGCCTCGTTCAGCACATACGAATCAACTCCTTGAGGAACTAATTGCTAGGGAGACGGAGGGTTTCTAAATTAGTTTAGGCATTTGATTTTTTTTAATTAATTGATTTGGGGCATAAAATGATTAAAATCCAAAATTAGGAGTGTTTTTTTTTACAGGAACCTTGTGGATATTTTATTAATTAGACTGAGCGTTTACATTATCCAATAAAAGCTGATCAATAAGGAAAATCGGTGGTCTCTCAACCCATACCACTCTCTCGTTCCATCTGGTTTCTGAATGTGCCATCAAATGAGCTGCACAGTTTGCCGTTCGAGGACAGTGTCTCCAGGATCCTTGTCCCATTGTCTCCAAAAGACGCCTAATGTTCCGGTAGATAGGGCCTATCTCCGTCTGGGTCAAATGCACCTCGTCCAAACATTTAACCAGGGACAGACAGTCTGTTTCAAGAACTGCATTTGTTACCTGCAGTTGGTGGGCAACCTGAAGGCCAAGTTCCGCTGCCAGGGCCTCTGCCATCTCCACATCTACAACATCTTTGACTTTCTTTGCTACCACAAAAATACAGCTGCCCGCAGCATCTCTCGCCACCGCACCAAGTTTAGCGCCACCTCCTGCAAGTAGTCCCGCATCCGAGTTGAACTTTATGCGGTTTGGCTCGGCTTAGTCCATCCCTTTGCTACCTGCTCCCGTTCGCCATCATGTTCCTTCTTATGACGATTCTGGTATTCGGCCAAATAAGCTTCAGCTCGGTTCACTATTTCTTGCTCCGACAGCTTGTTTCCGTTAAATAGATGTGCGTTGCGCTCCTTCCAGAAAAATCAGAGCAGAACTATCCATCGTTCAAGAATGTTATCATCAACAGCCTCCATTACCTTCTCTGCACAGGAGTAGCTATCGCCATCACCTCTCATCGTGAAGCATTGAGATAAAGAAGATGCCCACCAAAGCCTCGACGTCCAGCCACATTCATCAAAGAAGTGAACTTGGGTTTCCCGACAATTGCAGAAAGCACACCTGTCTCCCCAACCTTACTTTTCATGCTAATGTGGTCCCTAGTTGGCAAGATATCCCTCGCGAAGCGCCACATAAAATGCTTAATTTTTGGAGGGACCTTTATTCCCCAAATCTTCTTCCAGACCGCTTCTTCCCCTGCCTTTGGGAGATCTCCCTGTTCCATGCGCTTTCGAACCCATTGATAGTAGCCTTCCGTTACTGAATAATTACCCTCCCTGTTACCAGCCCAGATCAACTTATCCTGCTCCCCAAGATCCCGAAGCGCAATCTGCCTGATCATGGACGCAATATCACTAGGAAAGCAGCTTTCAAGCAGGTTATCATCTCACTTCTCCTCTTCCTGCGAGATCAATTCCCGGACTGTGGAGTCCACGGGGAGTCCCATTGGCCTAGAAGTAATGTAGTTGTCCCCTTCATTCGGAAGCCATTTATCCCCCCAGATTTTCAAACTCGATCCATTACCGATCCTCCATCGTAGCCCATCGTTCAAGAAGTCCTGCGAGCTTATGATGCTTCGCCAGATGAAGCTAGGCCTATGGCCTACTCTCGCGTCCAATACAGAGGTGTTCCTATGATATTTGGCACGCAAGATACGAGCAATGAGGGACCCCTCTCGCTGGTGTAACCGCCACAGTGGCTTGGCGAGCAAAGCAGTATTAAAGCCTTCCAAATCTCGGAATCCCAAGCCTCCATCTTCCTTTGCCACTACCACACCTTCTCGGCTCACCCAATGCACTCGCTTCTCCGAACCTCTCTGTCCCCAATAGAAGTTTTGAATCATACTGTGAACTGAGCTTGTGCAACTACTTTTATAAGAGTTTCCCGTCCTGCAACAGATAAAGTTTTTTCTTTCCAGTCCTTCAGCTTTTCCTTACTCTCTCCTTCAGATCCTGGAAAATGTCTTTCTTTGATCTCCCCACCAAAGTCGGGAGGCCTAGGTACTTGTTGTGTTTCACAACCTCCTTCATTCCAAGGATTCCCGCTGGTGAGGCTTGACCTTACCACTAAAAGAGACCTCGGACTTCTGGAGATTTACCATTTGTCCTGATTCTCTCTCATACGCCTGCAGAATGTGTTTCAGAGTCGAGCTGTCATGCGCATTGGCCCGGCCAAAGAAAACCGAATCATCAGCGAAAAACAAGTGTGTCACCGTCGGGGCTCCTCTGGCGGGACTGATGCCATAAAAGCGCTTATGCTGCACTGCCGCCTTCGTGTACGCCGACAACCCTTCAGCGCACAGCAAGAACAGGTATGGCGATAGGGTATCGCCTTGTCTCAGACCTCGAATCGGGATAAAGCTGGGAGACTGATGTCCGTTAACTAGCACTGCATAAGTTACCGTCTTCACACACATCATCACAAGGCGACACCACCTTTCTGAGAAACCCATGTGATTCATCACCCCTTCGAGAAAGTGCCATTCCACCCTGTCGTAGGCCTTTGCCATGTCAATTTTCGCTGCAAAAAAACCTTGGCCTCCCTTACGTTTCTGTTTCATTGAGTGGAAACACTCAAAAACCGCCATAATATTATCAGTTATGTACCGACCAGGGACAAAAGCACTTTGTTCCTCCGATATCACTAAATCCAATACCAGTTTCATCCTATTTGCAAGAACCTTGGCCACCAGTTTGTATATCACATTACATAAGCTGATCGGTCTGAATTCCTTTGGGGTTGTCAGGACCTTCACCTTGGGTATCAGAGCAATAAGTGTATGGTTAAGGTTCTCCGGCATTACTCCGATTTCAAGGATCATGAAAACTGTATTGACCACGTCGTCCCCGACAATGTGCCAGTACCTGTGAAAAAAGAGTACAGACATTACATCTGGTCCGGGCGCTTTCCTCTTATCCATCTGCTTCAAAGCTCAGACCACTTCATCTTGTTCAAACGGTCAGGACAAAGACTCATTCTGTTCAGCAGTCACCGAGCGCCGAATGGAGGCTAGGACTGGGAACTCATTCGGAACTTCTCCTGCAGAAAACAAACAACCATAATATCCTGTTAGACAAGCACACAACTGCTCCTGCCCTCTCGCCCAAACTCCCCCTTCGTCCTTCTGCTCTTTGGTGGTGTTCCTCCTGCGCCGCGCCGAGGCTTTTTTATTGAAGAAATTGGTGTTTTGATCACCGCCTTTCAACTAATCTGCCCGGGAGCGTTGCTTCCAGTACACTTCCTCACCATGATCAAGCTTGTCCAGCTCTTTGTCAAGTCGGTTGAGTTGCTCTTCAACAGCTGCTGTTCGCCGAGCACGCATGAGAGCTGATTGAGCTCTCCTGATTTTTGCTCTTTGTCTTCAGAAATTTGGAAACACTTCCCGACTCCATTTCTCCAGGTTCGACCTGCAAAACATTAGCTTTGTTAGAGTCTCTGCCTGGGCATCCTGTCTCCATGCTTCCTCAATGACCTTTGGGCACTGGGCAGTCCACATGATGTGTCCAATGTGGCTCAAATTTAAACGACCACCCCCACCTAGGTTCTTCATCATCCTCCCCATTAGTATCACAGAGGATTGGCCGGTGGTCTGATCGTTCTTTCTCTAGGTTCCTTACCCGGGCTTTCGGGAACTTTCCCGTCCACTCCTCCGTTGTCACGAACCTGTCAATTCGTTCTTCAATAAACCTGCCCCCTGATCTTCTATTGTCCCATGTGAATCGATAACCATTGAAGCCCAGGTCCAAAAGACCCGCTCCGGTAAGGCAGTTTTGAAAATCGATCATTTCGCGCTCCACCGCTACCCGACCTCCTTTTTTCTCGAAAGACGATAGAACTTGGTTAAAGTCCCCTCCACAGATCCATGGCCCCGACCATTGATTTGCTAGTCGCTCAATCAAGTCCCAAGTTCTCCATTTCTCTTGATCATCCGGCCAACCATAAATACCTGTAAATCGCCAGACCTCACCGGATTGCTCCGTTATCTTTGTATCGATGTGGTGAAAGGAGGTTGACATCACTGTTACATTAAGTTCCTCAAGCCACCATAAGCTCAATCCTCCCGCACGTCCTCCTCTTGACCTATCAGTGGGGTAGCTATCATCCTTGTCATAGCTGTATCAACTCTGGTAATATTATTCTCGTCTTGTGTTTACTTAGTTTCCATTAAGAAAACTAGTTGTGGGGAAAAGCGTCGCAAGAGCGACTGAAGTGCATTAACTGCTCGCGTCTTCCCCAACCCGCGGTAGTTATAGCTCATAATCCTCATTTATGACCCGAAGGGGATCGGTTCCCCGCACCATTCTTCATCGTGTTTTGGAAGTATCCAATATTGTAGTATTTAGCTCTCTATTGGTTTCGTTCTTGCACCGTTGTTTGGTCTCCTTCGGTTTTCCTGCCGTGGTCTCTCCCTGGGTCAAGTGTGAACTTCCATCTTTTTCCTTGTGCTCTTCATTTTTGTTCGCTGTTGCTTTGTTTCCAGTTGGATTAACCCTTACTTTATCAGCAATGGACTTCTCATTTTTACTACCACCCGTAGTTTTAGTGGGCTTCTTTTTCTCACCAACGTTTATCCCTCCTTCTTGCCCTGCCTTTTGTTTATTCTGCATCTCTTGCCTCCCATGCACACTTCCTTCCCTGGCCTTTCCCCATCTTGGTTCACGTGAGCATGGACTTGTGAACCCTTTCCTTGCTCTTCATCATGTTGGACCTCAAATGAGTTATGTTTCTCCACTTGGTAACGGGTTTGTGGGTTGAAGGCTGGCCTTGCTTTTTGACATTACGTCTCTCACGGCGTTTCACCGGCATCCACTCGCCATATGCCCTGCCTTTACTTGGATCTTCCACTTGTGTCTCTTCCACCATATCTACCTCATCCGGGTCAGGCACCGGGGCAGTCTCACACTTTAGGCACTTCCCATTTGTTTTTCCATATGATCCGCAATTGCTACAAATGTTTTCTAGCCCCTCAATTGAATCAAGTATTTTATGCCCTCGATTTGATACTTTTCAAGTAAAGGTTTCGTGAGATCAACTTCTACACAGACCCGAGCATACTTGGTACGCGCCCCCATCTCCGTTGCTCTATCCACTCTCACTGGGTTCCCTATCCTTTGTGCTATCATAAGTACTGCTTCCTTATTGTAGAACTCAACCGGCAGACCCGGGAGTTGTACCCAGACCATTGTCGACGTCACCTCTGCTTTCCACGGGTTAAAACCCTTATACCATCTATGCACCGTTAGATAGGTGTCACCCAATAGCCCCCCCCCCCCCCCATAAGAGCATGTTCATAATCTTGTTTTTACCGGAAACGAACCATATCGCAACCATTGAGCATATCATATATCTGTATATCTCCATTACGTGCCCAAAGAGCATTGAGTCGACGAGAGAGAGGGACAAACGACACCTTTCTCCCTAACCCCTGTACCACCAGCGAAGATCGCCACTCCCTCCTCCACTGAATCTTCTGCGCTGCCGTTAAAAGGATTGGTGGGCATGTAGGGTCATAAGTTTCTTCATCCAGTATTTCATCTTCCTCGCGCTCCTGCTGGGCCACATCTTCGGAATCCGAGTCGGCCACGTACCAAGCGTCCCCCACCACCACTTCACTGAAAGATTTGGCAGCATTGTCGAACCAGGCACCTTTCTTCGTCGCTTTCCCGGGGCTATTTGTTCCCATTGGTTGCTTAGCCGTTTCTGTATCCATCCCCGTTGCATCTTCCTTGTCAACCTCTCCAACTCCCTGATCGAAATCCAAAGCCCTTTTTTTCTTTGGTTGGACGGCTTCCCTCTCGCTCTTACCATCAAGCGAGGAAGAAACCATCGCCGGTCTCTTAGCCCCGCTTAGAACTTCCGGAGGCTTAGCCGGAGGAGCCGACTTTTTGGATGGCAAGATCGCCGCCATTGAGAAAAAAGAACCCTAGTCGCCAAGAAATTGCATAGGAAAAAAACCCTCCGATTTTCTAGGAGCAAAAGCGAATTCCACCGGACAAGTTAATCCCAAATTAGGAGTGTTTACAAGTAAATAAGAGGCAATTGGTCATTTCAAAACCTCATTAACAGTCATTTAATAGATAATTAGATGAAATGATAAAATCTTTATATTTTAATATTAGAAGGGTATGCTTGTGCTAACATTTAGTAGAGGGGTACGTTTGTTAATATACCATAGTAGAGGGGTACAAAATGCTATTAACCCTAAACAAATTCAAGCAATTCCACATGATCGTTTAAATCGTTAAAATCCTTCAAATCGTAAGATCTTAAAGATTTTGAGGATTGAAATCATGAAGAGGGCACAAGTGTAGGATGTAGAGCAAAATAGGAAGATTGCGACATAATATTTTTTACTATCGAGGTTAGGACATTTGTGCGCGTGGGCTCTCCCCAAACTTTTTTACTCCATAAAAGTTTGCAAAAATGTGCTCCAATTTGGAGAACATTTTGAAAAAATGAGTGTTCTCATGTGAGAGGCAACGAAGCATAGTGTTTGATTTAGCTGTCAAAGCCTCAAAGGGCTTTTCTCTTGGCCTGGAGTGTCATTTTAGGATGCGTCAGGGGGTCCCATCCTCCTTAGACCTCTCCTCGTGAGACTTGTATGAGAGGAGATAGTGTGCCTCGATGCAAGTCGAGAGACCTCGACTATCGTTCATACCTCACATATGTGGCAACTCATTTGTCGTTGAGATGAGAGTGCAAGATGGAAATTGGTGCTTGAGAGATAATGAATCACATCCGGACGCTTCACCTTATTACCTCCATCCATACTTGCAACCATCACTTTCCCTACATTAGGTCAAAATAGAGAAGTCAATATACTTTTGCTCTTAGCCACGAGGGAGAGAAGCGTTGTTTGCAAAAATGCAGAGTGTGGTGCCATGTTTGGCAAAGTTAAGTTGATGCACAAACTTTCATTCCTCCTTTGAAAATAAGTAGTATGGATTCCATTGCTTTTCACATGTTTTCTTGAGAGTTCCTCAGTGCACAAGTGCAATGTCTATACCTCTTTAGTCGATAAGGTCCTCATCCGAGAGTTTGTTCTGCACATAGAGATGGAAGTAACGCTTTCTAGACTCCGATTATCTTTAAAAGTGATACCGATGAACAATAGTGCATATCATTGTTATTGTCTATCAAGTTGTACCAATTTGAGTAGGTTTACTAGGGGACAAGCACACACCTAAGTGCGGGGAGTCGATAACACCCAAATTGGTGTTGTTTAGCTACCATATTCTAGTTGTTTACATGTCATTCTTTGGTATTCATGGCTAGCATATTGTCATTTGCAATAAAAAGTCGTTACTCAGAGCATTTCATGTCTTATGAGGGTGTATTTAATGATACTTGCATTTTAATCATCAAAACATGGCACAAGTGTAGGATGTGGAACAAAACAGGAAGATCACGATAGAAGGGCAGAGATCACAACCGAGAAGAGGAGCCCACGAACTCCTACCTAATATCGTGACCTCTGGAGAAAGATCACGACCAAAATCTTGGAGGACTCAACGGTGAACTCGGAGAAGAAGCACCCACGGAGGAACAGGAGGTTTCAAAAATCGGCTCGTAACCTTCTTCGTTCGAGACAGAAATAAAGATCACGACCGTTACTTCCAGATCGCGACTGTGAAAGTCAACTCGTGATCTTCGAGCCAGCAGAGCCAGAACGCTGGCGGTTTAAGATTGCGACCGCTGCACTAAAGATCACGCCCCGCGGATCTCTAAAATTGCCCCCAAAGTTGTTTGTGTTTTCTGGATACTATAAAAGCGTTTAGGAAGAGAAGCTTAAGGAAGGAGAAGAGAAGAGAGGAGAAGAAGAAGGAAGGGATTCTCCCCAAGAAGTCCCCTATCTCTATTCTTTTATCCTATTCTCCCCTGTATTTTCTTCCCTCCCTTTATGGGTTAGTCACTCAAAGTAATAGGGATTTTGTCCCCCCAACCCAGACAAAATCCTTAAATACCCTAGTTAAAAAAAAAATTCTCGTAATACCACACTTAAAAAAATTTCCAAAATGTCTAAGTTTGGCGTTGTTCGCTGCACAAGCAAGTGAACGACTGAGGAGATCACCTGCCAAGAGAGCAACCACTTTGTTTGCGACACTTGGGAGTTGTTTAAATGTGGTTCGCTGGAAAAAGAAGTGAACTAAAATGGTTCGCTCATGTAGTAGCGATAGGGACAGAGCCATGAATTTAGTTTAGGGGGGCCAATAAAAAATTTAGGAGTCAAATATATGATATATAAAATTTATCTTTTATCAAATTTTAGTTGAATAAAAGTTTTTATGTCATTAACATTTGAAATACTATGTGAATTTCATTATGCTACTTCTTTTTCAATATAAGTTAACAAACTATTAGTGTAACCTATTTTTTAACATGTAGAAGAGGCTTGCTTTGTTATTTGATCCAAACAAGATTACCGCATCTGGCACCATAGGCGAATTACGAATATAAAAGTTGAAAAGGTACCAAATTCCTAGTGGAGACAGGAGAAATTTGTGAAAAACGCATATTCTCATCCATAATCAAAATGGTAATTCTTATAAAACCAGGAAAATATACACAAAGATAAGAAAGTTAAATTACTAAATTGCAAGGCTTGGGAAATCGGAGATGAGAAATTAAGGCTAAAGACAAAAAAAAATATAAAGAAAGAGAATATGACAAAATAAGAAAGTTTGGTAACCAAATCCTAGAACTTGAGGAAATTGAGGTTCAGATATGCTAAAATGGTAATATATAGGGGGGAATGGACATGTTGCTGTTAGTAATTAAAAACTTATAATGTTTGCAACTCTCTACCATCAAACACATGACCTCCTACTAAGGAGACAAACTCATTGCCCATTGGACTATTGCAACATTTGTGTCCAATGTTGCGCAGCTAAGATTTTATAGTTTAAGTGGGGCCACTGGCTCCATCCTTGGCTAGTGAACCACTATGAATATATCAATCTACCGACATATTTGTAAGTAGTTCGCTTTAGGAGCTAGTGAACCACATGGTTCACTACACTAGGCAGCGAACCACTACCAATAATTTCAATTCCTTTTCCCCGGCATGTCTTAGGGCAGGATGCAGGGATAGGGTTGGCCGTGGATTGCTGGTATAGACAGCGAACCACTACTCAGTGAAACCAAAATAAATGTCAAGTACCCTTTCTTCATTCATCTCTATATTATGCAAAAAAACAAACAACAGAAAGAGCAATGCATTTTCAACAATGAAGAAGAAGGTGTCATTGGAAGTTATGTTTGTTTATATTGGTTGTAAAATGAGTTCTATTATCCTTTGAATGCAAATTATGGTTTAGGTTTAATAATTGGTTGAATATTTAGGTTTAGTTGTATGGGTTGTTATTAGCCTTTAAATGTAGGTTAAATATATTTTGTTGGTTGTAAAATATATTTATGTTTCGAATTATATGTAATTTTTGGTGGGTAAATGCCACATATGGTCACTGAGATTACTAAATTATGTCATGTTTAGTCACTAGAAAAAATTAATATCAATTTTGGTCACTCGAAGTACTGAAACATGCCACATTTAGTCACTCACCTTCTATCATGAATTTAGGACTTCGATTGCGGATTGAAAGTTTCAAATTGCTTGAGAAATGTAGGGACTTCTCTTGCCAATTTTTGGCCTATGCTAGGGACAATCAATGACTATGAATTGATGATGATAGCTTGTATGTTTAGAAATGAGATTGCATTGTGCTTATGATTTTTAATAGATTGAATGCTTGGATGGATTGATGAATTTTAGCAAAGATCATGCCAAATTTTTCACAATTCAAGCATAGCATCTTTCAATTGAGCTTTAAACGTGAAGCTATGCAAAGTTTCAAACTTGATGCTACGAGTCTTGGAAATTGTAGATTTCAAATGGATTAGGGCATTGTAAATTTCATATTTCAATACTAAGTTGGGTCCAACGTCCTGCCATTTTACTTGTGCCAACTTATCAATTGACCTTTGCCAAATCGTATAACTTGGAGCTTCCAAAGTTTTCAAATTATCAAGATAGTTATTTCATGCTACATCTACATTTTGAGCTTAAATACTTCTTGTCTTTGCATGTTCTTAAATTACATATGAAGTTGTATGAGTTACTATCTCAATAATACGTGCTACAGAAGTTATAGAAGAAACTATGCTCTAAAAGTGTGGGGTTATTCCCCTATTTTTCAATTTTGATTTAGGTTTCTTTCTATTGAGCATGAAAATGAATTGAATGACAGGATGGCTAAAGAGGCACAAGAACAAGGGAGATGATGATGCTTCTTCTTCGTCAGGACCACGACATCCCAGTCCCCCTCGAGTGGAGACAAAGTATGCAACACCTAGAAAGTATGCAAGACTCAATAGCAGGGACTGATCACACATATAATTGACTATTATAGACCCTCGTATTATCATCCAATGTGCATTCATTTAGTATCATTATTTTATTGTTATAATACCTTGGATTCGTGCTATGATTGTTTCAAGTGTCTTTTACCAACCATAGGATCGCTTTTGCGGGTTTGATGTGCTTTTGGTAGTGCTTTGTGCATTTTCAACTCAAAGTAGACTAGTGGACCACTTGGTGGACAAAGGGGACATCGAGATCCAGTTGCTGGAGCCGGAACTTGAGGAGGAGACAAAATTAAAGAAATGGCACCCAAAACGGTGGCCCATGATGAAAAATGGCGCCATTGTTGTTGTTTAACAGTGCTCCTTTTCTTTTTCAAAAAGTTACCTGAGAGCTTCCTGATTCGCTAGCCAAAGTTCAAAGAATTTTGATTGGTTGGATGACGTAGTAGCTATCACGAGGTGGAGATGAGAGGTTAAGGAAGGACCGTTGCTCTGCCGACAAAGCGACTCACCAGAATTAGAGCGAAATTAACCTCAAGGGAGGAATCGGCGCCAGAAACGGCATCACTAGCATGTTTCTATTTTGTGGTCGCCGATTCCAGTGGTGTTCTGAGGACTTCTTTTCGACCGATGATCGGCTAGAAGCCCTTCCCCGTGACTGGCTTGTTCCTTTAGTTGCGTAGGTATGTGAACCCTAGAAGTCTATTCATGTAAAAATAGATATTTAGCATAATATGATTGTTTTATTTCATATGTGTTAGTGCTTGATTTCATCTATTTCGTTATTTGTCGATTTGAATGCTTGCTTAGTCAACCTTGCACTCCTTTGAGGTACAAGGATCAAAATCCTAGTTGTGTATAATTAGACCATACATGGCGGTCTTATTCGATCATCATTAGATCGAACAACGTTATGCCTCAAGGGAGAAACTGCATGGTCTTTTTTCCCCATTAGTTCGGGTAAATGATTCGACACAAGGTGAGATCTAACGAAATACAAAATTGGCAGCTCGTATGTTGTCGAAATCGAGGTATATATGACTAGGAGACCTAGGGGGAGCTTGCCTATCCAACACTTCGTTCTCTACTCTCTCATAATCCAAACCCTTTTCTTCAGTCTCCCTGCGGCAGTTCTAGTGCCAAGAAGGTAGAGAGATGGAGAAAGATACTAGTGGATACCCAAGGAGAGCTTAACTGGCCAGACTGCGAACAATACCAAGGATGGGCCGCAACAGTGAGACAGAGACTAGATGATGTCGGTCTCCTGTCCTTATTCAGTATTAGAGGAGAGAGCAATGTCATGCTTACAAGAGAGTTCATGGTCACCTTGATTGTGAGTCCAACAAGGAACTTAAATAAGAAGTGCATCTCCTACAGATTGGCGGGACGACACTTTAACGACAGTTATGATAGTTTCGCCATGAATCTAGGACTCCAGGTCTACCATAGAAGGTGACCACTCTCTAATGCTATCTTTGGAACTTATTGAAAATTACAACATAGACAACTATCTTTCGGAAGCTATAAGTGACGATCATAAGAGATCAGGGTCGAGTTTGCCTTAAAAATATATACTGTGTAAAGGGTAGCATTTCTACTTTATTCTCAAATCTCTCTCGATTAAAAAAGCAGGTTTGTATCACCATCTTGACAATGCTTCTTTTATGTGCTGGTGAAAAAGAAGTGTTTCAGCCCTTCCACGCCTATGCGTGTCATGTTCGAGAAAGGAAATATAATCACCAAAAGCAAAACAGGAAACCAGATCCAAACACAAACTACCGATTGTTTGGAAGTTGCGAATGTTAAATTATTGCATTGTAATGAATCGCAACAAAATAAATACATGTATTGACAGTGGCAGAGCCAGAAAATTGACCAATGGAGTGCTTATTCATATCGTAAAAAATCAACTATATATAATAGAAAAGTCAACATTAAACAAAATAAAAAATCGCCAGCAAAATACTCAATATTTTGACAATTACATAATAATAGTTCGACTCACACCACTTATAATGAACAACGAAGAGATTTCATATTCTGAAAACATTGTAGAACACATTCCTTGTGCAAACTAGCACGCAACTCTTGTTCAATATATGTCACCAACTCATCGTTTATCTGATTTTGAATATAATATTTTGTATATTCATGGGTGAAAATTATCTTCCCACACTTATAATTGCAACATACAGATAATTGTCAACTTGAGAACTAAATAACTAGATAGAGACGGCTTGTGCTTATTTGTTTTCACTTTTTTTCTAACTCGTCAACCCCTTTTTAAATCTGCCATCAAATGGTAGGTAAAATAATACATGAATTCAACTTATGACTGAGAAATATCATAAGATTTGGGGTAATTGGTATGAATCGTACTAGTATCCACAGGAAAAAAACAACCGTTGGGAACTTCTTATGGGAACAATAATAGTTGTAGGTTTAATTTTAGAATTAACTTGTTATTTTATATAAAGAATCGTAAGATTTGTTAGAAACTCATCAAGTGAAGATTGTAAGGAAGATTGTTTAGTATTAGTCGGCCAAGGGTAATTCCCGAAACTTAATTTTTCCTTCGTAAATTTTTGCTGCTCCTCCAAGCCAAGGAGGGCGCAAGCACCCCCAACCTAATGAGTGGCTCCGCCACTGTGTATTGATATAATAGATGCATTTTAATAATACATTGTTTAGTTGATGAGATTATACTTTATGTATTGACTAACATAAAGTTACTTTATGTGAAAATGTCACATTTATCCTCAACTTTTAGTATAAGAAAAAATCTAAAAAATCTAATTGTTTAGTTGAGATTGTATAATACACCATTTTTTGTGATTGTTGGTGGGACCTTCCAAAAACAATACATGCATTGTTTTACACTTTAACACTTCCAAACATTGTACCATAGACAATGAATGTATTGAATAAACACAACTCTAACAATTACAACTACCACACGACTGTACATGGGCGTTGGGCCGTGCTTGGGCCGGCACGGCACGAGCACGCTTCGCGTCCATTTATTTCGTGCCGTGCTTGGCACGACTTGTCAGTTTTCGTTTCGTGCCATGCAAGCCCATTTGTTAACTTTGCTAGGCCCAGGCACGATTCGAATCGTGCCGTGCCTATTCGTGCTCGTGGCATGGTCGTATTCGTGTTTAATGAAAAGGACGAAAACAAAAAGAGAGAATGAAAAAGAAGGTGAAAATTGAACGGAGGAAGATTGTATTAACCGATAATGTTTGAGAAAAGTAACAAATTATGGGGAAAAGAAAATTGGAAGTATAGCGAGTGTGATTTGGCTTTGTTTAATTCTTTGTCCATTTTTACTTATGTTAGTAATTACGTATATGGTCGTGGATTTATCAAAAAAAAAAAGTAATTACGTATATATCTTTATGACACTTCTAACAACAACAAATAATTATTTTCTACTTGTGTTTTGTAATATTTGAACCTATAATTCTTTTTATATTTATATTCTATCAAATAAATATAATTTTCGTGTCATGTTCGTTCTTATACTCAATAAAGACTCGAAAATATTAAGCCCGACAAGGCTCACTTATATACCGTGTTGTGTCCGTGCCCATAAAGTTTAGACCCGACACGGCCCATAAATTATTCGTGCTCGTGCCGGACTGGCCTATTTATTTCGTACTCATGCCGTGCTCTAACAGTGCCGTGTCATGCTAACCCATGGGCGGCACGACCCGGTGCCCACATTCACACGACACCTATATGTGTCAAGAAATTAACTGAACCATGTGGGACTAATGATTGTCTCCAAGCATTTTAGAGGAATTTTGCATATAACGGCCGCTTTTCTTGAAACCAACCCCCGCACTTAACTTCACTTCGCTCTGGTACTTGGAACTACGTACTAACTATGTCCACTAGATTAGGTACTAGATTCTATTATATATGTTTGTGCTTTAGTCCACTTTTTCCTTTTCCTTAACATGCTAGAAACCAACACCGGCTTTTTCCGATGTTAATTACTCCAAAAGTTACCATTTCAGATAGCAAAAACTAATTTTATAGTTAGCTCTATATATGGAGGGGGACAAGCTGAAAGGAAAAGGTATTAGATGGTTGGCCGGAATTAGGGCTCCAAATGAATTAACTTCCATGAGCGGCTCGATTTGAGAAAAATTTGTTCGTAACTCGTCTATTTTGTAAATAGTCGAGTTTTAGTTCGTACTTGTTTGACTAGTGAGCCTCGCGAGCTAGCTCAACTCTGAAACTCATTGAGTTCAACTAGTGAGCTGGCTCATTGAAAGCTAATGAGCTGGCTCGACAGCGTGGCTAGCAAACTAGTTCGCGACTTATGAGCGTATTAATATATAATTCATATGTTCGTTAGATTATATATCTCATAATATATAATGGTTTAAGACTTGGAGTACATAACCAAATATGTCACATTTATAATTTAAAAGATAAATCATGTATTATAGAATTCTTAGTTACTGATTGATATTAAATAACATGATACGAATTAGTTAAAAATTATGAATTAAATTATATTACACCAACATTGTATATAACATGAGATTACAATATGAAATTTTGAATATTATTCTTTTTCATTCACTATATGACATTCAAATATTGTAGTATTCAATTAATAAATTATCTCAGAGTATAATTTATGTGTTGTAACAGGTCTAGACCAGTCAACCCATATGGGTACGTATTGTAACGGACAAACACTTGATACATTGATTTTTCTGCGCTGCCGTTAAAAGGATTGGTGGGCATGTAGGGTCATAAGTTTCTTCATCCAGTATTTCATCTTCCTCGCACTCCTGCTGGGCCACATCTTCGGAATCTGAGTAGGCCACGTACTAAGCGTCCCCCATCACCACTTCACTGAAAGATTTGGCAGCATTGTCGAACCAGGTACCTTTCTTCGTTGCTTTCCCGGGGCTATTTGTTCCCATTGGTTGCTCAGCTGTTTCCGTATCCATTCCCTGTTGCATCTTCCCCGTCAACCTCTCCAACTCCCTGATCGAAATCCAAAGCCCTTTTTTTCTTTGGTTGGACGGCTTCCCTCTCGCTCTTACCATCAGGCGAGGAAGAAACCATCGCAAGTCTCTTAGCCCCGCTTAGAACTTTCGGAGGCTTAGCCGGAGGAGCCGACTTTTTGGACGGCGAGATCGCCGCCATTGAGAAAAAAGAACCCTAGTCGCCGAAAAATCGCACAGGAAAAAAACCCTCCGAGTTTCTAGGAGCAAAAGCGAATTCCACCGGACAAGTTAATCCAAAATTAGGAGTGTTTACAAGTAAATAAGAGGCAATTGATCATTTTAAAACCTCATTAACAGTAATTTAATAGATAATTAGATGAAATGATAAAATCGTTATGTTTTAATATTAGAAGGGTATGCTTGTGCTAACATTTAGTAGAGGGGTACGTTTGCTTTACAAAATAAAAATTAATCTTACACAACACACCCTATAAATTTGCAGTTTGACATTGCATTATTTTAGCCTTTTATAAAATTAGTGATTACTCCTTTTATCATAAACTATTAATAATAAGCATGATGGACTTGTAAAGAAAATTTTGTTATACTAATGTGGGTATAGTAGATTTTGTGGGTTAACCACTATGGTTAGTGGTTAATCACTAATCACACAAATTAAGATTTTACTAACCACATTCAACCCACTAGTCACAAAGTGTTATTAACCACAATGTGGAAAGTTTGTTGCGGTTTATGGGTTAACCAAAATTACAAAACCATAAAACTTCCACCATAGATGTTCCTACCATTTTCCCGAACGTTTTAGTGCTTCTAAGTTAAGAGCCACGGCTGCTGAAAGCTCAATATATATATATATATATAGTACTTTCAAGTTTCAACAAACACTCTCATCTCATTTTACTCCAAAACAACAACCAAAAACTTTACCCCCATTTCTCATCCCTGGGTTCATTTTCAATTATGCACTCGGCAGCAGAATGTCAAAAAGCACTCTGCTTCTTCTGCATCATGAACCACCCAGACCCATTGGTTAGGAGATCCCAAGCATCTCATTTCTTCCAACAGATGCCTCTCACAGGCGACAAAGACCACGTCTTGGTCCTCAGCAGCCTCCGAAACATCGCCATTGCTCAACCTGACGACCCTGAGTTCCCTTCCCTCGGCATCTTCACCTCCATGACCCGCCTCATCCAAAAGGGTATCCACCACAAGCAATGGCTTCTGAAAGACCAGAACATCTACATCCCTTACTACGCTGCCCACATCATCGGCACCTATGCCACGAGCAACCCTCAATCCGCTGCAAAAGCAGCCGAATCGGGAGCAATCCCGGCTCTGTTGGAGCTTCTAAGAGGGAAAATCAGCTGGGTCGAACAGCGCGCCGCGGCTGGAGCACTCTGCCACTTGGCTTCCCACGACGTAGTATTCCGTGCTACCATGTCAGAAACAGAGGACATCGTGGAGCTTGCCATGGAAATCGCTTCGAGCTGCCTCGGAACTGTGTACCGGCAGTTTCTGGCGACGGAAGAGAGGAATCGGTTGAAGTACCACTGCGAATTGCTGACCAGAGGGCTTGGAGGTGTGGAAACAGAGAACAAAAAGGCAGAGGAATGGGGGGTTCAGTTGCAGGAATGGTGTCTTTACCTTCTGACATGCTTCGCTGGAAAAGGGAGTGGTAGATTCCTCGATCGAATCTGCGAATTGGAGTTCCTGACGGAACTATGCGGGATGAGAGGCGGAATCGAGAGCTGCAAAGATTCCCCTGGCGGGCTCGGATTGATCAGAGAGCTCTGCAATTCCGAAATCGGCAGAGACAGAATTAGCAACCGGAGAGAAGTACTTGAGAATTTGTGTGACGTGGCGCGATCTTCGGATTACTGGCACGAAACAGCGATCGAGTGCCTCGTTTTACTTCTGAAAGACCCCGGAACCAGAAACAGAGTGATCGGCTTCTCTGCCGCAGCGATGGCGCAATTGGTCGAGCTTCGGCGAACAGGGGAGACGATAACGCGGGCTCTGCTGCAGGACTACCACAGGATAAAGTACGGTGAGATGAGATTGGGAAGCGCCGAAGCGGAGAAGGCGCTGGAAGAGACGTGGGAACTGAAGGTCGAGAGGAAGAAGAAAGAGAAGGTTATGAATACAGAGGAATTGAAACAGAGGGAATTAATGGCTGGTTTGTTGAAACGGGAAGGGAACGAGAGCTTCTGGCGCGGGGAAGTCGAGAAGGCGGTGAGCGAGTACTCGAAAGCTCTTGAGGTCTGTCCTTTGAAGCTGAGAAGGGAGAGGATCGTGTTGTACAGCAATCGGGCTCAGTGTTGTTTGGTGATGAAGGAAGCTGAACTCGCCATTGGCGATGCGACGAGAGCTATGTGTTTGTCGGGTGGTTCGCGGCCTCACCGTAAGAGCCTGTGGAGGAGAGCGCAGGCGTTCGATATGAAAGGGCTGGGTAGGGAGAGCTTGATGGACGGTTTGAGATTTGTTGAAGTGAGGAGGAGGAAGGACGTTGAGATCCCCTGCTTCGCGGCACGGCTGGTTCAGAAGCAGATGCATGCCACGTGGCCTTTTGCGGCGGCGGTGAAGTCGGAGGTGGCTGCAGGAAAGTGCAAGAAAGTAGAATGTTTGGACCACAGCCGGCGTAGCGAGGAGTAGGGGTGGATCGATTTCAATACGTGGATTAATTACCCACGTGCCCACCCCTAGTGAGGAGTCAGTATATGCAAAGTAAGTGTAACTCGATTTCGCCTGCGTATCTCAATCTCAAGTACATTTATAGATTTCTAAGGTCGAGGCAATGCATTACATTTTCTTTATAAATTGTTATTAATAGTGAGTTTATTAAATTTAACAATCCCTTATAAACTATAGATTGAACGGTTTATAAATGTCTGGCCTGGTTGTCCACGGCTCGGATAGGCATGTGCTTCTTGTCGTGGGTGCTTAGCATTGTGGTATCTCTGCTCCTTATCTTGCAGAACTCCTTGCAGCTAGGGATGCAATCTCTCTTGCAACTTCTAGAAGTTTGTCTCCGGTTATCATCGAAGGCGATGCAGAAGTGGTCATCCGTCAGCTCAAGCTTCGATTGGTGACCTCATTCTTCGAGATTGTTGTTATCTTCTTGAGTCTTGTTCTCTTTGTATAGAATTTAGGGTAGTTCCGCGGACTGTTAACTGGGCTGCTCATAGAGTGGCACGTAAAGCCCTGCTGCTGTCCCGGTTAGAGTTAGTTTCTTTTGACTTTGTTGGTTGGCTTGTAAGTGGGATGGGAAGGGATTGTGGGTAGTGGTTCTTTCTAACTATGTTCTTGACATTTCTCGGGGAAAAAAAGTAGTTAGTAAAATTTTAATCCTCTCCCGAATTACTCGTATGTATCCGTTGGATCGGTTGAATTTTCTTCTCTAAAGCATAGTTAGTAAATACTCCGTTTAATACACGTATATGTACCCGTACGTACTTTATCCGTTTAAAACTTCCGTATCCGTATTATTGTCAAGCCGTTTCATTTTCCCCCATTCATTTGATGACGCCCGTACTAAACACGTATAAAACCCGTATAACACGTTTATTATCCGTATTTTATGAATTAAATTGTTAACTTTAGTATTATTTACATATTTATTTATTTTTAAAATGATTAATTTTATATATTTATGACTATTAACGTACTATTAAACGTAACTTTAGCTTAGAGACCAAGTATAATACCCGTACGTATTTTTTACGTAACTTTCCCGTACCGTATTTTACTAACTATGCTCTAAAGGCCAATGAGTATTTTGCTGATTTTTTTTTTTTACACTGCACCATTTATCCGTTGGATTGAACTCTGTTTGTTCGAGTTTAGAGAAATACTACACATAATCATTCTTATTCATATGCCTTGAATTTAGATATTCTCATTTAGATTTCTAGCTGTGTTATTGTCACGGAGTTAACATTTGTTTTTATTATTTATTTAATTTAAAGTATAGGTTTGGCCACTAATATCTTAAGAAGAAAAGACCATTCCTTCAATCACGACGTAATAAAAGAGGCAAGTGAGGGAAGCTGAAGAAGGTGTGTGCTCAATTTGGCCAAGATCTCAGAATACAGTGAGAAAGGGTGAGTGAGAGAGAGCGATAATTTGTACATAGACATCGACTTTTAGGGTTTAGTCCCTTATGATTAAGACTGGTTATCTAATTAAAGACAAACAACCATATAAGGTAGCGGATCTAAAGTCCAAACAACTCGTCTTTTGGCCTACCTAATCCAGATTTCGATTGAATGATATAATACCTAACTCACTAATTGAGCTTTGCCTTACTATTTCCAATTAATAACTCTAAACTAATCTCTCTATTCCTCTTGTACCCCCCCCCCCCCCCCCTCATACCCGTAGGCCCATGGAAGTAGTGGTGTCAATCGGACAGGTTCCGGTTGGGTTAAATCGGGTTACGGGTACATCATATTTTGGATTGGTTGGTTTCGAATTTTTTAGATTGCGGGTTAGTCGGGTTACAGATTGATCGGGTCGAGGGACAATCAGATTGTGAATCAATCGAATTATGGAACGGGAGAGTTACGATCATATTAGGTTGCGGGTTGTTCGGATCGGCGCATTGTGTTACTTACTCTTAAGTCATTACAACTTACAATAATTTCAAAAAAAAATTACAATTTTTAGAAAATTTATTTCTATCTCGGTACTTATAATTTTTTTTATAGATGTAGTTATAAAAGTTTTAAAACGCAATAGAATGACTTAACAAACCAAACTTAGCCCTCATTTTTGAAACCAAAATGCAACTCGAGCATAACTTAAATGGGCCAAACCTTTACTTTACTGTTGTAAAATAACAATCATGTCGTGCAGGAGTTGCAACAAATGTATAGGTATTAGAAAACAAGTAGACAAATTAAGTGAACTTTTCCAAAAAAATGTTTGTTGAAATGAATTGTTTATTTAGTTATTAAAGTCATAAACAGTGCTAGATATACATATTTTTTAAACTTCAAATTATATAACTTTGTACCATAAAAATAGTCAAATTAGTTCACATAGCTATATAAAGTGTGGTGTTTATCATTAAATTAGTTCATATCATGGGGTGCTAGATTATGTGTACTATAACATAGGTGATTAGTTCATGATGATAAGATGACTGATGATATGTTATGAAATATATTATAATCAATTAGTCATGCCCTATAAGGTTATAACAAAGTTCACTATAGACAATGTCTTAGTTACTAAATGTTAAACTCTTAACTCATTGTCGATAAAGATTGTGATAATCACATTGATAAAGAATTAAGTATATGATATGTAATGTTAAACAGTGCGCATTTGACATAGTTCTGAGTTATGTTATTTAGATAGGATAACTTATGATATGTTCTCAATTATGCTATATCCAATTGGTCATGCCCTATAACTTTATACTAAAGTTTACTATATACAATATCTTAGTCACTAAATGTTATCCTAAACCATCACATGTAAACATTGTGTTAAGTACAACTTTAATACATTCATACATAATTTGCAACATTAATCATTAATTGACTAGAACTTCAAGTCTTGAATGCATCATATATATGTTCTAATTTGCAACATGAAACTATAGTTAAATATTGAACATTTCTCTCAATGCATATGCTAAGATGCCTCTGCAAAATGATTATCCCATACTTAGTAGGGTCGCAATAAAAGTGTTTCAAACAATAGTTACATTTTCAGGGTGCAGATCAATCCAAACAACAGTTGTGGGTAATTAGAGGTACCCAAACTTGTAGCTATAATAGCCTGTTTATTGAGAATTAGGGGTGGGAATTCGATGGCGGTTTTGCGGTTAAACCACTAACTGCACCGAAACCACACGGTTAGTGGTTAACCACAAATCGAAAAAAACAGGCTATTTTGAGGTCGCGATTAGCAATAGTCCTCATCCTCGCCTTTGTCCTCCTCATCCTTTGGGAATCTCTTCCTTGCGGTTTCTTGAAGATAAACTCTGATGCATCTGTCTATGACTCTGGTTGTTTGTCTGCCCACTTGTTCATGGGGACAGACGAACATGTCGTGTTGGCAATTGGGGCCAACACTTTGGAGTCGCTGATCCCTATCTGGCATAACTGCTTGTAGCTAGAGATGCCATTTTGCTAATCGTCTCCAAGTCCCTGGCTCGGGTATTCGTGGAAGGTGATTTTGAAGTGGTTTTCAGCAACTTCGCCAAGGAGTTTACGATGGATTCTGTAGGATGGCATGTGCTACGAGATTGCCTACATGTTTTTGTCTCTATGTCTGTCTGTATAGAGTTTCGGGCGGTTCGTCAAACCGCAAATAGGGCTACCCATAGCGTGACGAGTAAAGCTCTGTTATTGTCGCCTCTTGAGTTAGTTTCTTTCGACTTTGTAAGGTGCCTTCACTGAGATGTTGCTTTGGGAGGGTTCGTGGGTAGATTTTATTGTTTATCTTTCTATTTTGTCATTACTTAAAAAAAAAGATGAAAATCTACTATGTGAAGTAGCAACAAGCTTGTTTTACTTCCTCGTATTTAATTGTTTTGACAAACTCTAATTGTATAGCTCGTTGTATTTGACCATCGGGTAAAATAACTCGGATACCAATTCAGTTTAAGAATTGGTGTAACCATACCACTTAAGTTTGAATAGGGCGTCGGGTACAATTAAAGTCGTTGAAAGGTGTATCCGTCTAGTGTTGCATGCAACCAAAACTTTTAATTATCTTTTGGTACTCAAAACTTTTAAAAATATTCAAAACTATATTTCAACAAGTTTTATCTAATATAAGAATTAGAAACCCTTCTATATTAGAATGGCTAATGAAATTTTGTCAATAAAATAGATAAATTAGTAAAAATAATAAATGAATACCAAGAAGGAATAATAAATTTACCAGAACATAATAATAAATATTAAAAATTCTATTTAAATCCCTACTTCAATTAGAAGCACCACTAAAAATAGTGAAAAATAGAACCTAATCGACGATCAATACATCAAGACCAAATAAGGATAAATGGAACACAATCAGAAAGAATTAAACATATTTCAGTCATTGAAAAAGGTTTAGAACGGAAAGAGACAGAAAGTAACCAAATAATAAGTAAAATATAAAAGCTACAACATTTAGTAACAAATCTAGAAAAAAATATGACTATAAGAAGCGAATTAGAATTAGTGACTTTAACTAATATAGAACATCTACAATATAATATTAGAGGATTACATGGAGATTTAACATGAAAAATTACTTGCATCAGCATGATGTAAGAAAATTAAATATAACATACTCAGATTATTTATAGGATGATATAAGAGAACTAAATATAAAATCCTCAAATAATTTATATCGAGACAAAATTCATAGAATATATTTGCTTCAGAAAATAATTCAATTATTAGAACACATAATGATAATTCATTATAAATTTTCTATTCAAAATTGATTTGATAAGAGTCTGCAAAAGAGAGATTTTAACTAAACAAGAAAAAATAATATTTTTCATAAGTTCAAAGTATTTTTTAGAATAAGAAAAGTAGAAGGACCAATTCTGAAATTTAGAAAATAGAATATTCAAATAATATTCTGTCAAATTTAACGGAATGCACTTAACAGTAAACTTAAATGGTACCAAGTGCACATATAATATAGTTCAGTGGCACGCGATGCTCTATTCGTACTTAAATGGTATAGCTCTCACAATTCTCATACTTTAATGGTACAAAAGATATTTTACCCTTTGACCATCCAATCAGTGTACCGCTATTGTACCGTGCTCATTTTTTTTCTCGTGTCATGAATTACCAGCCCATTTTTTAAATTTGCTAGACCCGATTAAAGCCTACGCGTGGTTCGAAATGTGCAATGCCCTCGTATCGTGCTCATATTTGTTCTCAATGAAAAGGAAGAAAATAAGAGAGTGAAAAGGGAGAAAATTGAAAGGGGAATGAAATTAATTAATTGAGAATATTTGAGAAACTTAACAAATAAGAGGAAGATGAAAATTAAAAGTATATACTATAGTGTAGGGATGGCAACCAAACCCGAATCCATGGGTACCCACCCGACCCAACCCGGTCAATGCGGGTAAAATCCGTGTTGACGGGTTTTGGGTCGGGTTTGGGTTTAAACCCGTTCACTATTCACCGGGTTGGGTTTGGGTTTTGGTAAACCCGACCCGTGGGTACCCGCCCACACATATAATTAATTTTCTCGGTATATTTAATATTTTAAACAACTAATCTTATTTATGTTTGTGGAGACATGTCTAATTTTTTCTTTCTAATTGTGTAGAATGAAGTTTGTGTTATCGAGTGGAGAGTGAAGAAACTTAATTGAAAGGAAGAAGCCTTCAATTAATCATGTTATTTATGGATAATTTATGATTTACTTCAATTTTCTTGAGTTTTCTAGATTGGTGTTGAACAATTTGTATAGTTAATTTGTGATTTGCTTGAATTTTCTAGAATGGTGTTTTAAATATGGATAATTTGTATTGAGAGATTGATATTTGACTTTAATTTTGATAGGAAGTTGTTATTGTAAATTTTTTACGAAAAAAACCCATGGGTACCCATGAACCCGCGGATACCCAGCGGGTTGGGTTGGGTTTGAGTTTTTCAAACCCAGTGGGTTTTACCCCGAGTTTTTTTCACGGATAAACCCATGAGTTTGGGTTTGGGTTTGGCAAAACCCGACCCAACCCGACCCATTGCCATCCCTACTATAGTGGTGTGATTTGACCTCCACATGTTTTTTTAAATTCTTCAACTATGTTATTTATCGTAATTATTACAAATAACGTTTTCAATCACTTCTAACACAAACACATAATTATTATATAGATCATGTTATTTAAAGACATTGACATGCCCGTGATCATGAAATTTAGATCAAGCACAACTCCTATATTATTCGTACCGTGCTCTATGCTAGCACGTGGTAGCTCAATTAGGTGCCCACATAAAGAGTCAAATATACAATAAAATTTCAAGATGTCATTTTGAACTTCAATTCGCCGGTTTGGTGACAGTCTAAACCGTATGATGACTGGTGGCGGTGTTACATATATGAGCATCATCAGACTGCCTCTTTCATATCCTCTTGAATTCCCTAATGGTTCATCAGACCGCCATCAGGAAGAGGAAGATGAACTCAACAAGGGGGACTTGTGATTATGCAAAACAGTGCAGGTGAACGTGAAATAGATGAGACGAATCTCGTGCAGTGACTAACCCGCAATGTTGATTCTAACATCAAATTTACCAAAGGGTACACTGATGAGCCTAGCAACCAAAATTTAGTAGGTCAGGGAGAAGTGGTTCAGGTCTAAAACCCTAAAAAAATTCTGTTATTCAATCAGGTAGTAAGTAATGAACTCTGTCTTCTGCGATCTAAAGCTTTACTGAGACTGAGAATGGATGGGTAACTAATCATCATTCTCCAAAGACATCACTGGGATCCCTTTACTAGAAAAGCTGGTACACGTAACTCGCAATTCATCACCAACTGCATAGTCCGTCTTCCCGTGATCCTGCTTTACAATCACAACAAACATGGTGAACACAACTTCATGCTGAAAGCCGAAGAAACTATCAGATAATTAAATGCCATATTACTTTACCTTAAAGCGATACATTCCACGAACTCCACCTCCTAAATCAAGGACCAGACCGAGCGCACGTATCTGATGAACTTTTGCAGTAACGGTCGTTCCAAGTTTCAGATTTTTCGCACTTATGGGACCCTTGGCTTTTGTTTCATCCTTAACGTCTGGAACGACATTAAAAGTAGATGATGATGAACAGGAATCCTGACTTTGCTTCAATTTGGATGACCACAACTTATTAGAGGTGCTCTTGAATCTTTCTTCCTCCTCGTCACACTCTGCAACACTACGGATCCGAAAATCTGGCGAAGAAGTAGAAGAATCTTCCAATGTGCTGACAGCCTGTGACAACAAATCCGCAACCGATTTTGCATCTAGCTGAGTGGAGTCACTGCTGGCCAAAGACTGAGCATTTGCTGATGTCTCCTTGCTAACAATAAAATCACTGACATTGACCTCTGGTGTAATGGCATCGACTTCTAGTGATGCTGATCTAGGTGACATTCGTTTAAGGGATAATTTTATGTTGCCACGAACATCCTGCTCTATGCACATCACAGAAATCTGCTGGCCGATGGATAATAAATCTGAAATTCGTGTCACCTAGATGACACAAACAACGGATTTAGCATCAAACTGGGAGGGAAAGAAAGAGAAACTAGTGGAACCAATTGAACTGGCAAAAAGGTGACAGATAAGGATTGCCATTAGCCCATTACATACCGGCTCATGTGACAATTCAGAAATATGCAACAAACCATACTGGCCACCACCGAACTCCACAAAGGCGCCATATTCTTTTATTGAAGTTACAACGCCTTTGTATATCCCACCAACTGTGATCTCCCGGCCAATGATGGAATCAACCTGAGAAGCAGAGTAAAGAGGACAAGGCCCTTGACTTATAACATGAAAGATATGTCTAGCCAAAATGCAGCAGCCTGAATGGACATTAGCCGGGAACTAGTGTACTCCTAGGCGAAGTATCAACATGAACATGTATTGAACAGAAGTATCAACTCAATAAACAAGTACCTTTTCTAGCACTTTGTCCATCACATTCTGATTCTTGGCAACTATTGTCAGTGTTTCATCACTAACTGACAGACGTGCACCTTAGTTAAGCAAAAAAAATGCAACATTAAGACATGATAAAGTGTAGGCCTTTTATGTGACAGCTCAGAGTTCCTGGTACAATTTCAAGCAAAAATACCTGTTTCCTCTTCAATCTTTTTCCTAATTGCACCAAGAGGTCCGATCAAGCGACGAAGAGCATCATTGCTATACCTTAAGCTAGCTATGAAACAAACCCAAAATCCAAATTAGCATGCAAACATACCAGTGCAGGGACACAAAAGTGTGACTACATCAGACTTGGTGCAGAAAACTCAACCTAGTCGAGGGGCATTCCTGTCATCCTTAGAACGTGGAGTACTAATTTCTCTTTCCATGTGCTCGAGAATCTGAAGACGACCTTTGCGTGCAGCTTCCAAACTCTCGCAAACAATATCCAATGGGATTCCAGCTGGCTTAATATCCAACTGAATTGCAGTGATGCCACTCCGTGTTCCAGCAATTTTGAAGTCCATATCCCCTAAATGATCTTCCAGGCCCTAGGAAAATCCAATGAAGAGCATAGATGCAAAGACAAAAAATGGAACTGCCCTCAATATCTAAATAATTTAAGAAACCATTTGACAACACTTTGAGATGGAAAAAATAACAATCTTAAGCTGCAACCATTAACAGTAGCATCCACATACAAGTGACTGGTGCAAATAGTAGGCCCAACACAGATAGAAACAAATCACATTGAGTATCTTACCAAAATATCAGTCAATATACGGTAGTCTGTAATTTCCCCAGTCGAGTCAACTTCACTAACAAGACCCACAGAAACACCTGCTACATGCTCTCGTAGAGGAATACCAGCATCCATCAAAGCTATACTGCCTATTCAAAACAAAAGAAACATTTCAGTTTTCATGTCAAAGTTCCAAACTAAGGGCACATCCAAGGATGCAGAAAAAGAATCACACGAGCTGAGAAGCCAATTAATCAAGTACTTAAGCAACAGGACAAAGTTATTTAATCTACTGATTTAGTCAATAGAACAACTGTACATGACATAACATCTGTAAAATGGTCAAATGTACCTCCACAAACAGTTGCCATAGACGTTGACCCATCAGACGCCATGACTTCCGAATTTATGCGAACAGTGTATTTGAACTCATCTTCTGGAGGTAAAACTGCTAGTAGCGCCTTTTCTGCAAGGGTTCCTGTAGAGATGAAGACAACCAAGCACTAACCACTTCAGACACCTTGCTTTTAAGATGTAGTACTTGGTATTAATTTGGTTCAGCAATTCAAACGGATGGCTCAAGCATACAAAAGCACCAAGTAACTACCATGGCCAACCTCGCGTCTGTTAAGCCCGGTCCTTTTACCAACTTCATTTATGCAAAATGGAGGAAAACTGTAGTGCAACATGAAACGTTTTGTTGAGGGTCCAACAATGGCATCTAGGCGTTGAGCATCTTGAGGTGCTCCAAGTGTTACAGTGCAAAGAACCTATGAAATACACACAAAGCAACATAGTTCAGATGAAAAACAGGGAATACATCAAATTTGTACCAACAGAGCATCGGTTGTTCTCTCTTTTTGTGTGGATGACCACCTACTATTGGTAAACAAAGATATAGGAGAACATATACTCACCTGAGTGTCCCCACGATTAAAAAGTGCTGATCCATGCAAAATGGGCAAGTGCCCAGCCTCACAATAAATAGGCCTCACTTCATCAAGATGTCTCCCGTCGAGTCTGTATCCTTCTGTAATAATCCTCTTACGCACTACCTGACATAATGAAATTATTCAAATTTTATCACCTTAGTTGATTTAGTGACAGGAAATACGTAAAATATCAAACAGACATCAATTTGCACACTTTTGCATCAACGGCTCGAACAACAGCCAACTGAGCTGCGAATGCAATAGTCCTATCCTAGAAGACCTATTGTTGTTGTATTGAAAAATATAAAGCATTGGTCCAGCCAAAATTCCTTCAAAACAGCTAAGTACACATACATATAAAAAGAAAATATGAACAAATAAAATCTTTTAACCATTGATTTTTTCATGTCGAAAAAAAAAAAAACTAGCAAAAAATTTAACTAGTTTTTCCAGCAGATAACTGACCTGTTTTCGCACTGTGTCTATTGCCTTTGGAAGAATTTTTATGATTTCCTCATCACCTTCCAATTCAAGCTGTTGCTTTACATCTTGCATGATATTCTCTAAGGCTTCTCCACGTTCAAACTAGATAGGCCAACAATGCAGATGTGCAACGAAGATCAGTACCCCAATACTTGAGCAAGGGAGCAAGAAAGAATCCATGAAATCAACTGTTCTTATTCAAACGACAACTCATGTACCTTTCCGTAAGAAGGATCAGTAAAGACGGCTTTAATATTGGCTTCTGCCAATGTACCAACTTTTTCCAATGTCTTTTGTGACAACATAGATAGTTGATACTCCTTTTTCTGTTTTCCAGCTTTTGCCGCTAGTCTGATTTGGGGTTCAAGGTACTTCACTGCCTGGAAAGCAGATTCCAGCATCCAATTACTCTCCATCTACCCATGGAAAAGACAAATAAGGAATGCTAACTATTTACCTCTGGATGAGCCATTCTCAATCCAGCTTCAAGATCTTTCTCTGTGATCTCACGAGCTTGAACGTCAATCATTAAAGTTTTCTCCTTTGTACATGCATACACTAAGTTGAGATCACTTAAGCTCAGCTGCATCACACCCAACAAATGCATCTAGCACATCAGATTAACCCCCAAAATCGTATAGTCACACTACCAGTAACCAAGTTAGAGAATGACCTCATCCATTGTGGGATTAACAATGAAGTGTCCATCGATCCTCCCAATTCGTATCATCCCAATGGGGCCTCCCCAAGGAATATCAGATAACATCAGTGCAGCAGATGTCGCATTAGCTGCCATCACATCCGGATCATGTCGTCCATCAGATGAAAGAACACTTGCCATCACCTGTCCACAAACAAAAAGAAGCACTAAAATTTCCAAACCAACAGGAGGAACACTAAAAAAAAATATATGAGCAATTAAGTCTCATGGCAACAATGAATACCTGAACCTCATGATAAAACCCATGAGGGAATAGAGGACGAATTGGTCGATCAATAAGACGGCCACATAAAAGCTCCCTTTCTTTTGGAGCACCTTCCCTTCTCATGAAGGTGGTGGGAATTAGACTTTGTGCGAACTGTTTCTCTTGATAATCAACCTAGAATTCACATCCATCACCACATTGAAAACTTCAGTGGACACTCCAGCTGACGCTGGTGCCAAGCTCGTGCAGAAAAAAAAAAAAAAACAAATAGAGCACCAAGTTGATGGAAGATAGAATTAGGACAGAGAACGTTACAGTGAGGGGCAGGAAATCGCGTAGGGCGTCGCCTTTGGAGGCGGCGACTGTGGAAAGAACTTTGGTTTCTCCGGTGCCTAATACGACAGCGCCATTAGCAAACCTGGCGATTTTGCCGGTTTCTAAAGTTATCAGGCTGGTGCCAATCTCGAATTCCTCCTTGAAAGAATCGAGGAGCTTGGTTCCGGCGACTGGGTGGTCGGGATCGGAGGGGGCAAAGCCGAGGCGGCCACTGCAGATGGTGCGGAAGCGGAGGTGGGGCCATGTTAGGAAAGGTGGGAGAGACTTGAGAAGAGGATTAGCTCTGGCTGCTGCGACGGCGGACATCAAACGAACAAGCGGTGTGGAGGAAAGGGAGGGAATGGAGGAACGGGAAACTGAACTGTGGAGTTTAGACGTAGAGCTCCGAGGGTTTAAGGAGCTTTCGCCTCTCGGCGCTGCAAATCGAAAGATGAGGGTTTAAGAGCTGTGATCTCCTACGTTCAGGTCGTACAACCTTGTGCTGTGTTTATTTCACACAAAAAAAAAATAACGGTTAATTATTATTTTCTATTATATTGAAATTTGGGTTTGAGTTTAGAGAATCGATGCTTAGGGTTTATTTATTAAAAGTTAGGGTATAGTATCATACCCTAAATTCGGTTTAATTCATGGTCTAGATAGAGATGTCTCTCTACGAGTACGTGGAGTACAGTATACTCCAAGAGCACACCAGTCCGATCCGTCACAATAATTTATTTTAAAATAAAATGAATTCTCAATTCATTTGGTACCAAACCGTCTACCTTGATTTTTTAAAAGAAATTTGTAAATTGTATCGGAGGTTGTAAGGGTTAGTGGTAGGGTATTTGGTTATGTAATCGTAGTTCAACCTTTTCGTACTATTAAAATCGACTATCCGCTTAGGCTCGTGAAGGAAGTTTTTTATCGGACCGCCTATACAGTTGGCAGTGGTATTTTTTATGGGCAACACTGGTATTTTTCTTATATTTGCTTAATATACATATTTTGACTCTCATTTCTTGATCATTTACCTTGGAAATGCCCTCTCTTTTGTCAATTTTACGCTAGATTGTGTTCTTTAACATATTTCAGGTGCTACAAAATGGAGGTGGATTGGGAGTAAGGTTCAGGCATTGGAGGTTGAAAAAGAAGCCAAAGGGGATCGGGAACAAAAGTCATGGTCGTGAAAGACTATCAGAGAGGCTCTAATCAAAAGTCATAGGCAAAACATGGAAAGTCACGACTGTGACTTTTCTTTATCATGTTCGTGACTTTCCCCTCATGCCCACTAATTGTTGCGTTGTGTTTTGAAAGTTACTGTCATAATTCTCAAAGTCATAGTTGTGACTTCTGACCGTGACTTTGCGGTTGGTTCAGGTATAAATAGGTTTTCTACGATTTCTGAAATGGAGAGCTAAGTTTGGACTTCAAATCAGAAAGAGGACGGATCCTAGAGAGTTGTTAGAGCAAAACTTGGGTAAACTTTTCACCATTGGAGCTCAAGGAATAAACTTAGAAGAGGAGTTTGAAGATCAAAGAAGATCATCATCATCATAAAGTCATTCTTCCTCTTTTTTGTGTTTTATTATCTCTATAGAGTAAACTTATTTTTCACTTGGGTATGAGGAACCCTAGCAATGGTTTGTTGATTTGATTTGTATGAGTACTCTGAATTATTAAACTCGATCATATCCAATATATGCATATTTCATGAATCATCTTTGCCTTGATAAAGTATTGTTGATTTCTATTTTAACCTATGAGAGAGAATACTCTATTACGTTGATTAGATCAATCATTGATTGGAAGTAGTGGATGGATTACATGAAATTGAGTTTACTCACTGCTTTGTATCGGACGAAAATTTAACAGAGGGAGTCGAGATTAAATTGCCTTGGCCAATTTTCTTAGTTGATAATAGAGTCCTTCTAAGCAATCAAGTAAAAAGGGTTTTAATTGTTTTAATCAAGATTCTGGCTAGTTAAAGACTCTCCGCATTATGAATGAGGAATGAAAGAAGTTATGATGCCATTATTCGAAATTTAACTAGTAGCTAGGGGTAATTATTATTTGAGTGAGCTTTCTCACTTTGAACTCGGTCAGTGTAATTATTTTGTTGTTCGAGCATTTGTAACCATTGCAAGTAATTGAACTTGGAACCTGAATTGGCTACATAATAAATTGAAGTTGAGTAATGGTTAATCTAGATACCCGAGGATATGATAATTTCATAATTAAAAGTCATTATAATGCAATCCTATCATTGGTACACTTGCCCTTGTTAGGAGTTTTAGCGAACCATTTCCTCATCAATAATGTACAATCAATCAATAGTTGTTGTAATTGGCAAGTTTGGAAACTTTCCTAGGTAAAAGTAGCACTCTATGGGTAGGTTTGATAGGTGTATTTCAAATACCTTATATTTGAAATACATGCATTTGAAATACTAGCATGTTTTTGATAAATTACAGTTTAGTACCCAAGTTTATTTTTCCTTATAATTGAGTACCTACACTTTTAAAATTTTACAAAAAGGTCCAGAATTTTTATGGTAATATTATGTTTCGGTACCTTAATATGTCGTGCCTTACACTATAGTACCTAAATTTTTAATATTTTACAAATAGGTCCTATTTTTTGTTAGGAGGTATTTCAAATCACTAGTTGTTGAAATGTATTTGAAGTTGACAAGTAATACACTAGCCATGTATTTGGAAATCACCCCATGAATTTCACACAAATCCAAATATCCAAACACACGCCAAAATAATTTGAGGGTGATTTGAGAAGCAAATATCGAATTGTTGGCATTCATCCATGGAGGAGGAAGTTCATGACCCTGAGAGCATAGTTAGTAAAATACGGTACGGGAAAGTTACGTAAAAAATACGTACGGGTATTTTACGTCGTTTTTAAGCTAAAGGTACGTTTAATAGTACGTTAATAGTAATAAATATATAAAAATAAATTATTTTAAAAATAAATAAATATATAAATAATAGCAAAGTTCACAATTTAATTCATTAAATACGGATATTAAACGTGTTATACGGGTTTTATACGTGTTTAGTACGGGAGCAATCCAATGAACGGAAAAAAATGAAACGACTTGACAATAATACGGATACGGAAGTTTTAAACGGATAAAGTACGTACGGGTACATATACGTGAATTAAACGGAGTATTTACTAACTAGGCCTGAAAGGGCAGAAACCACCTAACCTTGTGGCTAGAAACCGATGCCCGTCTATTTCATCTTAATGGTTTTAGATCTTTATGACTACTAGGATAATATATTCTGTACATGCACACACGAATAAGAGATTCTACCTTTATTGAGATCTTGTCAAAAGCATCAAATAATTTACCGAAGTTCAAATCATCATCATCATCATTGACAATATTGGGAGTAGAAGGAGGTTTTATTAGTAGGAATCTTTTTCAAATCAATCATTCGAATACATGGTCTCCGATCTAAGAGTTACCTTTCTTGTCGGGACATCAATCATAGCATAGCGCCAACAATGGCTAGGAATGCCTTACCCAGCCAGGATTAAAGTGTAAGAATTGGTCGAGAAGGTTAGTGCACCTACCCGGACTCAACTCCATGTATACTAGAGCGCAGCAATTTATGTACTGAAGCTACGCATGCATTCCGTTTATGTCTGAAGTCTGAAGACGGTGAAACCAGATCGAATATTAATAAGCGGAGTATAACCTGAGATTAAAATCCGAATAAAATCGCGACAAACAAATCTGGTACTTTCGCTATCAGTCATTGGATCTATACTTTAAGGAAAAGAAAAACTAGAATAGGAAAAGGTACAGCTTTATTCTGTAATCCTATACATACAAGGCTCTCAATGATACAACAACACTTCAACGCTAAAGGTATTCTCAGGTTTCGATGAACGAACGCAGAAAAGATCTTCCGTCTAATCCCCTTCTTAAGCTTACAATGGACAATGCAGAAAAGCTTCACCCTCAGGAATGACCAACTCCCAAAAACAGTTTGCTTTCCTTTCCATACTGCATTGACTTGAAAATACATAACAATGAGCAACCACATGATAAGATTAGTCGCTATGTTTCTAAGCTTACTATTGAAGAGGGATCTCACCTCTCGTGAATCGAAATGATTAACTCAATCGTTGTAAGTGCTGAGAGCCGCTACAACAGACCCTGTGGTCTCAAAAGTCGATGCAACGTCTGGATAATCTTTCCAAGATGTCGTGACCTTGAGAGACGGGTACAACCAACTCTTGACTGAATCCACGAAGGAGTTTGGATCATAATTAAGAATGGCTTCCCAATCCACCTGCAAGCCCTTGGGAATCTGTCCTGTGAACTCCATATTTGCAGCAAGAAGTAATCCCAGCAAAACGATGAATCCTACAGCAGCTGAACCTCTGGATAGCGGCATAAAATTGTACCTGTAATATTCAACTCGGACCGTTCAGCTGAAGAGCCACTGTCTAAATGGAAACTAGGTATTTCCACTTACCAGTAATATGTCATCCTTAGCATCGCAGCCCTAACATTCTCAAGGACATCAAAGTCGGTGGATCCATAATTTTCTCCACAGTAAGTATTGCACAAAGCCTGCAGGTTAGAAACACCGAGTTAACTACTGGTGTACTGCTTCATTCTGTACAAAAGGGCATGCAATAGCAGAATGTTAACCATAAAACTCTCTGCATTACTTACAGACAAGCCATAACATAATAAAGGGAGGCAGATCGATATCAAGAGCTAATTCAGTGTTCTTGGGATCATACAACACAGACAACTTGGTGACTTGCCCCTCTAATTTAATCCATTTGTCATTTTATAATATATATAAAAAAAAGGGGAGATCGTAAAACAAAATGCTGGAGGAAGAAACAGACTGGATAAACAAACTATATAAGTTTGTTGCTTCCTATGGATCTGCTGCTAATGTATTGCAAGGATGGAAAGCAGACAAAGCAGGGGTAACCAAACAACATAATACAGAAGATCAGCTGCCAGCGGATTGATTCGTAATGTTTTGAATTAGATTTTTTTATGGGAAATGTTTTGAATTATATCACTTATCTAGAAAGTATCATAAACACTTGTCCACCATATCAATATTACCAAATATTAGTATCATTATGATATGTTCTGGCAAAATAAAACTGACTAGTATAAAATATATATATATAAACAAGATATGGTTATTGATCAAAAGTGAACTGAAATTTCTGTGTTATAGTCTTGAGGTTTTGACCAACTTACATCCCATGCCATTGCCATTTCTGCATCAAAATCTTCCCACCTAGAAGGTGTGCAAGGGGTTTTGATAGCATAGTCAAACCCAAGCTCTCCCCTGCAAGATATGTTTCAGGTTTAAGAACCAAATGAGAGATGGATTAAAACAGCAGATAAGAAGGGATTAAGAAGATACAAAAAAGAAAAGGAATGATTATGATATTTACATTTTCACCAAGGCGATTCTTGTCCCCTCAAGTTGCTTCCTGCAATCAGTAACAGTAGCTTATGACTTATGAAGAGTGAAAACCTCATAACAGAGTGCTGGAACCTTGATTTCTACAATTTAAAGTGAAGGAAATTACCCCTCGAATGCAGTGCTGTTGCACCACGTAGCCAACCAGAAGTCTTCACCAACTGCTCTGTAAAGATCAGAACATGTTTCTGCAACCATAATCTATCCAGAAAAATAGGACAGTAATTACAAACTGATAAGATGAAAATAGTGGGCAAGCAGGTGTAATGAAGTGTTCTTAGAAAATGTTAACTAGGCAAAGACTAAATACTAAAATGGTCCACTACGAGGACTAAGTGGCCAGAACTTGAAATTTGTTTGCCTCTACTAGTTTCGCTCCTATATCAAATAATATGGATTAAATAAAGAACAAAAAATAGCATTCTCCTTAGCGTACAAAAGCCATAAGAGTGAAGAAGAAAAAAAACAGGAACATAAGCACTCACTTCATGCAGCTTCTCATCTTCGGATATGTCGATGACATTATCATTCTTACTGTAGACATATAGTTTTTTCTTCATCACATTCTTTGCAACCTGTAACGTCCTGCAGCATTACCAACGAATAAATAACTCAGAAGAAATTGAACTGAACTTATCAGATTTTAGATATTACTGGTACAATATTGAACAAGTTTTGCTCAAAAATGTAACTCAAGTAACTATCACCTTTCATAATTAGGGTAGTACCGAACAACTTTTGCTTGCCCTAGAATCATTGGAGTGTGAGAGCCAAAGCCAGAATTGAATTCCTCACTTTATTGCAAACATGAGCCCCAATCACATGAAAAGAAACACAAGGGAAAGGATTATGTTAGTCTTAACCTTTATGTAAATGCCTTAAACCTAGCACAGACCATTCAACCGCATCTTGACAATGCTATGTCAGAATCAGACACAACTTTGTAACAGAAACAGATGCTAATGTTGTTATGAGGTCAATGTAGTTCAGACGAGTTGAAACGAGTCAAACTGGCAGCAAGAAGAGCCACACCTTAGCTTGTTAATCCACACAACTGGATCACAGGGTTCAGAAATCTGTCTCCACCGAACAGCCAAGGAATAAAGATCATGCCATGATAACATGTAACGGGCGGATGACCTGTCCTCTGTAATGCTATACGAAGTTGATGTTTCCGAGCCACTGCTTGTGCTACAACCAGCACCACCCCTATTCTGACTGGCCACATTGATTCTTCTCCTTGGTCTTTTACCATTCTTGGATGAACTTTTGTTTGAATGTTTCCATTCTGCTTGTAAGGAACGCCATGCTTTTGACACCTTTTGTGCAACTTCAATAACAGCCAACCCAGCCATCCGATGCTGAGACAACAATAGATAGACTTGTAATTACTAATTAATAGAATCGCCTAGCTTAAGGCTGTCTTCTTTCTATATGATAAGCAGTGCTCATATTTAACTCTGTACATCCGGCTGGGTCTTGCCGGTATCAACAACGAGAAAAAAACAACCAAATGAAACAGAATGGTAACAAGTATGAGATCATGAAATAATTTAGTTGGATAAGTTATCAACTATAAGGAAGGACAAACTAAAGTCCACAACAGAAAACAAAGAACCACCTAATAATAGCATTGCAGCCCTAGCGGAGGTGTCCAAACTTAATCGGGAGGAGCAGGACGACTTAGAAAAAGAAAAAAAAACTGCTAAGCTATTTTACCAGATAACTCACCTGTCGCCTATTTGGAAGGAAGCCAGGGCATTCATACTGAATCTTCTTGCCAATTGAATCAGCAGCAGCCAGAAGTACTGCCTTCTGTTTTGTAATAGCAAAATCATGCTTCTTAAGCTTACCCCTCTTTAGAGACTCACGCAAAGGTGGCTGTCTGTAAACCTTTTCGCAGACGTTCTTTGGATGCAATCTTTTGCACCAGTATTCCTGCAATTTCAAGTGCATATTCCAGTGACCAGTGATCAAAGACTGAAAAGTATGAATGCCATGAAGTTGAATACTGTATGTAATAGCTGGAAACTCATGCATAAGATCCTTTAAATCGATGGAAGAAGTAAAAATCATCATTTCTTGTTATGAATTCATAAAAAACCTTAGTTACCTTGAACAGAGGGTCAATATCACCATCAACGTCAAACCAAGAGAATTCAGTATTGATTTTTGAGGCAGTATACAAAGCTATCTCCTTCTGCAGAGGTAAGGAGGGACAGGAGGAAACTTCAATACACCATGTGGCATTAACTAGGAAGTAGGAACGTTATTGGTTTACATCTTTGATGTTAACGTACATAACAAGTCAAAATTAGTACCTGCATGTTCGGAAAGTATACAAGATAGAACAAAAACAATTACGGGATACACGAAGCAATTTTGATCCCAAACTCAAGCGTCTATAAAATGAGTTGTAAAACATAGATTATGTGAATCACACTGTTAACAAGGTATAGAACAACAGAAACCTGATAGAAGGCCAAACATTGAAGCACAAACTTCTCCATGGAGTCTAGTTCCACATCTAACGTAGCATCATAGTCCTTCACCTGTGAAGGCAAAGGAGAGCAAACATCATGTACACAAGGTACAAAGGCAGGTAAGATGAACTTAAGAAAGTCAATTGTGAAGGCAACAAAACTTTCTTTGACACCAAAAACTTAATAAGGGTCAAAGGACATATCCTGTAATAACATTAAAAAACAAGGGAAGAAAGAAAGAAAGAAAGAAGTCAAACGAGTTCATTACCGCCTCTGCATATTCTCCAATAGCATGATAACAGGAAGCCCGTATATACAAGCACTCAATGTTTGAGCTCTCAATGGTCAGCCCAACAGACAAATCTTTGATAGCTTTCCTACAACGTTCAGAAGTAGATTCAGTAGGCTAAACTCCAAAACAACGATTGGTGTGTGATTTGTCCCACTAGAGATAGCATACAAGTTTATCATCAACGTGGGAACTGTGTAGTAACTATTATGAGCAATCAGCGGCTATGTTTTAAATCCCATAAAACTAGGAGAAAGCAGCATATGCCACACAATAACTCGACGCGAAAAGTGACATGCAGACAAGTACATCTGCACATAGACCAAGTAATTATTTCCCTCTTCATGTTTTACTTTTAGACAGACCTCTTACTTAAAATAGTTGTCATCTGGTTTAACATCTCCTGACATAGACATGACAACAGGAATTACCCTCCAAAAGACACCGAGCACCGATGTCCAACCTTTTCCCCTGAAACCCTTCTTGAATAGAGCTCCACAAAAGATCGTTCCAATTTGATATTATGAGGAAAAAAACTTATTTTCACTCCTTTCAGAATTAAGAACTATTTGGCCGAGCTTTAGCTTTTGCATTCGATCAACTATCCTACATACTAGGGCAAACCAGCAACAAAATGGGGAGTCAAACAGAGCCACGCATATAATTTCATAAGCAAGGGATTATGAATCACCAGACTAGTAGCGGGAACACAAGGCCAACTGATCTACTGAAGAATAACCCAATCATCAACCCAAATAATAATAATAATAATAACCCAATCTTACTAGTAGATAAATGTCTTTACACAAGGCCTCATCTCATTAGTTGCCAGACAACTACTATGTCCCTATTTCTCAGAATACAGAATATGAACTAATTCAGATAACTTATACAACCGATAAACCACTGATAGGGGAACAAATCCACCGTGTAGAAATTACCTGTGTTCACCCATTCCATGCATCAGCAGCCCTCGCAAATGATATCCTTTCGCAAACCTAAAGACAGAGTAAGCATAATTTAAGCATGAGAGACAGATACTGCTGAGATTACCAGTATTATCAACAAAGTCTAAATCAAAAGACCAAAGCAAGAGACAGAATCTAACACGAGAAGCTACTAATAACCCTTGTTAAGAAAGAACAAACTTGTTTGGTGGCATTACCTTGCATCTATTTGAAGAACTTGTTGAATGCAATCCAAAGCCTTTGTGGAGTTGGCTAAATCATGGTAGAACTGACAACAAAAGAGCAGCGACATGTCAAGAAAAAAACTTCATGACTTCTATGGAATGATCGAGGCCAAGCTAGGTCATCACTCTAAGTGCATGATCGAGTTCCAGTATTTAGTCAATGGAACAAGTACAAGCTAATCTGATGGCAAAAGCTTTAGCACATATTCATATTTCAGCATTCCAAAAATGCAGATATCAGAAGTACTGCTTTGTTTACCTGCGCCAAATGACCCCATGCCTCAAGGAAGCTACGATCAAGTTGAATTGATTTTAAATGTGCCTCCTCTCCTCTTTTATGTTCACCAATTGAAGACAATGCCAAACCCTGTTGAAATCCAATTGTATCAGTCAAAAGAACACAAGTACTGCTGGGGGGAAACTGAGTATACAAGATGCAAAGATCCTTCAAGGCTTACTAAATATGTATAGGCAGACTTATTTTCCACGTCAAGCTTCACACATGTTGAAAGGTCTTCAATGGCAGCATAAAAATCCTTGAACTTGAAATTTACAATACCTGCAACATTAGTTTATGCCGAGAATTTCTGCGTTAAGGAGCAAATGATTGATGCAACAAGTCACAATTTTTGGTGTCTGCAAGTACACATAACATGCATAACCACATTCCTACCCAGAATTGAGACAAAACAAGATGATTAACATAGGGAGGTTATTTGCATGCAATCCAACATCAAAATCTTCTTGTACTTTTGGCCAGTAAGACAGGTGACCAGAAGAAAAGGAGAAGCAGAAGATTCAGGGACATTTCCACGATGGTCAGGGGACAAAAGTGACTTAATAATGGATGAATATCCGTATGTTGTTTCCGAGTAAGTTACCTCTTTCATGCAATATGTCCGGTGAGTTCGGCTCAAACTCTAATGCCTTGGTCAAGTCTGCAATGGCCTGCGCAGGTATGCAACAGGAACTGAGACCATGTAACAGCACAGACTGGATACCTTTCCAAACAGAAATTTGAACTAGCAATGTCTACTGAATTAGACAAATCATGTAGATATTTAGATCTCATAACATCCAATATTCAATCCATAAATGACTAGCTGACAAGAATGACTAAATGTAAAATGTCTTCAACTTTTCATAACATGAAATTCAAACTCAAAAACTGAACATAGAGGAAGCCACTATTTATCATAGATGAAGCCACTGATTCATCTTTTCACTTTTTTGTAGCGAAAGAGTTAGTAAGCTGTTCTGACCTCTGCAGATTCCCCTAGTGCAGCTCGGGCCTGTCCCCTCCGCTTCCATGCTTCACCAGCTGATGGTTTTACTGCTATAGCCTAAAACAACATACAAAATAACTTAATGGTTGAAATGTACATACTAAATGCAGATCTTACTCTGCATAGAAAGGTTTTAATACCTTTGAAAAATCAGCAATAGCAGCTTCTAGTTCTCTCTGAAATGCATAAGATGTGCCTCTCCCTATGAGTGCTTCAGGATAATTAGGATCCTCTCTAAGTATCTGGTGAAGAAACATTAGGAAGGACAGGTTGAAGAAATTCAATAAGACTAAGAGAAGAAGTGAAATTCCTAATAAACAAAAAAAAAAAAAAACATGGTACAATCATCCTCCATACACTTTACCTGGTCGAAAATGCCTACAGCAGAAGAGTATTTCCCTTCATTAACCTGAAAATGAATAGATAGTAATTCAAGGCAGAATACTACTTCCAATTGGCATCACAAAGTGCACAACTTCTACAAATGGTACAATAATGAAAACGCTTACCTGTGCTATTCCCCTCGAAAGTCTAAAATCTACACTTATAGACTTGGTCTTTGAAATCCTAGTTACACAGAACTTTTTGTTACCCTTTGCTTCATCACTAGCTTCATTATGCACATCAGCCTTCTTACTTGACCTGCCTCGAATTTCACTTGTGCCTTCTGAGTTGCTAGAAATCATTGATGATCCACTGGAAAACTCAGACAAGCGACTCCTTGAATCACTGAAACTGTTAGTATCACTTTTTGGTTTGTGGACAACGTCAAGTGCTCCATTTGTCTGGCTTACAGGCTTTTTGCCACTTCCAGCATTATCGTTTAGCCTATTATTTGGATAAGAAGCCCCCTCAGATCTCCCACCAACATCAGTAACATCTCTTAGCTCATTACATGTTTGAGGGTGGTCACTCAATCTAATGGGGCTTGCATCAGCTTCACTTGCTTTGCCATTGAGAGACGGTCTTGATTCAGGTAAAGAATTCAGAGATCTCATGCCGCCCTTATTGGTTGTCCCGTTTTGCAATTTTGAATTGTCACCATACTTGCTGTCAGTCTCAGAAGCCTCCCTTGACCCATTGCATATATTGGAGATATCGTTTAATTTGTTTTGGTTCTTAAGAACATCCATTGACTTGCCATTTGTAAGCTGTCCAGAATCAGCAGTGTCAACAAATGATCTAGATTCAGTGCCATGGTTCTCTGAACTAATACTTTGATCCTGCTTTGCAAATCTAAGAAGTTCTTCTAGCTCTAGTAATTGTTTAAGATCTGCTGTTTGGTGTAGAGCATGCTCATAACCTAGTTGCCACGCTGCCAGAGCATCACTGGACCTGCCCAATGATGAAAAGGCACGACCTAGATAACAATGAGCACAAGTTCAGGAGAAAAGAGAAGCAACTTTTTATCATTCAATTGACTTATGAATCAGCTGTGAAGCATGGATATATAAGAGAACTTTGCACCTTAACATATACTGGATACAGGAGGATGCTGTGAAATCACATGAGCATGCAAAAGCAGATACATAACTTCTCATACCCCCAATCCCTGATCTAACTCTACTTTCTTATTCATGCAATATCTTAGCTTGCGAAGGCATGATCAGCATTAACTTTATAATACTCTTAGCACCCAGTTATTCTCACCATAATTAATGTCAACGCATAGTTTTATTAGGTTAAGAAGTTCCTTCAAGGAAAGGCAAGACTGAAACAGATCATTTCACCAATGTTAAGACGCTTCTGCCTCCTATTACTCATTAACCGTTAGATACGTGCCTGAGACTTGCAAGCCTTTTGCTCATCCAAGTTGATCACAGATACCGTGGTAAAATCGTCCATATATAACAACCAGGACTTAGGAATTCAATTAGAGGAACAATTCATCTATTTCCACCAGAACAATTAGTTTGTCACACTCGCATACCACTTGGATGGCCACATGAATAATTATGGTGACATTTCTGCCAACTAGGCTACACATTCCTTCAATATGTGATCGATACTCCACGAATACCACTAAGCAGCCAGAGGCAAGAATCCAAAACTCAGATGTAATTCAATTATTCTTCCGCAACCCTTTGATATTACACTGTCAGTACCATTCTGATTTCACGAAATTCTTTTCATGAAGTATCCGATACATATTCCTACAGATAGTGTTACAATCCTCCTCTCATCTAACTTGATCACCAATGCCATAGAAAGCAACCAATATAAGTAATTAAGAAACCACAAGCAAGAAGTCTAAGAACCTAGTTGCATTTCTCTCGTAAAACCATTTTCACACTCATCTATAAACTTCGATTTCAAAATCTTAGATCGTCACAACATCTATGCCACCTATCCAACGCATATCACCTAAAACACATCATTAAAGACTCGCAGCCGACCCCATGTCTAACCTGATCACCAACGTCATGTAGGAATCCTGAAAACCATTATGTTAGAAACAATCAAGAGACCACGCCTAAGAATCATACCAAGTGTATGATTCAACTATTCATGTGGAAGCAATTTGATAAGCTAGTCATAGCTCAGACCAGATAGGAAAAAATAACTAGACAAGGGCAACACTCTGTCATCCACCACCGTTCTCCATATGCCGACTCCAATAAACCAAATAATCAACAGCAGAACCAACACACTGGAGGCAGCAGTTATCCAAGTCAACGCTATGCAAATGGAATGGGGAGCAACTCATAGCTGCTCCTCACGAAAACACAAGAAGACAGATGAACAATGCACAAGAACAAACACCTTTCAGTATATAAGCTTGAAGAAGCGTAGGTTCGAGCTGGAGCGCCCTGTCACAGTCCTTAATCACATGCTTGTGAAGCTCCAATTGACTGTAACAAAAGGCTCTATTGCTGCAAAAACAAAAATCCCTCCGTCAAGGGGAAGAAGAAAAAAAACAATCGACGAATTGAATAACTAAACAGATCGAATTCGGGATAGAACTCGGCGGAAAGGAAGGAAGGAAGGAATCACGGACCAGATATCTTGAATGGAAGAGGACTGGGAGAGGAGAGAGTCGAGAACTCGAATCGCCTTGGACCAATCCCGGGAGGTACAAAGCTTGGCGAGCTCTACTCGCTCGGAGATCGCCGACGCCATAACCCGAGAAATTGAACCAAAATTGCTCAGCCAAGCGAACTCAGGCGAGCCGCAGCCTAGCTTGCGTGCACTCTGTGCTTCGACTATCCTTCGCTTTCTCGGTTTCCGCTCAGCTCTTCAATTTTTTTTTATCGCAATCTCTCGAACGGGGGCAAAGACTGAGAAACGGAGTCTGTGTTTTCCGTTTTAATTTTCTAACCCTCCCTGAGGCTGTAAGCGAAGGAAGGAAAGCGGAGGAGAGTGAAAGAGGAGTGAGGGGAAGAATGTGGCCGCAAGTTTGACGATGTTGGGTGGTCTGGTGGGGAAGCAGCGGGGCGGGCTGTGGCGCAAGATGGATGGTACGTGCGAAGGACACGTGTGGGCGGGAGTGGGAAAAGTGCTGTGGTTTGGATTGGTGGTTCGTTCCGTAGGTTTCCCGGCGGAGGAAACGCTGATTCTGAATTCTGATTAGCTTTCGGATCTCTTTTTTTTTTTTTTTCCAATTTTTAGGCGGCGGTTTTGATTATCCTTCTCTTTTCTGTGAGCGTTGGGTCGCCCTTGAATATTAGGTCACGGGACGGAGGCGGTCCGGGATTAATTGTTTGCCGTTACAGGCTGCCACTTTTTCCCCCTGTTAGAGTGTTAGATCAAGGTTGTCTAACCGGCGGTCCGGGTTTAATTGGTGTTCTTGCCCCTCCATGTACACTCTTTTCTCTCATTTTTTTAGTTCTCTTGTTGTTTAGGAATATGAACCCTTGTTTACAGTTTGAGTATGGGTCATGTAAAAGAATGATCGTAAATTTGGTTGATGTTTGATTAGCCAATTTCTTGCTTTAGTAAAAGTGATGGATTGATTTTTCTTGACCTAAGTGAGGTAACCATCCCCTTAAGTCAAGATTAGAACATACATAAAGTAGTGTGGAATTTAGATTTCATGACCATTGAGTCAATGTCCCATTTGCCTTTGGGCTTGTTCCTAAACGGAGGAATCTAAGCTTAGTGTTCTAGGTGATTTGTTGGTTTGCATGACCATTGAGTCTATAATTTAACTAGAAGTCTATCTAAGTGCATGACTGTACATGGGCGTTGGGTCGTGCTTGGGCCGGCACGGCACGGGCACGCTTCGGGCCCATTTATTTCGTGTCGTGCTTGGCCCGGCACGTCAGTTTTCGTGTCGTGCCATGCAAGCCCATTTGTTAATTTTGCTAGGCTCGGCCCAGGCCCGGGCACGGTTCGAATCGTGTCGTGCCTATTCGTGCTCGTGCCATGCTCGTATTCGTGTTTAATGAAAATGACGAAAACAAAAGAGAGAATGAAAAAGAAGGTGAAAATTGGACGGGGGAAGATAGTATTAATCGATAATGTTTGAGAAAAGTAACAAATAAGCGGGAAAAGAAAATTGGAAGTATAACGAGTGTGATTTGGCTTTGTTTAATTCTTTGTTCATTTTTACTTATGTTAGTAATTACATATATATCTTTATGACACTTCTAACAACAACAAATAATTATTTTTCTACTTGTGTTTTGTAATATTTGAACCTACAACTCTTATCATATTTATTTTCTATCAAATAAATATTATATTGGTACCATGTCCGTTCTTTTACTCAATAAAGTCTCGAAAATATTAGGCCCGACACGGCCCACTTATATATTTTTTTTTTCCGAACGTTGATGGGTCGTCTCATTAATACGAAACATGGTGTACATGGTTGAAACAACAATGAAAGGAAGGAAAAGGCCCATTGAAAAAGAAATCTAAACTAAGCTTTACATCGGCCCAACACCCAAACCAAGGCCCAAGGCCTGATCCAAACAAGAGGATCTCGAAAGCCTAATCTAGAAACCCTACATCAGTTGACCAAGCATTGCCTGGTGGCCACCGAAAGCATCCCCTATCTCCAAAAACAGGCCGCACCAACTCCTGCCAACATGAGACGTCCTTCGCCGGGGGAGAATCACCAGAAAGGACAACACATCGCCGACGAGAGGACAGCGGCCGCAAGAAAGGACATAGGGAACCAAACTCAGAACCTCTCCAAGATCTACCTGCAACAACAGACAAACCAGAGGAGTAACCCCTGAACAAGGACAGAACCGTGGCTCCTCAAACCCACAGATCTGAGCAAATCGGTCAAGAACCCACCACAATAATGCCTTCCCTGCTCTCAAGCTCCCCAAAAGTCTATCCTAGAACACAAAGGCCCATGCATCTCCCAAATCATCCCTAGCTATGGATGAAGAGAATGGAGGTAGATAGAAAAATCAGAGAGGAGAAAGCGAACCGAAAATCGGCACCCTCAAACACCTACCCGGAGATCATCCACACAAGATCTGGAAACCAGCAAGGTGGGAGCTAAATACATCTCAACAAGGAGGGAGAGAAGTCATCATCCATGGGAAGGAAGAAATCCAGAAAGGGGAGGAACAAGCATGAAACAACAAGGAAAAGGAAAAACAAAATCAAAGGGAAGAAGAGATCAACCTAATAAAAGAAAATAGAAAGGGACTTGATTTTTTTGAGGGCCACCGCCGGGTCCAGGGGAAACCAACGGCAGCCCCATGAGATTCAAAAACTTTGGTCTCTAGAGAGAAGGGAGAGAAAAGAAAAAGTTTATCACGATTTGTTTTACTGTCGAGTGCAACGGCACGGCCCACTTATATATCGTGTCGTGCCCGTGCTCGTGTTCGTGCCCATGAAGTTTAGGCCTGGCACGACCCATAAATTATTCGTGCTCGTGCCGGGCTAGCCTATTTATTTCGTGCCCGTGCTCGTGCCGTGCTCTAACCGTGTCGTGCTAGCCCGTGGACGGCACGGTCCGGTGCCCACGTACATGCATGACTAATTAATTAGGTGCTAGCTTGAGTGATTGCTTGCCCTTAGAAAATAGGGAAACCTTCATTTCTGGCATACGAATCTTGTTATGGTTGTGTTTGATTAGAGTGCCTAATGCTTCTAATTAGGATGTGGTTGTATGTGAGGAAATATTTCCTACCTAAGTTATATTGTCTAGGGTCCTAATTAGGGGTGGAAATCGGTACGGTATCGGTATCCCAATACCAAATACCGAAATTCCGAATGCCGAATTACACCCTAAAATCAATCACAATCTCAATCCCTAAATAATTTCGGTATCCCAATCCCAATCTCTAAATATATCGGTATCCCAATCGGTACCTCGGTATCCCAATCGGTATTATCGAATACAAAATTAATTATCTTTGTAATTAATAATTAAATATATAAATTAGATTTTATTGTATAATTTATGGCAAAGAGACTAAGCAAAAAATCTTGAGTTGCCTAGAGCTAACATCTAAAGTTCTTGTAATTGGTCATCTTTAATTTGACAAATTTGATGTTGAGAGACGACTAATACAGTAATACTAATGTGAAAATTGAAATAGTGATGTAATGATCTATGTATAATTAAATGACACTTTTGGTAGTTGAAGGTCGCGACGCGTAGTAGTGTATGAGATAGTCTAGTTGAGAGGATAAAATACACACTAGCTTATATTTCGGTATTGATCGGTATTTCGGTATACCGATCCCAATCGCGTAATCCCTAATACCGAATAACAATTGAAATTCAATCTCAATCCCAATCTCACGAAATAATATGTGTATTAGATAATACCAAATATAGACAAATTCGGTACGATATTCGGTATATCCCAAATACTGATACCAAATTTCCAGCCCTAGTCCTAATTGATGGACGAGGTGACCATCCCCTTCCAATTAGGAGCCCAACTAGTTAATGCTAGTGAGGTGAGTATCGAGCTATGACAAATGCAATTAGTGAAGTTATCTAGTTACGATGGCGAATGCGTGAACTGTGTGTTCCGGATGTGCGTCAACTCCTTTGTATTGCGATAACCAGGAAGTTTTGCATATAGATGATAATCCAGTCTTCCATGAAAGAACAAAACATGTGGAGATTGATTGTTCTTTGTGCGAGAAAGAGTTGCCAGCACAGAGATGAACCTTGCAAGATTTCGACCTTTCTTCAGCTGCAAACGTCTTCACCAAAGGCTTGGGAGTAGAGCAATTTACCTACTTATCTTCCAAGCTTGGCCTTTACGACATTCATGCATCCGCTTGAATAGAAGAGTTACGAGTTATAGACTGCGCATATTGTCCTTAATTTACATATGTATTTAGTTGGTGACTTTCCTGGTAATTCGACATTGTAAACCTAGGAGATATAAGATGGGTACAAGGAGTTAGAGATGGGTATATAACCTGAGCTAGGTAGTTGTGTGTTGTGTGTCGGTTAAATCCATACACCTAGTTAGGGATGACAATTTTGACCTAACCCGTTTTACACGACCTGTTTGGCCTATTTTGGGGCAGGTCCGACCCACCCCGTAGGCGGGACTGGGAAGGCATGGGTACTCTCATCGACCCACCCGCCCTGACCTGCCCCATTCTCAACCCATTCTTGCCTAAATTACATGTATTCTTAGTCAAATTACTTAGGATTTTTCTTTTATTACATCACAATTTAGCTATAATAAAGTTGTAAATTAGTGAAAACCTCAATTTCTCTAATAATTTAACTATATTTATCATAATATTTTTTATTTTTTGGTCTTATAATAAAATAACGAATATTTCTAATGATTTTCATATAAATTGCGTACCGATTGGGTCGACCTGTCCCGACTTGCGACCCATGATAAATTACCTGATCTGGACCCAACCTGCCACGGGGCGGGTCTGGGTACCAAGAAACTCGCCTCGAACCTGCCCCATTGCCATTCCTACCCCTAATGAAGTTTCAATCAAGAGCTGCAACTCTCTGTGAACTAGCCATGTTCACATTGAACAGGGAAACCACGTTAAATCATCGTGTTCTTACTTTTCGCATTTGGGTTTCTTCAATCCCTCTTTCCAAACACAAACCACCAACTCCATCCATCCATGAAATGACGTCTCTGAAATCCAACTTCATCCCATGAGCGCCCACAATAGGTATGAGAGAAGAAAGAAAGAGATGAGGCAGCGACGATTAATAATGGAATAATGAAGAAGATATGAAGGCAGTGGTGTTACTCTTTGAGAAGTGAGAGCAAGAGATGAAATCGGAACGATTGCTCTATGAGAAGGAATTGAGATGGATGGAGCACTTTAAGAAGAGAGAGGAGCAAAATAAGAGGTGTGATTGCATGATGGGCCAAAGGATTATGAAGGATTAATGGTTTCTTTACTTTATTGTTATTTGAAGTTACGATTTGATATTTAAGTGATTTCTAATTAATTCTAAAATAAATTATAATTCAATCACTTAAATTTTAAACTACTACAAGACATGCTTATCCCTTATTGAGTTGTTGATTTGTGACCCAGTCACTTGGTTGGGTCAATGGTTCAAACTCGATTAACAACCTTGTAATGAACCAAACCAAATTTTGTATATATATATATATGGTAGAAAATGGGACGCTACACTCTCTTGTGTCTGATACTTAAATTAAACGATTCTGGACAATGCCCAAAGTGTAATACAATAACTAGTAATTGAGTCCCGAATCCGATGTCTCAATGTTATGATAACCTATATGAAGAGAGTGAGCTATGTTGGCGAGATAGTCCATCGTCTAATTACATTCTCTATAAGTATGAGAGATGATCAACTCCCAGTCTTAATTGACAGTTTCCTGGAGCCTCCGATTGAGGTTCGAGTAGTGAGTATTTTCATGGATTCCTTTTTGGAGAAGATGTATAGCAGTGGTAGAATCCAACTTTAACATCACATTTTTGTAGCCTTCTCTCTAGGTGAGTTGCAAGCCAAGAAGGGCGCCTTGTAGTTCAACCCTCGTGATAGTGCATGTCCCCAAATTAGCTGCAAAACACCTAGGCTCTTGCTGAGATGATTAGTGACGAGACTACCAGTCGTTGCCTCCGAGTTTGGTTGAAAAACATATCCATCGACATTAACTTCACCCACCCTACAAGAGGTGCCTCCCAAGCAAGCTATGTACTGGACTTCTTTTGTTACATTCCCAACATCTTGGCGTTATTCTCTTTAGCTTGTAGAATCGTCTTGTTTCAATAGTGAATGCGAAATGAAAAACTAATAGCTTCCTCCCTTTTTCCTTCAAAAATCCATTCATTCCTTCTCTTCCATATGTACCAGATGGCAACACCAAAGAGCAGTCTTGAGTTTGGGTTCTGCAGATTAGCCGCAATCCATTCAGCAAAAGCAAGGTCGGGTGTCAGGTTATTCTCAATGATACCTACTTTTTGCCAAACTTGTATGGCGTATGGGCAATGTCGGAAGACATGCTCAGTAGTCTCCGACACCGATTTGAAGATTTCACAAGTATCTACTAAGTAGAGTTTTCGTCTCTTTCTTTTACGATTTTCATTAGGCGGTCGTATTATGTAAGCCAGAGATGGTGGTGTATTCTATTGGCCCAGTCCACTTCCATGCTTTTTTCCAAATCTCCTGGTGATGAAGAGAAGCGTCATCATTGTATTCCTATCTCCATTCCGCCATAGCTGCATAGACTGACTTCAAACTGAACAAGCCATTCTTCTCTAATCCCCAAACGGTGACATCTTCTCCTGCATCAAAGCTAGAGGTATCCCTACCTGCAATCGAGGCAAGGGCAACAATGCTATGATAACCTATATGAAGAGAGTGAGCTATGTTGACGAGATAGTCATTGCCTAATTACATTCTCTAAAAGTATGAGAGATGATCACCTCCCAGTCTTGTTTGATAGTTTCCTGGAGCCTCCGATTGAGGTTCGTGTAGTGAGAGTATTTTCATGGATTCCTTTTTGGAGAAAATGTATAACAGTGGTAGAATTCAACTTTAACATCACATTTTTGTGGCCTTCTCTCTAGGTGAGTTGCAAGCCAAGAAGGGTGCCTTGTAGTTCAACCCTCGTGATAGTGCATGTCCCCAAATTAGCTGCAAAAGCACCTAGACACTTGCCAAGATGATTACCGATGAGACTACCAGTCGTTGCCTCCGAGTTTGGTTGAAAAACAGATCCATCGACATTAACTTCACCCACCCTACAGAGGTGCCTCCCAAGCAAGCTCTGTACTGGACTTCTTTTGTTGCATTCCCAACATCTTGGCGTTATTCTCTTTAGCTTGTAGAATCGTCTTGTTTCATTAGTGAATGCGGAATGCAAGACTAATAGCTTCCTCCCTCTTTCCTTCAAAAATCCATTCATTCCTTCTCTTCCATATGTACCAGATGGCAACACCAAAGAGCACTCTTGAGTTTGGGTTCTGCAGATTAGCCGCAATCCATTCTGCAAAAGCAAGGTCAGGTGTCAGGTTATTCTCAATGATACCTACTTTTTGCCAAACCTGTATGGCTTATGGGCAATGTCGGAAGACATGCTCAGTAGTCTCCGGCACCGATTTGAAGATTTCACAAGTATCTACTAAGCAGAGCTTCCGTCTCTTTCTTTTACGATTTGTCATTAGGCAGTCGTATTATGTAAGCCAGTGATGGTGGCGTATTCTATTGGGCAGTCCGCTTCCATGCGTTTTTCCAAATCTCTTGGTGATGAAGAGAAGCGTCATCATTGTCTTTCTATCTCCATTCCGCCATAGCTGCATAGACTGACTTCAAACTGAACAAGCCATTCTTCTCTAATCCCCAAACGGTGACATCTTCTCCTGCATCAAAGCTAGAGGTATCCGTACCTGCAATCAAGGCAAGGGAAACATCGGTGATGTATGGGGCAAAGTTATCCCAGAGCCACTCACCTGAATTTAAGGCCATGTCCTCAACAGTAGCATCCCAGTCAAGATTGGAGCTTTCCATCAAAACATGATCCTTGAGAATCACTCCATCTGCAAGCCAGGAATCTATCCAGAATTTGACATTTCTGTCATTCCCTGTAAAGCACATTGTTTCATGATAGGCATTGCCTCTGCTAAGCCCTGCCACAATCTTGAAGTCCGGTGTCTACGCATGGACAGGTTACCATCGCCAATGTTCTCGACATATTTTCCCTGCAGAACTCTCACCCAAAGGTTGTTTTCGTTATTGAGGAAATGCCAACCAAGTTTCATCGTATACACCTTGTTGAGGATGCAGGTTGACCGCAGGCCAAGTCCACCCTCCTCCTTGAACTTGCAAACTTTATCCCAAGCCACCAAATGAGCTTTCTGCTTATCTGTATCTGCACTGCAGACAAAAGATCTGATTTTTTGTCAATGATATCACAGATAAAGCAAGGTAGGACAGAAGTTTACATAGTATAATTTGGAAGAGCATTTAACATCGAGAAGCGAGTGTGACCCTTCCTACCAAGGATGGGTTCTTAGTTTTCCAGTTTTCCAGTCTTTTGTTAATATTGTCGATGATGTACTTGTAAGTCTCTTTGGTCACTCTGCAATGGATCACCGGGACACCGAGATATCTCCCGATAGTGTTTGTACAAGGCATACCCCGAATATTAGTGATTCTTTCTTTGGTCACTCTACCATGTATATTTATTGTTTATGGTGATGTGTGTGGCTATATTAACTAGACTTCCTATATCAAAAGAAGACCTTTGACAACCCCCCCCCTGTTAAACTGGTTCTTCGACATTATGTCTAGGCATTTCCTTTTATAAACGATTTAGGAAAATTGATAATAAAACATCAATAACGTACAACCAAAAACTATTTTTATTGATATAAATAATATAGACTTCAAATGTTGACAAAATGTTTCAATTTTGACAACAACATGGTAAATCTCTTTAAATGTGCTCCATAATATCAGTAAGAAGTGGATGCTCCATACTTGACAACAATTTAATAAATTATTGAGAAATTTAAAGGTTATCAAATGTGTTCATTTTAATAGGTCATGAACTAGATCAAAATCATTATCAACAAGCCTATAATAAGTCATATCATTTTTTTCATCGGGTCTGGGTAGAGACATTCATATGTCAAAAAGATGGTTTAAGCTAGTCTTTAAGATGAACATGAAAAACACTTTCCTCTACGAACTAGTCCAGAAAACTTAAGGGAATTCATTTTCCATTTACATATAAGGTACTATGTTATTAGAGCTTATGACTGGAGGATTAGAGAGGGTTGCAGTATGCGTTAATCCGAAAAACTTTGCACTCTGGTTCTACACTCTTGAGGTGCATCTTGGTGATAATATGATTCATTTCAATGAACACCTAGTGGCTCATGGCTTTACTTAGGAATAGGGGGTTAATTAGGACACGACTTTTGCTTCGTGGTATTTTTTTAGGTACCTTCACCATCACAAATTTTAAGGAGGTTGTCTTATATACTTGGCAGGCACCCGACCTGACATTTTCGTATGTTTTTCAAGTTAGTCACTCCGTGGCTACACCTCAGGTTGATAACCTTTTTGTCATTACATTATTGTAATGATCGACATGGGTAATTAAGGGTTTCTCTTGTATATGAACAACGGGACATGGGTAATTAAGGGTTTCTCTTGTATGTGAACAACGGGTACATGGGGTATTATCTCTAGACAAATAAAACTAGTTTTGAGCACTCTAGGAAATCACATAAATTCGTTTGTCTTGCTCGTTTTCTCTGATCACGTACAAGCTATCAAACACATCTATTTCTATTCTATTGCACTTTTCTACTAATAGGAAGCCATTTTTGCAAACAAGAGTGGCTCACCTAGAGGTAGAAGATAAAAAGGCAGAAAGGTAACTTGTCATAAATGGTTTCCTAGTAACATCTACCTCCCACCCCAACTAACCCTCATGATTTTCTGATATCAGGGTTTCTTTCACTACACATATATAGAATAGTACTTCTCTCCCATTGATTTCTAGGCTTAATGCTCGCTCACCACATCGCAATCACACCCACATGTCATGCCCGTGTGGCCAACGATGCAACTACCCATTATTATTTTAGTAATTTGCCTCCTAAATCACTCCCTTGCATTCATTCCTGGGTGTCCATTTGGATTCGGTTTTTCAGATTTACTCGAAACCGACCCGATTATATACATTTTTGGTTTTTCCGGTTTGGGTTCGTTTCGGGTTTTTTTATTTGGGATTTGGTTTTGCTTATCGGTTTTTCGGGTTCTGGCTAAAAACCTCCAATGAATAGAACTCAGCCCATATTCTTAGACGTTCGGGTTTTCGGATTTCGGAGTTGCTTTAACCGAACCAGAACCCGAACCCGATAAGAAATTTTCGGGTTTCGGGTAACCGAAACCCACAAATCCTTATCAGATTCAGGTTCGGTTTCGGAATTTTTCGGGTTTCGGTTTGGGTAACCGAACCCGACCCGAACTGACACCCCTATTCATTTCCAAGAACAACTTAAACAATGGCTATAATGTTTTTTTTTAAGCGGAGAAGAGAGGAGATGCCTTTTACACGTACGATCGGTTCGGTGCTCCCATGATCCTCTCTTGTAGAGATTTCAATAGGGGCTGCCGTGCTTTGATGATAATAATAATAACTTAAATTCCTGAATTAAAATTACAAATTCCGTGGAAATAAAAATTAAACTATTTCCTTCTTTCTTCTTCATCTTCTTCATCTGCCTAAGTCCAGCTAACGGCTATCGGACTCCCAACGACGTGTTTCCCGTCCGACCACTCCAACCGCGCGAAACGATTTGTACTGATCGGCAGCGAACTCGCGGTAAACGTCACCGTATAGGATCGCTTCAGCACTGCCTGGCTGAAACTCAGCGTTTCGGGCTCCACCGTAATCTTAACTCCAGGGGTCTGATTCGGTGTAACCGACACCTTGTAAGTTCCCGCAGGACCGACGTTGGTCACCGTCCGCGTGTACTTGATCACCAAGTTCCCTCCGCCGTTGATCTGGGTCGTGTCGACGTTCACCGCGAACGAAGGGTAGTTGAGGTCGGTCACACTGTACCTCTTCTTGGGGTCGCACGTATAGTTCTTCCTCGCCACGCTCTTGATCTGCGTGTCCGTGTAGTTCAAGGCGCACAGGAAGCCCAGGTAATCCTCGGCCGTCAGATCGTATACCAGCCCCGGATTGAGCGCCGCCACGGGGTCCACGTGGCCGGCGCCGTGATCGAACGGCGTAGAGTCGTTTCCCGTTGCCACGTCTTGAAGCTTGCGCCCGTTCTTGTACGTGACGTAAGCAGTCGTCATCAGCGCTGACCGGATGGCGGCGGGGCTCCACTCCGGGTGCGCTCCCTTCAGGAGGGCGGCGAGGCCGCTGACGTGCGGGCAGGACATCGACGTGCCGGAGATGATGTTGAACTCGGTTCGCCGGGAATCGGTCGGTAACCCGGTTGGACCAACCGCGCCGGTCCAACCCGCTAAGATGTTGACGCCGGGCGCGATGACATCAGGTTTGAGGATCTCCGGGGTAATTGAGTTGGGGCCTCTGGAGCTGAAGGCCGCCACCACCGGCGCCGGCTCGACTCCCAGCTTCGTTCCCTCGAAGAAAATCGTCGCCGTCGGGTTCGGATCTGAGAGCAGATAACTCTTGATTGTCTCACCTGTCTTCTGGCCCACCGTGGACGCCGGCAGCAAGTGAGCATCGCCGACGAGTTCCTCGCCGTTGGCCTCCGTGTTGGCCAGAACCATCCCCAATCCGCCGGCGGCTTTCACCACGGCTCCTTTCTGGACTCTGGCATTCACTCCACGGTCACAGAACACGATCTTCCCCTTCACTTTCTCCGGAATCAGAGTGCCAATCATGCAAAGATTCCCATTGGTCGAGTTACTGACATTCCCGGCGTAGACGAACGGCAAGAGCTTCGCCGGCAACGCGGCGCCCTTGTAGAGCGAGACACCAGAGTAGTTCTTGCCATTGCCCAGACTGACAACAGCAGGGAAATCCCGATCCAATGTCCCCGCTCCGACGGTGGTAATCCACGGCGCCACATTCGACAAGCTGTAAGCAGTCGGCCCAGCATTTCCAGCGGAGCAAGAGACCAAGATCCCTTTCTCCATTGCCGAGAAAGCTCCAATCGCAACGCTGTCCCTGTAATAGTCAGAGGTCCCTCCGCCGAGCGACATGGACAGGACATTGACTCCATCCTCGATCGCCTTATCCATGGCGGCGAGGATATCGGAGCTGAAACATCCACCAACCCAGCATACCTTGTAAATCGCGACCCTAGCACGAGTCGCCATTCCCCTAGCAGTCCCGGTGGCGTACCCAAGGAGATTGGCTCCGTCGACGGCGGATCCGGCGGCAGTGGTGGAAGTATGAGTGCCGTGGCCGTCGTCGTCACGGGGAGATCTGGACTCCTTAGTCTCGTCGACAGGCCCCATGGTTGCCTCGTACCCCTTGGCGAAGAACCTCGCCCCAATCAACTTGCGATTGCAGTTGGCGGCGGTGAAATTAGTTCCGGACTCGCACTGCCCATTCCAGGTGCCCGGCAAGGGCCCGAATCCGGTGTCGTCGTAGCTCTTGCTCTCGGGCCAGGCACCGGTGTCGAGCACGCCGACGACGACCTCGCCGAGGACGTTGGCCTGGGGGAACAGGTCGGCGGCGCGATCGAGGCCGAGGAACTCAGGGGTGCGGGTGGTGTGGAGCTCGTATCGGGACTCGGGGATGACGGAGAGGATCCCTGGCTGGGATTGGAGCATCTTGGCTTGAGCGAGAGTCAGGCGAGTGGCGTAGCCATGGATGGCGTTTCGGTAAGTGTAGAGCATGTGGGCGGATTGGGAAACGGATTTGAGAGAGGATTCGTACCAAGTGGTGTGGAGGTCGAATCTGTCCGGCATCTGGGATGTGGCCATTTGAACTATGTAAGTCCTCCTCTGCTGCTTAGCCGCCGCCGCCGCCGGCGATACGTGGGAGAAACCCAGCAGGAGAGAAACGAGGAGGAGTAGCAGGAAACTACTACTACTCTGTTTCATCTTCGTCTCCATTATTGATCCTTCCTGGAGGGGATTTTGCAGAAGGGTAGAAGGTGGGATGGGAATTGAAGGCTTCTCTTCTCTGCTGTGAATGGAACAGCCAGAGCGCTACTAATAAAGACTTGAGGGAAGATGGGAGAGAAGAGAGAGGAATGGAGGAAAAAGGACGGTGGATGGTTGTCTGGTAGTGATGATGAATGATTAGTGCCGGAGGAGAGAGAGAGAGAGAGTGAGTGAGCTGGGCTGGGCAGCAGCTTTGGGTCACGTGGTTTGGAGTAAGCTTAGCTATTATCCATGGTTTACCCAGATTCTCTTCTCCTTCCTTCCTTCCGTCCTTCTGGGCAGTAACAGTAAGTGTTTCTTTCCTCTTTTTTTTCCTTTCGCAGGTGGGAATGGCCGCTGGAAATGGAGGTGGTGGTGGGGGAGGAGGAGGAGGAGGGGATAAAAAGAAACTGGAGAAACGTTTCGGAGGGTTCAGCGTGAAGGGATTAGGATCATCATTATCAAGATGGTGGTCAGTGGTCACGGGTGCTTTTCTGCACTTGTTGTTTTTCTCTCTTTCTATATTTCTTTGTTTGTTTTAATAGTGTGTGTTGTTTTTTTGTCATCTTCTTTTTGTGGCTTCTTTTTCCTTCAATTGGTGGGCGAGTGGGGTGGAGACCCAGCCAGATGTGGAGGTTTACCGGCCAACCAACCCGCTAATTGTTTCTTGAGGGCTTTTTTTTTTTTTTTTTTAACTTTCCCATCTTCTTGGTGAATGGTTTACTTGGATGATGGAACATAAGCTTGCTCACTCCATCACGCTTTCTCTTTTGGGAGGGAGAGTACAGAATAGCCGATGGTAGATCCAATTCTCTCTTGGGTTTTTCCTCATGTTTGTGTAACCAAAAGGTAGTAGAGCATCAACACCAACAAACACCAATGCAATTGTATGAGGTTTCTATTGTCGCCTTAATTTTTTTTCTCAATACAACTCATTAATGTAATTTCACCTACAAAATTCACTTACAGTTGCATATATAATTAAATATTATGTTTAAATTGTGGGGGAAAAATTATAATATAATATAATATAAAATAAAGAATCCCAGTTTTTTAGACTTTTTTACTTTCATTTCATATGCAATTACATTTATTGCAAACTTACAAATATGCAATTAGTAGCTATTGTACCTTCAACAATGTCTCTCCTTTAAATTGATTGCTTGTATTTTGAGTTCTCAAGTGGGGTTGAGGTGCAGAACGAGTGATAAGGAATATAATTTCTTTTATAGGTGTGATTGATACTACTCAAGGGTTTAAGCACCAATTGGTTAATGAATTGATCGAACACACGACCTTGCATGTGTATATCAACAACCCATCCATCTGGGCTATCTCTCTTTCAGTTAGATGAATACATAGGGGATATGGGATCTCCCGTCGGAGACCCATTTGGGTTGGAAAATTCCCAGACCGCTATTGATTGGGAAAATAGAGAGAAAGGATCTCATTAGAGCTAGAGTGAGAGAGTTTAAATAGAAGCTAAGGAGGAAGATTTTCACTCTTTGATTAAAATTCTTAAAGGATAGAAGAGCCTCTCAAGATGCATTCTATCCTTTTCTTTAATTTCTTCTTCCCTTCCTTCCATGGACCCAAACCCCCTTGTACTTGGGTAAGTAGAACCCTAGTTCAAATTTGAGATTGATTATGGATGAAATTGGTATGTATGAACCCTAATTACTTGTTATGGCTACTTGATGTTTGATTATGATAATATATTTCCCTAATTTGAGTGATTGAATGTCTTGTTCTTGACCTAAACTGCTGACCATTGAATTGAAGTCTCATTTTCCATTGGTATTGTCCCCAATTAAAGAATCTTAGCCTCAAGCTCTAGGTATTAGTTGGTTGCATGATCATTGAACCAAGTAGATACATAGAAGTGTATATCTAAGTGCATGATCATTGACTTAGGTACTAGCCTAAGAGATTCTTGCATCATTAAAGGATTAGAAAAGTACATGGAGGTTACATTCATTCAATTGATACCCCAAGTACCTCATCTCTATTGCGTTAGTCGTTAAATTGCAAGTTAGTTCTCTTGATTGTTAGAAGAAATTCACTAATAATATTTTGGGTGTTTGAAGGGTAGATTTGCACTATGAAGTACATCTTTACTTGAGTACAAGCAAACCTTAAGCGTGGGAGATTTGATGACACACATTTTATACATATTTAAGACACAATTTCTTAGGTGTTTGAATGTCATAATCATCATACTTATGTCATTTTGGATTGATTTCATGCTATTGATAGCACGAAGTTTACCAGTTTTAGGCCATTTTGTTCATAGGTTGCTCATTGTTACCAAACTATATGCCATGCTGTGTTTTCTTTCCTGATCTTATGTTCTAAATTTTTGAGGAAGGTGTGTAATAAGTTTCAAGTCAATCGAAATTCATTTGGGGGTGAAAATAAGACTCAAGGTCAGGTCACAATCAGAGTCACGATTGTGACTCAAATTATGACCAAGGTTCACGGCCATGAACGCAAGAAATGACTAGATTATAAGCCTTGCAATTAGCCTCGTGGTCACGAAGAACCATACCTCAATTCTAGAGTTCAAGCCGCGAGGTTAAGTTCACATGCGTGAATTTGAAGTTTCAACCTGTGAACCTGCTCACTGATAGAGCCAATCATGGTCCAAGCCATTAGTAGTGTCAGCTTTATGAAAGTTCATGGAATTTGGCCAAACTTCACACTGTGAACTCTATGCCATGAATTTTTACTTGCCCTATACGTACTAGGGGGACGAGGGAGGTAATTTCTTATCAAAATAGAGAGAAAGCGTTTCCTTAGACATAGAGTGAGTGAGAGTATAAAGAGGAGCTAATGAGGAAGGTTTGCACTCTTGGATGGAGGATTCTTGACGGATTGAAGGAGCACACGAAGATTGAAGAGCTCCCATGATGAATTCTCTCCTTCTTCTCTTTGTTTCTTCTTCCCTTTCATTCATGAGCTAAAATCCACCTTGTCCTTTGGTAAGTAGAACTCTAGCTCAAATATGTGATTGATATGAATGGAATTGGTATGTACAAACCATAATTACATGTTATGACAACTTGATGTTTTGATTATGCTAATATATTCCCTAGTTTAATTTATTGGTTTCTTTTTCCTTGACCTAAACTGGTCACCATCTTCTTAGGTTGAGATTAAAATCCAAATCAAGTAGCAAGGGATATTAATTTCATGACCTCTGAATCGAAGTCTCATTCTCCCCCAGGTTTTCCCCAGTTTAAGAATCTAAGCCTCAAGCTTTAGGTATTAGTTGATTGCATGAGCATTGAACCAAGTAGTTACCTATAAAGTGTATCTAAGTGCATGACCATTGGCCTAGGTACTAGCCTAATAGATTCTTGCATCATAAAAGGATTAGGGGAGTTCATGGAGGTTCCGTTCATTCAATTGCATGATAGCGCGAGGATGATACCAACCACAAGTACCTCATCTCTATTGAGTTAGTCGTTAAATTGCAAGTAAGTTCCATTGCTAACTTCTTGTTTGAAATATATATGGATCAGACAGGTACACTATTAGAGTATACTATACTTCAAAAAATTCTAGTGAGATATATCTATCTAGACCATGATTTTAACCGAGTTTGGGTATGATACTATATCCTAACATCTAACGGATAAAACCTCAGGCTCCGATTCTCTAAACTCAAACCCGAAGTTCAATTTAATAAAAAAAAAATAATTGCCAGTTGATATTGGTCGGACCTTATTGAAATACATCCAACGAACAGATCATTTGGAGTATACTCAGTCTTTACCCTGTATACTCTTAATATTTGAAGGCATATCGAGATACCATCATTTTGCAAAAAAGTTTATTTTAAAACTTAATTAAATTAGGACTTTGCTACGGTGACATGCATGTCACCGTAACTTGCACTTTTAGGTTGACCTCATATAGGATTAGGTCGACCTAATCTGGAATTTTAGGTCGACTTTATATATAATTAGGTCGGCCTAATATGCTGATTCAGTTTTGTGAGGTTCAACGACGCGATTGACCTTTTATAGCAAATGGTCAACCTCTTTGGGAAGCAAACATGATGAAAGGTCGACCCAAATACCTCATAGGCCGACCATTTTGATTAACTGAGGTCGACCACAAAGTACGAGGCCGACCGCGTGCACATTGTATCCTTATTTGATAAGGAATCCAACATCAGAAAGGTAATCGTAACTTATCTACCACTTAATTCGACCCATTCTCGTCCTAAATATCTATAAATACGAATATATGTCACCTTCACCGCCACCGAAACTCTGAATTAGGTTTTTGTTACGGTTAGAGCTTTTGTGAAGAAGATCCTTTGCGGTTGCTGCTGTACGTGATTCAAGAGGTCGACCACGTGGAAGTTATGAGTCCTTGTTATCATTATTTATGACGAATTTTGTTGGTTTGAAACGTAATTTGTACGAGCAAAAGAACCACCAACACTTGATTTTCATTTTACATCAAATGATGATGGATAAATGGATACAACACTTCTCTTCTATCTGGTCGACCTCTTTCTGTAAATGGTCGACCATTTTGTTAATGACTACCATCAAGTGGTTGACCTATATACCTTTACAGTCGACCATTTTGCTTCCGACGCCAATGAAAAGGGCGACCGATGTTTTATTATGGTCGACCAAAAATGACAACTTAAACTACAAATGGTCGACCGCTACATTTTAAAGGTCGACCTAAAAGTGCAGATTAGGTCGACCTAATCCTATATGAGGTCGACCTAAAAGTGCAAGTTAAGGCGACATGCATGTCACTATAAGTATACCCATTAAATTATTATATATCAACGTAATCACATTGTAATAACAAGAGAAGGTGCAGTCACTTGTTGTTCAGGATTTTGAAAAATCATGTTATTTTTCATAGCTGAACCTCACGTTCACCTGATTATAAAAAAAAATTGAATATATGAACACAATTTATTGATGAATTTTATTTTTGAAATGATCTTTTATGAATCTATGAACTTTGAAGATAATTTTAAGAATTTCGACTCCATTCATGTTAATGACATGGGGCCTTGACCACTTTGTACGTCGACACATCTCCGTGGATTTAAACCCCCCGAAGGACCACTCCTTACTCTTGGAACGGATACAATGCTAGTCATTGTTTTCTTGGTCATTTGGTAGCTGCGATTGTTTTTGTTGAGATTGTTACTATACATGTATTGGTTAGAATGCATCGTTTTATTATTTTTTTATCAGAAACAATGCATGGATTGTTTCTGTGATGTGACAGAAACTATCACTCAAAATGAGTGATTGTTATATCTCAACTTTTCGTTGTGATTGTTAAGATAATTGAGTTGAGATTGTTTTGTCTCAACTTTTAGCTGATGTGACATAAACAATCAGACATACCAAACACTGTATTCTACAATGCATCAAATTCGACAATACATGCATAATATTATACATGTATTCACAACAATACATCCATTTAACAATCGCAACTTCCAAACAACCCCTTAATAACTTTTTTCTGCTGTTCTACTTGTAAAAACTTAGTGTTACAAATTTATTGAACCATTCGATGGTGGAGAGACTTGAGAGTTGAGAGTGATGCCGCTGTAGATAATTACTGTCAAAGGGATTGACTGCGCCGTGGACGCGTAGATGGGTTCACGTGTCTCAGTGGGACCAAGGTCAGGCACCAGTTTGGGGATTAAACTAATATATATATGGATTGTCCAATTTATCTGACTCCTGAGTCCTGTTTCCGCAATTAGTCGCTCTGATCACCTATTTTAAACCATTATTATGTCTATAATGCTTTCCCACCTTAATCAATTTTCAGTGTTTACCTGGGAAAAAAAAGCTAGAGCAAAAATAATTAAAATTAAACAAAAGATATCCACTATGTTTCACGCCACGAAGCTCAATTTATTATTATTATTATTATTAACCAAGAAAGCTTCTAGATGATGATAACGTGGAATTAATTCGATTTGATGGCGGAGCTTAGTATAGTACCTGAGAGACTACAAGATTATAAGATTATGCGTTGAAAAAACACTGAAATTTTGTACAATAAAAGCTATTAGCGCCTTATTGGAAATTTTCCAGAAATAACACCTAAAAATTAAAAAATTCTAAAAATACCATCTATTTCCGAAAATTTTAAAAAATACCACCATTTTCCAAAACCGTGGTCCCATATGTCAGTTTATACGAAAATCGCACGTGGTGCCGCGTTTTTCGTTCTTGACGGCTGAAAAACAGCATGGGCTCGTCGCGGTCAGATTGACCGTGCGCCACCTCAGTGATCAGGGGCAAAACCGCCACCCCACCCCGCGGTGTGCATATGAATTTTTTCTTCTGACACTTCCAACAAATGTAACTTTGCGCTCGCGTATCCGATCATAGCAATATTTTTTATTTCGCATAATTTTCGAGATTTTGCAAGTCGCAAACGGCCGTGGGCGGTTTGGTCCCGCAACAATTTTTTATTTCACCGAACTTTGAAATGCAATAACTTTGTGCTCCGAAACTCGAACGTCATTAATTTTTTTTAATTCCGCATAAATTTTTAAGAACTACAAGTTTTACTAGGAAGGAATTTTCAAAATTTGAATTTTTTTGGATATATGGGGTTTTGGGTATAACTTTGGCTTTACTTTTCACAAATCCATATACATTCTGAAAAAATAGCTATGACGAATTAAAAAATAACTCGTTCAGGGTAGCAAACGATATTTTTTCGGGACGAAGGCTCTACCAAACTGGCTACGGGGTTTGTGGCTTGCAAGATCTCAAAAATTATGCGAAATCAAAAAAATTTCGCTACGATCGGTCAATCTGACCGCGGCGAGCCATGCGGATTTCAGCAGGCAGGAACGAAAACCGCGACACCCGCCTATGATTTTCGTAAACCGTCATATGGGGCCGCTGTTTTTTGGAAAATGGTGCTATTTTTGGAAATTTTTAGTTTTTGGATGGTATTTATGGAAAATTTCCTCTAGGATCCATGTGGGAAATAAGATGGAAGATTTTTGAAGTAGAATCCTCAATTATATTATTGGGCAGGGCTGGAAAACGGTGTGGTCTGGTCCACGAGCCAGACCGAAAAGGTGAAGTATAGATCGGGGATCATACCAGTTAATAGGCGGTCCACACCATGCATGTGCGGTCTAGTCTGGTACGGTTTGGACTAGGCAAACAACATTGAGAGAAAAAGAATAGTTTGTTTAGTCAACCGAGAATTTTATTTTGCTGTAAAACATAAATTTCCAGCGCACATACATACTTTTGATACCCTAATCCAAGTGAATAAAAACGACACAAAGTCAAAGTAATCTATCTTGACATAGTGTGTCATGAATATTAACATAATGTTATATGTAGACATGATCATCTCTACTCTCTGGCGGAGTGTGGTTTGTAAAAGAAGGAGGGGGCATGATTCAAAAATCAGGGTTGAGACTTGGGTCTCGTGGAAAATTTAGAAGAGTGGTCAATTGGGTTGCTAATACAAATTGTGATTGGAACGAGTCTAGTGTTGGGTCCACGGTTTTCAAACGGCTTGTTCCATTTTTCCAGCCCTATAATTGAGGGGTTTCATTGGTTCCCTCGCTAGTGATATTTAGGAATCTCATTGAGCAGCTGCTCGAAGTCCTCTTTCGATTCCTGCCATTCCTTCCTCTAGACCTCCAACCTCATATCTATTGTACCATTTGTGACTTCAAGTTTGCCTTCAATAATCTTTAGTTGAAATATACTAGGCTAGACCTCAACTGTCTTTGGCTGGAAGAAGTCGGCCAAAAATTGGCGCCCTAGCTGTCAGAATTCAGCCAAAAAAATGGTGCCTGGGCTGCAAAAGGTTTTCTACTGTACTCCTGCCTTTTCGAAGTCCTGCACACACAAGCAGAATACTAGGTGAAAAGCAATCGCAAGTGCGTTAGAATTCTAGGAATAAACTAAAATAAACAAATATTTAAAATACAAATTAAAGGTACAAGTAGACATCCATTTCTTACAATCAATTACATTCCTCTGCGCAACCACGCCAAAATTTGATACATCATTAAACAAAATCAAATTTAACTGAGTAGAGATATGAAGGCTACTCATATTGTATTCTCGCGAGGACTCTAACCAATATATTACACAAGATCTAAATCCACTGTTGATGTGACTTGAATCGGACTATCAGCCGCTATGACTGGTAACCGTTTCCTTTGCCAGATTGGATTAGGTTTAGACCCACATGGAGAAGTACTATAAATACTTCTCATACTCCTCTGTGAAACTGGCTCTCTCTCGCCCGTGGACGTAGCTAACACACATCGTGTTAGTGAACCACGTAAATCGTGTGTCTGTGTTTTCGATTTTCTCTTTTGTATTCTTGCTTTATCGATTCCGGCGATTTCCTGATCCGTAGCAGCGCGTTTATAACATCCACATGATAAGAAACATGGAGGGTTAGGTATTACGACGGGGTTTCAACAACAAAAAATATAATTTGTCATAAACAAATAAATAAGCCGGTGCTTGAGCACATGGTGATATAGAAGAACAATACACAAAGGAAGGGGGTGGATATGTATATATACTAACAATAATCCGTCAGTAACATGGCTACTAAGCCATGAGAGAGGACAGATTACCTGGAAGTTAGATTCTCACTAACACAAACCGCCACCTAATCAAATGCTCTGAAATCGCGACGAAACTGGGAAGTATAGATTCGAAGACTCTCTCTTTTATCTATCTGTCTCTAGAGAATTGGACAGGAAAATGATTGGCCATCTGCTGCTAACATGTGTGCATGTGTGATTGTTCGTTCTCTCGCCCATCCCATGCATGGCTTCCATCCGTACTCATTCTCTCTCTCTCTCTCTATGTAAGTTCTTTCCTGCCTACTCACCGCTACCCAGTTTGAGGCTTTGAGCTATAGCTGGTCGTTAGGATTCAAATTCATGAATCCAATTCAATCCATTCATCAAATTATCCAACTAATTCAATCCATTGGAGCCAAATCCAATCGGATTGGTGGATTCATGGATCACTCTATTAATACAAATGACAAATTACAATTTGGTACCTATATTTTTATATAATACATTTTGGTACCTAAAATTTATATTTTTATATAAAAAATATCATTTTGGTACATAAAATTTTTCATTATGACATTTTAGTACCTAAACTTTTCAAAATTTACATTTTGGTCCAAGCCTTAGATGTCAATCCATGAATCCATGGATCCACTGATTCATTCCACCAACCCATAAACCCAATCCATTTGCCACCTCTAGTTTGAGAAATTAATTTCGAGCATCAATAATTAAATTTCACCGGAATGGTAATTCTGTTTGGTAGATGTTGGAACCGTTTACCGAGATAGCTGCAAAGTGTTAGCAACCTGCTAACGAGGAATTTTACAATGTTTTAAATCGCTGATGCTTTAATTTTTTCTTTTATGGCTATATATATAAATAGTTATTTTACTTTTAACCCTAATTAATACCTTTGAACTTGTCTTGTTGATTGAAATATGAAAGCAAAATTTTGTGTCTAGAATGACTCGATGTAAATACAAACTAAAAACATATTTCTATTTTGAGACTTTGACATAAAAAAAAATATTTTCATTATTTCCAAAGTTTGATATGGATTAGTGGCTCATAGGCATATAATGAAATGATTTTTTTTTATTTTTAACTCAATACCTTTACTTACATACTCTTGTAACTATATTTTTTTTTTGTTTCGATATCTCAACTAACACCCTGACCTTATTTGATCCATGTCTAGATCACTGGTTGATGAAACGTGATGCTTATCAAACATTCCTAACAAAGATTTGTAACTTTAAACATGTAATTTTTTAAGATATCTTGTGTCTCATCCTAGGGTATGAAGTCAAAGTTCATCAATATTAATACTTACGTCATTTTGAAAACTTCAATTTATAATTCTCAACAATAACTCCAACTCTGTAAAGAAAATTTCTTAGCATACAACTTGTGAACTCAACAGAGCTTCTCAATCAACATGATCTAAAGTAAATATTATTAATGTAAACCTAGAACAAATTATAAATTATTGCACATGTGATTCCTATTTATTTGAACAATTAAAGGTAGAACACGAATATATGTTTTCACCTGTCAAAATGAATAAGAAGTATTTTTAAGAAATAACTATTATTGCTCGGTCAAGTTTATATTTAGGCTTTTTGTTATATATACTTATTTTATTTGATAAACATATGCATTAGGAAAAAGAATGCTTGATACCAAAAAAATATAAAGTAATATAGTTCATTTTTCAAGTTCTATTGATCGTCAAGCGCTTGTTTTCTCTCTTTCCATCGTTATATTTTTCTAATTATAAATTATATCAATATACATGTGTGTCTTTGTTTAATTTATTTTATTAAAATATAAATTATTATTAATTTTTAGTAAAAATGAGTAGAAAATTAACTTGATAATATTTAATCATATATTATCTATTTAAATAAACTCGACATATATATGTCGCTCTCTATTCTATCTTCATATTTTGTTTAATTGACAATAAGATTACTATTTATTAGTGTATATTTGTTTAGATTTTCATCGGAATTTAATTTATTATTAATTTAAATAAGTATACAATTTTACTTGGTTAGGTTTAATTGGATATTTTCGGTTTAAACAAATGTGATATATGCTATTATCCAAACATTAGTCTACTGTTGTTGTGCATCATTATAAGCAAGACCAAAATTAATTATGGATCAAAAAAGAGAAAATATTAAAAGAGATAGCTTCATAAATAGGTGAATAATTGAACTTTATGTGTGTAAAATATATATATCCACCTTGACAACTTATGAATTCTTCAATTGCTTATTGAAAAAAAAAGTTACGTTTTAATGAGACCGGATAGGATGCTAACACTCTTTAGAGTTAACACGCTACTAACAGTAACAATGATGGTATTATAGTAATCATAGCTAGTGTCCGTCCCATTCTCCCACTCTCCAAAACCCGACGCTAATCTCCATATCTAACCTCTGTACTCGCCGGTACTGACGAACTAATTTTGCTACTTGTTTGAGTTTCTAGTTTTAGTGCCTCTCCGGTGCAGTGAAGGCGTTGGAAGAGATCAAGTCGCCCCTCGATGGGACAATAATGTACGCTTGGTGAGAGACGATCCTTGCAGCAACGACATGCACAAATTTGTTACAGTGCAATGAAGGCATTAAACGAGATCGATGGTCACCAACCTTGGTCCGACGTAACATACTCCACTCAGGGCGACTTCAGAGTCTTACCGAGTTCTTGGCTTCTCTTTTCTTCTCGAGAGCTTGGGGCAATTTTGTGTTCATAATTGACAGGAATGTGATTCTGTTCTGATGAGAGGCTGAAGCTGTTGTTGAAATTGAGAATTCTACAGCACGGATGTTGTTTCATGGTTTGTTCTGTAATTGAAATTGAGAATTTGAACATTATGTGATATCACTTTGAATTCTTGGAGATTGGTATGCTCGCTTTACTTGTCCGATTTCGTATTTTATATTTACTAGTATGCTTTATAAAGTTCTGGTATGGTTTAAGAAATTTGTGTGTTGTAAAAATTGTGATAAGCTTGAGAGGACTTATAATTTGCTCTATGAAATTTATGATATGATTTAAGGAATTTTGTAGTGTGCTTTAAAAAACTTGTAGTATGCTTAAACAAATTTGTGGTATGTTTTATGATTTTTTGGTATGCTTATGAAAACTTGTGTTCTGTTTTAATAAAATTGTGGTATCCTTTATTAGGTTTCTCGTATGCTTATGAAAACTTGTCTGCTTTAATAAATTTGTGGTATTATCTATGAGGTTTTGCTAAACTTGTGATGTGTTTTATAAAATTTCTGGCATGCTTCAATGTTCTTGTGGCCTGCTATCTCCTTGTGGGGGCTATCTCCGATACAATAACTAGGGAAGAAAGGAACGAAAAATGGATTTAACGAAGTACGACTTCTTCTATACAATGATAGAAGACCGTTGGTGGGGATCGGTGACCAGAATATGGATTTGACGACGTACGGCCGTCAGAATCGCACAACAGCCGCTTCCTTGGATCCAACCGGTTCGTCGTTGCAATATCTACCGCAGTCGATGTGATCTCCACCACCACCACTACGATCTCCACAGCTGCCGCTGGTTTCATCGTGTTTTCCCGGCGAGAAAAACTAGATGAACAGAATTGGATTTTGCACCTTTGACTTCCAAACAAACGATCAAACAACACAGTTCACACCTCTTTGAGCAAAGTTCAAACAAGGGTGTTCAATGTTTTGATGAACTACGAGGCAAATCTACATTAAATTAGCCCTACCCCTATGGAGGTTCAGTGAGAGCTCCAAAACTACGACTATGGCTAAAGTTGCAGAGGGAAAAAGAAAAAGATAAAACTTGACAAGTGGTGTCGAGTTGTGATTTTTGCGAACCCTTTCTCTATCATCTTCACCTCCTATTTATAGCTACCAGAAGTAACTGCCCCAAGAAACTGCTATGCTGACGTGGAGTGACGGTTACCCTCTCAACTGCTATGACGGTTACCCTGATGTTGGATGTGGGATCCTCTTCAGTCTTGACCCCCTCTTGGCATCTCCTTCGTAGTTTTGTTTATCCATAGAGTAAAAATGGCTAAGGCATAAAGGAATACCACTTACCACATATGGGTGGGTATTTGAATAACATGAATTAAAAATGGGAAAATGTACTTCACCATTAGTAGAGTAATGAGACCACGTGCTCACATGAGCCACGCCCCTTGGTACCTCCTGGGGGTGGTGGTGTGATGATTGATGCCCACCCCCTTGCCACGTTCTAAGGGTGGCTCCCATACTTAGCCAAATTTGGAGATGCATGGCGCGCGTGGTGGCACGAAGTAATGGGCCCAAAAACCAAATCCTCATGACCCGCTCAACCGATTTAAACTGATATGATTAAGTTGGCCTTATAAAGTCATTTAATGGGGAGTTCTACGGTACCCGGGGTGAAATCCGGGGTACCGCATACCAGGAGTAAGAAAACGCTATCCAGAACTTGAATTGATTATCAAAGGTATGCATACTTTGAGTAAGAAAATAATATCTAGACCTTGAATTGACCGAAGTTTGGCATCTGGTATTATTCACAAACCCTTAAAGATCAAATCTAGGTTTCAATTATGCAAATCTCATATACTAAGATTAATTTAAATAGAAACAAAAATCGACGGTTATGATTTGTCATAATATATGCAACAAATTACATGCATTATCTTAGGGGTTAGCTCTATGTTTTGAATAACTAACACCAAGGGTTCACTCATCAATGATTAGACTATAGTATCATGCCCAAAAATCCGATTAATTCGGGTCTAGATAGTGTTTTCTTACTCAGGGTATGTCGTACCCTAGATTTTACTCAAGGTACGATAGAAGCCAACTATATATATGTGTGTGTGTGTGTGTGTGGAGAGTGGAGACGGCTCGTATGCTCTAGGTGATCTGGCCGTTAGGTGTACTTCAATGAGTTCCGACCAATTTCAGCGGTCAATTATTGTTTTCTTTTAAATTGAACTTCAGGTTTGGGTTTAGTAAATCGGTGTCTGAAATTTATCTATTAGAGGCCAGGAATAACTTCAGCATACTTTCCAATCGATCAAGTTTGAGGATAAGTTCATCATCACTTCCCTCTATTTGAGAGTTCAGATTTTTCACGTCCCTACGGGGGAACAGTCGGAGACAGGCGCTCACCACCACCACCACGTATTGCAAGAGTTGACTCTGGATAGAGTAGTGCCAAACTACCAATTCCATCATCAATTTGACGAAAGTAATTAATTTGATGGAACGCACGGATTTTAGTGTGCATAGGCAGGCCAGCTCATTTCATTCCCTTATTTTACTCATTTCAATCCTTTTGATATATCTTTTTTCTACATATTATTCTTGTATGATAACCAATGGGTGGTTTTATGCGGATTGGAGTGGGTTTAGGCAACCATTCACTATGTAACAGATGAAGAAGAAAATGATCCACGTACCACGCTTACTCATACATGTACATGTGGGTAGACTAGTTGAGTTCGGTAGGTACAACGTACATTACAAAATGTCACATAATTAATATTGTTCTAAACGTAAAATAAAAGAAACCTCCAAAGTACATGATGTTTAATCCATAAATCATATACATCATTTTACTTACCATTTTCTACTAGTAATTGTTTTGTAATCACAAAAATATTCAATTTATAAACATGGTCTAAGTTTTGAGCCACACTCACTCACCAAACACTCTTGAAATCTAGCTAATTGTCCAAGTTTTGAGCCATAATCACTCACCAAACACTCTTGAAATGAATAGTAGAATAAACCGAATTAGTATACAAACAATAAAAGTTAACAATAATCATAGAAGAAAGTGAAAATATGATATAGATTTCTAGTCATGAAAACAAATTAGACTTTGCAATTATCCTCAATAACCATGACTTTGAGAAATTTATTCAAAATTGGAGAAAAAGGATAGCTAGAGATTTGGAAAGATCTTCTTATCGAAATTGGGATGAACAAATTGTGATTTTTAGGGTTTTAGTTTAGGTAAAACTATAGGTTAGAGAATGGTAATTTAAGGTTAAAAAATTGGATAAATCGTAGATTAATCGTAGCCTACCTACATCAGTTCACTCAATCTTTAGTGAATCACCTATTTTACAACCCACACTCTTTGATTGAAACCTGCCACAAAATAATTAACAAATAGGTCAATTGGGGATGGACTTGGATGGATTGAGTTGAAGCACCTAGTGCCCACCCCTGCCCACATGACTAAGAAGAGCATGCCTTAATTTACTTTCCCGCCTCTATATCTCGGACCATGCCCCATCTTCAATTTCCTGATTTCCTCCTATCATAAATTCCCAACAAGTAATCTTTTACTGCCACAGTTTGATTCCTTTAGTTGTTAACTTGATGGGTGCAAGGTCTAAAAACACGAAGCAATCCATAAGCTAGCCCATATCCCCACATACAACCTTCAAGAGCTCGTCTACAGAATGATGATTGTCGTCTTTATTGATGATAGCAACTCGTTTACTCGAGTTAGGGTTTTGCTTGTAACTCACAAGCGAGAGAACGGCATGGTATCGAAAGGCCTTTTCTTATTAATTCGATAAACGACATTAACACCGAACATACATATTTATAGGGTAGAAACCCTAATACTCGACTAGGCCACTCGGCCCTTACCCCTAATTCGCCACCCTTACGTACTAGGCCCTAACCTACATTGAATGCTAACCGAACAAGTATAAATCCATAACATAATAATAATATGCAACCCGATACTAACAACCCAGCCCGCTAACTACGAGTTGCTACCAATTGAGCAATGGATCTTCATTTATCGCCTTCGTGCGACTTGACAGACTGTTATCCTATCGTTTATGTGCATTGTGGCTAAAGTCTTCAGGGCAATATTTAGGGGCAACCTGGGTTGCAGCGTGGAGCTGTTGCCCGCCCAAGTGGCGCCTTGTAATTGGGCACAAAATAATATTTAAACTTTTAATTATTAACTGAAATTAGAAGAAGTAGGAAAACAGAACGGATATAAGTTTCTGTTAACTTTTTCTACCAATTAATAAGGAGTGTCCTCTTCCAAAATTTATATTTAATTAAAAATTAATTCAATAAATATTGAATATAAAAATATCATACTAGTAAAAATAAAAATAAAAGTTGAGACGTGTTTCATATTATGAAAAAATGGGAAAATAGATTTGGTGTATAAACTGCTCAGCAAATCTCTCTCGACATATCGTATTAGATAAGGGTAGCCAGTAATTGAGTTTAATCATTAGGTTTTGAAAATAATTAGAGATACAAATAGTCTTTTACTATTGTATTTGGATCTAAAACACAAAAAACAAATGAGTTGTATTCTAATTAAACATTTGTGAAACAAATTAAGCCAAACTACATTATAAATTTGATACCTCAATAAAGTTGATACTTAATACCAATTGAAAAAAGAGAAGGAACAGAATGTGGGTATCCATATAAATCTCATTCTTTATTATATGAATAAAAACTAAAAAGGGTAACGAAAACTTATAGGATTTTGCTACGGTGACATGCATGTCACCGTGACATGGACTTTTCGGTCGACCTAATCCTAAAGGCGGTCGACCGAATTGATTAATTTGGGCAGCACAAGAAAGCATTGCGGTCGACCTAATCCTAAAGGCGGTCGACCTCAATTCATAGCATAATTGATGAGTCCTTGTTATCATTATTTATGACTAGTTATGATGGTTTAAAGCGTAATTTAGACGAGCAAAAGAACCACACAAATCGACATACATAAACAAAAAAGACACGGGGCATAGGTTGACTTTCTTGTATTCGGTCGACCTCGTACCGGATTAGGTCGACCTCGACACCAACACTTGATCTTCATTTTACGTCAAATGATTGGATAAATTGATAGAACACTTATCGTCTATCTGGTCGACCTCTTTCTTTATCTGGTTGACCATGTTGTTAATGACTGCCATCAAGTGGTCGACCTATATACCTTTACGGTCGACCATGTTGTTTCTCACGCCAACGAAATGGCCGACCGAGGTTTATTCTGGTCAACCAAAAATAACAACTTAAACTAAGAACGGTCGACCAGGTGGTCTTTGAGGTCGACCGCAATGCTTTCTCGTGCTGCCCAAATTAGTCAATTCGGTCGACCGCCTTGAGGATTAGGTCGACCAAAAAGTCCATGTCACGGTGACATGCATGTCATAGTAGGCATACCCAAACTTATATCCGTTCCATTTTCCTACCTTCCTTATTTCAGTTAATAATTAAAAGTTTAAATATTATTTTGTTTCCAATTACTAGGTGCCACCTAGGCGGGCAGCAGCTCCACGCTGCAACCCAGGTCGCCACTAAATATTGCCCAAGTCTTCCGGACCTTGATTACATTACTAGATTATATAAATCTCATCTTTAAATTGAAGATACAGAATTTGAAATTATATTCACAACAGATCTCATCAGTCATGAAAAGGAAATTTTCATTGCCATTGACAAGAAAGAAGTTTGTTCATACAACATCCAAGAGGATCGATGAGTATCTAAGCTGGAATTACATAGGCTTTGGCAAACCATTGTCATTCAAATCATTATTGACAAGGTTAACCGTTAGCCGCACTTTTGCGGTTAACTGCTAACGTTTGAAGTGTGGTTGCGATTGAAAGATATGATTTTGTTTCGGTTGCGGTTAACCACAAATTCCGGTGCTTCTAACCGCAACTGCGCAGTTTTCCAACCCTGTCATAGATTGAAATTTTAGAAATTTTGAATCTTAAAAATCCTTATTAGATATCAAATCTCATATAAATGGGGAGATTTGTTCTCTTGATTTGTAAATGTTTTTTTGATAGCTATGCCCCCTTCCTTTTTAATAAAATAAATATGTCATCTTATAGTCATAGAGCGTTGCAAATTGCAATCTCTATTTTTCATTAATCGTCATCAATCACAATTACCAAATAAAATTTCTTTTGAACTCCATTTTCAATAATCTGAATAACTAAAATTATCTAGTATCCAGAGATTCTGTCTTCAAATCTCCAAAAAAGCCCTTAGTTCCACAAGTTTTAATTTGAGCTTAAGAAAGGGCAAAATATCTGCAGTTGAAACAAACGAGAGGGGGGCAGAATATCTTGGATATGGGCTGTTACATTGTTTGCATTTATGGAGCCACAAAAGTTAGACCACACTGGAAGAGGGCCATGTGGTGCAATAGGTTTGGATCTGTAGCTACCAGAATGTGAAACGGCGGACTTGATCGATGACCATTTTTTCAGATTATGCGGCAACAGCCAGCTACAGATCGATGTGTGGTGGATTCATTTGCTGAGTATTCATTCAGAACCTGACAAAAAATCGTATCACTTCCGTATCTGCAAGTTGCGTTTGTCAGTATTCTATTACTTCACTATAAAACCTGACATTGTTTGATGAGTGCGTTAAACACAATCAGTTGTGATAAACACAATTACTAGAATTCTTCTGTTAGGTAGACTTTTTAGGTAATTTTGTTGACAATCTTTTCACGTGTAAATTTAAAAGGAGGTTAGTCGTTTAGTCATTATAAAATTCCAATCCATTCCCCAATTCGTTTGACCTGCCAGCGCTTTCGATGTGTTTACCCATAAAAATTAATCTTGTACCACATCGATTAAAAATAATGAATTAAATGAATGTGCCTTCTACGGTACCCCGGGTGAAATCCGGGGTACCGCATACCTTAAGTACGAAAACGCTATCTAGACCTCGAATTAACATGATTTTTGGGCATGATACTATACCCTAACCCTTAATGAGTGAACCCTAGGTCCTAATTATCTAAATCATAAACTATAAACCCTAAGATGGTGCATTGATTTTTTTGCCTATATTTGGACGAATCATAACCATCAATTATTGTTTCTAATTAAATTGATCTTGGGGTATAAGATTTAGAGAATTAAGACCTAGATTTTGATCTTTAAAGGGTTAGAGTATAGTATCAGGTCCGAAAGATCAATCAATTCAAGTTCTGGATAGCGTTTTCTTACACCTGGTATGCGGTACCCCAGATTTCACCATGGGTACCGTAGAACTCCCCATATATATATATATATGGTTTTGTCTTCATAATTGTCATTTTGAGCATGCCAAGAAACACATGAATTTGCAAAAAAATCAATCACGATTTACTTTAATTTGAAGGATTAAGGGTTTAAAGATTTAGAGTTAGGTTTTATAATTTGGGCATTTGGATTTGTGTACAAAATTGAAGGTTTAGGGGTTAGAGTAATGGATTGATTAGTTGTGATTATATGTTATATCATCATTTCATACTAATGCTACCAATTAAAATTCAAAATTTGTTGTCGTAAGGCTACTTGGAGTGTATTGAATGCACTCATTTTTGTGGGCGCACCGAAGTAGCCACTATATATATAGCAAACATGCAAAGGCTAGCGTACGGTACGCCAACATTTACATCTAATATTTGTACTTTGAGAATTTCGACGAATCAGAACCGTTGATTTTCATTTTAAGATTAAATCTTATTGTTTGGGTTAGAAATTGGAGACTAAGGTTCACCTATTAGAGGTTAGGGTATCGTATCATGCCCCAAACTCCAACTAATTTATGGTCTAAATAACAAAACTCGACGAGCGTACAATATGGTAAGGCGTACGCTAGCTTGAACCATATACATATAGGTCGTTACTTCGGTGCACTCACTTTTTTGGGTGCATTCAATGCACCTAACTTAATAAGTGGCCATAATACATCGAATTTTGAACTTTAACTGGTAGCATTAGTCTAATATGATTATATAACATAGAATCACAACTAATCAATCCACTATCTTAACCCCTTAACCTTCAATTATAAATGCCAACCCAAAACTCCAAATTGTAAGCCTAAATCCTAAACCTAAATCACTAAACCCAAAATCATTCAAATTAAAGTAAATCTTCAATGATTTTTGTACAAATTCATGTGTTTTCTTGTCCACATGGTTGTCATGTCGGTGGCATGCCACCCGGTTGAACCTAGTTTCACCTGTGCCGGTCATAAAACCGACATGATACCATCGGTATGACCGGTATGATCGACTTATGCATTTTAAATAAAATGACATCATTTTAATTAATTTAATGAATAAAAGAATTAATTTAATATTCATTTTATGAATGTAATAGTTAAAAGTTGATGATATTTGTTGGATTGTAAATAAGTTGTCCACAAATATGTTTTATATATGATTAAATACATTGGATATTAATTATTTTCACATTTTTTTTAAATCGGCATGAACCGACACAAACTGGTTATACCACCGGTCGTACCATTCCACTTGCCAAACCGGCACAACGGTATAAACCGGTTTGACAACCTTGCTTGTCCATCATCTCAAGTGACGATTGACATCATATATATAGAGTTTTGTCTTCACTGCACTCACTTTTTTGGGTGCATTCAATACACTTGTCTCATAATCGTCATTTTGAGATAAAGATTCATGTCAAAATGACGTCAATCGTCACTTGTGATATAATGATGAACATGAAACTCCATCAATTTACGAAAAATATTCAAGATTACTTTAATTTGAAGGATTTATGGACTAAGGGTTAGGTTTAGGGTTCAAAATTTGGGGATTAGTATTGGTGTTCCAAATTAAAGGTTTAGGTGTTAGGGTACTTTAGAAGTGTGATTCTTTATTATATTATCATATATATTATACTGATGCTATAAGTTAAAGTTTAAAATTCTATGTCTTATGGCTACTTCAGAATTGAATGTAAAAAAAAAAGAGTGCACAAACGCAGTGGATGACCCAGGATTGTCGGAGAGGTGTGTCGCCGATAAAAATTAAATAAAAAATTAATTAAAAATTATTATAAATTAATTTATAAAGTTCACAATGTCATGTTTACAATGAATCAAAATGACTTTTCATCTACTTAAATGTCTCTAAAATACATTCATCACTTATGCTGCAAAACAAATCTTTTTCAAATATACACAACAATCATTCATAAATTTGTCACCCAACCGGTTTCGAAGATCGTTCTTGATTATCTTCATAGCTAAAAATGCTCTTTCGCAGCTTGCATTTCAACATATAAAGTCATACCAACTTCAAAAGCAAGTATTCTGGTGAGTCTCGACAGTTTCCGCTTGGGCTTTGGTAATTTTTTTGTTTCTCCATTAATGAAAGGACTCATCCCAGCACACATGTATATTGGTATGGTCTGTGGGTTTTTTTTAATAGCAATTGATATGATTATGAGTTATTTTAAACAAATTAAAAATGAATTTTGTTAATTAGAATTTAAGATTGATTCATTTAAATAATAAAATATTTCCAGTCTAATGAAGGTGTGCCGGCTATAATTATCGAAGGGTTGTCGGAAGTCCGGAACTTAAAATTTTTGTACCGAAAATATCTAGGTCCTTCACAAAATTCTCGGGCGAGGGTGTGTCGGACGACACACCCTGCCTTGCCTTGGGTCCGCCACTGCACAAACGGATTGAATCAACAATAATATAGCAAGGTCCGACAACAATTAAACTAATAATAATTTAAAAAAAAATAAAAATAAACTAATAATAATAACAAATCATAACATAAACAAACAGTCAAGAAGGCGCAAAAAAGGAGATTCCTTTCAGCAAGAAGGCGCGGAAGGAACTTCGAACTCGGCTCGGGCAATCCGTGAACTCCAAGATGTTATTCAAACGGAACGAAATAAACCTATTATTGATTGGACGATTATCTCTGTTTTTGAGCAACAATTATCTGAAGCTTTTTTGCAGGAAGAACTGTATTGGCATAAAAAATCTCGAGTTCATTATTTAACAGAAGGAGATTCCAATACTCGCTTCTTTCATCTTACAACTTTGCAGCGTAGGAGGAAGAATATGATTTTGCTCCTTCGAGACGATGACAGGATGGCTCACTCTGACGACTTGGACATGGGTGGTATTGCAGTTCAGTATTTTGTTCATCTTTTTCTATCTGAAGCTGTCCCTTGCTTTGACTTTGTAGCCAATATGTTACTTCCGGGATTGATTTTGCTATCGATGAATGCCTCCCTTATTGCTCCAGTTTCCCGGGAGGACATTCGATTAGAAACTTTCAGTGTTGGTAGACTCCAAGCTCCAGGTTCTGATGGGTTTACATGTATCTTTTTTCAGCATTACTGGCATTTAGTGGGAAATTCACTTGTTGCAGCTGTGCAGGAATTTTTCCATACTGGGCATCTCCTCCCTAATTTTAATCACACTTGGATCTCATTGCTTCCGAAGGTCCCTGGTGTTGAAACTATGCGTCAAATGCGGCCAATTGCTTTATGCCAGGTAGTTTACAAAATAATCTCCAAAGTTCTCACTCGTAGACTACGCGAGGTTCTTCCTTCTATCGTTGGTCCCTATCAGAATGGGTTTGTTAAAGGACGTCTAATCTCGGATAATATTTTGTTGGGTCAGGAAGTATTACAATTTCTGAAGAACAAATCCTTGGGTAGCGATAAGTGGATGACTTTGAAATTAGACATGGAAAAGTCTATGACCGTGTTGAGTGGAATTTTCTGTTTGCTATCATGTCTAAACTTGGTTTCTGTCCCCAGTGGCTTGATTGGTTGTGGTCGTGTGTTTCATCAGTATCTTTCTCTGTACCTATCAATGGCTCTCCCCATGGTTACTTTCATCCTGAGTGAGGATTGCGTCAAGGCGATCCTCTCTCTCCTTTGCTGTTTGCGCTCTATACGGAAGGTTTTTCTAGTGTTATTAATCAAGCCATTCACTCTGACTTGATGCATGAATTGAAGGTGCACTGTCGGTGCCCTATGATTTCTCACCTATTCTTTGCAGACGATTCATATTTGTTCCTCCGGGCCTCCCCTTTGGAATGTCATAATCTCCTTCATATTCTTAATTCTTACCAGCAGGTGAGTGGTCAGAAGGTCAGTCTTCAGAAATCCACTGTTACCTTTAGTAATAATGTTTCTGCAGATGAAGCCTCAACTATTATCTCTCTGCTTGGCGTGGCAATCAGTGGTCCCCAAGATCGTTACCTGGGACTTCTGATGCACGTTTTGCATTCTAAGCAGGATACGTTTCGTTTTGTTGAGGAAGGCCTGGTTAATTGGATTCAAGGATGGAAATCGAAGTATATGTCATTAGCGGCAAAGGAAATCGTGATTAAATCTGTGGCTTTGGCCCAACCGATTTACACGATGTCGTGTTTTCGAATTCCTTCGCTTTTTTGTAGGCGTTTGAATGGGCATCTTGCTCGCTTTTGGTGGAGTCAACATGATAGAGAAAGCGGCATGAGATGGACCTCTTGGCGTGCTTTATGTCGCCATAAATCAGTGGGGGGGCTTGGCTTTCGTGATTTAGACTCCAATAACATTGCATTGCTTTCCAAACAAGCCTGGAGGATCGTCCAGGATCCAAATAGCCTCTTAGCTACCACATACAAAGGCAGGTATATTCCTAACTCCTCTTTTCTTCATGCTACTGCTGGTACGCGCCCTTCATGGGCATGGCATGGTGTTCTTTTGGGCAGTGATCTTTTGGTCCAAGGTCTTCGTTGGTTAATTGGTTGTGGAATTTCGGTTCACATTACGAATGATGTTTGGCTTCCCACCACCCCTCCTTCTAGGCCGATTCTGCTTCATGGGGTTGTCTTACTTGACTCATTTGTTTCTTGCCTAATAAATCATGGTCAAGGTTCTTGGAAGGAGAACGTTCTTTCATACCTCTTTGATACTGCCACTGTCTAGATCATCATGGCTATTCCTCTGCCGATTTTTCCTGTGGCTGACCACTTGATTTGGCATTATGAAGTTTCAGGTGAATATTCTGTGAAATCTGGTTATCGTTTAGCTGCGGTTGAGTACATTGCTGATTTTTCCACGATTCCATCGTCCTTTGACTCCCGCTCTTGGAAGTTTCTTTGGTCACTTCCTGTTCCCCCAAAGCTTAAATTTTTCCTTTGGCGCGTGGTTAAAGGGTTTCTCCCTGTTCGAGATGTGCTTCGTGATAAGGAATTGATAGCTGATGATGATATTGAGGCTTACGCTTGTCCTGTCTGTGGTGGTGAGGCAGAGACTCTTGCTCATTGTTTTTTGGATTGTCGAATTGCTTTGGAGTTGTGGGATTTGTTGGGGTTCAATCATATTCTTGCTCAAATTCGCTTGTGCCATGTTGCGATAGGTTGGCGTAGGCTATTTTTTTATGCAGATTTATCCAAAGTAGAGATTTCACGGTTGGTTTTTCTGTACTGGAGGCTCTGAAAGTCCAGATGTTCGGCTACTTATGATGGTATTCAGTATCTCTCTCATGTTTTATTACGACATTATTACTCTCAGGTTGCTGAATGGGAGCTAGCACAGGCTCATCCGGAGAGATCTTTGCCTCGCTGTTCTCCTGTTTCTAGTGGGGTTTTACCTCGTGATCACCCCCTCCTTCCATACCTCCTGGTTCAGTGTTGGTTCACTTTGATGGTGCCACCAAATCTTTGGTCGGATGTGCCATTGGTTTTGTTGGCTTTATAGAGGCTAATAACTCTATATTTGCTTGGGGGCGTTTTATTCCTAATATTGATGACCCATTTATCGCAGAGCTCCTGGCCCTTCGCGACTCCTTACGTTGGTGCATGGCTCACTCGATCACTAATGTTTTGTTTTGTGGGGATGCGCATGTGATCGTTCGGATGATTAATGTGAAGGACTCGGCGCACGCGGTGGGCGGAGCTCTCCTGCAAGAGATTCATGTGTTGTGAGCTTCTTTCCTTCGTGCAACGTTCCATTTCGCTCCCCGTAGGTATAATAGGGATGCCCATTTCGTGGCAAGACAAGCCCTTGGAGCGATGGTGCAGACACTTGTCGACCATCGTATTTTAATTATTTAATTTTTCTAGCCTGGTCTTAGGAGGCCTTGTATTTTGTCGTATCTTTGCTAATTCCCTCTCGGGATAACTTTGGAAAAAAAAAAGGCGCGGAAGTAAACAAAATCGAGAAGATCGTATCATCGTAAACCCTAAATCTTTTACCCCTAGGCCCTAAGCTAGTTGTCGTGCCTTATCCTGGATAATAATAATCTCCGTTAAATTTCTGCCATGCGTGACATCTCTGTTAGTTTATAATAATACATGTACCATTATGTAAATTCCCATAGCCGATTAGGTTAGGGTTTCTGGAGAAACCTATATATGTGCCTTGTACACTTGATGAAAAGGTAACGAAATAAGATCATAAAACCTGAGAGGGAGATCCTCTCCATGGACTAGGGTCATATTGACGATACCACGTTAAAAAACCTCGGTGTTCTTGCTTGTTCTTTTGATTATTTGACATGGTATCAGAGCCTGCGATCTGAGATCTGTTGATCGTATTTCGCTAGTAATTCATCCACACCTGGCCCTTCGGCACACACTGCAGGGTCTGCTGATACAGGAGCTTCAGCATCTTCACCATCCGCTGCTACGATGGCGGACTTCTCACCTGCTCGCACTAGCTCCTCGTCGCCAGCAAGCTCTCCTTCCGCAGTTGACCGTTCGAGCATGGGTTCTCAACATGAGCTGGGACTTGAACTGGGAACACCGCCTCCCCTGCCACAGCCAAGACGGTCTAATCGAACGACGTTGGGACAGCCGCCTAAGCATTTAGAAGATTATGACGTTGGCTTCTCGACAGAACCGATCCTGATCCCTAGTCATTATCGTTATGCTCAAGGAAATATTTTTTGGGACACGGAAATGAAGGAAGAGCTGCATGCTCTAGAAGAAAATAATACATGGGATCTGGTTCCACGTGTTCCAGGTATGTCAGTAATCGGTTGTCGCTGGGTGTATACGGTCAAGATGAAACCAGATGGTACTTTGGATAGGTACAAGGCGAGATTGGTAGCACAAGGTTTTAGACAAGAACATGGGATAGACTACGATGAGACTTTTGGCCCAGTAGTCAAGATGCAGACTGTTCGAAGTGTGTTAGTTGTGGCAGAAATGAAGAAATGGAAGATTGTTCAGTTTGACGTTAAGAACGCTTTCCTTCATGGAGACTTGAAGGAAACAATATATATGGAGTGTCCAGATGGGTATACAGAAGGAGGACCCGGGATGGTTTATAAGCTACGACGTTCTCTATATGGTTTAAAGCAGGCACCGCGAGCTTGGTTCGAGAAGTTTCATAGTACCATAATTCAAGCTGGATTTGTGCAAAGTCAGAATGATCCCTCGATGTCCACCCGTCAGACCGTCCATGGTAACACAGTTCTTCTTTTGTATGTTGATGATATGATTGTGACAGGTAGTGACACGGAAGGTATTCAGGAATTGACTCAGTCATTACGAGCAGCCTTCAATCGCAAGGAACTAGGTGAAGCGTCCTACTTCCTGGGATTAGAGATACAAAGAAATGAAGCAGGATTATTCTTGAATCAACGAAAGTACATTAATGACTTATTGGAGGCGGCATAGTACACGGACTGCAGGCCAAGTTCGACACCCATGGAGCAGAATGTCAAGTTGAGCCGTGAAAAAGGAGTTTTATTGGAGGATCAGACCTTCTATCGTAGCGTAGTAGGCAGCTTGATTTATCTTACACATACTCGACCAGATATTGCTTATGCGGTTCAAGTAGTAAGTCAATTCATGGGAGTTGCGTGCACAACACACTTGGATGCAGTACATCGGTTACTGAGGTATTTGCAGCAAACCAAAGATGTAGGGTTGTTCTTTCCAGCTGATGGTGATTCGACTATAGAAGCTTTTGCATATGCAGATTACGCTGGTTGCTTGGATACCAGGAAATCCACATCAGGCTGGTGTATCAAGATAGGGAGGTCCTTTGTGTCGTGGAGATGCCGAAAGCAGGACAAAGTTTCGAAGTCATCTACAGAGGCAGAATACAGGTCAATGTCAGAAGTAAGTTCGGAGATGATTTGGCTTCAAAGACTTTTTCGAGAATTGGGATTTGAGTGTCAACTACCTATGAGGATCTATGGGGATAATACTAGCGCTATACAGATTGCAGTTAATCCGGTGCTGCATGATCGGACTAAACACATAGAGGTACATGTTCATTATATTAGACAACTTGTTGCAGAGGGAGTGGTCTAGCTTAGCTACTTATCTACAGAAGATCAGACTGCAGATTTGCTGACGAAAGCAGTAGGATCGAGCAGACACAAGTATCTATCAGCCAAATTGATGTTGAGGACCCAACATCAATTTGAGGGAGGGTGTTAGTTTATAATAATACATGTACCATTATGTAAATTCCCATAGCCGATTAGGTTAGGGTTTCTGGAGAAACCTATATATGTGCCTTGTACACTTGATGAAAAGGTAACGAAATAAGATCATAAAACCTGAGAGGGAGATCCTCTCCGTGGACTAAGGTCATATTTACGATACCACGTTAAAAAATCTCGGTGTTCTTGCTTGTTCTTTTGATTATTTGACAATCTCATCTCTCCTCCGCTTCCTATCCCGCGCTCTATCAATGAACCGCTCCTTCCAGTTCCAATTCGGTCCCTCGAACGGATGTAATGACAGCGGCGGCACCTCCCCGTCGCCAAACTCCTCGCGGAATTTCGTCGCCCACAGCTGGTAATCGCCGGAGGAGGATAGCCTCCGGAGGCTGCCACACACGCATTCCATCGCCGCTATCGTTGTCCCCGGCACCATAGCTATGATTGCGATCTTGAGTTCGTCCGGTAGGGTGGAGAAGGAGCTGAGGCGCCATGCTTAACTAAGACTTCAGCCAAACCTCCATGGTGGTTTTTTCTTTCTTTGGAATACGACCGACGAGAGAGCGTTCCTTATTTTGTAGAGGGGGAGACAACCTTGTTAACTAGACCGGATCCCTCACTGACATGGAAAGAAATTGCTTCTTTTTTGGTTGGTAATGTACAAAAGTAGTGCTATTGGCCTTGTTTCAAAATGTTAATTTTGATCCTTCATGGTTCATGGCTTTATTCCTAGATTATTTAATCTGACAGAATTGAGTTTGGAGGCAAGTCCTATGCATATGCTTGTAGGAATGTGCTGCCACCATCTTATCAATTGCTTCAGGAAATCCTTGTTGGGTAAATGTATATCTTTTCCTCAGGTTTGCTTGTTACTTGCAGGTGAAGCATTTGCACTGCTATGCTCTGGGAGATAAGGATTCTATTTGGGATGTAGATGCAGTAGAGCTCTGTTCCCACCAAGCAAGTAAGAAAGTTATTGGGAGTATGATATGATAGACGATTACAATGTAAAACCTGTCATTCTTTAGGTCAACTTGAATGTCTTGGTCTTCTATGTTTCTGCTTCTAAATGACTTCATCTATAACATGTGAATTTTACTCTTGGGTTTTCTCTCTTGAAGGATGATCTTTCTTATAAGTTCAATCTTCTACATGGTTTTTCGGGTTCATTTTTCAATTGGAAACTCAATTGCAGATTTTGTCTGTTTGAGCCTCGTTGTGGCATGTATGATATCAGAGGTTGGTACATTGAAACATTTGGTCAGGACAGAAAAGGTCACTGGTCACACAGTGACATCACCGAGATATTGGAATGGCTGTGATGGAAGTGAGCTAAATGACAAGTATGTCGATCTCCTAGTTAAAGGAATGTAGAAATCCCAACTTTAATTTCTGGGTGTGTTCCCACATTTCCATTCTCTACATTACTTGATGTATGTCCATATTTCCGATTGTGAATCTTTTTTTCCCCCCAACGAATGGCTGAATTAGAATACGGAAACATGAGTTTTTATTTCACTAAGCGCTAGTTACAAAATATTGGGATTAGAGGAAAACTGTGCCTCATTCCCCTCCTTTTACTTCAGGAGATCTTCCCATTTGCAGTATTGCCCACCAGCTAATGCTCGATAATATCTGTCTCTGCAGTACGCTGGTCTTCCATCAGCAGCTTTGGCAGCAGCTGCCGCTAAATCATCATCAGTCTTAACTTCTCCAGGTAATTGAAGCAGCTCCTCTTTTCTGCAACATGTATATAACAAAATGTTGGATGTTGTAAACCTATACATCTGTGAGTAACACTGTTAATCCTTGCGATAATACCTTAGGTTATATTTTCCATTGATTTCTGTTGCTGGATTGTCATATCGTCTTTCCCTCATGAGAAAGGTGGTCTGGAAGAAATCTTCTACTGGTGTAGCAAATATGAACAGTGACACACCTGCAACCAGTAACGCTCCCGTCCCCACCAGAGTTTGTTTCAGCATCTTGATGACGGGTTTAACCTGGAGGGGCACAGTTTTCTTCGTAAGGCCAGCATTTTTTGGTCAGAGCTTTAGCTTTTAGATGGTATTCATTTCTTACCTTGTAAGAGCCCAGTAGTCTATCACGAGCCAGAACCTGAAAATGTTTAGGAAAAGAATTGTTCCGTAATTACAGATTCCACTTACTCCATGAAGGGAACATCCACTCTACTGTCAAGTCTTTACGAAACAAAGATACCAGAGCCTGCATACAATATCTTTTTACCAAAATCTTGGAATGTCTTCCTCTGCTAACAGTAGTAAGTTAACTAACATGTGCACAAGGATTGATGCACTAACCTCCGGTGGCTTCGCCCACATCTGGCCGTCATACCATCCAGTCTCCTCATACGGTATCACAGCAGATAGAAGTCTGTCACCAACGTAACTCCATCCCTTTAGCAGGTATATTGCCACTGATTAATGTTAGTTTCTTTGTGAAGGTCATTTGCAGGAAAGAAGAAGGGAGTTCCATTGAGTTTTGTGGTTTAAGTTAATTATGTCATTTAATATATAGATGCACGTGTTGTCGTATCACAAAGAGTTATGCAGAATGTTATGGCCTGGCAGGATTATGAGAACCTTACCAGATAAATTCTTAAGACAATTAATGAAACGAGGAACAGCGTTCCTGTCCCGGCTGCCAGCGTGAACCTGAAGGGATCCTGTTTAAGATTAGGAAAAGAAATATGAGCTGAAATGAACACTAGTTATACCTTTTGCAAAAGCACTCGTTATATCTATTGAGAATTGTTTATGCGATGACTCTGTATCAATGAAACTAACCTTTGTTGGATCGAAACTTGCAGCTGCAATCGGACCTCCAAGAACAGTGAGAGTTGCCAGCCACAGGCCTCCAAGACGAAGGAAAAAGGGCCCCGTACCCAGCTCTGCCCACGAGTACAAGGTCGACTCTTTCAAGTTGGAGTATTCATTTACCTGCAGAGAAGCATCAGTTTTACGAACAGAACTGGCTTCTTGATACTGACTAACGTGCAGAACCATACTAGAGGAGACATACCGGCCTTTGCTCAAAAGGGACCCCGATTTCGGCGTCAGGTTGCCAGCTCTGACCAGGGAAGCTGCTCGTTCCCCCATCAGCACCGTCTTTCAAGGTGGCCTTGACGAAAATCCTGCCAAATGGCTTCTTCTGAGCCTTGTGGTACTTGATCAGCTGCAGCGACCTATACCGGCCGGTGCATCCTATGGCTTGAGCGAGGCGTTCGCCGGTGCATCCTATGGCTCCTCGCGGCGGCCGAGCGCAGTGGAGGCTTAGCTTGAGCATTTGGGTTTTTCCTTCTTCAGCTCGCTCAATCAGTACTCTGGCTGCAACAGAGTCCACTTGTTTTGTTCTTCATTCACATTCAGAGATCTTTTCCTCTCTAAAGGAATCTCAGCCTTGGAAGTGTGGGGCTCTCCTCATGGGGAGAAGACAAGAAAAGTGATGTGGGGTTTGCCACTTCCACGCGGCGTCGTTCATTGCTTTTCATTATTGGTGGGATTGGGCCAGCGAAGCAGAAGGGATCGAACTTTAAGTGGTGGCTTGTGGTTGGAGATGGCGGACAAACTGCGAACAACGTGGTTAAGTGTGTCAGGTTGTGGCGCTTGCGCGCAGTCTGTGGGTGCGCACCGCGCCTGTACGGGTTCAACCAGTGGAGAAACTGCGTCTCTGTGGACGTTTTGGCTTAAATAGATGTAGAACCGGTCCTAATCACTCAGTCGAACATAAGACTTTTCTCACGTTTAGTATGTACGGTCACAAATCTTTACATTTAGTACAAAATGGTTACAAACCTTTAATTTGTAATCATGATATTGTAACAAAAGTTTGAAATTGTATAAAATTGTTACTTTTATTTAATTTGTCATCGTTTTGTATCAAGTGCAGACTGCGAACGACGTGGTTAAGTGTGTCTGTCAGGTTGTGGCGCTTGTACGCAGTCTTGTGCGTGCTCCGCGCTTGTACGGGTTCAACCAGTGGAGAAACTGTGTTTGTTTGGCGTTTTGACTTAAAGACAGTAGATGTTGAACCAGCCCTAATCTATTCACTAGTTTGTTTAAAGAATTGCGAGTAGAGGTGGCAAATGGATTGGGTTTATTACCGAAGCCATGCTTTGAAACAGACTGAATTTATTTATTCTGTCCTTGATGCTTTGAAACTAGTTGTCTCCTTTTGAAGCCTTCTCCAGTAGTCTGCTGCAGGGACTTCTTTTTTACTTGGATGCATAGCGAATCAAAAGAAGGTTGCTAATAGATCGAAGACCTGATGTCATTTTATCGTGACAAATGAAGCAGCAAGTTTCTAAGCTATTCTGTGTGTGCTTCACTGAAAGAGAGGTGCACGTCTACCATACCCATACATGGACGTCTCTAGAATTTGCTCTTCATCAACAATTTAGTACTTGTAAATTGGTGGCAGAATTCTTCTTCATTGCTGCAGACTTTGATTTTCAGCTGACGTTTATGATAGTAGCCTAGTCTATTTGTCGTGATGGCCTAGCGTTCTGCTGACTTCCTATGACCTTCAATATGAGCCATCTCAGGTTGAAGTTATTGATCTCCTCTCCATTGATCAAGCCAGAGGTATTGAAACTGTCTAGAACTTAGAACAGAAAGTTATTTGGTGGTTTGGTATCACTTATCAGCATTTGATGTCTTTAGCAATTGTGTATTCATACTTGGTGTCTCTAAATATTTCATATTGGTGGATCTCATGTACTTTATGGTGCGAAAACTTACTGTTAGAAACACGTTTTCTAAAGAAAACAGGTTTCTATATCATTATCATTATTATTAGGTTTTATTAAATATGGTTAGTAGTCTTTTAGTTGTATTAGGTTTATTATTAGGGTTTCTCATATTCTCTATAAATATGTATTGTGAGTTAGCGTTACAATCAATCAAGAAAGAATTATCAAAGAATCTCCTAAACCCTAATCTCCCTATCCTCTCAATTCTCGATCTCAATTCCTCTAAAGGTCTAGGCTGATTCTCTTCTGTTCTTTCCCAAATTCTTCTCAAATCCATAAATCCCCAATTATGTTCTCTAAACCCTAAATTCTCAATCTCTAGATCTCATCTGGAAACCCGTTAGAAACTTATTTCTAACATTCGGTATCAGAGCCATGGTCGAAGACCTGAGTTCATCACAACTTTCTCAGGGACAACTTCATACCAAATCGAAGCTGATAAGTTCAACCGATATCGGAGCTGACGTGGGCTCAAAAGCAAGAAAAGATGTGGCAGATTGTGGGCTATTGAAAGGAGAGAGCGGCGCGCGGCGCCGCGGCGAGGAAGGAAGACGAGGGCGCAGCAGGGACGGAGCTGGCGCCGCTCGACGAGGCTGGCCGAGGCGGGGCGGAGGTCGCGCGGCGCGCTGCGGCGTCCAAAGCAGCAGACGGCGGCGCGGGGAACGACTCGCTCGACGGGGCTGGCCGAGGCGAGGAGGAGGCCGCGCTACGCGCGGCGGCGCGGAAGGCAGAGACAGTGAGAGCAGGCGGCGACATTGCTTCCTTACGCTCAAACCCTAGGGTGGCCTCCAACCGCGTAACACCACAGCAGCAGCTTTGTTCGTTGGGCCGAAACCTCCGGGCCGCAGGTCTGAAGAGGCAAAAGGGAGTGGGCCTAGGCGAGGAGATGAAACCCATCATCCTTGGTCATAGGTTGGGCCGCATGAAGAGAGGTGTTGGGCTCTCCTTGGTGCGAAAACAACAGCAGCAGACCACATCACTGGGCCGAGCAAAGCTACGGGGCGGGCTAGCACGAACCGGCCCTAGGCTGCGTACACACAGACAAGCAGAGAGAGGGGCCTCATATAAGCCCTATGGAATCTCTTTTACAAAGTGTAGGCTTGAATATGAAGAAAGAAGAATTTGTGGGCTTAGGTGAGCACCCCAATTCTTACTTGGTGGGTTTTGAAAGGGGGGGGGGGGGGTGTACAGTCAATAGGCCATGCTTACGACGCGAACCACATGGATAAGGAAGAAGTCATTGGAGTTGGAGTTGTTGGCGTGAGATACGTTCGAGTAGTAGAACATAATTGGAAGAAAAGAAAGCGCAAGAAATGGAGGCAAGACGTGGATTGCACGGTAGACATGAAGAAATGGGTTGAGTTGATCAACCTTGAGGGCAAGGTTGGTTTCAAGGGGGATCGGATGTTAGAAACACGTTTTCTAAGGAAAACGAGTTTCTATATCATTATCATTATTATTAGATTTTATTAAATATGGTTAGTAGTCTTTTAGTTGTATTAGGTTTATTATTAGTGTTTCTCATATTCTCTATAAATATGTACTGCTAGTTAGCGTTACAATCAATCAAGAAAGAATTATCAAAGAATCTCCTAAACCCTAATCTCCCTATCCTCTCAATTCTCGATCTCAATTCTTCTAAAGGTCTAGGCCGATTCTCTTATGTTCTTCCCCAAATTCTTCTCAAATCCCTAAATCCCCAATTCTGTTCTATAAACCCTAAATTCTCAATCTCTAGATCTAATCTAGAAACCAGTTAGAAACTTACCTATTTCACTGGAAAGCTGAGCCCCAGTAAAGAACCTCTCTGCTGCATTTCTTGTACAAGGAAACAACATATTTTTTGTTTGTTATTCTGTTCCTTTCACTTACCAACCCAACTTCGCAACAACACAGAAAAGGAAAAAGTAGAATGAACAGCAGATAAGAAAGAGATGTGAAAGTTATTTCTGTTCCATTATCCTCTCAAGCAAAAGGATTTCTCTGCAGAAAATTATTTGAAATTGGAACCAAATATAGAGTAATAGATTCATTACTTTGCTTATCTAGTGAGATTCCTCTTTGTCCATGTCTTCCCAAGTCTGGTATAAGTTCCAACCGTCGCTGGTCAATATTTTCCTGGCCAAAGTTATTTGTCTGCTTGATCTCCATGAGCCATACAGAACGCATTTGTAACTTCAGATATACTAATTTGGTTTGCAGCCAGGACCCTAGTCCGTAGAACATCCTACTACACACTTTAAGCATTTGCACTTTTAACATTCGCGAAAGCACTTTGGCTAATCCTGGAACATTCATGAACGCAGTTGTTTGTCATGACGACGGTGTATGAGCAAACCCAATTCAATCGTCATTCTAACTTTAACAAAAGCACAAGGGAAATCAAATCAGACAAGAGCACAGTCATAGATACACACTTAATTACTTTTCCCCCCTTTTGCTTAGCATGTTGTTTTGGACCCAGTGAAAAAGTTTCCCAGTAATCACTGACCTCTTTTGACACCACACAACTTCACTAAGGCTGAAGTCTGAAATCCCCTTTATCCCCTCCAACTTGGTGCTGATTTGGCTGTAAAGTAGCTAGCTAGTGGTAAAGCAGAGGTTGAAAGAAAGTAACCCATGTTTTTGGTCATTTCCACTTTGGCCTCTCCCACAGTCCCAGGAATGGTATTTGGACATCTATTTAAGACTCATCATTTCATAGTTGTTGGTTACCAAAGCTCAGCCGCCTCTGGTTTCACTTCACAACCTTCCCTCTTCTCTTTGTCTATTGTGTTTCATTCATTCGATTCTTGACATTGAAGCTCTGAGCCAGGAGGTGCAACTGTCAAGGGTAGATCTTGCAGAGCATAGTTTTGCCATGAAGTTCCTGAGTACACAAAGCATGAGAAGAATCCCATTTTTGAGGTGGGGGAAGAGGATTCCGCGCTCCACATCAGCTGCTGCCATGGTATCCATTATTGACAGGAAGACAAAGGTCCCATTGGGTAGTTGCAGGAGTAATAGGTCTTATGTCCCTAAGCGATGGGTTTACAAGCTGAGGTCGCAGTGGAAGCGAGCAATCGGGTGGCACAAGAGCAACAGCACTACTTCACAGTTCAGTTATGACATCCGCAGCTACGCTCTCAATTTCGATGACGGTGGCTGCCTTGATCAGGTCCTTAGAAGCCACGTTTTGTAGAGGAAATGGTAGAGTTTATTATCTTCTATGGCTGCTCTGCTCCCTTCTGTACAGTTTCTGTATTGACTCCCTTTTCTGATGGGACAATATTGATGTACTACGGAAAACCATGAATCGTGAATTGGTTAGTGGTGAAGATATTATTCGAGTCTCTTTAACAGCAAACCATTGATAATATATTTTTAGTGTTCGCAAAAGTGTATTGTGTATTGTACAGCTGAAAAAATTGTTATTGAAGTACAAACCAGTAGAAGTTTTAACGATATGAAACGGTTAAATTATGATTAAACAACAGTTTCATTACAAACTATCGTATCGCTTATTTTTCAAGTATAACTTCGAATTACAATCCTTGATATTTTTTTTCCCCATATGTGCGTGTTTCATATATGAGGTAGTGCACAATGCAGTCAAAATTGCGATTCTACGTAGAAGCATTTTGGCGACCTAGAAGTGTAATATCGTAAGATTTTAAGCTTTAAATCGTAGATTTTGACTACACTTGTAAATAAAAAGCACGATTCTACGTAGAAGCGTTTTGATGACCTATAAATATAAAAACGCAAGTTTTTAACCTTTAAAATGCGATTTTGTCTACATTAGTGGTGCACGAGACCACCCTCGTCCCAATGTGGCTCCCCCACCGGTAGCAAATCATTATTTCTAAAATCATTAACAATAAATAGATTTAGCCATATATATAACACGTTTGAAGACGATATCTGTAAAATCTAAATTAATATATAAATAGAGGGTTAATAGCAGTTTGTGCCCCTCTACGATTATAAATTAACAATCGTATCCTTGTACTATGGGGTCGTTTGGTTTTGGTGATAGTTAAATCGATGTATTGTCATCAATGCATGCATAACAATATACATGTATATAAGAAAATTGGTGTATTGTAGTTTATATCGTTTGGTTTCTGTGATAGTTATTGTAGTATTTAAATAAATTACATCACTTTTTGGGTGAAATGTCACTTATACACTTTGTTTTTAATATAAAAAGGTTTAATACACTTGTATATCCAAAACTTTCACGATTGTGCCAATAATATCCAAATTTCCCGAAATACCACTTATATCCATGTTTTAAAGTTGTTCTTTGTCAAATCTATCCATTTCCCAATATATTTTTGGTTAAATACACTTGTATATCCAAAAACACCGTTAAAGAATGTGAAGGAATTGGATATAAGTGGTATTTCGGGAAATTTGGATATTATTGGCACAACCGTGAAAGTTTTGGATATACAAGTGTATTTAACCTATAAAAAAGCAACACACATAAAAAGGTAGGGACATATTTGGAAGAAAAAGAAAACACAACAATCTCCATCAAACAATCTCAACAATCTCAATGAAAACTTGAGATTTAACTATCACTCATTTTGAGTTATAGTTTGTGTCAAATCAAGCAAACAATACATGTATTGTTTGCGCAGAAAATTCAATAAAACGATGCATTGTGGACATTGCATGCATTGTAACTATCCCAACCAAACTATCACCAAAACCAAACGACCCCTATATGTTTTGCACAGACATGCCATTATTATATCACAATGTAACAAAAGTATATTGTTCCGTTAAACTTATGTGAAGTGATCGTTATGTGGGGCGGGAAATGACCCAATTACTCTTTACTAAAACTGAAAATTATTAATTAATTAACAGTGCAAGTAACCTAGCACTGTTCCTCACGACAATTTCTCGCTAGGTTACTGTTCACTAGAGTTATGCTTAGCTACGGCCAAACCCACAAAAGTTTCCGGTTCTATTCTTGGAGCATTTTTCCCCAACCATCATTCCGGTCCTATTTCTTCATGTTGGAGCATTTTTTTGCCACTAATTATTATTATAAACATCAAGTTTACCATATCATTAAGCTAAGCAATATCTGGATAAAAAAATGCCTACGAGATTTCAGACCAATAGGTAGTTTTAATGGTATAAAATGGTTGAATCACAACTAAACCATTGTTTGAACATAAAATACCCTACCATTTACATTTTCGATATAATCTCCCGTACGATTTTAAAATTCTTTATTTATATAAGGATATGTATTTCTTATGTGATTTTTTTTGTATAACCGCCAGTACGATAGGGTATAAAAATGCCTACGAGAGTTCATACATGTAATCAGTTAACGGTATAAAACGGTTGAACCACAATTAAACCATGACTTAATCAAAAAATACCCTAATATTGTTGTTTTCGGTATAATCTCCAGTATGATTTTAACATCCTTGATTTATAGAAGGATAAGTATTTCTTATGTGAATTTTTCGGTACAACCTCCCATACGACAGGGTATAAAAAATGCCTACAAGAGTTCAGACCGGTAGGCAATTTTAACTATATAAAACGATTGAACCACAGTTAAACCATGCTTTCAATACAAGATACCCCAATACTCATGTTTTCAATATAATCTCCAGTACGATTTTGCAATACTTGATTTATAGAAGGATATGTATTTCTTATATGATTTTTTGGATATAACCTCATGTACAATAGGGTATAAAAAAGGCATACGAGAGTTCGGACCGATAGAACTTTTTAACGCTATAAAATTATTGAACCACAATTAATCCATGGCTACGAGAGTCTAGACTGGTAGGCAAGTTTAAAATGGTTGAACCACGATTAAACAATGATTTCAATAGCAAATACCCTAATACTCACATTTCAGTATAATCTCCATTACGATTTTGAAATCCTTGATTTATAAAAGGATAGGTACTTTTATGAATTTTTTGATATAACCTTATGTACGATAGGTATAAAAATTCCTACGAGAGTTTAAACCAGTAGGCAGTCTTAACTCTATAAAATGGTTGAACCACAATTAAACCATGCCTTCAACACAGAATACCCTAATATTGACGTTTTCGGTATCTTCTCCATTACGATTTTACAATCCTTGATTTATAGTATGATAGGTATCTCTTATGTGATTTTTTCGGTATAACCTCCAGTATGATAGTGTATAAAAAATGCCTATGAGAGTTCATAACGGTAGGGAGATTTAACAATTAAAACAGTTAAAACCAAGGTTAAACCATGATTTCTATACAAAATACCCTAAAAATGACATTTTTGGTTAAATCTCCAGTATAGTTTACAATCATTGATTCACAAAAGGATAGATATTTCTTGCGTGATTTTTTTGTATAACCTCCAGTACGATAGAGTATAGAATTGCGTATGAGAGTTCAGACCGGTTGTCAGTTTTAACGACATAAAACGGTTGAACCATGGCTTTCATACAAAATAAACCTAATATTGACGTTTTTGGTATAATCTCCAGTAAGATTTTACAATCCTTAATTTATAGAAGGATACGTATTTCTTATGTGATTTTTTCAATATAACTTCCAGTACGATATGATATAAAAATGTCTGTGAGATTTCAGACCAGTAGGCAATTTTAAAGATATAAAACGGTTGAACCACAATTAAACCATGATTACAATATAAAATACCCTAATAATGACGTTTTTGGTATACTCTCCAATTGATTCCACAATCCTTGATTTACAGAAGGATAGTTATTTCTTATGTTACTTTTTCGGATAACTTTCAGTATGATTACATTCTTTTATTTATAGAATAATAGATTTTCTTATGGTTTGGAAGGATATATATTTCTTATGTATAAACAAACTAATTACGTATATCTGTCATAATATAATTTCGAACGAACCAAATCTCTTTATCATTAACTTTATTATTGATCATTTCATCAATTTATTTTACACAAAGATTATGTGATGGTAGTTATTTCTTACTTGATTATTAATCATCTCAACAATTTGTTGTAAAACTTAATAAGATGTGATACTTTTTTTAACTTGATTGTAAAATTAGGCCACAGATTATGACAAATTTATACAACACCAATTTATAATAGTTAATTAAATTATAAATATATTACGTAAAATCTATAAATTAATTAAACAAACTTATTATGTACGTCTTTAATATTAATACATTACATAAATCTTATGGAGAGATATTTATTTATTATTATAATTTATGTCACATAATTACTTTATCATTAACTAAAATTCCTAAATTATTAATAAACCATTCATCATATTATCAATTTGAATTACACAAATATTTTCAAAGATCAATTAAATTTTACAGAAAAATTTAATCTTCTGTAAGTTAATTTTATTATTAGACACACATTACATAAGATTAAGGTATCACCCTTCTAAAATAGGTATATAAATGTAAATGGATTTCAAAAAATTTATGGACGAATGGTTATTTTTTATATATCAATTAAACAAACTAATTACGAAACACTTATGATATAAGTCTTCCATAATGATTAGACACTACATAAATGTTATAAAGGAATAATTATTTCTTATATGTCAGTTAATAAACGTATTAAGTAAGTCTTTTGTGATAATTAAGGTCATACGTAAAACTTATTGAGATATATTATTTTTTATGTATCAATTAAACAAACATACGACTTAAATCTTTCGTAATGGTTAAGACATTTGTAAACCTTATGGGCATGAGCACTTCTACTATGCTATATAGCATTGATGCTTTAATGTACAACTCAAAGTTGTACCATAACATTAAATGTATAAGTTTAGGTTGTACCATAAAGCAATTTGTACCATTATGTTATGGTACAACTTTACAACTTGAAGTTGTACCATCACATAAATGTACAATTTCAAGTTGTACCATAAAAGAATTTGTACAAAAAGTATAGGTACAATCTAAAGTTGTACCATAACGTAAATGTACAATTTTAAGTTGTACCATAAAGGCAAAAACCTATAGCACCAATACTATATAGCATTGTAAAATTTCTCTATGGGCAGATCTAACTTGAAAGGTTTTGAGAATTATACAATTTCAACTATATTATTAAATAAGTAGATGAAATTTTAAATATAATTAGCTACTTACCGCTGCGTAGCGCGGGTCAAAAAACTAGTTATAATTTAACTAGCTTTAACCCCTGCCCTTTGGGCAGGTAGCTTTTTCGTTTATTATGTATAGGTATAATCTCATTATTAAAGTAACAAACTTTTTAAAATCACATATATAATTTATGTAAAAAACGTCAAATAGAGTCATCAAAAGTTTTAATCTCTCATATTAAATTAGAATGCAAAATTCACCTCCTAGAGACACCTAAAAAAGGAAGAGAAAACATGCATCTTATTTTTTAGTAGATAGTGAAATGTACATTCATCTTAATGATGATTCAAAGAAAAATATGGTGGGCATATCATGTCTTGCAACTTATTCTCTGGTCAATTTTAAGGAATTGCATACGATGCTTAATCCTACCGTCTAGATTTAGGGTTATTTAACAACAGTCAGCTAGCGAGTGAAAATCTAGATTAGAAATCTCGAAGAAAGTTAGATGAGTCTTTAAATGAAATGATGTTATAGAAAAATTATCGAGTGTTGAGGATGAGCGAGATTATGTTCATGAGACAAAATCTTGAGGGAATGGAAAGGTTGTATGGTTTATGTGGATAGGCTAAGTTTTGTAGAAAGTTCACGTGAAGATGGGAAAACTCAAAACTTATAATTAATTTTACAGAAATATTACATGTCTGTACTCGGTAAACAATATTAATAAATTATCATTATGATTAACTAATTACCATAAAAAATTGATTAAATTATCCAGCAATTTCTCTCTCATCTCTCACGGAAAAAAGATTATTAAATTATCCAGCAGTTTCTCTCTCATCTCTCACGGAACCAAAAGAAAGCACTGTGGAAGCAAAATTCTTAAAAAGAAAGAAACCTGTGCAAATAATAGGCAAACGGAGAAGAGAAAAAAAATAAAAATAAAAAAAGATCAAAAGAAACCGTTGGGAAGAGGAAACGTTAAAATAAAAATGAAATTTCAGTAATCACCGAGAATGAAGGAGAAGCCAGCGAGGCTTACGTGGAGGGGGTTGATTTTCTAAACTGCTTTAATCTACTATACATATAATACGCCGAAGGGGAAAACAGCTTCCCCATTTCAAATTTCCTGCAACGAGAGTGAAAGTAGGAAGGACATTTTGGTCTTCACAATAACTTTTTTTTTTCATTAAAAAGACACATACTGGGATTCGAACCATGACCATTTTATAGGAAAGCAAAGATCATAACCAATCATACTAAGTAGATTTGTTGTATCTTTTTAATTAAAAACATATAATAGCCGGGAGGAAAAAACTCTTCCCCTATTTCAAATTCCCTGCTCCAGGAGCGTTTGTAGGAAGGGTAGAATAGGGAGTGTCAATTTTTTTCTCTTTCCTCTGTGGAACGGGCCAACTTACCGTACACATGCGGATTTAAACGGGTCCAAGAGTGTCAATTTTTTTCTTTAAGCTCTTTTATTTCTCCGTGGTGATAAAATATTTATGAAAAGGCAAAAATAATACTCCTTTTTATTGTTAAAAATAAAAAAGATACGTACTGAGATTCGAACCATGACCATTTTATAGAAAAGCAAGGATCATAACCAATCACACTAAGTAGATTTGTTGTATCTTTTTAAATTAAAAACATATAATAGCCTAGAGGGAAAAACTCTTCCCCTATTTCAAATTCCCTGCTCCAGTAGCGTTTGTAGGAAGAGATAATAGGGAGTGTCAATTTTTTTCTCTTTCCTCTGTGGAACGGGCCAACTTACCGTACACATGCGGATTTAAACGGGACCAAGAGTGTCAATTTTTTTCTTTAAGCCCTTTTATTTCTCCGTGGTGATAAAATATATATGAAAAGGCAAAAATAATAATCCTTTTTATTGTTAAAAATAAAAAATTTAACAATAAACTAATGAATGGTATCTAATGGCTAATCGCTAACCATAAAATAAAAAGTTGAATGGGTCTGACCTACACGGGATTTGTCCATCAAGTAAAACAAATGAACATCATTGGTTTGCCATTCTAAAACAAGTTATTTTCTATAGCATAATATATATTTTACTATTATTTTATATCTTAGTGGCTAAAATATAATGTATTTTAAAGTTATTCAATGGTTCAACCTTGACCAACCCAATTAGTCCAATTTTTATCATTTCAAATATATATTATATAATTATTTGATATCATAATGATCAAATTATAGTGTATTTTATAGGGAATCGTTTGATATTTGTTAGTAAAAAACTAAACAGAAAGATCTATTTGGTTATTTTAAACATTAAAACGATCCTAAACATTTTCAGTTCCTTTTGTATTTATATGGTTTTATTCCCGAATAAGTGATGTGCAAATGGCGAATTGCAGTCATCTCTTTTCTTTCACTATTTTTTATTTTCAAATAGAAAGTTTAAAACTAAAGAATAATTAGGATTTGGCATGGGTCGGTCAAACAGGCTGAATTTCAAGTTTTGGCCCGTTTATTTTATGCATTGCAAATTTATTAGCATGTTGATGGTTTGTCTTGGAAAAAAGACATATAAGTTGTACCTTTGCAGAAATGTCCTCAAATGTTTGAATGCTTTGCGAATCAGGTTCCGTGACTTTTGTGATGGTGTATGTGCTTGACGATTGCTCGATGTTGTAACTACTTAATTTGAGAGTAAATCTTTGATTTTCCCTATGAGTTGTGATACCAGTTCTGGTGGTTGCAGCATGTTGTCGTTGTTGGCCTGTAAAAGTTGTTCCGTCATGATGCTAAATACCTTTCTTTCTTTTTTAACAAATTGTGTAGTAGTGCTATTAAACAGACCACCCATGAACGCTACGCTTATTATGGTCTGTTCTTTCCGGTGGTGAGAAATTGTGAATTGAGAATCATATTCGCCTACCGCACTGTGTCTGGCTGGTGGCTGCTTACTGTGCTCTCTAGAGTTATGAAACAGACTACCCATGAACGTTACCCTTAAGAGTCCATAACTTTGCGAAAACCCAAATTTAGGCAATCAAAGGTGGTGGATGTGTGATGATTTTTTATGGCTTAATTGTTTGTGAATTGGATATCTGATCTTTGTATGATTAGAGGGGATGTTTGCTTAATAGAATAATCCATTTTAATTCATGTTTATTTTTAACATGAACTTTAGTAACTCAAAACCTTCGAGACACATATCACATACTGCATTGTATCATTTTGCCTGGGTGCTTGCTGTGTTGTCAAACTTCTTTGCTGTTGCTGCATTTACACTAACAGGGGAGTTAAGAACCCATGAATGTTTCCGTTTGACACAAATAGGAGGACTTGCTTCTAAACCGTGCACTAAAGATGATTGGAGGAAACATCTCTGTTGCAGTTGATATACTGGAGACCAGAACAAAAGCAACGTATAACATCAAAACCAACCATCTGAACTATTAGCATTGTTGCTTTACTCTTTTTTCGTGGTTGAGTCTCCTTCAAAAAATTTAGTTTGATTTTAGAAAATTTTGCTTCTGCAGTCCTGTCTTGCCACCAACGCGTTCAGTAGATGGAGATGGCAGAGGCGAAGGCTATTTTTGTGTTGTTGTTGCTGGTTTAGGGATCGGTTTGTGAAGAAGAGGGAGAAGAGAGGGGGAAAGGGAAATGCAGGAGAGGGGGGATAACTCTTTTCTCCTACAAAATTGGAGTGAAGAAAGGAATTATGATCAGTAAGGATATGGTTATCTTACATAACAGTCTCTATTCTGTTTGAATTGAGCTTGGGAGGCAGTGATAAGGACGAGCTGCAACCAATTCATAGTGAGAAGAGAGCTATGAACTGTGATCATGTCTTATTTCAAGTTAGAAGGTAGTTTCAGTATAAGGATTATTTAATTTGACAAGTTGTTTCGTCCATGATTCTTGGTAGTTTCATTGCCATTCTAGCCATTGTTTAGTCTGTAATTTTTTAGAATTGATGTGCGAGTAATGACTTTCACTTAGCTTCAACTATTATGTGTGTATTTATTGGCATGTGATAGAATTCTCTTTTCCTTTTCTTTGAATTCAGTTTCATAGTCTAATTGTATCATTTGTACATAGGCAAATCATGCTCGAGATGACAACTCGCTTATATGGCTGGTGCAAGGAATGAAGCCATCATTAGAATTCATACCAACAACGGGGAGGGATGCCCAGGACTAATTCAATGATGATTGATGATGGTATAATAAAAACTGCAGTCTGCATTAGCACCAACTTCTAGGCCTAAGTAAAGTTATTCAACCCAGAACTCTGCTTAGCGCTAAAAATTGCCCTCACCCAACCTTGATCCTGTCACACTTCTGAAGAGTCAAGATATATGACTAATCCTCTCCGTTCGTATTTTCTTATTGACTCTTTCTGACCCTTTAGGTTTGGGCGGGTCGGGAAGAATCGGATTAGTGGGTCGATCCTAATCAAGTGGAATCCCAATCCCTTCACTCTCACTTGCTTTCTCTCCCATTCCACAAGTGGGTGACATATAGTAATCCGGCCAACGGGCCGGGTAATAAACTAGTATATTTTAAGATGGTGTGAAAGTGAATTAAAAATATCTAATTAATTTCATCTGTTACATCCCTCCCCTTCACCTGTTGAGAAAACCCCGACCCCTCCTCACCGCTTCTTCTCGTCCCGCAATGCGGCAGTCGGGACGTCGGTGGTTTGCTCCTTGTTCATATGGCGGGAGAAGGATTTCTGGAGGGAAGCGATGGTGAAACTCCAAAAATTACAAATCGTCCGAAAATTGTTCAAAACTCCAAAAATTCGACGCACCTGCTTAATGATGAATCATGGATGCATGTGCGCAGTTTACGTCGAGGCTAGACTTTTCCGATGATTTTTCGGGCGAGTTTTCCCCGAGCGTCGTCTCTTTATAATTCAATATGTTTTCTGAGAGTTGGATATTTGTTCTAGGTAGTGAAACTCCTCTATCGAAGTCGTATATATAATCTTTTTTTTATCTTTTATTTTTTATTGGCGCCAATTGAGGGGTTTTCTCTGGTTATTTATCAGTGATTTTAATGCTATTCTTAACCCAGTTGAAGGCAATGACAAGAGGAAACTATTTCGACACCTAGAGGACTTGATTGTCGCTACAGTGAATATCGACTTCAAGGGATCCAACCTGGTCTATCCTTCCCCTATTGTAATCATGTTTTTCTTCATATTGATTTGGTACCCTACATTATTCAAATTTTGTGGAACATCGGACTGTTCCAAATATTCGGGGACATAATATGATTTGATTGCTATACTTTTCTTTGAATCCTCACCATTCGTGGTTGATTATGCATTCATTCTGATTCTGAATTGTGCAGGTTAGGGTTGAATCTCGAGTGAGAAATGAAATTGACTACAAATGATGGTCCATTGTGAATGGCTTTTGTATTGGAAATTTGGTATAAGTTGACACGGTCAATTCCCCCCCCCACCCCCCCCCCCCCCCCCCCCCCCCCCCCCCCCCCCCCCCCCCCCCCTATAAATAAGCCTGCTTGATCTCCATCAGTATTTTTAAATTTTCCGCCTTGTCCCTTTCTGTATTTTAGATTTACGAATTTGGTTTACAACTAGGACCCTAGCTAGTCGGTAGCACTTCCATATGTGCATGCTTTTGCATATGAACATTCTCGAAAGCACTTTGCCAATGCAATGTTTGGATATTGTGGCCCCCGTTAGGATAATAGATCTTTCATTCTTTTTGGTCAAGACGATGGATGAGCAAACCTAATCCAACCTCTTCTCTGAACTTTTGCCTTTCAAGCTTTTAAGTAATGCGCAATGGGAGATGACACAAGAGGATAGACACTAATTACTTTCCTCCCTTTCCCAGTCATCACTGACCTCTTTTGACACCACACAACTTCACTAAGGCCGGCCGACGTCTGAAATCCCCTCTTTTTGTCACTAAAAACATTGGGGCCAATTTGATTTGACTGTAAAAGTAGCTAGTGGGTAAAGCAAAGGTTGACACTTGAGAAAGTAACCCATGTTCTGTAATTTTCTCCCCTGCCTCTAGTGATGTTTGGAGATCTATTTAAGACTCATCATTTCATAGTTGTTGGTACCAATAAGAAAGTTACAACTTCTAGCTCCATATAACAACCCTCCCTTTCTCTGTCTATCTCTTGTCTGTGTTTCATTCATTTGATTCCTCAAATTGCAGCATAGTTTTGCCATGAAGTTCCTGAGTACACAAAGCATGAGAAGAATCCCTTTCTTGAGGTGGGGGAAGAGGATTCCGCGCTCCACATCAGCTGCTGCCATGGTTGCTATTGTTGACAGGAAGACAAAGGTCCCATTGGGTAGTTGCAGGAGTAATAGGTCTTATGTCCCCAAGCGATGGGTTTACAAGCTGAGGTCGCAGTGGAAGCGAGCAATCGGGTGGCACAAGAGCAGCAGTACTACTTCACAGTTCAGCTATGACATCCGTAGCTACGCTCTCAATTTCGATGAGGGTGGCTGCCTTGATCAGGTCCTTAGAAGCCACGTTTTGTAGAGGAAATGTTAGGCGCTTTGATTTCAATTCTTCTTCCATTTTGGAACTAGATCATATTTGTATAAGTCACTGGGAGAGGCTGTAAGAGTTTATTATCTCCTATGGCTGTTCCCTTCTGTACAGTTTCTGTATTGAATGCACTACACAAAAGATTTAATGCACAAGAAAACAAGTCCTGCTTAAAGGTATTGCCAAATACTCCCAGTGCCAAGGAAGAATTTCAGTATTGTAGTTAACGGAGCTCGACCTAGATCTCTATTCCCAAAAATGGCTGCTCTAGTAATTCAATCCAGTTCATTTGATGCACATTGCATTAAGGATGTTCAGTTGTGTAGGGAGAGAGGGCCTCATAAGTCAAAAGGGAGCTGTAATGGGCGCAGGAAAAGAAAGCTCATAAAATAAAAGAGAGGTTTCTGGATTTAGCTTTAGAGATACTCTAGGAAGAATTTGGTTTGCATGGAAAGATGAAATGTAATCGAGTATTTTGACTTCTGTTGATGCCAATTTCGTTCATGCTCTAGTATCTATCACAACAAATGAGCAATTTTTCTCTATAGCTCATGTATTTGCTTGCAATGACGAAAGGGAGGACATGAGCTACTTGCTCTAAGATTAATCGATGGATGGTGATGGGTTTTTCCTGGTTAGTTAGCGGTGATCTTAATGCTATTTTTAACCCAGTTGAACACAAAGACAAAGAGGAAACTAGTCCGACAACTAGAGGACTTGATTGGCGCTAGCTACAAAGAATATCGACTGCAAGGGATTCAACTTGGTCTATTCTTCCTCTATTAATTGTAATCATATTTTTCTTTATATTGATCCGGTACCCTAATTATTCAAATTGTGTGGAACATCATATTGTTCCAAATATTCGGGACATAGTATGATTTGATTTCTATACTTTTTTTAATCTTCACCTTTCGTGTTTGATTATTCATTCTTTCTTATTTTAAATTGTCCAACATAGAGTTGAATCTCGATTGAGAAATGAAATTAATTGCAAATTATATTCTGACGGTGAATGTCTTTGTCATGTATTGGAAGTTTGGTATAAGTTGTCACTCTCAACGATCAATTTTTTTCCCCTCTACAAGCTTGCTTGATCTCCATGAGCCATATAGCATGCATTTGTAATTTTTCCTCCTTGGCCCTTTCTCTATATAAGTTCATAGGGATTTCCTATGGTAACTTGAAGTAAGGTAACTTGAATTTTTTACCTACTATAGCAAGTTTCATAGGTCATATTAATCGTCAGCTTCGCCGTAGCCATTGCCGTTCTCGGCGTGGATCGAGCCGAAAAGGCCCACCGCAGCCGCCGCTGATCTGAACCCCACCGCTAATAGTGGACTTTCCATGATTCCCCCCCGGCATCTCGATTGCATTATTTGAGGAAGAAGGAGGGAAAAATTGGACAGGTTGACTCGAGTTTGTCAATGGTTACCATGTGCACTCCCAAAACTTTGGTCTCCTCGAAAATGCTTAGGCCTTTTTTATTCCCCATTTTTGTCAATTTGTGTGGACGATTTCATTCCTGTACTTACATAAGCAAATATGTGCAGAATCAATCTCCCACCAACATTTCCCAGGATGTGGTATCCGGAGTTTCGTTAAGTAAGTGCAGAATCAATTCAGAAACACACAAACATCATGGATCAGTACCAAAACAAAACTCCCTGCTACAGTTTTGATGGATTCTCTCTTCATTCCAACTTAAAAAGACATACCGACAAGACAATGGTCTAACCACTACTGTTTAACCGTTTAACATGAACAGTTACTTGATCCAAATTTTACATGAACATGGAGTAAGGATTTGCAGAATTCCATTTCATATGTCGCGTTTTGATGGGAGCATTTCGAAACTGAGTCCCTCGACATTTGGAGAAGAAGAAGAACATGGCGCGCAAAATAGGAACAGTGTGCCTTAGAAGTTTCTGACATTCGTTTTTTAGTCTAACCTAATCACCAACAACAAGAAGCTAGGTAATTTATATTGGTGTTTAGTAATTCTAATCAAAAATATTATAACACCAAAAACCCTCTAGTGCAAACCAAACACGCAATAAAACAACCCACAAAAAGCATACAGTAAACCTCGTAATGCAAACCATAAATTCGTTAAAACATATCAGAAACTCTACAAAGCAAACCATAAATATTTTGAAAAGCACACCAGAAACCCCCTAATGCAAACCACAAACACGGTAAAGCAAAACACAAACACGGTAAAGCAAACCAAAAACGTCCTAATGCAGACCACAATTATATTAAAACAAACCAGAAACCTCGCAAAGCAAACCACAAAAGTTTCGAAAGCACACCAAAAACTTCTTAATGCAAACCAGAAAAATCCTAATGCATACCACAAATCTCCTAAAACAAACTAGAAACCCCACAATGCAAACCACAACATTTGCGAAAGCACACCAGAAACCTCCTAATGCAAACCACAAACACAGTAAATCAAACCACAAAAAAGCAAACCATAAACGTCCTAATGCAAACCACAAATATATTAAAACAAAGGGTTAATATTTTCGTATGGCCTGAACTTTGACCAAAATAAACATCTTAGCCAATCTTTTCGATCTATAACATCCTGGCCCGAACTATACTCCAAAATAAACAATTTGGCCAGATCCGACTTTTGACCGTTAACTTGGACGGCTAAATGCGTTGACCGTTAGTCAACGCGCCATGTCATTGCCAAGTCAGCATAAAATATTTAAAATAATTCAGAATTTCCACACATTCCCTAATTTTAAATTATTATAAATTAAAAAAAATCATCTAATACCTTAGTTAAAGCAAAAATAAAAAACGAAAAAAATTAAATATTTATCAGATCTTCTGACTTGGCAGTGACATTGCGCGTTGACTGTTAGTCAACGCGTTTGACCGTCCAAGTTAACGGTCAAACATCGAGTTTGGCCAAATTGTTTATTTTGGTGTATAGTTCGGGCCACGATGTTATAGATCGTAAAGATTGGCCAGGATGTTTATTTTGGTCAAAGTTCAGGCCATACGAAAATATTAACCCTAAAACAAACCAGAACCCTCACAATGCAAACCACAAAGTTTTTGAAAGCAAACCAGAAACTTCTCAATGCAAACCACAAACACGATAAAGCAAACCACAAAAGGCATTAAAAAATATGAGAAACCAAACCATAAATCTCACAATTCTAACCATAACCTTCGGTGATCATTGACCGTTGACCGGTCAACGAAGACCTTTGACCAAACTCCGATGACCGTAAGTGAGCAGATTCCGGCGCCGACAGGCATATTCCGGCCCCGATGACTAGATTCCGACACCGGTAAGCATATTCCGACCACGGTGAGCATATTCTGGCGACGGTGGCATATTCCGATGACAAAATAGCATATTCCGGTGACCGGCGGCTGAATTCCGGCGACCAAAATTTTTGGGTAGAAAATAAAAAATTTATTTTTTATTTTTTATTATTATTTAAACATATTTTTCATAATGACAATTATACCTCTGCTTTGATTTTACACTAGGTCAACTCATCTAATAAAAAATCATCACAACCCTATCTTCCTATTGGTTGGGGACTAGTGTTGTTACAATAACAACACAATGGGTGTTGTCATAGTAACCTGTCCCCTAAGTCTTTACTAGAACTTTACGTAACACTTCTAATTCAATAAAAATTAAAATAAGGAAAATGTAAAATAAGGAAGAACAGCTAAATATGTAAAAGGAAAGAAAAAAAAAACAAGAAAGGTAAATGCAAGGGTGATGACCGGCAACCCCTGTTGCCACTAAAATTTTCACTTATTTTTTTAATTTTTATTTCTTTAATCAATGGTTTAAAATTAATTTAATCAATTTTAATCGTTTAGATCTATACAAGTTAAGGCAACAACTATGGTACCGCCACTGCACCAGTGCCGCCATTATATTAGCCGTGCGATAGACCACATTTAAATCATGACCTTTGATTCAGACCCACCACTTAACCCGAATAGGTTGAATCAAGTACCTTTGGTTTACTCCTTTTCTAACCCAAGTTCGTTATTACTATTATTTTTCGTTATGATTTTTTTCTTCTCAAAACAAAAAGATCCTCGAACAGTTTACCATCTTCTTCCACGGATCTCCGGGACAGGCCAACACCGATCACCGGCAAACGGCCGCCTATCGAGTTTTGGACGGTTTCCTTGGGATTTGAAACCAATATCAATTCAACTTTGTTCCATTTCTCCTACGATCTGGATGTATCTTGATATAATCATCCCCGTCGCCCTTGGAGTTTCTAGTGGGTGCGATGGCGGATCCCGCGCCGCGCCGCGGCAGGGATGATGATGGTGATTGTCCGGCGACAATGATGCTGGTAGTGATTTGGATTGATGGTGGCCAGGATCTGTAAGAATTGGTTTGTTCTTAAAATGTTTGCTTTCAGTATATGGTCTCTGTACAATACATATATTTATATTGTCAAGAACCAGTTGGTTCCAATAACTTGAGTTGTTGGGAGAGGTTCAATCGTTGATCATATACCACAACACTAACACGCCCCCTCAAACGAAAACCACTCACAAGGGCTTGAAGTTTGCACAGGTCTGAAGACAAGAATACCATGTACATCACAAATAGGGGTCCCGGGAATCGAACACAAGACCTCTCGGTCACAGAAGGCTCTGATACCATGTCAAGAACCAGTTGGTCGCAATAACTCGAGTTGTTGGGAGAGGTTCAATCGTTGATCATATACCACAACACTAACATATATTGTCCACGAGTTTACCTTGCTCTTAAAATTACAAGAATGGAAAGGAAATATGAGGAAGTATAATGACGATCAGGGTCATCCCATGATATTTGGAGGCCCTGTTCGAAAATTTAAAATGTGGCCCTAATTTTTTTCCATACATTTATCAAAATTAAAAATTAGTAAATAATTGTAAAAAAATACTTAAGTTCAGAAAAAGATTACATCAGGAATAAACGATATCGTTTCCAGTTTGACCAAGAAACCAAGACCAAATTCCCAGCCCTAGTAGGGAGGAAAGTAAATCTGGAAGGAAGAGAAAATGGATATAGCGCAAAAACTGAATGGAGAAATGAAAATAGTCTAAATTGATCGAGAGGTGGGTGCAGGGTTGTCTACTAGATCGTGGAGGCCCTATTTCAAAATCTAGACGTGGTCCAAATTGACCTTTAACTATAATAAAACTAAAATGATTATAATAACATTATTCAAAATGTAATATCTTTATGTATTGTTGAAATTAAAATTATCTATTATTTTTCAGATTTTCGTATTTTCCATGAGATCCTTTTCAATTGTTATTATAGCTAAAATTATCTATTAAACACATCATCATACTCATAATCAATCAATCATACACTAAAAATACAACCTACAATATACGATCGGTAACTAACGAATCTAAGTAGAGTCCCCTAATATTCTGAGGCCCTGTGCCGGAGGGCGGGCCAGCACACCCTCTTGGCCGGTCCTGATGACGATCAATGTGTAGTTGTGTACTGTGCATTATTAGGCAAAATTATGAATTTATTACTGTAGGGAACTAATTCAGGATCTTGGTGGTGATGGCGGCCGGCCAACGACAACGACGGTGATCAGCAGAGAGCAGCGGATCCAGGATATAGTATAGCACTGGGCTGCATTTGAATGGAATATTGGATGCTGTAAACAAAAAATATATGTAATAACTATAATTTATTAATTTTCATTCATTACAAATGCCAATTTGGAAAAGAAAACTAGTGCCCGGCAAACTGGCGGAGGAATCCATTTCAGATCCGGTTGTCTCTCGTTCTTGTTTTTGTTTTGGGGGGGGATTGGAGAATTTTTTTGAGTTTTGACAGGGTGAACTTTAGTCTATAGGGATTTTTTTTTATTTCAATGAAACTTTATACTTAGTCTTTTACATTATAGACTTTTAAATGTTATTGTTTTTTTCAAATGAAAATCATTCGGGCTAGATTTTCTACGGCTAAATTTATTGTAGTGATTTGGATATGTTCATCTAGATCATTATTCTAGTTACAAAAAATTCTATTATCAAATAACACTAAGCCGATTTTTAAATAGCACTGGGCCGAATATCTAAAATCGAAAATTTTATAAGATCTATACTAGCTCTGGATCTGGAAGAAGGCTGGGCCGTGGCTCGAGTTGATCCAGCACTAGATCCGCCGCTGGCAGTGATACTGGCGGTGATATGGATGCACAGAAGCGCCAGCTTTCTCAAAGAGGAAAGAGAAATAGAAGAAAGAAGCAGGAAAGAGGAATTATGTTTAGGGTTTATTTATTTACTCTTAATCGAATCTGGTCCAAGAAATTCAAAACAAACCGTTATGGTTTGAATCAGCCAGATTTAGTGACGTTACCTGTGTCGTACCGGCACCCTAGAATTTCCCACAAGTTAATTAGCTAACTTGAAAATATACCCAAGTTATTGTAGGAGATCCGAACTTCACCTATACGAGTTTTATTTGCCGCCAAAAACCTAGTCGGTAGCACTTCCATATATGTAAACCTTATGCATATGAACATTCTCGAAAGCACTTTGCCAATGCAATGTTTGGATATTGTGGCCCCCGTAGGATAACAGATCTTTCATTATTTTTGGTCAAGACGATGGATGACAAAACCTAATCCAACCTTTTCCTGAACTTTTGCCTTTCAAACTTTAAGCAATGCGCATGGGAGATGACACAAGAGGATAGACACTAATTACTTTCCTCCCTTTTGCTTAGCATGTTGTTTTGGCCCCAGTGAAAAAGTTTCCCAGTCATCACTGACCTCTTTTGACACCACACAACTTCACTAAGGCCGGCCGACGTCTGAAATCCCCTCTTTTTGTCACCAAACGTTGGGGCCAATTTGATTTGACTGTAAAAGTAGCTAGTGGGCAAAGCAAAGGTTGACACTTGAGAAAGTAACCCATGTTCTGTAATTTTGGCCCCTGCCTCTAGTGATGTTTGGAGATCTATTTAAGACTCATCATTTCATAGTTGTTGGTACCAATAAGAAAGTTACAACTTCTAGCTCCATATAACAACCCTCCCTTTCTTTGTCTATCTCTTATCTGTGTTTCATTCATTTGATTCCTCAAATTGCAGCATAGTTTTGCCATGAAGTTCCTGAATGCACAAAGCATGAGAAGAAGCCAGTTCTTGAGGTTGGGGAAGAGGATTCCGAGCTCCACATCAGCTGCTGCCATGGTATCCATTGTTGACAAGAAGGCAAAAGTTACATTGGGTAGCTGCAGGAGTAATAGGTCTTATGTCCCTAAGCGATGGGTTTACAAGCTGAGGTCGCAGTGGAAGCGAGCAATCGGGTGGCAGAAGAGCAGCAGCACTACTTCACAGTTCAGTTATGACATCCGTAGCTACGCTCTCAATTTCGATGACGGTGGCTGCCTTGATCACGTCCTTAGAAGCCACGTTTTGTAGATAAAACGTTAGGCATTTTGATCTCAATTCTTCTTCCCTTTTCTATGTACATAAGACTGTCGATATTCTTGGCACCAGAAAGTATGTATATTATGTAAGCAGCTCCTGCTGGCTGCTGCGCATAGTCACCGGCAAGCCTGTGAAAGTCTATTATCTTCTATGGCTGCTCCCTTCGGTACAGTTTCTGCATTGAAACCCTTTAATTTTCTAGTGGGATATTGATGTTACTAGTTCTTTTTTACGGCCAAAGGAATTTATGTAACTACACATTTCCTATGTATTACTGGTCACCATCTACTCTTTCTATCTTTTTTGCTCGACTTCCAGAATCTTAGGAATACACATATACATGTGTCTCTAATGAATATAGTTTGAGAAAAACAATTTTGTCTGGATTTGAGCTTTGAGGTACATATTCTTATAGAAAAATTTTACAATGCTTTAAAATATTGGTGTTTTAGTTTTTTTTCTTTATGGTACAACTTGAAATTGTACCGTTATGGTACAACTTTATATTGTATCTATAATCTTTTGTAAAATCCCTTTATGGTACAACTAAAGTTCTACTTTTAAGTTATGGTACAACTTAAAGAGTTGAAGTTGTATCACAAAATAAAAGTCAAATTCTCTTATGGTACAACTCTAACTTGTACCTTTAACGTTAAGGTACAACTTCGAGTTGTACTTTAAAGCACCAATACTTTAAAGTATAGTAGAAGTGCTCATTCTTATATCAATGCTCACTGGAATTACTAGTTTTATTATACCGATGATAATACTTTGACACAAGAAAATTGTAAATTGTAAAAAGGACGAGACTCCAAATGAAAGCTTCTTATATTCACTCATCGGGATTCCCTACGGTAACTTGGGTATAATTTTAAGTTAGTTAATTTGAATAAATCTGAACCATTAAAATATATCCTAATCACTTTAAACTATTGATTAAAAAGGGAAAAAATAAACGAAAAATAGGAAATAACTTGCAACCGGCGGTGCCGGGTTTCTTGCGTTCTCCACGGCCCCGTTCATTGTTCCTGCCAGCATCAACATTGTCCTGATCTCGCTCATGGCGTCCCTGAAATGCCGCGGCATCCACCTGGGGTCTCCTGTTTGCGGCAAGTTGCTTGTGCTGCTCTTCAGTGGTCGCAAGACGGTACGCTTCAGCAATGGTAGGGGTAGGCTTCATGGATAGTACTTGCATCTTAACCGTTGAAAAGGCATCGCCTAGGCCCATTAAGAAATCAAAAAGACGTTCACTTTCCAGGTTAGTCACAACCTTTTCCCCAACATCGCAGGTGCACAGCCTGCACGTGCAACACGGATTCGGAGTGATCGTTTGCATTTTTCCCAAAGCGCACGAAGCTTGGTATAAAAAGTGGACACACTAAGCTTCTCCTGCCGGAGTGCAGTCACTTCCTGCCGAAGTTCATATGCGCGTGCTGCTGTCCCAGTTCCGAATCGAGACTCTAGATCCAGCCAAATCTCCTGAGCTGTCTTGGCATAATGAATCGAGCTCCTGATCTCCTTATCCATGGCTGTCTTCAGCCATCCTTTGACAAGCGCATCGCACTGTAGCCATGCTTCTCGAATTTCACCCGTAGCTTCAGGTTTGACTAGGTTGTCATTCACAATTCCAAGTTTATTCTTGGCGATTAGGGTTTCGGTCATATCAATGACTTATTCTCCATAGTTGGCGTCGTTCAACACCTCTCCCACAAATAGCCGACCAGGGTTATCCGATGATTGCATCCTCAGAGCTGCGGGGATCGCCGGAGGGATCGGTTTTTCGCCTCCACTACCGCCGCTAGCATTGACCATAGCGCCATCGTCACAGCCAGTTCCGCCAGACATCTTATGGGTGCTGATTTATAAAACCAGCTCTGATACCATGTTATAAAGCAGTTGGTCCCAACAACTCGAGTTATTGGGATCAATTGGTTAGGACATGGTATCAGACCAATTGGTTATGACATGGTATCAGAGCTGGTTTGTCCTTGAGGTAACGTGTTCAAGTCCTCACGACCCCCAATATTAACTGTTGTCTTTCAAGCACATGGTATGGCGGGCCTGTGCAAACTTCAAACCCATGAGTCGGCTTTCGTTTGAGGGGGCTTGTAAGGAAGTCGTTAAGTACCATACATGGGCATGTATAAGATCCAACATAACCTTTTCCCAATAACTCGAGTTATTGGGACGAACTGGTTTATGACACGTTGAATGACTGATTCTTATGGTTAACTCCTATCGCGATGAATTAAACATGTCCTGCTACTTGTCAATCACATTGGAAAGTTATACCTTTTATAATTGGGTAAATACAATTTAATACCCAAACCTTTTATTTTAAACAATATAATAGCCAAACCTTTTCGAAAACAATCTAATATCCAAATCGTCAACTTTTTTTCTATTTGACCATTAGTTGACACTTCAAAAAAGATCGAAGTACGACACTTCATCAATATCCATCGATATCTTCTCTGAAAAACCACCAACATATCGTAGTTCCAAACCCGAGAAGTCTATGACTCCACCATGATGGTATAGAATATCTAAATATTCAGTCACCTGCAATGCCAAAACAAGAAAACAAAGTTGTATTGTGACAATTTCCCCTGAACAAAGCTTTTTTGAAGTGTCAACTAACGGTCAAACTAACGGAAAGTTGACGATTTGGATATTAGATTGTTTTCGAAAAGGTTTAACTATTATATTATTTAAAATGAAAGGTTTGGATATTAAATTGTATTTACCCTTTATAATTTGACTAGATTAGAAGCCCGTGCTTCACCACGGATGTTTATAGAGAAAGCCTCCACTAATGCTTGCCTTTCAATGTTTAGGAAGGGAGACCATCTACCCAAAGGTTAATCACAGTCTACTGTAAAAAAAAAATGTTAATCACCATTTCATTATAATTCATGACTTGCACTACCAGATCGGGGAGATTATATTTATTTAAAGATGAAAAGTAGAATGAAAAGAAAATTAGTTTAAGATCATAAAAACTCTGAAGCTAAGATAAAACTTGATCCCTGCATCGGAAGATGAGAACTTGCAAACATCAATCCAAGCCAAAGCGTAGAGTACACATATAAGAGCCAAACGAAAATAGTAAGCCAGTGCAACACATCGTGAAAAAACAAAAATAGTAATTAGAATTACAAAACTAACGAAGAAAATGCATGCATGAATAGATACATTCATTCTTAACAATTATTTATGCAGAAGACAATACAAAGTTTTGACTCTCACATGGATCAGTTTCAGCTTTCATGTTGCTGCTTTCCCGCCTAATCAGTTGGCTTCATATCATTAAGAACCCAATGTTTGACCCAAAGCAGATCACGAACTGTAGATGCTAAAAGAAGAGAATTGCTTGAAAATTTCTACATTATCAATTGAGAAATCTACAACTAAATAGTATCCATCAGTGTCCAATTAAACATGATCTGTCAGAGGTGTTCGCTTATCTCGTGAAGGGATATGTCTTTGAAACAACATTGCAGCTCAGGACTGTGAATGATGTTTTGGATGAGAATTTGTATATAAGACAGCAAAATACCTTCGGAAACTGTAAGAATGATATGCATAAGAACAACAAATCAGCATGTTACATAAAGTAAATAATTAAAAACGATATTGATCAGTCACGTACAAAGCTGAAAAAGACAATTATGTAAACTGAATGGAACTAACTAAGGTGATGTTCTTTGGAATAATGGGGTCATTTACAAAGGTGACGTCAATCTACTTCAGAATTGGATCCTTGAACAATCCATGTCAAAGATAAAACTGGTACAGTAATCAATTAAAACAATGGACCCATATCTGATAGCAAGAAATTAAGTACGTCGACTAATTGGATTGGCCAGTTAGAGGGAACCAACAACAAACCACATTCGAGCTATCAGTGTGAAGTAGAGCTGACATACATGCGTTCCACGTTCTGATATAAATCTCCAGCATGCTTTTCATGTTCAGTGCAAAAAGCAATGTTGAAAGCAAGAATCAACAAAAACAAAAGAGACATACATATCAAGATTGGTGGCAACACATTAAATTTTAAACCAACGCTAATCTGAAACCCACTATGATTCAATTCCATTGTACCCCAAGATGCCATAGGTCTTCCAAAATCAAGAGAAGTCGAGGGCATGTAGGGTAAAGCAGCAAACTAAAGCAGATGAAGAAGAAAAAACAACAGGTAGCCATTACCTGGAGCCTGGACTGGAGGAGCAAAGAAGAACAAAATGAGCCTAAGGTCCAAAAGACCAAAAAAGAAACACCTAAGTTATCATCTGCTTTTCTTATTCTGCATAAAAATGATAAATCGATACCAACCGTTAAAAACCTCAGAAGTGTTTGTGAAAAAGTACTGTTGCAATGGTGCTAATCTCATCAAAAGCAATTGACTTTGTTAATCTCATGAGATCGATAACTTCCCTAGCTCTAGAAACCTCTTCTCTGCAGATGCACAAATCTCAATATCAACATAACTCAAACTAAGAAAATGAGAACACTTGGATTCAATTCCCTAGCATGTATCACTATCAAACTAAAAAAGTTGGGGGTTTACCATTTCCCTAGAACTCTATCATCATAAGAAGATATATGAGAATTTGATCTATAAAGCCAATCTTAATAAGAATTTTCATAGCTTGGTTTGATTGGAAGTCGAATAGGTTAACTCAATGTATAGGGATCTTTCACTGGGCTCTTGACACCCTCCACAATTAGTCTCATATCAAATCCATGAATAAATTGGGTTCAATCTCAAATCACTGGGCTCTATTCACTGATCTATATACTTGTGTTCATTCAGCCAAAGGGTGAAAAGCAATAGTGTTGTCAAAAGCATTGTCAATTTAATTATTAGAAATGAAAGGAATCAGTAAATCATATCTATGAACAAATTGGGTTTGAACATTAGCTATTTGCGGTAAATGAACAGAAAGTAAATCCATGAACAAAAAGTCAGGGGAGCTAAATCCAAGTTGTTGACTCACCTAATTCCAGTAATGGATGTCGCCGCTAGGAGATTCTCCAGGTTCCAATGGACAAAAAGAGTCATAGTTGGGCCAATCTTCGGCAGAGTTCAGTGGATGTGGAACAACTTTGCGGCGACCTTCTTGTCGTCTTCTTGAAGTATGGAAGAAATTGAGAAGGGCAAGAGGCTTGGCTCGTAGGAGACAGATTGAAGGAGCTGCAGCGAGGGTTTCAGCTCAAGCTTAATTAAATCGAAGGAGGAAAGGAAAGTAAAATCCGGAGAGAAAAGAGAGGTCGAGATGATAGAGGAGGGGATGCGGCAATCACTTTCCTTTTCGAATGCTACCGGCCGCCAAATCTGGGAGGCTCCTCTTAAATCCTTGAATCGCAGCCAACGCCGCCGCTGAGATCTTTATTTTGGTCTTTCAATTTTGCGCGTGGAGAAGAAGGTACGTGGAGAGAGAATGATAGAGAAAAAAAAGCAGGAGAGAGGAGGTTTACTGGTTTAGCGATATGGATCCACCGGTCCGACAATAAAGATCCAATGGCTATTGCTAGGCCAGCCCAAAATGATTTCACTTGGGATTAAATAAAAACGACAACAGCGTATCATGCAACTAACATGAACAGTAACCTCCGATTTTTTCTTAATGAACAATAACTTCGATTTTTTTGGAACTTGAGACTTAATAATTCTAATTGTTATCATTAGACCACACATTACGAAAAATGTGTGTAACACCATTCTACAAAATTTATATAAAATATAAATATATTACTCAAAATTTTTGAAATAATAATAATTTCATATATATCAATTAAACAAAAGTATTACATAAGTTTTACCATTGGGAAGCACGGGTCATAAACTAGTTCTTCTTTATAGTTGTATGTGCTTCCAATGACGAAGGGGAGAGATGAGCTACTTATTCTAGGATTAGTCGATGGATGGTGAGGGGTTTTCCTGGTTAGTTAGTGATGATTTTAATCCTACTCTTAACCTAGTTGAAGACAAAGACAAGAGGAAACTAGTTCGACACCTTGATGACTTGATTGGCGATAGAAGAATATTCAACTTGGTCTATTCTTTCCCTATTTTAATCATGCTTTTTCTTCATATTGATTTGGTACCATACATTATTCAAATTTTGTGAAACAGTGGATTGTTCCAAAGATCGGAACATAAAATGAGTTGATTTCTATACTTTTATTTGTATAAGGTGAGATATGTTGTGCCAACTGCCACGAATCTTCACTTTTCGTGTTTGATTATTCATTCATTCTTTTTTGGGTGAAAAACAGAGCGCAGAGGGGCGCTCTAGCCCTTAATTAATTACTAAACAGGGAGTTTGAACTCCACCGAGATCAAAATACAGCCAATAATTCATCATCGGGCTCGGGTTATCAAACACATGCAACCCTATAGGTAGGGAATGGCCGAGACCAGCCATATAATCAGCAACGAAATTACTCTCCCGATAAACATGCTTGATACGCACTTCCCACTCCCGCTCGAGCAACCTGCGCACAGTGGTGATCATTGTGCGATGTGGGTGGTGCTCGGTGTCACTTCGTAGCAGTTGCACCACCGTCATAGAATCCGTCTGCAGCTCTACCTTCCGGGCTCCTCTCTCCCAGGCCATCCTCAAACCATACACGACACCCGCCAGCTCTGCGTGTGTAATAGAGCCGCCACCTAAGTTCACTGAAAAGGCCGACATGAATCTCGCATCGTTTCTTCTCATCACTTCCCCCGCTGTTGTGCTGCCTTTCCCAATTATCACCGCTCCACCCGTATTAACACACACCCAATCATTCTCAGGTCCTTGCCCGCTTATCAAAGCCGTGCTTCGTAGACTACCGCCCCCGTCACCCGCCTCGAATTCGCGGTGGCCTTCGACACTTGATCCCGCCAGTTCTGAATTAAGCAAGAAAATTGTGCAGCGGATGCCAGCTCCTTGTCAAAAACCCACCGGTTCCTATTTTTCCAAAGCTGCCAAACAAACACAGCAAAGAGGGTGGGATCAACAACAACACTTCGGCCAGAGACATAATACATCACCCACTTATATATATATCCTCTTCGTTGAAAGCTTCATCAGGCTCCCCTTTCAAAAACTCAGACCACACCATTCTCGCGTACGGGCAATCTCGCACTACATGAATCGTTGTCTCTGGCTCACCACCACAAATCGGACAGAGATTCTCTAGCGTGAGGTGACGACGATACCGCTCATGATTTGTTAACAGTCTGTTATGAAGTACCAGCCACATAAAGGATCTCATACGCTGTGGTCCTGGTATATTCCAAATTTCCCTCCAAACCGGGTTTCGAGCCCCATTACCGCCCGCGTTCGTAAGCAGCTCCCAGGTTGTTTTAACTGTGAATCTCCCTGAGTGCGAGAATCTCCACACCGGTACATCAGGTTCGGTTTCGTGTGGCACCGGGTGGAGGCGTATTTGATCTGCTATATCCTCGGGCAAGAAGATCTTGATAAAGTCCATGTTCCATGCGTCATTCAGGACCATTTCCACAACCTTCAAGTTCCTGGCCTCGACTGGGAGATCATGAGCGAATTCCACCAAGGGGGGTCCATCCTGAAGCCAACGATCGGTCCAAAATCAAGTTTGCATACCACTTCTATTGCTCCACATAGTCCCTTCTGGTAACCAATGAAGGACTCGTAATACTCCCCCCCACAATTTAGACAGTCTGCCTTGTCTCCTCGGTTGCCACCCGTCAGCTATTTGCTTGAGGTACTTCCCTCTTATAACGCGAGCCCATAAGCTGTCTTGCTCAACAAGAAGTCTCTAAGCAATTTTTAGCATGAACGCTTCATTCATATCAGTTGCAGTACGCACCCCCAGGCCGCCTGCTTCCTTTGGCCTGCAAATAGTATCCCAATCGATCAAATGGATTTTTCTGCCCTACTCTGAACTTCCCCAGAGGAATCCCCTGATCTTCTTGTCAATATAATCCCTGACTACGGCCGATAACAAAGTTGTCTGCATAGTGTATGCCGGCAATGAGGATAGTACAGACTGGACCAGAGTGATCCGCCCAGCAAGAGACAAAGACTTCATCTTCCAGCCAGCCAACCACATATCAATTTTATCAATTAGTTCTATAAATGTAGCTTTCGAGACACGATCATGAATCACAGGCACCCCCCAAATACCGTCCCAGATTACTGGTAACCGGGATATCCAGTGCACTACTGATAGCTGCACTATCCGAAGCACTCACATTATTTGAGAAGAAGATCCTCGATTTGGGTCGACTCACGTTATTCATTCATTCTGAATGTGAACTACGTAAGATAGAGTTGAATTTTGATCGATAAATGAAATAGACTAGAAACCATGTTCTATTGGAATAACTTTTGTCATGTATTGAAGTTTGGTATAAGTTGAACTCTCAATGGTCAATCTTTTCCCCTACTTGCCTGCTTGATCTCCATGAGCCATATAGAATGCTTTTGTAATGGCTAAATTACACGTTTGGTTACTCTAATTATACAAAATTTTCACATTTGCCACCCTACTTTTCTTTCTTATTCGCCACCGATGCTCTAAAACACAACACCAAACTGCGACCAAGTATAATCGCAGTCCGGGTATGCAGTAAAGTGACAAGTGATATTATCAACCCGGGGTCTAGATCTACTGCTTACTCAGTGATTATCTATTATCTAGCCAACTAAAGTAAGTGATTGTTGTTTAAAAGCAAAAGCAGAAAGAAAGCAGAAATTGGTACGGTTTTCTCAAGCATGTAAGAGTCACTCGGGAATGAGTCCCCCTAGCTCCTTAGTTAGGTTTCAATTGTATTTCCCTGGGTTGATTTACTGTTGATTAGACTGCGGAAGATCCGACAGTAGCTTGGAATCTCTTAAGCTGACCAAGCCCTCTCAGTCTGACTACCCGGCAGACGACTAGTCTTCACCGGGATAGAAAGCTGAAGCAATAAGAACAGAACTCCACTACTGGAATTGGATTCCAGTACAAAGCAGTAAACTGGCTAACTCTCGTATAGCCAATCTCCTACTACCGAATGATGAGACTCTAGCAACCTAATCAGATTCTATCTATCTCAGATTGCAGCAGGAATCAGGAAAAGTTGATCAGACTTCAATTGACTCAATAAACATGCATCATTCGATTAAAATCAAATAGTAATATCATCCCAAGTCATTACAATCAATCCCTAACACATAGAACTAGGGTTCTTCATCCCCAAGTGAGAGAGGGGTTCTACTCCATAGAGAGAGAGAGAGAGAGAGAGAGAGGAAAACAAGGTACAAAGCAATCATACTCATTACAATGAGAAGAATCTGCTCTGGGATGATGATTTCCACTCCTATGACGATCTCCAAGCTTGATTTGATGAAACCCAGCTCCAAGATAGCTTCTAGGATGTGTTCTTCGTACTTTCTCTCTCTAGGGCTCTGTTTTTGCTCAAAAAGTCCGATCCCCTCTCTTTTGGCTCGAAATTGGCTGAAAAACCAAGATTTCCCGACTCACACGGGCAGGCCACACGGCCGTGTGGCTCACCCACTTGCCCGTGTGAGTCAAAACGCGGCGTATCAATTAGTTCGATCTTCAGGCTTCCCACACGGCCAGGGTCGCACGGGCGTGTGGGATTTCCATCCTGCCCGTGTTTGCTCTCGATGAAAATCACACGGCCACAAATGTGAGTTGCACGGCGGTGTGATGTCCAGGGCTGCCCGTGCGGCTTCCTTAGCACCTCGCCACGCGTCCGATCTTCGTCCAATCGACCCCAAACTCGCTCCCAAGCCTCCATTCACGTACTAGGACCTGAAATATCACAAACAAGCACAACCTAGCGTGAAATTAGCCTAAGACACGAGAATTACCTTCTCAAACGGCTCCAGAATAGGGGTAAAAACATGTGCAATTAACGGCTTATCAGCCACTAACTTTATGAATCGTTTCACCATAGCCACCGGCCGTCCAATTCCGTTAAAATATCCTACGTGGCAGTCAACCAAAGGCTTTGACCATTAGTTTGATGATGTGGCAACTAAAAAATATTAATATATATTTTTCAAATTAAATAATAATATAATAAATATTAAATCTATTCTAATGGCAATTCCTTCCGCCCCTTCTTGATATAGAGCTAGAGCTGATCCAGATCCAGCTCAGTCCCTGAATGGAGCAAATTCAAGAGCGGTGGCAATGCACTCTAAACACTGATCGCTGTCTTATTGTGATCGTGAAGAGCCAAGCTGGAACTCGCTCCGGCGGTGTGATCCTGCACTTCGGGAAACCCAGCCTTCAACACATCAATCAACGGTAGGAGAAGCCTCGATCGTACAATCTTCCCCTTTTCTGCTTTAGCAACGAGAGGTTGACTAGAGAAGCGACGGCGTTCACCTGAATGTTCGTGTACCAGGATGAAATTAAGGTTCGCAAGGCGGAGAGAATCGCCGGAGTGCAGAGATTGACGGAAGCCTCTTCTTTGGCCCTGGTTTTTTTGCCGGAGAGAAATTGAGACCTCTTCAATTTCGAACACTTGTGGAATCTTCAACTTGTCGAGGAGCGCTTCCTCCACCGGGTCAATTACAGTTTTGTCAGTCTCAAATGAGGACGAATCGTCATGTGGGAATATCATCTTGGTCGGGTCGGCGATTGGAGCGGGAGCGACGAATTGGACAGATCTGGCTCGTTACTGGAACAAGGAGATCCGGAGTGGCCTCCCAAATTCCCAGTTCCTACTCTCCAAGGCTTCTCCCAGTCCGGCACTTTTTCCTAGCTCATCTCCCAAAACGTTCTCGCCACTCAGCTCCCGACGTTTTGCTCCGCTGCCAGGCTCTTCTACTTACCCCATTTGTCCCCCCAGCCTCGAGAAGAATGTCGGAAAGGTCGTTCCTGCCCCAGCCATAATCTCGAAACTGCCTTTCGCCGCATCCCAAATGGGCGAGCTAATGCAGATCTTCCACGCAGCCCACAACTCGACGATGGAGGTCATGATCGTGTACTCGCTGACCGAGCTTGAGTGCTCTTTGAGCCCCGGCAAGACGAAGCGGTGCGTGTGTCGGCAGACGACATGATTGACTTCGCCACGTCGGTCCTGGGGTCGGAGCGTGGAATTGGTAGCAAATTAAAAATGATTTTTTTATTTTATTTTTTATATTATTTTTTAATTACCACATCATCAAACTAATGGTCAAAGCCTTTGGTTGACTGCCACGTAGGATGATTTTAACGGAATCGGACGGCCGGTGGCTACGGTGAAACGATTCGTAAAGTTAGTGGCGAATAAGAAGGAAAAGTAATTCGGGTGGCAAATGTGAAAAATTTGTATAATTAGAGTTACCAAACTCGTAATTTAGCCCTTTTGTAATTTTTCCGCCTTGGCCCTTTCTCTATACTAGATTAGGGCCCGGCCTCTTGGTCGGGAGAGTTTGGTTTTCATGTGTATGTGTAGTAAACATTGAGGTATATATTTTTTTACGGTTCATGTTGTTGGGGATTGAAGTAACTATTTAATTTGGTAAGTTCTCCATGAATAATATAGGAAAGTATTTAATGTATTTGACTAATGAAGTTTAAAAAATGAAAAACAACGTCCAACTACACTAACATAAATACATATTTTAAAACAAAGTCGTATCTATATAAAAATCTCTGAGAAGAACAATGATAAGAGTTGTTTTACATCACATATACATAATCAATCTTCAGTATACGATAAATTTTTTTTGCCTTTTCCATTAACTTTCGTGTATTCAATGATATAATGAAACAAAGTATATGTTTATAGTGTCCTTAAAATGAAACAAACTAACTGACACAGTCATGGTTTCATTAACTTTTGTGTATTCAAAGATATAATGAAACAAAGCATGCAGATGTCCAGCTGGCAAGTTCAACTAATAGAGCAACACATAAAAAGCTAAATCAAAGCGAAAAGAAGGCAAAAACTAAAAGCAACATACCTAACATTTTGGGGGAAATCCACATCAATAAAATTCATTGTATGAACACTTGATAATGATTTGAACACTTGTGATATATGAATAGTGAAAGTTAATAAAAGTCATTGTAGCTCTTACTCAAGTTAGAAAGACTTTGATTTAATGGTAAGTAAACAATGATATGTAGTGCCTAAGAGGGAAGATGAGACCTTACATTGTTTATTAATATGCATCTTAGTTTCATAAATTTTACATCATTAAAAATTTATGTGTTGAATAGAAACCCATCCGAGTTTGGAGCCATTGTAAAATGTATGTTATGAAGCAAATGAAAAGTCTCAAGCATCCACATGCTTGAAAAATAAATCTATATTATCAAACATAAAATCATATCTTGCATAAGAAAAAAGGACAAAAAAGTAGTAATTCGATAATCAATATAAGAATCAATATGGACACAATATCTAATCAAGAGAATAGGAAGCGGAAAAACACAAATTGTTGTGTATAGATTCCGCTCACGATATTTCAAAGTGAAAAATATCATAAAAATTATTAACCAATAAAAGGGAACGGTAAAGGGGGAAATCCATCAATTTGAACCTTAAATGAGAGGAATTAATATCCTACACCATCATATATAATGATATATTACATCACAGAACATCATCAAAAAATCTATCTAAATGAAAAAGTATACTAAATTGAATCTAATGTAAAAGTAGCGATGAAGATAGATATTATATCCACCTAAGGAATAATAAAGTAAGCCATGTTTCTTAGAGACCTCTCTCGATATAACCACTCTATTATAGAACCCATTTCATCAAACAATTGCATCATATAGAGTTTTAACTTAATTTGAAGTGCTTATAATTAGCTATTTCAGCTCACGAATGAATTAATTATATCATTTGGTAAAAGAAAATAATTTATAAACTTGAGAGTTATTTCGTTTGTTGTTAAATCATTTGAACTAAAGTATGAAAGTGCTTTAGAACCGCTATTTTATTCATTATTATTAAAATACTATTTTTATCATAATGTCTAAGCATGTCTAGGGGAGCTAGGAGATAGACAAATGCCCAATGACGGCCGTACGCCTAACGTGCTGCTGAACCTCAATAATTATAGCAAACTTTGAGTGCATCTTATAAATTTGATCACTTCTATTTGGTATAATTGATTACATCATGAAAGCGATCAATCAAAGAGTCTTTCTTTAAGATTTTGTAAGATGTCCCCTACTGCACAATTAGTATGACTAAATTGTAATAAGATAATCATGTATTGAATTTGGAATCGATAGCGCAAAAGATTGTACTAACTCAAGTAGAGTTTTAGCTACTCAGTACTTCATATTCACATGTAGATAGCTATTTCGAAGAGTTCGAATATTGATTGAGTTTGTTGAACTTTACCTAACGAAACTATGATATCAATCGCAAGATATTATGCTTTTTGGAGAAATTGGAAGAATATATTGGTGATTTCAAACCTAACATGGATAGCATTGAATTTAAGTGATAAGCAACATTTATGTTTAATAGATTAGACATGAAAAATATATTTAGCATTCCCATAAGTTGGTATCTTTTTATATGAAATAAAAAATTGATTCTGTAGACGAAAATACCCTTCCTACTTTCACTCTCGTTGCAGGAAATTTGAAATGGAACAAATCAAACTCCTTAAAATGTACTAGTGTGGCCCCGGCCAGTTGGCCGAAAGAAGGTGAGGTATGAAATTTGATAATGTGAAGGGGTGTATAGCTTATTGTTGTATAGTTTTTTTTGGGAAACACTTGATAAAAATATTGAATTTTAGCAGGAAAGAGACATGAATGATGCAATGAATCAAAAATCGGCCTTATGAACCAAAATCAAGTACATGTTACCTTGTGAAAAAATATTGTTTCTGATAATATGATGAGGTGGAGTAAGTTTTATAGAAACCGAATTCCATAAAATCGATAAAAAAATCGTCTATCCCGTCGGTTTTCGGGAAATGAGCAACTCACAATCGTTGCTAGCTTTTACTCGGCCCGTTGGCCGATTAATTTGCTTTATAAAACTTTCATCTTGTCGTCATTGTGCTTTCTGGTTTTTGTCAGGCCATGATAAAATATAAGGAAATCAAGAACGAACAACACGATTTGGGATAGGAACCGCCGTTGTCGTATCCCTAGAAAATGGTGGTAAACAGGGACTCACCTGCCAAACTGGTTTGGATTGAGATTTTTATCGGGTATCAGGGAACCATGTGATTATAAATTAGACTTGATCAAAACGGGCCAAAACTTGAAACTCAGCCTGTTTGACCGAACCATGCCAAATTCTAATTATTTTTTACTTTTAAACTTTCTATTTGAAAATAAGAAATAGTGAAAGAAAAGAGATGACTGCAATTCGCCATTTGCACATCACTTATTCGGGAATAAAACCATAGAAATTCAAAAGGAACTAAAAATATTTAGGATCATTTTAATGTTTAAAATAACCAAATAGATCTTTCTGTTTAGTTTTTTACTAACAAATATCAAACGATTCCCTATAAAATACACAATAATTTGATCACTATGATATCAAATAATTATATAATATATATTTGAAATGATAAAAATTGGAATAATTGGGTTGGTTGAGGTTGAACCATTGAATAACTTTAAAATACATTATATTTTAGCCACTAAGATATAAAATAATCGCATAATATATATTATGCCAGAGAAAATAGCTTGTTTTAGAATGTCAAACCAATGATGTTCATTTGTTTTACTTGATGGCCAAATCCCATGTATGTCAGGACCATTCAACTTTTTTATTGTACTGTTAGCGGTTAGTCCATTAGATACCATGCATTAGTTTATTGTTAAATTTTTTATGTTTAGCAATAAAAAGAAGTATTATTTTTTCCTTTTCATATATATTTTATCACCACGGAGAAATAAAAGGGCTTAAAGAAAAAAAATTGACACTCCTGGACCCGTTCAAATCTGCATGTGTACGGTAAGTTGGCTCGTTCCACAAAAGAAAGAGAAAAAAAATTGACAATCCCTATTCTACCCTTCCTACAAACGCTCCTGGAGCAGGGAATTTGAAATAGGAACGCTCCTGTTGTAGGAGATTTGAAATGGGGGAAAAGTTTTTCCTCCCTCCTATTATATGTTTTTAATTTAAAAAGATACAACAAATGTACTTAGTGTGATTGGTTGTTATCCTTGTTTTTCTTTAAAATGGTCATGGTTCGAATCCCAGTACGTGTCTTTTTAATGAATAAAAAAAGTAATTGTGAAGACCAAAATGTCCTTCTTACTTTTACTCTCGTTGCAGGAAATTTGAAATGGGGCTCTCGTTTTTGCCTTCGCCGTCGTATTATATTATGTGTAGATTATAAGTAGTGCAGAGATGTCACTTTGCCTTTCAAACTTTAAGTAATGCGCATGGGAGATGACACAAGAGGATAGACACTAAAAATTACTTTTCTCCCTTTTGCTTAGCATGCTGTTTTGGCCCCAGTGAAAAAGTTTCCCAGTCATCACTGGCCTCTTTTGACACCACACAACTTCACTAAGGCCGGCCGACGTCTGAAATCCCCTCTTTTTGTCACCAAATATTGGGGCCAATTTGATTTGACTGTAAAAGTAGCTAGTGGGCAAAGCAAAGGTTGAAACTTGAGAAAGTAACCAATGTTCTGTAATTTTGGCCCCTGCCTCTAGTGATGTTTCGAGTTCTATTTAAGACTCATCATTTTATAGTTGTTGGTACCAATAAGAAAGTTACAACTTCTAGCTCCATATAACAACCCTCCCTTTCTCTGTCTATCTCTTGTCTGTGTTTCATTCATTTGATTCCTCAAATTGCAGCATAGTTTTGCCATGAAGTTCCTGAGTACACAAAGCATGAGAAGAATCCCTTTCTTGAGGTGGGGGAAGAGGATTCCGCGCTCCGCATCAGCTGCTGCCATGGTTGCTATTGTTGACAGGAAGACAAAGGTCTTATTGGGTAGCAGCAGGAGTAATAAGTCTTATGTCCCTAAGCGATGGGTTTACAAGCTGAGGTCGCAGTGGAAGCGAGCAATCGGGTGGCACAAGAGCAGCAGCACTACTTCACAGTTCAGCTATGACATCCGTAGCTACGCTCTCAACTTCGATGACGGTGGCTGCCTTGATCAGGTCCTTAGGAGCCACGTTTTGTAGATAAAACGTTAGGCATTTTGATCTCAATTCTTCTCCCATTTTCTATGTACATAAGACTTTGACGCAAGAAAATTGTAAATCGTAAAAAGGACGGAACTCTGATTGAAAGCTTCTCGTTCATTCGTATAATAGAAATGGTACTAACCCAGTGAATATATCAAGAAGGGCAAAGAGAAATCAATACAACTTGGAAAAGAGCTTACGAATCCTATATCAATAATTGTTGGAATTAGTATTATACTATCCAACTTTTAACAGTGTCCTGAACTGTGAACATAACTTGTTGCCTTCACTTACGCCGCCACCAATTGAAGCAGTACTGTTGCCACCCATTACTACTGCTTGACGACGCCTAATCCTCTTTCTCGCCAATTTCTTGAAACTGTGAAGAAATCGATCGAGCACCCACAGAGTCTCTGTATCAAGAGTGTCAAGGTCGAGCACAATCACATCTCCATCTTGCCTCAAATGGCAATTCCTCTTCTTTGCTAATTGCCTAACCTGCTCCAGCTTCTGCTGCGGCAAAGTCTCCAATCCTACTCCTAGTTTATACTTCTCCTCCAGGCTCATCTTCCTCTTATCATGATCATTTGCCTTGGACTTTGAACGCTTTACCCGCGAATATGGCATCCTCATGGCAATGAAGTTGATTGAGGGGAAGAAGAGCAGTCGCTGATTAATTTGCCGAATCGGAAGATACGAATTGATTGTGCAACGAAAAAATACGAGATAAATGAGTCAAGCCAACGAAATAGACAATAACGTAATAGATCTGAGCTCCCCACCAGATTTACGATGATGATGATGAAATCCTGCCCAGACGAATCTCATAGATAGAACGTCGATGAAGCTTTTGGATGGGCGGTACCAAAAAAAATAATAAAGAGAATTGAGACAAGGGATAGAAGCCAACAAACTGATAACCTAAACTGAAATATTCTTCATAAATACATATTTATAGGGAGTAATCCTAAACCTATTCGGTTATTTTTACTTGCCGCCTACTCCAAGATCAAACGATCCTAATTATAACTGGCTTTGTTCCCGGCCATTGGCCGGGTTATTTTTATCCTTATTAATCATTTGAGACCACATTTAAATTATAATCATATGCGGTTATATCAATAAAGTGAAAAAATCACAACTCATTAATAATCCTTAACATAACTAATCGAGTTTATTTTATGAGTTTTCAGTGAATATAATCAAATATCTTATTGGTTAGAATCCTTACATTAAACTTGCATGTTGTGTGTTCTAATCATAGTAATGATCATTTACATGTTTGTTTATTTTTAATTAATGTTTTTGTACTTGTGTTTAGAAGAAAAAATAATAGTGACGTGCAAAATCAATGTTGATGTGGATGGATGAGAATTGAGAAATTTTGAAATAGTTAATTCTAGTTTGAGAAAATGCATAGTATATTATGTTGGTGATTAATTTATAACATCTATAATAAATTAATCGACAACACTCACGTTGCACGTTGATTAAACACCGTACTAAATACATAAAAATGGAGAAATATGCTAAGTTATTTGTAACTAATATATACATAAAAATAAGATAACCAATATATATCTTCACTAATCCCATCATATGCCCATAGGCTGCACCCCGTCGTTTTGCCTTTGTATTGGCTAAACATGTATTAAAATTTAAAATGTAAGGAGAAGAAAATGAAGGATAACTACCGAGAAAAAATTGGAGGGAGGGAAGGTTACTATTGTTTTGTTTTAACCGTTGCTACCTTTTAGAGGATTTGAAAAGAAAAACGGAAGTACTTCTGTCACTTAGTGGGGCTGACGTGGATGCCTAATTTTACTGCAAGGCTAATGTGGCAGGGGTCAAAATCTCAAACCCCTTTAATATTTTTATAGATAGATAGATAGATTAGCATCTAATCCCTATAATCCAACAATGACAATGATGATAATAATAATAAAAATAAATTTCACCAAAATAATAAGGACGATAATAATAATAATAATAATAGGGAAGAATGAATACATGTAACAATGGGTTTGGTAGATCCTGACAATTAATTTGATCTAACTGTGCAAAAAAATTAAATTTCGACTTAAAACGAGTGAGAAATCGACGTCAAAGATTAAGGATGGAAAGATTAAAGACTCTCTAGGAGAGAGAGAGGGATGCTGATGTGGACGGGTTACTCATGGTTACTCACCATAAGGTTACTGACCAGATCCGTTCCCAAATCTAACGTATTATTTTCTAGAAACTATTTTTTTTCTCCATATTTTCATTGGTGATGGTGGCTATCTAAGTTCAAATGATCGAGTAAATCATTAAGAGTTGGTCATTCAAAAAGAGTTAGGGTAAATTGCAAGTTTGGTCAATATAATTACTTGAAAAGTTAACGTTTACCACTAAATTGCAAGTTTGCTAACTTCCTCCGATCCATCATCTCTCTATCAACATATGTACTTGGAGCTAATGACAATGACGGGCACAAGACCTTCTAATCATGGCGATCCCGCTACAATCCAATCCATGAACGAGTCGCTCGTTTGTCCCAATAAGAGAAAGACCTTTTACTTGATTATCATGTTGTGTACGTTTCTGAAAGATGTAAACTTTGTCGGCGTCTATGGTGGATTGGGTCAATTTCGTTGTCAATTCCTGCTTCAAATAGCTACAATGTCAAGTCCAGTTCTGTCAATTCCTGGTGGCCGCCGTAGAGAAAGCTAAGCCTAGTTCACAATTCAGCCCTCCTCCTCCACCACCGGTCGCGCCCTTGATGCCACCTCGACTGCCACCGACAGTACCCAAGCAGTCGCCGCCTTCTCCACCACCCCTCTAGAATAGGACTCTAGCGCCGCCTCCACCAGCTCCTTCGAGGAAACCAAACGCCCCGCCACCACCACCGCCTCCCCCGGCCAAAGCCGGTTCTGCCAGTAGACAAACCCTTATCAAAGAATCAGGCTTCCTTTGGTAGCGGCTTGAACATCCTTGGAATTTTTTTTTAATTTTTATAATAATTAGGTGGAAAATAAAAAGTATATTGTTTTTTTTAATTGCTACTTCACTCATTTAACGATCAACTATGAGAGTTGACCATCATATCAGTAAAAGCTAACGGAGACTAACGGTCAGTTACCAAACTTGGACTGTTAACCTAATTTAATCGAAACTTGCTCCTAAGTCTCCATTTACGTTCTAGTACCTGAAACATCACATATATGCACAACCTAGCTTAAAATCGACTTCAAATGCAAGAAATCGATCCTAAACACCCATGAAATGAGCAAATAAATGTGTACAAATACCATGTTATCAAATTCCTCACACTTAAACGTTTGTTTGTGGCCAAGCAAATCAAGTCAGACAAAAGGTATGCTCAAAATATTTTTCATGAACAATTTTGGGGACATTTCATACAGACACAAAACATGTGAATCGTACTGGCTAATAGGCATCAACACATGATCAACAACAACAATGTGGACAACCACCATATATGACATTCAGGTGAGGCAAAATGGGGTAGAGGAAGAGTCTCCTCTCTATTCACCGACCAACATAGACTCGACGCAACCACACATTCAAAACAGTCACCCATGATTAGAAATCAAAACATCAAATCAAGATCGAGCAATCTAGGTTCTCACCGGGATATGTAATATGGAAAAATGAATCACACACTCTCGACAAGTGAGGTCAGGAAAAAATTCAATGCGAAATATGGGCATGCTCAAACTCTCATTCCCTATCATCTCTTCACTGTGACGTCAGTTTCTAAATGCTAAAGTTCACATATCGGGTTGACTACTAACTTGTTCAAAGGACTTAACCGCAACTGCCTAGAGTCTAGGACATGGGGAACATGGATTTCAGGTGGTGCTAGTAATCACGACATAAGGTTCCACGGTTCCAAACTGAACACAACAACATTCAATCAAATCAATTTATTTCTATGCCATTCTGCATTACTCACGTTCTTTAAGGAACATGAGTGAAAGAGGCAACAACGGAACAGTGTTTGCAAGCCGGCCTACTCGGAAACAATCACTTTAATGAGCATGATTAAATTTTCGTGGCGATACTCTTTTTTCATTTCTTTTTTTAGAACCAAATTTTTTTGGCATTCTTTATCTTTTCAAGCACATGCCAAATCTTTTAAGAATTGCCTCCAACGCTCACATTATCTCCCGCAGAAAACATGCAAAAACAACTTTGTGCCTAAGGGTGATTTTTCTTTGTAAAGAGAAAGAAAGAAAGTTACACGGGCCAAAGGTGCTAACTAAGGGGTATGACACACGAGAACAGTCAATTTGGATATGGGCTAATCCTATTACGGGTGGCTATACGGTCCGGTCCGGTTAAATTGGCCCGAATTGATCCGGTCCCTGTCCGGTCTTTTTAGGAATATAAGGACCAAAGATTGGATTGGATACATTTCGGTCTTGACCCGGTCTGGTCCCAATTCGGTCTTGATTTTAGATTGAGCTTGTGGGGATTTGAGTAGTATGAGGCCTCAAAGGGTGAGGAGTTGGTTAAGTTTTGGGTGTTGGGCTCTCTTATTCGGTCTCTATCCGGTTTTCGATCCGGTGTCCAATGGTTTTTTTACCTCAAATCTAAGCTCGAAGATGAGATTGTATTGTTTCATGTCCGGTCGCGGTCCGGGTTATAAGGTTCGGTTTTGGGTAAAACCAAAAATTCCGGACCAAATAGCCAGCCCTAAATCCTATGCCTCTATCTTCCTAAGTAGTGGCGACGTGAATGCTACACGTCATGGTAAGAGGGATCTATTGCACAAGAAAAAAAAGAGCAGAATCAAATCTCACATAGCTACCTATATGCTCTATATTTCATTCTGATTCCTTATCCTCTATGCATACATGACTGTAAGAAATGAATGATCAAACCAAGTCACAGTTGGTAAGCAAACAGTTGAAACCTGAACCCCCTACACAACTCTACTGCACGTCTGAGTCATCATTATAGGTTGTCTCAATCACACACAAGTCATTCATATATCAATCCTAACAGCCAATCGATTCATCATACAAACCACAATGCCCTAATATGATCATGAAAATCTGTGCTTGGAGCTCTCAAATCTCAAGCTCCGGACAGTGGACTAGGCTGCAAACATGCACACAAAAACTGACAAAAATTAGAGAATAAACACATTCCCACACTTAAGTTCAACATTGCTCTCAATGGAGCAAGTATAGGGATAAGGGGAACGATTTTATCAGTGTGAAGTCGAATGGTGGTGGAACAGGATAGTGGACCTGCCACCGGTGACAGACTGGAGGGCGGACCAGTCGCTGAAACAACGACTCAAAAGAAAACAACCACTACACCATATGAAAGTTAAAAACAGTCATAACCCCAAAGGGTCACAAAAGCAAAATAAAGGAGTCAAGATATCCATTTTCACACTCCTCACACAAATGGCACAAAACACAAATCAAAACATAAAGGGTAAGTCCATGAGAAAGTCGGGGCTCAGAGGCCCGTGAAGTCTATGTCATCCATGAATGTATTATCACCCTGTGTGGGAGGCGCTTGCGGGGGAGAGTCCTTACACTTGGTAGTGTAGGTGGGCTAGCGAGCCTCAAGCTGGTCATGTCTCCTCCGGTAGTAGTCCTCAAGTTGATTCGGTCTGTCCAATAGCTGTTGGTTTGGGAGGGCCAGCTGATGGAACTAATCGATGAAGAACTCCATCCACGGAACAGAAGGACCGATGAAGTACTTGCCTCACACAGATCTCTAACATGGAGGAGAAGAAACAAGGGCTGCTCGAGCTTCGACTCGTCCTCTGATGCAGCCGCATCGTCTCCCTCGTTATCGTCCCCGTCACTCTTAGCCGGGGGGGGGGGGGGGGGGGGGGGGGAGAAGAGAGAGACCCTCAACCCACTCGTATTTTTCGGATTCCACTAGCAGCCCCTATGAATGGATAGTGTCTCTAGTGAGGAAGAAAGAGTCGGCGGTCTCATTGATGTCCGCGAGGAATATCTGGTTAAGGGGTCCGCAGAACAGGTGTTGAGGGTGTTTTGCCGTCTTGGCGAGGGTCTTTGCCACTACTGATCCCAGAAGCAGCGGATCCTCAAGTATGGTCATCGTTTACATGAGGTAAAGTGCCCCCTTAGTGATCTTGTGAGTCGATGTGGCGCTGGGGGAAACTGATCGAGTGAGAACAAGGTTAATGATCCTCCAACGGCGCCAAAAACTTGACTCACTAAAACACAACACTCCTAAAAATGGTCAAGCATAACCACTGGGAGGGACTGCAGTAAAGTGAGTTCGGTTTAGATTGTCAACCTAGGTTCTAGGTGTACTGCCTACTCCCTGAATGTTCTATTATCTAGCTGTCGATTTGTGGTGCAGTTGTGAAAAACTAAATAGCAGAAAAAACAAGTAAATTGTTCGGTTTTCAAATGTAAGAAGGGCCACTCAGGTATGTTTTCCCCTAACTATATGATAAATAGGCCAAAGTATGATCAATACCCAACTAAACAATCAAGAATGAGGGGTAAAAACATGTGCAAATTCAGTGTTATCAAAATTACGAAGTATACAAACCGGACTTACAAACAGTACAAACATACAACTAATATAAACTAGAGCGACAAAACAGACAACTAGATTTACAAACAATACAAAACATACGAACTATACAAACAATACAAACTAGACCGACAAACAATATCAACCATAAAAAATGAAAAAAAACAACCCGGTTGACTTTGGAGGCTCCATCCCTATATAGAGAGGTTCTGTCCCAAACTCAACCAGATTGTTATTTTTTTACATACAAACATTACAAACATGATGGACCAAAATGACAAACTAGACCAACAAACCATACAAAATTGAAAGACACCCGGGTTGACTTTAGAGGCTCCATCTTTATATAGAGTAGTTTCATCCCAAAGTCAACCAGACTATTTTTAGACATAAAAAACATTACAAACATGGTTGACAAAAATGACAAACATGGTGGATGACACTAGTTCGTCATCGTAGGTGGCGCAATTTAGTAGAAGGCGGGACATAGGCTTCCGCGATGGACAATTTTCTGATACAACGAATTAGTTCGTCGCAGAAACGTTGGAGATATTTCAGCGACAAATTTAGTTTTTCTGCGGCGATTCACGAAAATTCATCGCAAAACTGTTATTGACGCACTATAGGCAACGAATTTTGGATTTTTTCGCGACGGACGAATTCGTAGCATATATCTTTTCGCGAAGGATTTTGTACTTTGTAATGTATATTTTTGTCGCAAAAAGTGAAGTTTCTTGTAGTGAAACCTTATAAACATTACAAAAGAAACCAACAAATATTACAAAATAACAAAGTTTACAAACATTACTGAATAAACCGACAAACATTACAATACATACTAACAGTAAAAAATAACACTACTACTTTTCAAAAAAGAAAATAATTAACACTACTTAAATAAAATATTGTAAAATTTTATTACCAATCAATGAATACAAAATATACAAATTATAATATTAAGTATACAAACTTGACTAAAAAAAATATTACAAATCAAAATATATACAAATTACTCATATACACATTACAAACACATTAAACAAAAATGACAAACTATAATAATAAACGATACAAACCGAATTAATATAAAATTACAAACTGGACTTATAAACATTGAAAAATAGATCGACAAACATCACGAATTCACCACTGTCGCCATAAAATCCTCCTCCGCTGTCTCTGATTGTCAAAAAGTCGACCGAAAAAAACTCTCTCTCCAAAAAAGCCCTAGGCCACTCCGACTTCCAAGAAAAGGACGGCAGAGCTCTCTTGTTGGGAAAAAAATCCGTTAGAGTTCCCATAAAAGGACCGGCTTAAGCCTTTAGACTAACTCCAACCCAAAAAGCTATATTTAGCCTCCCAAGCTCTCAAATGTGCATATTTGCCTCCCCAAAACACCTTTTTGCTCCAACCCTATAGGCTTCCAAATTTAGCTTCCCACATCTTTTTTTGATTTAGTTTCCATAATCCATACTTATTTACAATATCATTCTTGTAATTCACTTTAATTTTGTTATAGTTTGTTATTACTTGTGAAAACAAAATTTTCGATGTAATTTTTTTTTAATTCTGAGATAATTTTTTTTTCAAAATTAGTCATTTATTGTAGCCGTTACTTTATGACCGTTTTTTTGGATCGATCCAAATATGACCGTTTTTTTAGCCGTTACTTTATGACCGTTTTTTTGTCATTTTGTGCATCATATGTGTTTATAAATTACAATTCTTCATTTTTCATCAACTCACTGAAACTTCTTCCCATTTCTAAAACAAACACATTCATCATGAGTATGTCAGATAGCTCATCGTCGGGAGGAGAAGAAGAAATCGAAGAGTACGAGAGGTTTCACCACCTACGGTTGAGTTTAATCAGCCGGAGGCTGGCTGAAGGTTCATCAAGTCGACGTCAAACTACAAGTCGACATCACATTGATCGTGAAAGGGTCGAATGTAATCGCCGTCTTATGAGGGATTACTTCGATCCAAATCCAGTATACAATGCTCCCATATTTAGAAGGCGCTATCGGATGCAACCAAGATTATTCCATCGCATTATGGGCGACATTGTGAGGTTTGACCCCTCATTTGCTCTATGGCGTGATAGCTTGGGTCAATTATCATTATCTCCAGAGCAGAAGCTTACTGGTGCGATGCGCATGCTAGCATATGGTTCTCCAGCTGATCAACTTGACGAGTATGTTCGTATGGGTGAGAGAACTTTGATGGAGGTGTTCAGAAAGTTCTGCAACAACATTATCAACATGTATGGGGCCATATATCTTCGCGCACCTACTCCTGCCGATTTAAGGATCTTACTCAGTAAAGCCTCAAGACGTGGCTTTCCTGGAATGATTGGATCAATTGACTGTATGCATTGGGAATGGAGGAATTGTCCAAGTGGCTGGGCAGGACAATACACCGGCCACATGCATAGGCCAACAATCATTCTAGAGGCGGTGGCCTCCTACAACACATGGATATGGCATGCATTCTTTGGGTCTCCTGGATCGAACAACGATATAAATGTTCTGGGGATGTCGCCAGTGTTTGATCGTATTGTCAATGGAAGCGCTCCACATGTACGATTTGAGGTAAATGGCCATGCTTATGATCAATGCTATTATTTGGCCGACGGTATTTATACCTCATGGTCGACTTTAGTGAAGACCTTCAGCAATCCAAGGTCAAACAAAGAGGCTTTGTTTGCTCAACGTCAAGAAGCACACCGCAAAGACGTAGAGCGGGCATTTGGAATCCTCCAATCAAGATGGGCAATTGTTCGTGGCCCTGCAAGAGCTTGGGATGTTGTCACACTGAACAATATAATGTTGACGTGCATTATAATACACAACATGATAATCGAGGATGAGCAAGTTGATTCTGATGATGAGATGGATGATGACCTTGATTATGAGGTCCATGAAAAACCTCAATCAATCAACCGACACGTTCCAACTCTGGTTGATTATTTGGCTAGAAATAATAGGATTCGCTCCTCAACAACACATCATGCGCTTCGAAATGACTTGGTTGAGCATCTTTGGAATTTGCAGGGCAATAACTAGTATTGTTTAATTATGGATTGTATTGCTTGTTTGGTAGTTTGTCTTTCAAGTTTCAGTGTGTGATTGTATTTCATGTTTCAATAAAGTGTGTTTTGTAGTTAGTCAAAAGATTCAATAACGACTAGTTTTTTTATTACACATGAAAATGCTCAAAGTTCAAATACAACACACAACACACCACATAAAGCAATAAAAGCCTCGATTAGTACACATAGGACCTTCTTCTAATCATAATCCATAACAGGAAAGTAATCACCTCCACTTTCATCTCCATCTCCTCCACTACTTGCATCTCCATCTCCGCCATCTCCTGGATTAGAGTTGGGATCATCTTGATCGTACCCATAGATGTCATTTTGTTTACTCCTCCAAAATTTCTTCTTTCTTGGTGTCATCTTTGACAAATCCTTCTCCAGAATATTCATATTTAGTTGAAGTATTGCGGCCTCCCTCTCTTTCCTCTCAAGAGCCCATTGTTCCGCTTCCTGCTCCCTCACTTGCCACTTGTATGCCCATTCCTCGGCTTCCCTCTCTAGTCTCCTCTCTTGAAGATTAATTTTTCTATTTTCGTACTCCATCCTCAACTTTTGCCTCTCTCTCATATCATTACCAAACTCTAGCAGTTGAGTAGTGTACATGTCTGACGATTCTGCAACTACCTTACCTTTCTTTTTTGCTGCCTTTTGTTTGTCGCGTCCTTCAGGGCGAGACAGCACGAAAGGCGTAGCTCCCTCGTCTGGTATGTCGTCGAGGCCTTCCACAGGGGAGGATTGAGAACCAATACCTATGGGAGAACTTTGAGAACCTTGACCCATAGGTGGAATTGGACCGACAACCAATTGAGGGTCACAATACCACTTTGGGCAATTTCGAAGGATGACCCAACAATGCACATGTTCAAAGGCTTTGTCCCCATTCTCTTCCTTATATATCTGTCTTGCTACAAATTCCTATCAAAATTATTCATACACAAGTTAGATAAGTAAATATACATAAAAATAAGAAATACAAAAGTTAAAGTTTCCAAAACAATACCACATCAACTTGGTTGGTACCGCTCGTTTGACTCCTCTCCGCCCTCTGCAAAGCTCCCTTCCAAACTTTACACTTGTTACTGATAAGTCTCAGTCGGGATTCCATTGAATCCGTAGTACGAATTGTTGTAGGATCGCTTCTTCGAAATTCCCTCTCCACCCTTTCCCATAATCTCGTGCTCTTTTGATTGATGCCAACCGCTCCATCTTCAGATATTGATATCCAAGATTTGCACAAGTTTACATCTTCATAAGCTTTCCAATTGGGTCCTCTCTTACTTGACATGTTTTTGTTTTGAGAGATGATAAATAGATGAGAATGAGAGAGATTGATTTGAGAATGAGTGCAGAAAAACTATGAGAAGTTACTCATTATCTAGAAAAAAAAATATGACCGTTTTATGGCCGTTAAAATGTGTCCGTTGCAATGTGACCGTTTATTGTCACTATATTACTTCTTTCAAGTTAAAACGCAAACACACCCACACAAATAACCACCCAAACAAATTGAAAAAAAAAAGGCAGCAGCAGTGGGGGCCCCGCGTGCAAGCGAGGACCACCCGCGGCCAGGCGCGCCTCCCGCGGGTGGTCCTCGCCTGCACGCGGGGTCCCCCTTCCAGCTGCTATTTTTGCCCATTTTCCCCCTTCCAGCTGCTACCTATCCACCCCAACACTCCCTTCTCCAAATTTGGAAGCTAAATTATTGATGGGTTGGAGATGAAAAAAGGCAAAATGTTCACTTTCTCCAAATTTGCAAGCAAGGGTTGGAGTTAGTCTAAGGGACGTCTAGTTGGCGGGGAGGAGAACGGACGTGCAGGTTAATTAATTTGTAAATTGTTTAATAATTAAAAATATAAAAGGGTTATAGGTATAATATGCCCCTCAACTATGACGTTTTATCAAACATGCCCCTCTACTATTTTTTACATCAAATATGCCCTTGTACTTTGAAAAAATTATCAAACATGCCCTTTTGTTATAACGATAATACTTTGACACAAGAAAATTGTAAATCGTGAAAAGAACGAGACTTGGATTGAAAGCTTCTCGTTCATTCATACAATAAAAATGGTACTAACTCAATGAATCTACCAAGAAGGGTCAAAGAGAAATCAATACAACTTAAAAATGAGACTGAACTATTAACATTGTCCTTTCATAAGAGAAATCAATACTTGTTGGAACTATTTAACTTTTGACATTATTGTCCTGCACTGTTAACATCCTGATGCCTTCACTTACTACATCAATTGAAGCAGTGTTGCCACCCATTAATGCTCGACGCCGCCTAATCTTTCTCACCAATTTTTTCAATTTGGAGACAAATCGATCAAGCTCCCACAGAGTCTCGGTATCAAGAGTTTCAAGGTTGAGCTCAATGAAATCTCCATCCCGCCTCAAATGGCCGTTCGTCTTCTCTGCTATTTGCACAACCAGCTGTAGTATCTTCTCCGGCAATTTCTGCAAAACTATTCCTAGTTTATGCTTCTCCTCCAGACTCATCGCCCTCTTATTAGGATCATTTGCCTTGGGTTTTGAACGCTTTCCACGCTCCGCTGGTGGCATCCTCATGGCAATAATAAGTTGATTGAGCTAGGGGACGAAGAGCAGTCGCTGATTAATTTGCCGAATCGGAAGATACGAATTGATTGCCTAATGGTAACATATTTATAGGGAGTAATCCTAAACCTATTCGGCTATTTTTACTTGCCGCCTACTCCAAGATCAAACAATTTGTAATTATAATTAGCATTTAACCCCACGTGTACTGACCAATTATAATCCAACAATGGGTTTGATTGATCCTGCTTCACCAATGGAGTGAAAATGATGGTTTTCTTTCAAGATTTTTCTATTTTCTTGAGAGGTAGAACGTGCAAGCAGATTTTAGGATCCAATATCTTAAGCTAAATGCCATATCTAGTTAGGGTTTTATCAGGCTAAGAATAAGTCAACATATTTTAATTATTTCCTATAAACTATTTTTTTCCTATTATTATTCTCAACATGTTTTCCTTTTTATTTTTAATATAGTCAAAACCGGACAGAAGTCCGGAACATAGTCAAAGTACATAACAAATCCAGGGGCGGAAGTCGACTAATCGCCGAATTTTGATGAGAGAGCGTTTTGGGGCACAAAATGGGCCGCTCTATTAACTCGACGAGTAACAAGGGAGCAAGAACGAAACTCGAGCCTCCTTGTTAACTGACGAATATCAGCGAGGATTGCCCCAGCCGTAGCATGAAGAGAGTCTCCCGCCAAGAGAAATCGAACCACCATATGCGAATGACCATGAAATTTGAGAGTAAAAAAACCATGCGTCAGACACCAATCCAAAGCGTCACGAAAGGCTAACAAATCTGCAAGGAGAGAATCAGTAATGCCTTCGTAGTACTTATCCATAACACACATAACTTGGTTAGTCGAATCCAACCCAACGAACCCTGTGCCCGCACCTCTACCTCGCCGAGAGGATCCATGGAAGCCCACCGTTATTGCCGAAGAGATAGAGCCCGCACCCACCCGGAGCTTGAGAGAACAAAATGCCCGAGAGAGGCAGTGCAGCAGCCCGGGGCAGGCCTCGCAAACCAGCAACTCCCTCCGACGACTGGTCCTGGGAAGCTACGAGCCATTCATCTCTTTGAGCCGCAAACTGACGGACAAATGAAGGAGGTAAATATTGGATTCCCCCATGAACCGCCCAGCATCGACCCTTCCAGATCCTCCAAAAGAGAAATATAATTTCAGCTATCTGCACTTTAGATAACTGCAAGGGGAAAAATAATTGCTTCCATGAGATATCCCAATCCAAAGCCTCCAGGTGAAGACGAATGTGCTCAAATCCTGCCAAAACCCAAACAGCACGCGCAATCCGGCATTGAAAGAAGCAATGTCCGAATGACTCCACACAGTCCGAGCAGACCGGACAGGTTGCTAAGGTTACCACTGTCTTGTGAAGGAGAACGGAGAGAATGGGTAGAAATCCATGAGCCATCCGCCACGTGAAGTTGCGGAGCTTCGGAGGCAACGACAAGCTCCATAACAGCTTCCAAAACCTACAATCATATGGCAGCACAGGGGGAGGGTGAAGAGCATTCAATTCATTAGTGAGAACCTGATAACCTGACTTAACCGTATACTCTCCTGAGGACGAGTAGTGCCAAATCAGCCTGTCTATTGTTAAGTGGCGGGGTAGGGGGACACTCATGATGAGCTGCACAGTGGAAGAGGGAAAAAGAGAAGAGAATAAAGGTTTGTTCCAACCCCCTCCATCAGTGATCGTCCAGAGTAGGGATGGCAACTTTGCCCATACCCATGGGTTTCTTACTATCCAACCCAATTGGGTTGGGTATGAAATCCAAATAGATGGATATGGGTAGAGTTTGATGTGTTTGTACCCATACCCATTTACTTTGGGTTGAGTTGGATTTATATCAAATGGATTTGGATTTGTACCCATGCCCAAATACAAATTACAGTTTGGTACCCAAACTTAATATATATGCATATTTAGTACCTAAAATTAATTTTGTTTGCATATAAGTCCTCAAAATATCGATGGAAAATTACGTTTTGGTACCTAAATTTTTTTGGTCTTACATTTTGGTATCTAAACTTTTCAAGTTTTACAAATAGGTCCAATTTTTGCATGAGTAGTTAAAACACCCTCAAGTAAATGGATATCCATATCCAACTCATACCCATTTAGATTATGGAAGCCCCAAACCCAAACCCATCTATAAACCTCCAAATCCATATGCACTTCACCCATACCCAACCCATTATCAATGGGTCTACTTGAATTTGGGTATAATTACCCATGGGTGGGTAATTTGCCATCCCTAGTCCAGAGCACGAACAGACGATCCATCCTCTATCTGCCATCGAAGTCCACGCTTGAGCAAATCACGACCCTCCAAAACACCTTGCCAAGCCGAGGAGGGTCTGTTCCCTTTCTCAACATGTTTTCCTTTGTTCAAACACTAACTACCAAATTACGACGACTCGTGATGGATGGCTTTCTGGGTTCAAATGGTTCGAAGAAATAATTAATAAAAACTATATTTAGTGCAACCGTGTAAAAGGGGCTAAGATCATGTGATTAAGGGGGGTTCTTAGTCATGTGGCTAAGTGAATCTCAGCCCTTCCCCCTCATTAAAATCCAAAGGCTCAGATTAATCTCTTTTAATGAAGGATATGATAGTAAATACACAATTTATTTATTTAGCAATTAAATTAAACAAAAATAAAAGTGGGCCCGCAACTATCTCTCGCTGCTCCCGCTGAGCGTTTCTGGAAATTCTTCCTGACGGGCGACGGTCATCTCCCCGACTCATCCTAACGTCGACGGTCCTCCGGGCTAAGATCAGGTGACTAAGAGGGGGTCCTTAGTCATGTGGCTAAGTGAATCCCAGCCCTTCCCCCTCATTAAAATCCAATGTCTCAGATTAATCTCTTTTAATGAAGGACATGATAGTATATATACAATTTATTTATTTAGCAATTAAATTAAACAAAAATAAAAGTGGGCCCACAGCTACCTGTCGCCGCTCCCGCTGAGCGTTTCTGGAAATTCTTTCTGACGGGCGACGGCCATCTCCCCGACTCATCCTAGCGCCGGCGGTCCTCCTTTCCCAGCGCCGACGTTTTTTTCCCCACTCGGTCCATTTTTTTGGGGATTTTTCCCAATTCCCAGCACAAGAGAGGGGTTCATTTTGATGGGGATTTTTCCCCATTCCTATTCCCAACTTTTCGACAGCAGCAGAGGAAGCTTTTTCGGTGACCGGAGATGGCATGCGATGATTTCCCGACGACAATGTCACTTTATTATGTTTGTCGGACTATTTGTAATTTTTGTAAATCTCGTTTGTAATTTTGTATTAATTTGGTTTGTATCAATTATTATTCTAGTTTGTCATTTTTATCTTTATGTTTGTAATGTTTATATGACTAATTTGTATATATTGTAATTTGTAATGTTTTTTTATTTGTTTTGTATACTTTGTATTTATTGGTTTGTAATTCCAATTTATTGATTTGTATTGTAAGTAGTGGTGGTATTTAGTACGGTTAGTATGGTTTGTACTATTTGTCGGTTTATTTTGTAATTTTTGTAAGCTTTGTTATTTTGTAATGTTTGTTGGTTTTTTTTGTAATGTTTGTAAACTTTGTTATTTTTGTTCACCATGTTTGTCATTTTTACAAAACATACAAACCATACAAATCACACTGATTTGTATCATAAGTAGTGACATTTTGTACTGTTAGTATGTTTTGTAATGTTTGTAAGCTTTGTTATTTTGTAATGTTTGTCAAGTTCCTTTGTAATGTTTGTAAGCTTTGTTATTTTTGTCCAACATATTTGTCATTTTTGTTAACCATGTTTGTAATATTTTTTATGTACAAATAAATAATACAAAACATACAAACTATACAAATCATACTGACATTATGTACAAAAGTACTAATGATACAAACTGACAACACTTTCATTAAAAACCATTGTTCTTTCTTCAGACGACAAAATACAATGTATCCACCGTTGCCGCCGCCGACTCTCTCTACAGCCGTCGCGACCTCTCTCTCTCTCAATCATCCCGCCGCTTCTCTTTCCTCCACCATCGTCGACCCTCTCTCTGCCATTGCCCCTCTCTCTCTCCTCCACCATCGTCTCTCCCTCTCCTCTGTTTTCGCGACAACATATCTACTTTCTCTCTCTACCACCGCCTCTGTCGCGATCGTCTTTCCCTCTCTCCATCGTCGCCGACGCGGTTGAGATCTCCTCGCCGTCGCCCCCCTCTCTTCCACCGTCGACGTCCTTCTCTCCCCGCTGCTGCTTTTCTCTCTCTCTCTCTCTCTCCTATGGCCTGCAATGGCGACGCAGAAGAGGATGACTAGAGGAAAAATCGTGATCTCCTTTCCCTCTCTCCACTGTCGTCGGCGCCGTCGAGATCGTCGACTTTCTCTTTCTCTCTCTCATCCGCCGGCGTTGCGATCTCTTTCCTCCGCCATGGCTTTCTCTCTCTCTCTCTCTTTCTCTCTCTCTCTCTCTCTCTCTCTACATCGCAAAAAATGGAAAGTAAGGAGACGTGTTGCATAGGAAAAAAGAATTCAATAATAAATAAAACAAAACCAAAAAATATGAGTTAATAATTTATTGATAATGTCAAAACTACCTTTCTTATTTAATAATAATTAATTGATTTATCTGGACCATCAGATCAATCCAAAGGCTAAGGGGGGCTTAGTCAAGTGACTAAGGACCCCCCTTAGTCACCAGATCCGGACTCGTGTAAAAGAGGGAGCTCATCATCAGAGGCATCCAATGTCTACCGTCTAATTTAAAGACATAACAATAGTGCTATTAGGAGACAACCGAATGACATTTTCTTTGATATTTTTTTTTAGACTAGAATCTTTTTGTAGTGTTATAGTTTGGGTTTCGTCATAATAAAATTAAGGGTTAATACCTTATCCTGATCCGAACTTTTCACAAATATACTACTTTGGCTCCTACTTTTTGAAACTCCTATTCTAGTCTAAAGGGTTATTGGTATTATATACCCCTCTACTATGCATTTTTCTCAAACATGCCTCTCTACTATATTTCACATCAAAATTGCCCCTCTACTATGATAAATTCTCAAACATACCTTTCCATTAAATTTTTCATAAAAAACCGTTAAATTTGGTCAAATCAGTTTTGACCAACTAAAAATGACAAAATCACTCTTTATTATGCTTGAGAAACAAAAATAACAATGAAAAAAAAAACCAACCGCAAATTAATAGGCCAATTGGGCTTCCGTCCGTTAAAAAAAAAAAAACTCAAGAACGGCACATCAAATTAATCCTAATCAGTCAATCCTTTGTAGTTCTTTCTTCTTCCCGCTTCATTGGTCCCAACTCCCAAGTTACCTTTGACAACCTAGCATCGGAGGCACTTGAACCGATTATCGAGTTCCGATACCTAAATCTCAAAATAGTCTTATCGCAGCCTGAAAAATTAGTCGTCGATAGCAACATGGAGAGGTGGAGAGTGAAGCGGCAGGCAATGGATTCCCATTTTCACTTTTGGAGCAATATTCTATTATTATTATTATTATTATTCTTATTATTATTATTATTATTATTATTATTATTATCATCATCATCATCATTATTATTTTAAGAGGAGCAATCTTCTCTGCTCAATGCTCATCTCTGCTTGTCGCTTCTAATTGTTTTTGCTATAATCTTAGATATTTATTTGATTGAATTTTGTTCTCACATCCGAGAGTATGATATATTGAGAAAAGATAATGTCAATTGAAAGGCTTTAACGATGGTGGTGTGTGGTTTAAGTTAATGTTTTTATTGTTAGTTTTTTTCTTAGGGGTAATTAAGTCATTTCTTATTGGTCATTCTATGCGTTTAACGATTTTTGGATGGAAAATTTAACGGAAGGGTATGTTTGAGAATATATCATAGTAGAGGGGCAATTTTGATATGAAATATAGTAGAGGGGCATGTTTGACAAAAAAATGTATAGTAGAGTAGCATATAATACCTGTAACCCTAGCCTAAACTATGCAGTATCTAGACGGACGTGTTGATTGAGAGTCAAGTTAGACGATCAACATTAAGAAGAGTAATTTGCACAAATCTGTGTTCCCTGTATACCAGACTTAGGGTTGTTTGCTTCATAGATTTGAAAAATGAAAGTTTTGGATAAAACCAGGATTTTATAAAACCACAGATATATGATGGAATTGCCCCATTTGGTTTTTGGTACAAACCATCGTTTGCTTGTTGGATTTCATGATGGATTTGGCATTATTATATTTTTATGTATTAGGAATTTACCTTAGCGCCCTTATCGAGTATTATTTATTTTTACATTATAATTTTTGTTATAAAATCATTTTCATCCAATAGCGTCGTCCCATTACAACAACCTGACAAATGAACATCATTAATCAATGATAACTTCATATTATACGCACAATTAGACAATCCTCTAAGGCTTTCAATGTTGCAAAGTATGCTTTGAGATTAATTATGTTGTGCTTGCGTGCAATGAATAATAATGAATATAGAATGCAAAATTAATATGCACTACAAGTTGGTCATTAGTAAATAAAAGATGATAAATTGGTGATTAGTGAAATAAGTAGGGTTAAAATTGTAAGAAGTCATCATGTACTTTGTACCCCAACACAAATATAATTCCACCTCTTGGGGTGAAATTCTCAAGTCCGTCGGGTCCATCGATTTAGACCCTTAAAATCTGTGGGTCTCACCAATTTATTCCTGCTAAATCCATTAAACAAATGATGGATTGTGTACAAAGTCCATGATATTTGGTTTTTACGTACCAAATCCATGATAAATTCCATCAAGCAAACGAGGCCAAATTTAGTTTTCTGTTCACCTACACCCATATTTACTATTTGTTTCGTTGGCGAAACTCGCGCGTTCAATGCGCTCTGTTTTCAAGGAAACAAAAATACAAAGTCAACACAATCGTCAAATATCCGCCGCCGAAGTCGGCGCCGTTGATTTGATCGATTAAAGCAGAAACCAAGACGATCGTCAAATATCCGCCGCCGGTATCGGCGTCGTTGATTTGATCGATGCACCTTTGACCTCTAGTCAAACAAACGTTACCCGGTTCACCACCTCTCCAAACTACGTTCGAACGAGGGTGTTCACGAGAAACGAGTAACCAAACCGAGAGTATTCTGAGTTACCTTACCTCTACTCCTATGGAGGTTCCTCTGGAGAGCTCCGCGACTACGACTACAAGCTACGACTACGACTCTGCAAATGAGGTCTTTGACAGAGCAGTTCTACGAAACTAGAGAGAAAAAGATAGATCTGCGTAGGTGCAGTTTGTGATTTGATTTTGCCGTCCTAAACTTCTCTCTCTTCCCAATCTTTATACTTCGCGCTTCTCCTCGTCGTAGTAACCGCCCTCGTGCCTTTGTCTCCCACGTCTTCACTCCTGTCAACCGTGCAGGTAACTTCCTCCTTGTTGCGTAACTCCCACGAGTGCGAAACCGCTTGAGCACGTGGCAACTTGGTCCAAAACGACACTGAGCCGAAATCCACCATTGCTGAACTCTCGTCACTACGACGTTGTTTTTAATTAAACAACATCGTTTCAGTACCGCGACGGTGTCGACCTCCCACGATGTCATTTTCGGCTAAAGCGACACCGTCTTAACTGATCCTTAAAATATTAATTAATTAAACCGGCCATCATTGTTGACACGCTGTCAAACTCTTACTTCGCGGCGCCGTTCTTAATTAAACAGCATCGTTTTCTATTTCTGCGATGCCGCTTTAAATTTAACGCTGTCGTTTTAACAACTGCGGCATCGTTTGGCCCACTCGCGGCATCGTCTTTAAATCCGCGGTGTCGTTCCTTCTTCTTGCGGCATCGTTTTCAACTAATGACACCGTGCTAAAAAGTAATTAAAAATATTAATTAACTAATCTGGCCATCGCTAGTCCACGACCAACGACATCATTAGCGCCAAAACGGCTCCGTTTGTTTTTCCTTTTGCGACATTGTTTTTTATTAAACACTGTCGTTTGCTTGCGGTACCGTTGGGCTTCCTCGCGGTACTGTTTTAGATCTCCGCGGCACTGTTTTAGATCTCCGCGGCACCGTTTTAGATCTCCGCGGTGCCGCTTCTCCCTATCCAACAAGGAATAAAAAGTAATAATAATTAATTAGAACAAACAAAAACTCATTTCCCAACTACGACTAAACGCGCGGCCCCTCTTTTGTTTTTTGGTGACCGGTGCCGTTTCTAGTGTCGCGGTACCGCTGAGCTTCCTTACGGTACCGTTTTTTGTTCCGCGGTATCGCTTAATTTCAAACGACGCCGTCTTTTGCCCACGGTATCGAATTAAATGCCGAGACTAATTAATGCGGCATTTAATTTCGGCCGAATTAATTTTTAGGTGTCAACAAATGCCCCCACAATTTGGTTTATAAGAATTATGAACCAAATTGTTGTCACAACTTATACCACCTAAAATTCCATAACAATTAAACCAACTTTACCAAGAAAATTAACAAACCACGTTTTGCCAAAGGTGATTTTGGCAAAAGCTAGTAAAAGTGGCATTGCTGGTTTGGAAAGCCCACGGCAGCGTTGTCTTGAATTTTTTTTTTTTTCATGGCTGTGAGCCACAGCCGCAGCGCTGATAGGTTTGTTTTTCTTTTTTTTTTTTAATGCCAGAGCTGTTTTCCGCAGTCAGCTGCAGCGCTGCAATTTTTTATTTATTTATTTTTTTAGGCCTGTAGCGGCAGCGCTGAGCCTTCTTTTTTTTTTTTTTTTTTCCTCTTCTTTCACGGCTGGGGAAACAGCGGCGGCGCTGCATGAAATTTTTTTTTATTATTATTGCAGCAGGCCTGGCAACAGCAGCACTGCATGCAAAAAAAAAATTATATTATTTTTTTTTTCCGTTACTCCCCACCAGTGCTGCCTCTATTTTTTTCCTTTCTTTTTTTCAGGGCTGCTTGGCTGCCCAGCCGCAGCACAGAGATAATTTTTTTTTTTTGGCCGAGAATATGCTCTTTTCTTTCCTCCAAGCCACAACAAAGTTGTTGCTAAAAGAGAATATGCCACAAACAACTTCGCTTGCTAGCTTAGGTAAAAACAAGCATAATTGGTCCGGTCCTTCTTTCGTCTTATGCGACCATTGTCAACGAAAATTACATGGTAAAGCTTTTTACTCTATGTCGATGTTTTGGCTATCTCGTCAACATCGTAAACACTGGCCAACCATATTAAACAACTTTGACCAAAAACTCAAACCATATAACATAACAAGCCCCAACCTCACTCCAACGGCGGTGATTTTGTTGTTGCAACGCCGTTAGTGTCTATATAGCTCAATCCTTCACTTATTGGACAATCTAATATAAAAAATCAATAAATTGTCTAGCTAGCAAGACTGCAACATGCACATGCAATATTTCATGAAATTCACACGTAACACAATCTTTGAAGCCAATCAGAAGCAGAGTTAACTCGTACCTGTAAGATTCATGCAAGATGGCACTATGAAAGTTGAACGTTGATCCTCCTTCGCACCAAGGTAGATATCTTCTACAATGTCGGCAACACTGCTTCCTTTCCCACCTCGTTACTCGCATCGTCGCCGTTGATCGGCAACCCCTCCAGCAAGGCCGTAATTTCGGCCTTCGTCACCCTCTCTTGAGGTGGCTTACTCAGATTTTGGTGGACCACCTAATGCAAGCATTGATGGTCTCACAATCTCGAACAACGAGTTCAAGCACACCTTACCCAACACCTTTGTGCTTGAAACTGCGACGTTGCATGGTCCCCCTTCCATACTCCTAATTTTTTGAGAACCAAGGTCTTTGTGGTACAAAAGAGCTTCGACAATGTTGCCCCCCACAATGTTGACCATATTGACGCCCACACTGTTGGGAAACGGGTCAGTGTCAACAATCATGGCCTCCTTCCTCGGCTCCGGTACCTTGAACCGACCTTTTTCAATAGCATCCTGCACCACGTTTCGAAACACTACACACATATTAGTTGAGTGAGACACATTGTTGTGCCACTTACAGTAGCGCTTTCCTTTTAATTTTTCAGCTGGCGGGATAGTATGCCCCCCAGTTAACTTAATTTGACCATCTTTGTAAAGCTGGTCGAAAATCAACTCTGATTTCGAAACATCAAAGGAATATTTCCTAGTTTGAATCGGAGCACGATTGGGCTTTCCACCTTGTGGTTCCCCATCGGCCTTGGCCAGAGAAGCACACACATATGGCTTCCCCTGCACAATCTCGGCCAAATCAACTTCAACCTCATCAACATCGCTGCCGACGTTATTCACACCATAGTTTTCAAAATTAGGGAAATATTGTCCACGAGAACCACTTCTCTTATGTTCTTCTTCATGAAGAAGAGATTCATATCTAACAGCGCAGGACATCAATTGAAACAGATCGGAGAACTCCCTATCTTGAAACTTTTTACGAAGTTCAAAATTCAATCCACCCTGGGCAAGTTTAACAAACTCGCGTTCTGTCAAGTTCACAAAACAACAATTTCTTGCATTTTTAAAATTAGTTAAGAAATGTTCCACCGTTTCTCCTGGCTGTTGGCGCATTCGTGCCAAGTCTGCCATTGTTACTTCTGGCTCAGAACGGTAGAACTGGGCATGGAACATTTGTTCCATTTGCTGCCAAGTTTGAACCGAGTTCGATGGCAAGTTGACGTACCACGCGAATGCAGGGCCGGTCAACGAGTTGCCAAACAAACGCAACTTCAAGAAATCACTCACATCACCACACTGAACCGTGAATCGTCCAACATGCTCGACGGTGGACTGATCCCCAGTCCCGCTGAAGGTGATGAAATCAGGCACGCGAAAACCACGTGGAAAGGGGTAGTATCTATCAACCCAATCCGGATATGATTTTCGATACACCGGCGGCATCGCTGGTCTAATCCCTAAACCAAACTGATCCGCCAGCATCTGTGCTACTTGATCTCGAATCACATTAATGTCTTGCCCCCCGAGTTCCCCTCCTTGTGGTACGAATCCACCAGGATCCATGCCAAGCCCGTTTGGAGGAGGAGGCACGTTTTGTGGGTAGCCGCGTGGCGGAACATGATCATTGTTGATCGTTCCTCCACCACCAGCACTGCTCATCGGAGCTACGTAGGGTCTGGCCTCCGGAATATTTTGTGGACCCACATTGTGCACTGGTGGCGGCTCAACACGAGTGTTAGCCGCAGTGCTGGTCTCGCCAGGATTTACTCTCGACAGACTTGTTGGGTTCACCACCAGTGTCGGCGAAACGCCCTGTCTCGGCTGAGTATCTCGGCCGCCACTGACCGAAAAGCTATTGGTGCCAGTGTCGTTGTGTAACGGATTCTCGCCGCTTAACGGCAAAGCCCTTGTTTGCGGCACTGGCCTATTCAAAAACTCTCTAAAATCATTAAAATCACGTCCGTTACTTTCAAAATCCATTCTGTTTTTATCTACGACCTCAACCAGTTGGCTAACACGCCTATTAATCCGAGAACTAAGACCATCAAGACGTCCATCCAAAGAGGCTAAGTGAAGTTTTACCTGTTGGTTATCAGCCATGACTTGGCGAAGCATGCGTGTTATCTCACCCTGGTTGGCAGTTTGCGCCACTGCTGGCACTTCCCCTCCGACGTCGTTGCTCGAACCGCCGTGTGAACTGCCACTCTGGTCAGTCTCTACATTGACCATTGGCTCTTCCTCCACTGAAGTTGGCGGAAGATCGCCCTCGTGATTCTTCCTTCGCGGAGCCATCCGAACACATGGGTCCCACCAGGTGTGCCAATTTGTTTCGTTGGCGAAACTCGCGCGTTCAATGCGCTCTGTTTTCAAGGAAACAAAAATACAAAGTCAACACAATCGTCAAATATCCGCCGCCGAAGTCGGCGCCGTTGATTTGATCGATTAAAGCAGAAACCAAGACGATCGTCAAATATCCGCCGCTGGTATCGGCGTCGTTGATTTGATCGATGCACCTTTGACCTCTAGTCAAACAACCGTTACCCGGTTCACCACCTCTCCAAACTACGTTCGAACGAGGGTGTTCACGAGAAACGAGTAACCAAACCGAGAGTATTCTGAGTTATCTTACCTCTACTCCTATGGAGGTTCCTCTGGAGAGCTCCGCGACTACGACTACAAGCTACGACTACGACTCTGCAAAGGAGGTCTTTGACAGAGCAGTTCTACGAAACTAGAGAGAAAAAGATAGATCTGCGTAGGTGCAGTTTGTGATTTGATTTTGCCGTCCTGAACTTCTCTCTCTTCCCAATCTTTATACTTCGCGCTTCTCCTCGTCGTAGTAACCGCCCTCGTGCCTTTGTCTCCCACGTCTTCACTCCTGTCAACCGTGCAGGTAACTTCCTCCTTGTTGCGTAACTCCCACGAGTGCGAAACCGCTTGAGCACGTGGCAACTTGGTCCAAAACGACACTGAGCCGAAATCCACCATTGCTGAACTCTCGTCACTACGACGTTGTTTTTAATTAAACAACATCATTTCAGTACCGCGACGGTGTCGACCTCCCATGATGTCGTTTTCGGCTAAAGCGACACCGTCTTAACTGATCCTTAAAATATTAATTAATTAAACCGGCCATCATTGTTGACACGCTGTCAAACTCTTACTTCGCGGCGCCGTTCTTAATTAAACAGCATCGTTTTCTATTTCTGCGATGCCGCTTTAAATTTAACGCTGTCGTTTTAACAACTGCGGCATCGTTTGGCCCACTCGCGGCATCGTCTTTAAATCCGCGGTGTCGTTCCTTCTTCTTGCGGCATCGTTTTCAACTAATGACACCGTGCTAAAAAGTCATTAAAAATATTAATTAACTAATCTGGCCATCGCTAGTCCACGACCAACGACATCATTAGCGCCAAAACGGCTCCGTTTGTTTTTCCTTTTGCGACATTGTTTTTTATTAAACACTGTCGTTTTCTTGCGGTACCGTTGGGCTTCCTCGCGGTACTGTTTTAGATCTCCGCGGCACCGTTTTAGATCTCCGCGGTGCCGCTTCTCCCTATCCAACAAGGAATAAAAAGTAATAATAATTAATTAGAACAAACAAAAACTCCTTTCCCAACTACGACTATACGCGCGGCCCCTCTTTTGTTTTTTGGTGACCGGTGCCGTTTCTAGTGTCGCGGTACCGCTGAGCTTCCTTGCGGTATCGCTTAATTTCAAACGACGCCGTCTTTTGCCCACGGTATCGAATTAAATGCCGAGACTAATTAATGCGGCATTTAATTTCGGCCGAATTAATTTTTAGGTGTCAACACTATTCATTCGCCTCTCATTGGCTCCTGCATTAGGGTGGGCCTGCCTTGCTCTGTGCCGCCGTTTCACGATCCATTTAAGTCTTTTAGTTCCTGCTACTATTTGACTATTTGTTATGGAACCCGCGCCGACCTCAAATTAGTTGCGATTTCCTCTGTCTCCTCTCTCATCTTAGTCTTTGTTGTAACGATGGTCGCGCATAGGGATGGCAATTTCGATCTGATCCGTTTTATCCGACCTGTTTGGCCTGTTTTGGGGCGGGGCGGGCATGGGTACTCTCATCGACCCAACCTGCCCTGACCCGTCCCATTCTCGATCCGTTCTTGCCTAAATTACATGTAATCTTAGTCAAATTACTTGGGATTTTTCCTTTATTACATCATAATTTAGCTATAATAAAGTTGTAAATTAGTGAAAACCTCAATTTCTCTAATAATTTAACTACATTTATGATAATAATGTTTGTTTTCTTGGTAGTATAATAAAAATAACGAATATTTCTAATCTTTTTCATATAAATTGCATACCCATTGAGCCGACCTGCCCCTACCTGCGACCCTTGATAAATTACCCGACCTGAACCCGACCTGCCACGGAGCGGGTCTGGGTATCAAGACCCATTGGCATTCCTAGTCGCGCAGTTCCTACCCGCCGCTTGGTCAGCTTTCTACCCGTGCCGGGAACAACCGTTTCTTGACGGGTACGACCACTATGCATTGGTTGGTTTGCCTCGAATTTACCTCTTTCCCTTCCCTCATAACCTTACGCATGTTGTTTGTTGTTATTGCCTTTTTTCGATGTCCTTGGCCGTCTCCATTTGATCAGCTGGGTGTCACATAAGAATTTTCCTACGTCTGAAAATGATGTCCAATACTCCACAATTATAGTTTGTGTATATGAAACAATTTTAAGACGAGATTCAAATTCCATACCTCACCCAATCGATCGACTTCCCATATATATTTAGATAATTATTGGAAATAATAATTGTTAATCAATGTAGGTAATTAAGAAGACTCGTCAGGTGATGCATGGGTATGACTCGGATATAAACTTAATTGGTGCTCCATCTTTATAATAAGGTGAAAAAAGAAGTTGAGATGGCTGAGTTTGTCTAAGGCGCCAGATTAAGGTTCTGGTCCGAAAGGGCGTGGGTTCAAATCCCACTCTCAACATCTATTATTTTTATTCAACGAAAAAAAAAAGGTGAAAATACATTTGAGCTGCAGCTCAAATTTATTAGGAGTGTGCAACGGTTCAGTCCGTATCGGATCACATCAGTTTTGATTTGTCCTTGACGTTAGGTGTTCAAACTTCAAACCCATGCATGAAACGACTTTCGTTCTAGGAGGAGTGTACAAGTAGAAGGTGATTAAAGTACCATACATATACCTCTTGCAACCACTATCGATATAGTCCGTAGTTTGCAAGATACACAATTGACCAGCAACAATATTTTATGTGGTATCCAATATTACGTACGTACCGAAACAAAGAATCATTGATAAGAAGAAAAGAAAAAGGGGTAAACCAACAAGCTAGCATTGTCTACGTACGTTGTTAATTATATTAGATGGAATCGATAACCAAGAAGAATGAGTTGCTTGCTTGCACATGCACCATCCATCCTACCAATCTAATCTGATTCAGTCTAATATAAAACGGGGACGTGATCAGCAGTGGCTATTTACATCATTGCTCATTCTTCCTTAATTCCCCCCTACCAAAGCAAACAACAGAAATGAAGAAAACATGAAGCTGAGCGGAGCTGCTGTAGCGATGGTGGCCGTGATAAACCACTGTTAATATCGATCGAGGATCGTCATCGTCATAAGGATTTGAAACCATGACGCCTCGGTTGAAAAATCTGATACCATATGTTAAACGCCACTTAGCTCCAATAACTCCAGCCCGACAACCGTTCGTACCGGCGCGCGGCCATCGAAGCTGCTCTGAACCGCTACGATCCGGTCGTCAAGTGCAACGACGTCCGCGGCTGCAGCGCTAAGGCAACCGCGTCGTCTCTGTCAAGAACCAGTTGATCCCAATAACTCGAGTTGTTGGGAGAGGTTCAATCGTGGATCATATACCACACACTAACACGCCCCCTCAAACGAAAGCCACACTCACAAGGGCTTGAAGTTTGCACAGGTCTGAAGACAAGAATACCATGTGCTTAACAAATGGAGGCAACCGGGAATCGAACACAAGACCTCTCAGTCACAGAAGGCTATGATACCATGTTCAGAACCAGTTGCTCCCAATAACTCGAGTTGTTGGAAGAGGTTCAATCGTGAATCATATAAAACAACATTAACACACCCCCTCAAACGAAAGCCACTCACAAGGGCTTGAAGTTTGCACAGGTCTGAAAACAACAATACCATGTGCTTAACAAATGGGGGTCACCGGGAATCAAACACAAGACCTCTTGGTCGCAGAAGGCTCTGATACCATGTCAAGAACCAGTTTATCCCAATAACTCGAGTTGTTGGGAGAGGTTCAATCGTGGATCATATACCGCACACTAACAGTCTCCCGCGGCCGCCGAGTCCAGTTCAGGAGCTGCGGCAACGGAGACATCAGGTTCTCCCGTTGAAGAAGAAGCAGCAGCTAAAGGGTTATATATATATATGCCTTTGCATGCATGCAGGGTGGATACATATGAATAAAAATAATATAATTGATAATTTGGGACACTGCTAAAATTTGAAAAATATTATCCTACTCTCAGTAGTAGTTTACGTATGATTTAAATAAATATAAGTGATAATCAATGTTATTCATACCAGGGACATACTATCATTAAACATATTCTCTATTAGCTTGCAACTCATTTGTTGTTAAATTTGAACACTATGTAATAGTAAAAATATTATTCCTTATTCCCAAATATTTTCAAAATCTATCAATTAAACTAATTACGTGCTACTCTTAATTTGAATTGATTTTATGGTTGCACTGCACGTGTTGAAAGACTCTTTTCAATTTTGAGTTACATCAAGAATAATGTTAGAAATCGAATATGCGATCCGTTCGTGAATTATTGTCTAGTAGGATACACATATTTGTTGATCCGTATGACACTTGATTTTATATTCTTTTCAGAATATGAAAAACACGTCATGGCATTTTACTAAAATTTGTACTAGTCAAATATTTTATTATGAATTATTTAATTTAATCATTTAGTTTTTAATTTAATTTATTTTTTTGACAAGGACACCCCTATAAAAAATTTCTGGATCTGCCACTGCATGCATGCATGGTTTGAGCTAGTAAGCTTTCGCACGTGTGTTTGTGTACGTGTCTGTTTCAGTTTGTGGTTAATCGTGGTTGTTTCTGTTCGTCCGTTGTTGTTTTCACTCTCTGTTTTTAAAAGGACTACAAATGAATGAATAAAACTAGCTTTGACCCGCATACTGGGCGGGTCAAATTTATTAGTGTTCGTGAAATTCACTATAAAAATTGTCATTAGTGACCAGAGGATTTGGTCGGTAAAGGTCAAATTTCATCGCAATTTTGTTTTTGCGATGTCATGGTGCCGTCGAGCTCCGTTCCAAATACGAGCGTCACAAATAGTTTGTGTGTGACAAGCAGTCAAAAAATATCATTTGTGCCGATATGAGGTGGTTACTATAGTTAATGGGTCATCGGTGAAGGTTTTCCACATTGACGAATCTGAAGACCACACACATTTCTGACAACATTTTGCTATATTCGTGATCGAACTAAGTCGTCCCTAATTACGATTTGATTATTGAATTTTTTTTTTTGTAATTTTTTTACGGTTAAAAGTATTTGGAATATAATTTATGGAAAACCTGCCATGACTAATGTTTTTTGTGACAATATATTTTTTACGTTCCCATCTATTATATTTGGCAATAGATATCATGTGAATTCATTGAAATTGTCGAAAATGAAATAAAATAAATAAAATCATATATATTTTATTCATCAACTATGAAGTTAATCATACAGGGTGAATCATATACAATTGAGTATCCATCTTTAACAACTAGTGTTATTAAAATCGAGCCGAGCCTGCCGGCCTGACTGATAAAACCGTCACCCGGTCATCAAATCGGTTCGGAACAGTTAAAAAAATGTGGAGGCTCTTTGTAGCGGTTGGACTGCGATTAACCAATCGAGCTGCCCGACCAGTGCCACCACCATTCCGCCCGCCCATTGAAAAAAAAAATACAAAAAAAAAAGGATTTCTAGATCCGCCTCTTCGAAGGAGACTCCAGCCGGTGCTCTCTTGGGCAAGCCACCCATACGCCGGTGAGAACTCTCTGCTCCCTTCACTCTCAATCCTCTGCTCCGTCGAAGAAGAAGAAGAAGAAGAAGGGCTATCTGGTGGTCAAACTCCAATGGCTTTTCAACGATTTTGTTTAATTTGGAAAGGAATTGATGTCGTTCTCCAACAATGGGTTATGCGGGCGACTAGGGTTAAAACTTAAAAAGGATTTAGGGATCTCGTGTAGGGTTGGCTATTTAGTTTGGAATTTTTGGTTTTACCCGAAACTTGACCGGATAACCCGGACCGGGACCAGACAGGGACCGGATAGCAAACAATCCAATCTCATATTCGGGTTTATATTTGAGGTAAAAAAACCCGGATAAAGACCTGATAAGAGACCCCAACACCTAAAATCAAGATCAAATTGGGACCAGACCGGGTAAAGACCGGACCGGATCAAGACTGAACTGTATCCAATCCAATCTTTGGTCCTTATATTCTCGAAAAGACCGGACTGGGACCAGATCAATTTGGTCCAATTTAACCAGACCGAACCGTATAGCCACCCCTAATCTCGTGATTGAGGGTGGATTTAACCAGCCCTTTATATCTCTTGTGTTTTTATTTTTGTTTTTGCTGGGGAATGGATTGATTAATGGCAAAGGGTTTGTTAAAGGGTGGAGTCGAAAAAAGAAGGGTAATGTTTATTTTTTGTCCAAACCTTTTTTAGATTTTTTTATATTATTCAAATCTATCGAAATACTAAGAATTAGCCAAATGTTAACTTTCAGTTAGCAATTTTGTTAGTAATATTGACTTGACAAAATGATATTTGACTTGGAAGAGACACATGAAGGTCAACATTCCAAAATTCTAGCATTTTAACTAAGAAAAGAGTTACAAAATTATTAACAATAACGTAAAAATAGCTAATATTTTGATGCATTATAAAAGATTTGGTTAATTAATAGAATTTTAATAGTTTTGGATAATATAAAAGAATTAAAAAAAATATTTGGATAAAAAATAGAGATTACTCAAAAAAGAAAGAAGAATGAGTGATTGGAATGGTGGGGAAGGCGACAAGGCAGATGGGTAGATGGGGAAGATTTTTTTTAATTTAATTTAATTTATATTAATTAATATAACAATCCAGAAAAAATCCTAACACTTTCTACTTAAACTAATATGTGTAATATACCGCTCGATCTTTCATACTTTGGTATTGAATTTATGAAAATTTGTCACTTTTTATGTTTTATGTATGTTCGGCTTATAATATCCATGTTTGTAATATATCGATTTTTTAACAGCTTAATACCGGCTGAACTGGTAAAGTACGAGTCGTTCATTATATCGGCTCATACTTCGGGTCGGTTTTGACAGCATTGTTAACAAATAACAACATAACCTTTGCATTTGCATTGAAGGTATATACATTGGGCTTCTAAAAATGTATATACATTGAGGAACGGGAAAAAAAAAAACAAAAAAGTACTAAATAACTATTACAAAATGACAAAATCACTGATGTTGATTGCTTTAGCCTTTTCGTCACCTCCATCAAATGCACCGGATTTTTTCACCACTGTCCCTTTGCAAAATCACTGTCACAAGCCTAAATCAAGAACAAAAATAAGTTAGGAATAGAAAAAACATAGAGAACATACATATTTTAGGGATGGAGACACCTTTCAATTAGAGAACGGACCAGATCTGCTACCACTACTTCATAAGGAACATATCTCATACTTTTTGGGAGGATCGGAGCGACGAAAGCGGCAAAGGAGGTGGGAGTGCCTCCATCAAGAAGATGAAGATTTGCGCTGATGGAATGTCAGGAGCGTCGATAAAAATTGTGGAAAAGGAAGCGATGCACTGCAAGATGTAAGTGAATGTGAATATAATTCCACATGATGCAATTGACTAAGAGAAACGAGAAAGAAAAGCCATTGGATTGAGCAATCTATTGCTAAATCCGTAGGTGATATTTAACAATATGAAACAGTTAAACCACGATTAAATTATGACTTTTGTATAAAATACTCTACTATCAACTTTTCGATACGATTTTACAATCATTTGGTTCAAATCATTTTTTATACTGGTGCAAACAAAAAAAATTAGGCACATTTTGAAGAATCTAAAGCAAAAAAAAAACATAAATGAGTTAGCGATAACGAGAATATGCGATCCCATTCAACCCAAATGATACTTTGCAACTTATTATCTTTTTAAAATAAATGTATGCTACTCATACTCTCACTCATTCATCAACTTAATGAGTAACATATATTTCATGTAATATGATTTTCATAAGTTTCATTTGTTGAATTATTTCATGAAAAAAAAATGGTCCATGAAAATTATTACATTATTGCTAGACATGTCTGCGATCTGAGAATAATTTGGGAAGTCGGTACATAACACATTGTCCAACTAACTATTAGCGACAACTTAACATCATGTCCTATATATTTCAAATCAAACAACTTCAGATTCATTACCAATTGTGTGGTAAAAAAAATGCTCTCTATTGGGAAAAACTTAAAGGACATACTAAACTCTATGAGAGATATTTTCTTCTATACTAAATGTTGATTATGTATGTATTATGAGAAACAACTCTAATATTGACTATATGGTTTAATTAAATAATGAATGACGATTAGTTATATTTATTTTGCTTTTCATTCAGTAGTTATATGTAATGCTTATATAATTTTTTTCACTCTTTTCATTGAGGTATAAACACATTATGTATAGTTGAATCACTTTCAAAAATGTTATGTGCATAGCTAAAGAAAAAAACAATAATTTCATACATTTTAAATAATCTATTATATATATAATTATAAATCATATTTCTCGACAAAATTCTCCCGGCCAACAACAGACATACATGACCCTGTGCTGGTTAATAAAAGTACACAAACCCTCAAAAATCACAATCTTTTGGATTCCATCAACACCACGTTTGCCTTCCCTTTACAAACTATCTTCAGCTCCTAAACCTGGCTAATCCTTTTGGATTCCACTACAAATTGAAATTTGAGCCCAAAAGTTTCAAAGATCTCTGTACTTAGATTTTGTAAAATCAAACATTGGCTCACTCTTTTTCCTGACCAAAATCAAACATTGGTACTCTCTCCCCTCTCACTGATCACCAATGCTCACCAATGTTTTCTTGAGTACAACAGTCTTTGACAACATCTTGGAGTTCACTGACGATCCAACTAAACCGCTCACAAGTCCCACTAGATATGTGATACAAGCTCAAATCGGATGGACTCCTCCACCGATAGGATGGACCAATTAAACTCAAGATGGGGCATCACAAGGCAACATAGGTACAACAAAGGCAAGAGGTTTACTATGAGATTCATATGAGAGAAGGGTCAAAGGATTTATCTTCAGGATAGGCAGTATCACATCAATTGTGGCATAAGTCTGGGCAATTCATGAAGGTCTCACTCTAGTTTGGAAAATTGGACAAAGACGTATCATTCTCGAAACTAATTCTCGGATAGCTATTGAGTTGATATCCCACCCTACAGATCTTATCCACCCCCATGTTAGCATTTTGGATGCTATCAAGCAAAAGTTGGCTCCGGGATGGTTGGTTCAGATTCTTCATACGTACTACGAGGAAAATAGAGCCGCGGACTTGCTCGAAGCATAGTCTCATCTATTCTTTTGGGTTGTATGAAATTATGAACCCTCTAACTAAACTCCAACAGATTATTTTTGAAGACATTGAAGGAGTGTGTTTTGCTAGAAACATTGTAAACCAGGACTATAGTCCTGGTACATCCATCTCTCGCTTCCACCTGTAACTCTACTTGCCTTTTCCTCTTGAATCAATAATAATAAAAATAAAAATAAATAAATAAATAACGTTATTCAGAACTCTTACTCGTCTTAAAGATTGAGGAAGAGAACAACTATAACAAAACAAAAAGAAGGGTTGAACTTCTTAAAAAAAAAAAATTAAAAATAGAAACAAGTTCAATTTCGAAACACTGAATTAAGTGACTCTCATTAAAGTCCATCCATTCAGTGAAGTTGCAAATTTGTCATAGACACCCTAAGTGCCGTCTTACGATTAGGAACATCTTGATCAGTTAGGCAAAGATTTACCTTCGCCATGGGATAGAGTTATTTCCTTCTTTTATCCCATCTGTTTTAAGTTATGGAGCGAAATTTGGCCCTAGTCAATGCAATCATTCAAAACTTTGCTCCTAAAGGCAATAATAGATACAAAATACAATCAATATGGCAACTATTCCTATCGTCCGCAACTCTAGTTCTCAACAGAAGACATGATCCACACAACCATGAAAAATAAGTTGAAAACTAAATTACAAAAATCTCCTGATCTAACCCGAAGTTACAGCTTCAGCAGGCCGTATCTTGTGGCATCCACTCCCATGCACCTGTTTATGTTGGATTCATTCACTATATGTTCCTTCTTCATAGCTGCAGAATCCCAAGAACGAAAATCCCCCACGACGACTTGTTCACTCATAATTCAACTATAGCTCCGTCCAAAAGTAAGAGAGTTCTGAAAAACAGTATGCTCCATCATTCTCGGCATTGGAGCTATCCAACATTGCATTTCTCCACTTCTTGATATCACCACCTTGCAATGCAAAGAGACCAGATGCCAGCAGCTGCAGCATACCCACTTCGGTTCCGAGTCCTTCAGCATATAGAAAACGATGCATCCAGAAGAATCACATCTTATGCCAGTTCTGGTAAGGTTGCTTCCCCCACTGCTTCAACAGATGCATGCAACCAGCTGATGTGAAGAGCCCAACTGATGCAAGTGCAATCATTGTCGAGTTCTCAATGCTCTGGTAGTATCCTCTTTGCACCAACAAAAAAAGTATGCCTGCATTTGCAGGAGCTAGTGAAAGTGCGATCATCCCTCCACGTAACTCGTTCGGCACATGCCTATTTCATAGAAGAACAAAGACGATCAAAAACAGCTAATAATGACTAGTAATCGGGAAATAATATTCGTCAGTTTAGGCAAACAAACAAACCCGACGAGAGATTTGTTAAAGCTTACATTGTCCTCAATCTTGCAAGAGAAGGTATGATCAGGCCCACAACCGCATGGAATAAGCAAAACAGGGACACCAAAACTGCAATTTCCTGCATGTGTAAAGAAGCAACAATGACAAATACTGAATATCAGAGAGAGATTTGGCGAACAATTATAATGTATTGAGGAGATTCAACATTTAGTACCTGGTAATCATATGCTATTACAGACAAGGAGATTCCCAGAACGCTATATGCGTATATGAGACAATCCTCTGTACGAAGAGATGAAGGACCGGTCAATAGCCATGGGAATATTGTGCTTCCCAACATTCTTGCACCCAACAAGCAAGGATAAACCAAACCTAGATGTGCTTCTCGTCCATCAGCCTAATCTAGCATGGAAGAATAAGGTTAAGCTTTAAAACTTGAAATCTGTTCAAGATCATAAATTCCAAATGCAAGGAGGAAATGTTTATTCATGCGCATAAGAGTCATAAGAAAAATGGCATAAAACAAGGTGATAAAGATTAAATCTGAGATATAAGGATAAAGAAGTAATCATACCACTACAGTCGGGGCCCACAAAATCCAAAAAATAGCAATGGAGAAATGAAGAGAAGCATGTGCAAATCCCAGGAGCCATATCCGTTTGTCTGGCAAGAGTAAATTGCATCAATAACTAACAGGCATATCATGTTTCTACGAAGATACAATGGAAACTATATATAAGGAGTGAATTCAAGCAAAAAAGAAAAATATAACATTTCCCTCCTCCCAATGATGATGTCCGGGAGTCTTCTATTTAAGTCCTACCGAATCATGTTATCGGCCATGCTATATTAGATAGTCCTATATATCCAAAAAGTGCTGGTAATTAAAAGCTATAATCCGCAGAAGATAATAATTCTTAATAAATGTGATAAGTTGTCTAACTTTGAAATCCAAACAGCATCTGATGTAGTTGAACAATCAAGTTAGAAAACGGCATTTCAGGAAGATAACAGAAATGAAACCCAGTAGAGCAAAAAAAAAAAAAAACTGCAGGACTGTATTAATCGACTCCCCGAACTAGAAGAGAGAACATCCATATTTCCCAAGTTACCAATATGGAACCAAGAATCCTTAATAAACTATTATCTTCTTGTGTTTTCATTTCCTTTGCTGAAATGACAATACTACTGATGAACAAAAATGACAATACTATCTTCATGTGACCTAATACTTGCTATAAATCTCAGAGAAAGGCGCACAGAATGCAAAAACTGCTATGCTTCAAAGTTAGAATGTTCAACCTAACCAATCTGCCTCAATGATGTAAGTTGTTAGACATTGCCTATTATCCAGTCATTGCTTGACTAAAGTGCATTCTGCATCGTCAGGCTAAGAAAATGTAACGGACAGCAAGTTCCAGATGAAGCTTGAATTGGTACCTTTGAAAATATGTGCATAAGACACATTATAATCTTTGGCTACTGTAGCTTTTGGGGTTTCCTTCCAGCCATTGCCGACACTGATGATGCTCATCACTGATAGAAAGATGGCTGCAGTTGATGGAGATACCATACCTTTCCCCAAATTACTTCCGAGAAGCCAATTGGCAAGCACTTGGCTCAGAATTAATGATACAGACTCGAAGAAAGTCATCAGCCAAAAAGTGTCGCTCAGAGTGTCTTGCCTGAATCCTTGCTGCAGAGGCCAATCATTGTCACGATATAACACAATACTAACACTGCAAGCAGAAAGGGAACACAGCAAAATAAAAATAAAAAGGCACTCATCATATAACACCTACCTTCTCATTTTCGACCACAAGCATGGCCTCGAAACTGAAGGAAAATATTGAGGTAGCAAGGGACAAACATATGCTTGCCATCCAGAGACTTGGGTGAGGTGAAATTTTCTTCCACAAACCAACAAAGAGATGCAGAGTGCAAAAGATCAAGCAGGCTTTCTTGTGACCACTACAGGAAAGTGAGCAACAATGAATTCCGTCAGAAAACCTCTGAATCAAGTATAACTTGTAAGCCATAATGCAGATCATATCTACCAGAGTATTGCCATCCATATTTTCACAAATATCAGACTAGAATGATGTATACTGAGCCTAAAAGAGATTATCTTTTTCACTCCCATTAGAATCAAACAAGTAAAAAGGGGAAAAAACAAGAACTTTGAGCTCACATTGAATCAGAAACCATTCCCAAGCCGGTACCAACAGTCAGGGCAGCTACATAACCGACACACAGAGACGTCACCATCTGCTCCTTACTGACTCCATGGAATGACAATTCGTATTCTCCAAACACCGCCCACAACCCTTCCATGACTGAAGAAACCCCACAAATTCAGTAGATGTCAATTAATGGGCGTTTACTGAATTGACATTGTTAATGTACAGAAGGGCTGACCTGAGGCTAGAGAATAGATGAGCAGAAACTTGCGCTGGAACCGGAGGAAAGCAGAGGAGGAGGAAGAAGCGACATTGTCCAAGGGTCCAGCGGATCGACTACCCTTGGAGGCTTTAGGTAACAGGCTAATGGAGAAGACACAGCAAACGAAAATGAAGACAAAGAGCGAAATATTCGGCAACCAGACGGAGCTCTCGATTACCGCCAACGCCATTCTCAATTAGTCGAACCGATCCTCCGGTAGAAAAATTGAAACCAGAACCCTAAATATTCAGATCATGGAATTGAATTCCAATAATGGCCCTTCTGAGATCTGATCGGTGGTGAAATTCGTCGGCAAGAAGATTTAAGCATTAGAAGATAACAAGAGACGCATCTCCTCCAGAGAAGGAGCTCGGAAGGAAGAAGACTGAAAGATAAGCAGAATGATTTTTAAGTGATCTTCCTTAGTTGTACGAAAAAACTTAACTAGCCAAATATTATGTTTGATCCAACACTATTATAATGAAGTTAAAATTTGTTGGTTGTGGGCTTGTGGGTTAAACATGATTCTCAACTCAGGTTGGACCAGAACGGTCTCATCGGTTCAACCTGGACCAGATAAATCACCGGGTGCCATGAACTAGTTGGCTATCAATTCAGATTCGGTCAAATCCGATCAAAATCATAAAATCTGCCAATCGACTCATCTTAGACAAAGAAGAAACATAAGAAATGAGATGAAGATGACATGTATAGATTTTGTGCGAGGGCGAGTTCCTCATTTGTATATAAAGTCGGAAATCGAATTGAAGGAGAAGAGTCGAGAAACATTGAGGATGAAGTACGATAAGTGAAGGACAAAGCGAGGCGGAGGAAATCAAACACTTATTCGAAATTGACACACTTGCATACAACAAATGCGCAGTGTGCTCTGCCTATCGTATTTACATAAACCTGGTTGTCAAAGCAGACTATATATATTCCAATTTCACTGTCAAAAAACTCTAAAGCCTCTACATCCAGATGCGGGAAATGGGTTGCTACACCCATATACAAACAATTGAGTAAAGAAAAATCATCCCACAGGTTTTGGTTGAATTTGCTCAAAATCAAAGACTTCAAACATGAGGCGCCTGACGTCTGGTTTCCCATACACGGTGTATGACAGCCCATGGAGAGCTTGTTGAACCGAGGTGGTGGTTGGGTTCTTCATCCTCCGGTTATGCTCGTATCTGTCTTGGACCTGCTCGGCATAGACCATGAACTGGTGCAGCCGTTTCTCCCTTAAATACCTCCCACAGAACTTGTTCATCAGAATCCTCCTGTGCCTATCTGCCAAGAACTTCCCTGGAGCGTCTAGATGCTTCATTAACAGCCTCTCCGCCATAACAATGTCCTGAAAGATTATGAAACAATGCTTGTTCATGGGTTCATACCAGTTTCATTAGTTGTTTGAAATGAAAACCAAGGGCTTCGTTCAGCTTCGAGTCATTTTTAAGTTCCTTACTACTTACCCTAAACAAACACACCTCAAATTTATGTACAAGAGAACCCAACATTACCTGAATCTTTTGGCCGACATACTCTAATCTCTCGTAGCAAAATCGAGGATGTTCAAACTTGTATTTTGATGGATGCAGGAAACAAAGCTGCAATGAAGAAACATATTTGAGTGAATGTCATGCATATATATAATCATTTGGACGCTGGTGGTCCATGGTTACCTGCAATCCAAGCCCGAGTTCAATGTTCCTTGCTTCAGTAATATCCGGAATTCTATCTGTCATCTTCAAGGGATATCCAAGGGTGCGCATAACGTGGGGTCTGCTTTCGTAATCCCATAAGTTACCTCTGAACCTGTGCATACCAGGTGGAACACACGCCCTGAAAAGCCTCGGATGTGCAAACAGTGCATCTGCTGGAGGCTGCAAAGGAACCAATGTCAATGAATCAAGTTTTAGTTTTTTTTAAAAATGTCTATGAATTACCAGTGACAAAATAAAATCTTATTGACAAAATCCAGCAGGCAAGGTAGAGCTTGCCTTATAAGCTGCCACATCTTGCCAACTCAGCTTGTTTCCTTCAAATTCAACAGAAACATAATCAACATCTTCAAGTTGTCTTCTTAACTTTGGCTGGCAATCCTCCGCTTCAAGATCCATCCCAAACACTTCAAAAAGAACACGGTACACCTCTGGCATCCCAAAACACAAATAAATTGCCCCAAACAAAGCCCAGAACACTGACCTGCTCACAGCGAAAGGTATTCAAATACTCAAAATGAGTATGCTCTACAATGCATGCATTCTATTATCAACCAACCATAAGAATCGTAATACCAAATCCCAATTCTGCTTATCAGTAATGATTAACAGTAGCTGCATTCTACATCCCTATTGACAACATAAAGCACTAATCTCTGCACTTTATGCCAAGAACGATGGAGAGAGTTCAGAAATAGATATTATACCATTCATTTTCAATACATAGCCCTCCCATTCCCGTTTTCACACCCTAATACAACAATCCTTTGACTGGTATTAATTATTATACCAAATGAAAGAAATCAAATAGTGCATTTTCGGGCCTCATCCACAATACTAGCCTACTGTAATACACAGAGTACAGTTCATAAAAAAGCATACAGAATCCGAATATGGGGCATGAATAGCAATAGAAACAGCAAATTCATTCCCGATTTTACCATCATATCCCAAAACAACATGCAATCTACGTAAGAAACAAACATTTGAGATACCCCAAAGAGAAGAAAAACTCACTTGACCGGCTGCTCTCTTTCATTCCTCTTCAACTTATCAATATCATCGTAAGGGAAAACCAAGTTGTGCAAGCTAGCAGCTTTAATCCACTTAGCCATATTCTTCTTCCCAATCAACCCATAAACCCTCTCCCTCATCGGCCCAGGAGACTCCCTGGGATACCTCTGCAAAAGAAACTCACACATGGCCAATTCAAGCACATACTGCCCCAAGAACCACAGCCTGGAATGCCCTGACCTCACATGCCTGGCATTCGTCCTCTCGCAGCTGGGATGCTGGAAAGCCAAATACAGCAGAGTATCAAATTGCTTCGCTGGGTTATCATCAGCGAGCCCTTCCGACGGCTCCAAAGGGTACCCTAAAGCCTGCTTGGCCTCCAGCAGGTACTCGTCCATCCAAGTCCTGTCGGCATTGTTCAAACGGGAAGAAGGCAGGCAAGAGCTCAGCAGAGGGAACTGCTTCAGGGACAATTGAGGGCTGTTGAGGAACCTCTCGGCGAGCTTCTTGTCGTCGAGCGGGGGTTTTAGGATGAAACGCTTAGGCGGGAGTTTCTTCTTCGGGGAAGTGAATTTCTTCCGCTCTTGAAGCTCTTTGAGAAGCCGCTGGGGGCTGTTCTGCGGGAGCTCCTGTGACTCTAGTGCTACGGCGAAGACGCGGGTGGCCTTCTGGGAAGATAATTTTTTAGTGGGTAAGTGAAATTGGAGTGGGAATGGCGAGAGGGAATGAGAGAAGCAGATTTCGGATGATCTGGGGAGGGGAGAGGTGAGGGAAGGGGAGAGTTCCATTGATGGGATGGGGAGAAGTGGAAGTTTTGGGTTTTGGGACGCAGGCTGGGGAATGGGGGATAAGGTGCGAGGCTAATGACGAACAGAAAAGCTGCGAGCAAAGGCTAACAATTCGGTGCTTATGGAGTTATGGCCTTGTTGTTGCTGTTGTGCTCGCCTTCCGTATCCATCATCCGGTGACCAGTGGAGATCTTTTCAGTACAATTGTCTGGTGAAATGATGAGTTTCGGAGACGAAGAAACAAGTCCATGGGCTGGCTAAACCAGATTTTGTGATATAGACTTTTGAGGTGTAGGCCCAAGAACAGATATCCTGACATAGGTTAATCAGAGGAAGGCCATATTATACGGAGCCCAAGACTGGGGTCTGGCTCAACCCAATTTCTCAAAGGGGGGGGGGGGGGGTACCCATGCAATTTTACGCTTTCCCTGAATTTGGTTAAAAACTTAAAATAAAACCCACAGAGTACCTCGACCCTAGAGCTGTCAAAATCAAACCGACCCGAGTAACCCATCCGGTCAACTCAATTTGTAACCCGACCGCAATCTGATTTGACTAAAAGTCAATAATTCGAAACCAGCCCGACTCATAACCCGATTGACCCGCAACCCGACTAAACCGCAACTCAATTGACCCGTAACCCGAGTACATAGCCTATAAGACCTGACTAATTAGATATAGTAGATTTGAGAACATATCATGAGTTATCCTATCCTAATAGCATTAGTCGACTATCTCAAATGCATGCTATTTTCGGAACTTCTGATAAACAGCGCAATTATATGAACTAATTAGTTTACCTATTTTTAGGGCATTGAGTTATATAATTTGAAGGTTAATATATATGTAATTTCTTATGGTTAATAACTTATTTAACCATTAGTTACAACAATCACTTGCTTTAGAAAAATTCACTTAATTTGTCTACTTGTTTTGTATGCTTCTATGTTTATTGCAACTTCAACACTACATGATCGTTGTTTTACAACACTGAGTAAGACTTTGGCACATTTAAGTTGTGTTCGAATTGAATTTTGATTTCAAACTGAGGGTTAAACTTGGTATGTTAAGTCATACAATTGCACTAACTCAATCAAATAAAAGAATACAAAATTAATGTTGCACTTTGACAAAAAAAAACTAACTTTTGTAAGTAGTTGTACCTTATTAGTACATATATAAATATGAGGTAGAAATAAATTGTATAAAAATTGTGAAAAATGTTTGAAATCAGTTTAATAAATAAATTGTATATTAACCGGTAAAAACCGTTTACAAAATCGGTAACATTGACATATAATAATAAAAAAGATGATAATATAACATCATAAAAATTTTAATTTATTTTTCCCTAAAAAAGTAATGACAATTCATGAAATTATTTAAAAAGTAATATGATGACTACGAGCAAGAATTTTTGTGTCGCCGCCGAGCAAAGTGAAAGACGCATAATTGATCCTTAAATCGCCTACCTGAGTGAGATGGTTTTCCTAGTTAATTCATCACACCGGTTCATAACCGACAGGTCAGTTTTGTCTCCATTATGAGGCAATCAAGACCGGATGACTGCCGAAGCTGGTTAATCACGGTCTGAACGACGGTCCGGCCTGGATTTGATAACACTGGACGAAAGAGTGCGAAGGCTTCGAAAAACACTATTTGGCTACCACTACACACAATCCCACCTATAAGCCAAGTGCAACCTATAGACGGGTGTAGGATATGATAAGTATTTCAATATCTACTGGGGAAGTCTATCTACCCTTGCTTCAAATGTGCACACATTATCTAGCGATCAGTTTGTGGTTAAAGATAAGAAAACTAAACAAATTAAGCAAGCAAGTAAACTTTGGTGAATTCCATTGAGAAAGAATCACTTTAATATTGCTCCCTCTAGTCTCATGTCAAGATAAAACGAATGAAACTCTAGTATAGGATCATATATCATGAGGAGGTCACAATTAGCTAGGGAAACCCTAAATCTCTTGATCGATCGACTAAGGATTGTCACAATTAGCTAGGAGACCCTGGGCCTCTTAATTGATCGACCAAGGATTGCAAAATTACTCCCTCGGAAGATAATCCAGAATGGGGAAAAGTAACCAATCGACAGAAATTATGGCACTACTTCGATGAATGAGGACTAGCCTGAATTGCCTTAGAGAAGGTTATCCAAATTGCCAAGATTGGGCTATAAGGGGATTTTCTCCTTCTAGGTCAACTTGTCCCAAATTGAGATACGATCTACAACACCCAAATTCCATGAATAATACCTCAATCGTTATATAAATCACAAACCCAACACACATAGAGTTCAATTCCTACAATCTAACACATCCTAGACTAGGGTTCATAACATCCAAGTGAAATTGGAGAGTAAGCTAGAGGAGAAAATACAAATAAGATAGAAGAAAAACTCATTGCGAGTTGATCTTCCTTCTTATTATATGCTTAATTCAACCTTTGGAGAAGAAGTCGACATTCTTCTAACATTGGGTAGGTGAAATTCTCCTTCATTCTTCCTTAGCTCGTAACTCTCTCTCTCTCTCTCTCTCTCTCTCTCTCTCTCTCTCTCTCTCTAAACCTTGAAGAAGAAGCTCCAATATCTCTCCAAGACTCTCCTCTTTCAAATCAACCAAATCTCTCTTATTGTAGGTCTCGAGTGCGCAAATCACGGTCTCACATCACACCCGTGAAGTCGACAGTGAAACTATGATCTCGGCACAAAATGCGTTGTTTCACTAACGAACTTCATGGGCTGCTAGTTGACATCACGGTTTGGAGACCGTGATCTTGACACTACTCGCGAGCTGCAAGAATCCTCATGAAACCATGCGATCTTCGCGATTTGAGTGCTCACTTCAAGGTCTGTGTCCCGTGATAAATGCTCCGCAACCTTGATTACGTGCTTCACGGTCTTCATCCATTTTGCACAATTTTCGCTCTCTTTTGTCTGACTTTCGATCCTCGTGCCAAGATTACCTACTTAGGTTTGAAACATGACAAAAAACAACAAAACCCGGGTAAACTAGCTCAAAGGATGGTGCAAACACATCAAACGTTGCAAGTAAAGGGGTATAAAAGTGTGTAATCAAACCCGAAGCAACCCCCCCCCCCCCCTCTCCATCCCCCCCACTCCTGAACTTTTCCTTATGCCCAATCAAGCCTGCTCAAGCCAGTACAAATTGTAGGACAAAAACAATGGTATGCACTATCAATCGTCGGTGGTGCCTCGAGAATAATCAAATTCGAGTAAACTTTACTTCCATCTCTTCATGCCATGCACACTCTCGGTTAAGGACCTTGTCAACTAAGGAAGTTTAGACACTTCATGTGTGCACTGGGGGACTCATAGAAAACATTAAAAATCCAAGGCATTAAATTTTTCAAGCATTAACTTAAACTTACAATGCATGACACCACTTTGAAATCTTGAAAATCAAGGCATCTTTCCCTCGTGACTAAGAGTGAAAGGAACATTTCCTTCTCTATCAAGGCCCCATGTGGCGAAGATGATGGTCGTATTCGTTGCCTGAGCACCTCTTCCCAACCTGCACTTTCACTTCTCAACAACAGACGGGTTGCCACACATGTCGGTGCAAACGGGAGCCGAGGTCTCGTGGCTCGCTAAAACAGACTTCGTCTCTTGCCATACGAGCCCGTGAGGAGGAGGGGTGTTTGGGGGATGGAAGGTAGTGAAAGATAATCAGGACGCTAGAAAGCTATCCGAACAACATCCTCAATGGCACTCTGGACCGGGAGAAGAGCACATTGACGACTCAACTCAAACACTATGCATGGTTTCCTCTCACGTGAGAACCTCAATTTTCCAAAAAAAAAATAATTTGGAGCTCCTTTTGCAAAAAAATAAAAAAACTGGAGTCCTAACTTGGGAAGTCCCACACATATGTCCTAACCTCCATAACAAACACTTTCACACAACCGAGAGGAAATCGAAGTAAAGCCACTCATTATAAAAGATTCTCATGGTTCCACACTATTATCTATAGTTCACACCATCATAATCATCAAACAACTCTAAGCATACTGAGAAAGATCATGCTTGGGACAATTGTGATTGGAACCCCTAAAATTTTCAATTTCAAGCAATAATCTAGGTTCCAAAACACACAAAATGTAGGCCATAGACAATTCGTTCACACACATGTGCTTGGAGCCCTCAATTTTTTAAAATTTGGCCATTCATAGAGGCTCCAAAGCATTCATATCATAGGCCATAACATTCATTCGCACACTCACCTATCATGCGATCCCCCCCCCCCCCCCCCCCACGCATAAGCACAACATTTTCCTCAATGGATGAAAGATTAGGAGGGTAGAACGAATTTATCGGATTAGGTGTGAATAATGGTTAAGGGACAAGGAGGACGAGTGAGAATCGAAGGAGCAAGACAACATCCGCACACCACAAGGTCCCAAAGGTTGTCTTATTGAAAGGAAAAGAAATGCAAGTCATAGTTGTTGTAGTGCCTCCCAACAAGTGCTTCTATAACATCATGAGCCGGACGGTGATGCTTAAGCCTCGGTCCATCCCAAAACCTCCTTGAATTTGAGGTTCTCGTCGGTAATGTAGAGTTGCAAATCACGAGCATTGGATGCTTCAAATGGTGTAGATGGCTCATGAACTTTGTGTGAAGTGAGGCTCCGCGCACGAGACCTCTTCTTCTTTCTTTATTCATTATTCTCTTTTCCCCACATCATGTAGACCTCATGGATTAACCACCAACGTATCCACGAAGAGGGATCGATGATGGTTTGGCCTTGGCTTGGCAAAGAGCTGCAAATGGGTCTTTCTCGAGTAGCGCATCAAGGTCGGTTGGAAACCTTTGGTGGCACTTGTAACTTGTATATGCTTCATCCACCACGACCTCGAACTCATCTCTAACACCCTATGCATCTTCAACCTCAACCTCCCTTCCTTCTTTCAAAAATTTTCCCTTCCCTTGGGATTTCTCTTCTTCAATGCTCACTTCCTCCTCTTCAACCTCTTCTTTATCCTTCCCATCCATGACTTCAAGCAAGGTTTGGAGGGTGCGATGCCATGAAAGATTATTGAAAGGGTTCTCTTGCTCCTCTACCCTCGTGACTTGGCCTTCAAAGTTGTTCTCAGAAAGGGGAAAGGTGTGAAAGTCATTAATGCAACTCTCTTGGTCATCCTCACCGCGGGAGCTCTCGGGGGCGAGTTCCTCTTGCTCCATGCGGTTTGATCGCCCTTTCAAACTCCTATTTTCTCCTCCAATGATGGGAGGCGTTGGCTTACACAAGCTCGTGCCACCTTCTCTTGTAATGTCAAACCAGGAGGAGGGATGAGTTGTAAATCCATGTCGGAGCTCATCCATCCAAAGTATTCTTGGCTTGTCTCTTTGACTTCCTGTCATTCTTCAAATTGTATGGGGAGATTGTGAGCAAGTTGTGTACATTCTTGCTCAACAATCCATCCTAGCCTCTCCGAGTTGGTAGATCCACATTGGAGCATCCTTTGTCAGTGAACCGGATAAATTGCTCCACCATGAGCTCCTTCGCTCTTTGGCTCCGTTGTGGAGTGACATGATCTTGAGGAATGCCCCATGAAAGCTTTCATGCCCAACTCCAACTTGGATTTCACCTCGGTTTGTGGAGGGAAATCTTCAATTGGTATGGAGAAGTTTCTTGATATCCCCATTGGTATGGTTGTTCTTCTCGGAAAGGAGGTTGGTAATAGAACCCGAATCCTTGAGTCTCACCATCTTGATCGTTCCATGAAGCCCTAGGGTAACTACTTTCGGGTGGTGGTGGATACCCCCATACTTTGGTGAAATCATAATGATCCATGATTCGATACCTACACAGACAAAAACATTAAAAATAAAAGGGTAATGTCTATTTTTTATCCAAACCTTTTTCAGATTCTTTTATATTATCCAAACCTACTAAAATTCTATTAATTATCCAAAATTTTCATAATGCATCAAAATATTAGCCATTTTTACCTTATCGTTAATAATTTTGTAACTATTTTCTTAGTTAAAATATTAAAAATTTTGAATGTCGACCTTCATGAGTCTCTTCCAAGTCAGTATCATGTTTCCAAGTCAATATTACTAACAAAATTACTAACTGAAAGTCAACATTTGGCTAATTCTCAGTATTTTGATAGGTTTGGATAATATAATAGAATCTGAAAAAGGTTTGGATAAAAAATATACATTACCCAAAATAAAATCAAACAAACACAAACCACCCTTCAAGACAAAGAGTGTGCCAACAACACAAACACACAAAAACAAAACGACTGAAGTAACAAACCAAACCTTTTCCTGATAACCTAGAATGTCAGCAACAACAATGCCAAAAAATGGACTCAACTCTAATTACACCCAATCGAAGGCCAAATTTAACCAATGACTGGGTGTAGCAATGGATAAGAAAGTAATAAATTATCAGGCGAAAATATTGTGATATTGTGTTACATATTGTACACAACATTTTTCTATTGTTAGGATAATGTGTTGGAATTAGGACTGGAAGTTTAGTACTGCTATTTGGGATATACCGAATACCGTACCAAATTTGTCTATATTTGGTATTTCCGAATACACATATTATTACTTGGGATTGGGATTGGGATTCAATTTCAATTGTTATTCGGTATTAGTGATTACAGGATTGGGATCAGTATATACCAAAATACCGAACAATAGTGAAATATAAGCTAGTGTATATTTTATCCTCTCAACTATACTCTCTCATTCACTACTACACAACCCTCAACCACCAATCTATTGTTATTTTCATAATACCAAAAAGCGAACACTAGTATATATTAGTAATCTCTCAGCCTCCAATTCGTCAAATTAAAGATTACCAATGACAAAAACTTGAGATGTCACCTCTCCTCCATTCTCCTTATCCATATCCTAGCTCTAGCAAACTCATGACTCTTTGCTTAGTTTCTTTTTACTATATTAAATAATCAAATCTAATTTATATACTTAATTATTAATTGTAAAGGTAATTACTTTCATATTCGATAATATCGATTGGGATACCGAAATACCGATTGGGATACCGAAATATTTAGGGATTGAGATATCGAAATTATTTAGGGATTGGGATTGAGATTGATTTTAGAGTATAATTCGGTATTCGAGATTTTGGTATTTGGTATTGAGATACTGATACCGTACTGATTTTCACCCGTAGTTGGAATACATAACCCACGACAAATGTTAGAAGCATATCGACAATACTTGATATTGTGATATGATGTATTAAACAATTTACTTTTGGTGAACCAAAAAGAATAGTGACGAAATCTAGTGTTAATGGGCTCGAACCTTGCAATGTTGCAGTTGATCACAAAGTATTATGCTGAATTACTAATAATAGTTAATCCTTCTTCTTGAAGTTAAAGTATGATGCAAAGTATACTTGAGAATTCGTGTAAATCTTTGATGAGAATATAACAAAATTCCAAAATGAAGGATTTTTCTTGTGTTACTTGTTCTCAATGAAAGTTTATTATGATATCATCAACAGTCAACATAAGAAGTGATGAGTATATAATGTGAAGTTAGTGGATCAATGCACGATGTGGATCATTTATGTATTTTTAAAATTACAATCGATGCATCGACTAAATGATCATATATCTCCACATTCCACCTACCAAGTAGTGTATGCTTGGGGACAAGCAAAGTTCAAGTGTGAGGTATTTTTTATGAGACTATATTTATAGTGTTTATCATTCTCATTCTTGATACATTTTCCACTTCTATCAATGCATCTTTAGTTCGTTCTCTGATTTCTTATCTAAATAATAACTATTTGATCAATGAGTCTTAAATAGACATAGGATGTATTTTTGTACTCTTTGGTGCCTTTTGGTATGTTTATTTATGGTTTTTAAGGTACAAAGCAGCCTCAAGAAACTTGGATCAAGTACTAGACAACTTTGGAGGGCCAACTGAGCTATAAAGAGAAGAATATTAAGTATTCATGATAAAGGCAAGGTCCAATGACGGAGAAGCCAACTAGTAACCACAAGTAGAGCCCAACGGAGAAAGTCTCAACCCAAGCAGAAACAGAAACTAGCGGTGGCCCAACAACTAGTCCAAGCGTCTCCCATGGAGACCTGGTCAAAACTCAACCAATTCTTCAGGAGAGGTTGTCCATAGGCCATGAAGACCAGCTCAAGAAGAAAAGGGACCGCCACCAAGCACGAAGAGGCCCAAGCCCAAAACAATTATACTCTTCTTGCTTTACTTTTTCTTGCTTGTTACTAAAATGAAAACTCCTGAACGGTCCCTCTTGTTTCATGTGTCCTAGATGGTGTGGTGTGAGTAGTTATCGATTAGAAGCTCTTGTGGAATACGACCCTACGACATCCTAGGACTATAACTTCGTTTCTGCATTAGATGACCTATTTAAATATAGATAACATAAATTACTATTTATTTGGTCTATTATAAAGATTGATCCAGACGATCAACTATGAAGTTGATGTTACATTTATCTCATAAAATGTAAATATGAGAATATTTAAGAGAATTCTTTTCACTCACGAAATTCAAGAGAATTATAAAGCAACAAAGTTTGTTAAAAAGACTATCCAACATATTTGTCTATCTTATTACATCACACACATTGACTCGCTAAAACGCAATATCAAACTACGACCAAGTATAATTGTAGAATGGAAATGCAGTATACTGGATTACGGTTCTAACTGTCAACCTAGGGCCTAGATGTACTATCTACTCCGTGAATCTCTATTATTTATGGGTTGAAATGTAGTGAGGTGTTCGAAAACATATTAAATAAAAAAAAACAGAAAATGATATGCTTTCAAGAATGCAAAAGGTCATCTAGATATGAGTCCCCCTAGTCCGCAACTAGTTCAAATTATAATTTCCCAATTCTTTTCGATTGATAGATACACTGCGGAAAGTTCTTGACAAGTATGAAATCTCGACTTAAGTAATCCAGACCCTCTCAGTTCAAATACCTGGCGGGTGACTAACCTCCACCGGAGTAAAATAACCAAGGTAATAACACACCAAACTTCCACTACTGCTTTCAATTTCAGTATAGAGTAGTGAATCAATTTCTCGACTAAAGTAATCGATCCACTGCTTCCAATTAAGGTTGCTCTATTAACCAGTGCAGAGACTATTGTTCTAGGTTAAATCAGGAATCACAAAATTTTGATAAGAACTCATGCATTTATGATTAATGTCTCAATTGAATATATCAAATCAATCATTCACAAACGGTGTTCATACTACCATTCCTAAAATACGAAACTAGGGTTCGTCATACCCCAGATGAAAAAGGGAGTTTGCTCAATGGAGTTTAGAGAAAACACCAAGTTTGGAAGAGAAATTATCATGTGAGGAATGAAAACTTGCTCCAAGCTAGAAATCGGCACTCCGATGGTGAAAAATCGAGCTCCAATGTCCTTATATATCTCCAATCCGCTCCCAAGGTTGTTCTTCGTCACTTTCTCTATCTATGGCTCTCTCTAGATGTTTCTGAACATGAGGATCCCTTCCAATATGTCTGAGCTGGCCTAATATACGCTGGAAATTTGCGAGTAACGGCCAAAGTGTCGTAACTCGCTTGCCCAGCCCGTAACTTTTCATCAAACGACGACTCTTTCTACACTCCGTAAACCAAGAGTTACGGCTTCTAAGGAGAAGTTACGGTTTAGACCGTAACTTTGAGGGGGAGGTCATAACTTTAGAAAAGCTTCAGGATCCCTGGCTCTATTCCACTCAATGTTACGGGCTGTGTGGGGAAGTTAATCCAGACCGTAACTTTTTCCTGCTCTCTGCCCAATCGCTTCAAAACGTCCCAAAACTCGTTCCCTCGCATCCGTTCACAAACTAGGATCTGAAACATTATAAACCAACACAATCTAGCGTAAAATAGGCCACGAGAGCACAAATGCAGGCTTAAACGATCAAGAAATGACGGTAAAAATATGTCCAAATATGGTGTTATCACACATCATGTGAAAAGTCATTGGAGATCGATGACTCCAAAATGTTGATAGATCTCTCAATAAGAGGAGACTTTACACATTGCACTCTTTTTTCCTTAACCAAAGTTAGTTCCCACTAGGTTTTGAAAAGTAAAAGGGTGGAAAACTCTTGGTGAGAAGCTTCAATCGGCAGTTTCTTCCCCCTAACTAACTACCATGAACTGTGGGGTTAAATGACTCGGTGTGTGACAAGGCAATTGTGACACGTAGGAGGTGCAACAATGGTTAGAAACCATCCTCTCAATTGCTAGGCCAAGGAAAGCATTAGAGGCTACAATTGTAGCCCTCTTGGATCAAGCAATTGAGGATTGATTACCTTCTCCCTCAAACCAAGGTTTGGACGACATAATCATAATTAACCTAGGTGTCTAATTCAAGTTAGAGGTTATCCCTTCATTAACCTAGTTAGGAGGGCATTGAATGCCTAAGAAAACCCAGCTCAATTTGAGCCTCTTAAGATAAGGGGGCTTCTCTCTAAGCTAGGTTAGAATAGCACAATAGATTGACAAGCACACACAATGCACAATCACCATGAATTAATACCTCAATTCTTAAATTAAACACCACCATCACACAATCATTCAATCCACACAATCAATTACATGATAGAAGTTAGTGTTCTACAACATCCAAGTGAAAAGGGAAACTATTCCATGCTAGACAAAGGAAGAACACAAAGGATGAAGAAAGAAATCATCATTGTGATGCCTCCAACTCTCCTTGTGCTTGTAGAGATCGTCTATTGAAGAGGAACTTCCAAAATCTTCACTAGGAGCAAACCCTAGCCTCTTCTCCCTCTTGGTTCGTGCTTTCTCTCTCTAGGATTTCAAGAATAAGAATGTTTCTCTCACTTTGGGCTCCCCCTTCTTCTTCCTTTCATCTCTGAATTTATGGTCAGATCGCGCCCAGTTCACGGTCCCAGTTCATGGCCGTGAACATCAGGCCTGGACCGCGAACACAGATCAAAACTCGCAGCTTCACTTACGGAGTTCACGGTCCATGGCTCCAGTTCACGGTATTGGCGACCGTGAACTGCCTCGGCGTCGGTAACCTCTGAAACCCCTCTAGACGCTTCGCGGTTTGTGGTTCCAGGTCATGGCGACCGTGAACTCCAATGTTTGACTGCGAATTGTGGCTGAATCCTCCTCTTTGCCCGATCTTTGCGCCTTTTCTTTCAACTTTCGACTCTGGGGTTGGTTTCACCTGTTAGACTCTGAAACACAATAAACCTAACGTAAAACCACCCTTTTAGGAGCTCAAATGCCACAAACGTCAAAAAAATGGGGATAAAAAGTGTACATTTAGACCCGAATCAGAAATCTATATATAATGGAGAAATTCCACCATCTATAAAAATCCCACCAAAATAATTGACAAAGGAGATTGGAATATAAATGCAAGATTCTAGATCTTTAGAGGACACACAAAAAGCTCTTTTCTTTTCTCTTATCTTTTCTACCTATTCTATTTCTTGAATTGGCTATAACCTGTATACGAGTGTATAAAATAAAAGTGATGTTACTTATTCCAATCTCAGGGATAATTATTCATAACATGACATCTATCACAATTTTCCGTATATTTTTCTTCTCATTTTCTCTCATAAAATAACATTTTGTACTATAATTTTTCTCTTCAAATTTTCCCTCCACAAAATTTTATTCCCTTCCCTATTTTCTTTCCCCTCTTTGAAATAAGAGGATGTTGGGTTCTAATAACAATACAAAAAATTTAAAACGAGACATCCACGACTGAGCTACCAATCACGTGCTTACACATGCATACATAAATGATATGTTTGTTGAGCATAACCACACTTACAAATTCTGGCAACTCTTTTTTTTTTTGGATGACATCAACAATTTTTTCAACACAATTAGAATTAGACGTTACTCGAGTTCCCACAAACAACTACGATTTTTCGTCATCACACAACCTTGTCTTGTTGCTTCTCATCCTCTACAGTCCTTACTCAAACTCACGTTCATAAAAAGCCTTTGAGGTTTTGAGAACAGTAACATAATAGTATTACCATTAGCACTTGCTCTCGGTAGCAATTACTAATTTTAGCTTGCTTCTCTCTGCCTCTACTCTCTATCTCTTGAGAAAACAAGAAAGAAATGGGACGAAAATAGGAAGCAGGCCTCAGACTCGGAGGCCCACACCCAAGTGCCAAGTCTCATCGACCCCTCTCCTTTCTTTCTCTCGCTATTGTTTCTCTGGTCCGGTCTTGTCCTTTTCCTTCATCCAGCCAGCCAACCACAGAGAATTACCGAGAAGAAAATGGTGGATGCAGAAGCTCCCAAAACTCAGCTAAAAAGATTGAAAACTTTTGTGGTTGTGGATATGAACCAATCCCACGTGGATACCTAATACCTATTACCCGCCATTTAACATGCATCCATCTCATCTTTTCCCTTCTCCACTCTGTACTGTTATCCAGAAAATCTTCTTTCAGCCTAATCTTTATTTGTACGCACCCTGTAATTACATTCCATGCCAATGAAATTCCTATTTTTGATGGGTACCCATGAAAGGCCATTTTGGTGAGATGAGATTCCTTTATTGTAAGGCTGAGAATTGGAGCCCCCCCTGTTTTGTCCTCTTCTTTGAATGTGATTACCTTTGCAGTTGGGAGGGGAGGTGCTCTTCAGCTGCAACCATAATTGAGTGGTTTGAATAAGGGAGAGAAGGCGAGGGAAGGGGAAGCCAGATGTGTACAAAGAAGTCCTGCGAGATGGATGTTTCACTGCAACTACAACCCCACTTGGCCGAGTAATTGCAGTTAAGGTGTTTGATGTTTTGACTGGCTCAGGGGAGCAGCATTTGCTTTCTACTGCCATTATTAGGGAAAAGCCCAGATGGCGATATGATTCATTCTATTAAGTAGTTGTTCTCTCTCTCTCTCGCTGCCATGGTGGAGCTTGATGATCACCAGAAGGAAGTTGCACCACCAACTACAACAACTGTTTCTTTCAATATAGCATGTCAAAAAGGAAGGAGCTTCTTTCTGCTGCCATGAAGAGAACTAGTGACTGGTTTGCTTTCTACCCTTTTTCCTCTTAGTGGCTTTACTACGCAGTATATTTAATAATCTCTGAATCTTCTTCAACAGGGTGTTGTCGGAAAACGGCAGCCTCGGGTTCTTTAGTTTTACCTGTAATAATTTACTTATGGTTGCACCTCCTTTGTTATTCATTTCTCAGGATTTTCTCCCAGGAAATTTCCAGCGATGTTACAGTTCATGCTGGTGGAGCTTCTTTCTCATTGCATAAGGTACAACTGCGTTGAGCAAATGCTTCTGTACTCTTTGTAGTTTGTTTAATATCTGTAGTGCAATTAAGTAGTAGAGTATTGTTCAGAATAAGTTGGGCAGTTGAACCAAAATGGAAATACTGTGAATCTGAATTTTGTGATTTGCCTCAAGATCAAATGCCTCCATGCTAATCTTAAATCTTAACAGGCCACAAGATTTGAATTTGGGACATTTCTCTAAATTTGTGATGTTGACAACTTTCAGTCTCTCTACTGGTTGTTAATTCCGTATATGCTTTGCTTCAATTGCAGTTTCCCTTGTTGTCAAAGTCAGGCTACATAAGAAAGCTAGTGTCCGAAAGTAGTGATGCTGATCTATCCGAGATTCAAATCCCCGAGATCCCCGGTGGACCAGAAGCATTTGAACTCGCAGCAAAGTTCTGCTACGGAATCAACTTCGAGATAAGCACAGAAAACATTGCAGTCCTTCGATGCGTGGCAGAGTATCTGGAAATGACTGAGGACTGCTCAGTTGGAAACTTGGTGTCGAGAGCAGAAGCCTACCTAAATGAGGTGGTGCTCAAGAGCCTCACTGGGGCAGTTTCTGTCTTGCACCATTCGGAAAGCCTCGGCCATATTGCAGAGAAAGTGAAGCTGGTGAGCCGATGCATAGATGCCATAGCACTCATTACCTGCAATGAAACCCAATTCTCTATCTCAGGCAGGTCTGATGGTGGTACTACATTGGAGGCCCAACCAAAGCCTATAGTTCATTGGTGGGCTGAAGATTTAACTGTTCTCAGGATTGATCTATTTCAGAGAGTTCTAATTGCAATGGTGTCAAGAGGGTTCAAGCAGTATGCCCTTGGCCCTGTACTCATGCTCTATGCTCAGAAGTCCCTCCGAGGTTTGGTAAGAACTTTGCCATGAAAACTTTTGAGGGGTGATTTTGAATGTTGATTCTCGAAAGTGATAGATTTATAATAAATCCCTTGATTTTAAGAGTGATGGACAATGATGGTTATTGATTTTCAAAATTTTGTTGTTTGGACAAGAGTGCTTTATGAGTAAAAGTTTATAAATGGATTGTGACTTTTATAGATGAAGTTGATATGAATACCTTCCCTAGTCCTTTTAAGACTAAAAAATGTAAATAAATGATGACTGATTAAGCTTCAGGAGGATGAACTTACATAACTCATTAAGTTGAGAAGGTTTTGGAAATATGTGTGCACGGATTTGATTCGCTCGTGACTTTGGAAGTCGATGGTGTTGGACAACTTTTTTTTTTTTTTTTTGCCTCCATTAAAGAAGGGGATTTGCAGCAAAACCCTTTCTTCTCATGTATTTTGATGCTCAATTCCAGGACTTAAGCCGTATTTTCTATTTGTGCATAAATAAATTATGGTTCTGAAACTTTCCTTTTCCTTGATGGTGCAGGAGACATTTGGCAAGCCTAAGAAAAAGATTGACCCACAACAAGAGCATGAAAAAAGGGTTGTTTTAGAAACCATAGTGAGCCTACTGCCAAGGGAGAGAAATGCAATGTCTGTAAGCTTCCTATCCATGCTGCTTCGAGCTGCAATCTACCTCGAGACAACTGTTGCTTGCAGGCTTGACTTGGAGAAGAGGATGGCTTCACAGTTAGGCCAAGCTGTACTAGACGATCTGTTGATTCCTGCATATTCATTTACAGGGGACACGCTGTTCGATGTGGATACAGTGAAGCGGATCATGATGAACTACACTGAAAGCGAAGCGGAAGCTGCTGGGAAAATCAGGTTGGGTGGGTACCATGTTGGTGACGATGATTATGGCTCTCTTCAGCTGAGTGATATGGAGAGGGTTGGGAAGCTGATGGAGAATTACTTGGCTGAAATAGCCTCGGACCGGAATTTGGGCGTTTCGAAGTTCATTGGTCTTGCTGAACTTGTCCCTGAACAGTCGAGGATTGTGGAAGACGGGATATATCGAGCCATCGACATATACCTTAAGGTGCACTCCCTTAAACTCTCCTCAATGCACAGTTTCGTTTTCTGTTGTAGCAGTGATTTTTCAGAACATCTTATGGATTTTTCTACAACTAGAACCCGAGTTACATGGGTCAATTTTGTAGGGTGAATGATTCGGTCTCGCCGGCAACCACACCGAACCTGTTTGTGATATAAAAAAGAGTTGGACTGAACGAATGCTATTAAATTTTGATGTCCTGCCGTATGCTTAAATTAAAGGAGAAAAACCAATCAAATGCATCATGATAAGCTATAAGCTGAGTCTTCTGATAGATTGCAGCAGGTGGCTCCCTGGTTTGGTCTGGCTTCGCTATCACAATTAATGGTGTGTGCGTGAGAAATTTTCCTCGATAATAAAAAAAAAAATCGTTTATTATTTCTATACTCATTTAATTTCAAAGCGAGTTTTTCGCATAATTTATTGTGAGAATTATCATTATTAGACAACTTATTAAGAGAAAAGTTAGGTAACAAGTTTAAAGGAGATGAGGGTTAAATCAGGGAACAGTGCCTGTCCACTATACTGTGATCAGTAACTGTCCATAACTCCCCAGTCTAACGGCCACTCCAATTAATCGTTAACCGTTGTATAAGGCTTGATAAATACACGGAGGGGTAAAATAGTGAAGTAGTCGTCCATTCGACAATTCGAAAAAGCAAATTTGACAACCATGCATTTGACTATTTATCATAGTCCATGAAACCGTACCGGATATCGTACCGGAAAAGTCAGCGGTATAATATTTTGTGATAAAACCGTGGTTTAATTGTAGTTTAACCGTTAGACCGTTAAATACCACCTACCGGTTTAGCCTCCGATACTAGTATTTCGTGGTTGAACCGCTGGTACGGTACGGTTTCATGGACCATGCTATTTATGGAAGGTATCTAACTATACCCTCATTGAACTTTAATTGGATATTTCTCTTCCACTTTAAGTAAAAATTAAAAATAATTTTGCACGGAAAAGTTAGATTAAATGTATTCTGATATTCATTTTGATACACTTTTAATAAAAAAATAATATTTTTATTACCACTCAATATCATGTGGTACTGCTTGGTATGTATATAAGATTATACTACGTGGTAAGGAAGTGTACCATGGTGGTCCGAATATATAATAGTGTAGAATGATTGTATATATAATATTAGGATATACTAACTATCATTTAACATATTTCATCATCATCTATCAACAGTTACCATCCTATACAATGGTGGCATAAAGTGGTATATTTGGTCTTGAAATTATTTCCTCGAAAATTGTATATCCAGTAGATCACGATGAACTCTTTCCTTCTAGATTAAATTTTTCAAAATTTGAGTTAAAAACGAACATTGTACCAGGGTGGTATGAAGTAGTATATTTGGTCATGAAAACAAGGGTGGCATAGAGTGGTATATTTGGTCTTGAAATTATTTTCCTCGAAAATTGTATATCCAGTAGATCATGATGAACTCTTTCCTTCTACGCTAAATTTTTCAAAATTGGAGTTAAAAACAAACATGGTACCAGGTGGTACCAAGATGGTACTAGGGCTGGTATGAAGTAGTATATTTGGTCATGAAAATTTTCCTCCATAAATTTGTAAATCTAATAGATGACAATGAACTTTTTTATTTTTCGCATAAAGTTTCAAAATTCTAGTTAAAAATGAAGGTGATACTAGGGTGGTATGAAATTTTTTTCTCGAGTTAAAAAATTCAAATTTGAACAAAGAAAATAAAAGCCGATTAAGAAAACTAGAAAAAATATAAAAATATATTTTTTATCACTCCTTAGATCCGGGCTTATTTAAAAAAATGAGATTATATCTGTTTATGCAAGACAAAAATATCCCTTTCCACTCAATACCAATCCCAGTCGCAGGATTGCTTCATCTCAGATCAATACCTCTTATTAAGTTACTGACGATTGCATAACCCATTGTTATGCACTGTATCCTAAGGCTGAGTCCAATGGGTACCCCATTTATGAGGGAATCTGCAAAAATGAAGGAGGAGATGGTCCAATGGGAGGGTTTGGGCCTCCAAAAATGGAGGATTCTGCATATGGAACCCCAAATTTGGAGGTGGAAATGGGGGATCCCCCAAATATAAAGGCTCACCAAAGCCCGCCACGTGGCTTTTCTTTTTCTTTTTAAGATTTTAGAGGTTAATTGAGAGTTTAATTAGGGGATTAGTTAGGGATTTAATTATATCAATCATTTTCAAGTGTTGTGTGTAAACCCAAATTAGGTATATAATTTTTTGTCAAAAAAATTCAGAATCGAAATTTAACAAAATTCTATCGAAAAATTTGTATTAAAAAATAATGACGAACTATACAAAAATTAACATGAATAAATTATATTAAGGCTACGATAAATACATTTTTAAGTAAATGAAAAACTGGAAATATTAAGAACTCCAAATATGGAGTTTGTTGCATTGGAGCAAAAGAAGGGAAAATGAGGTTCAATCCTCAAATTTGAGGTTCAATACTCCCAAATTTGGGGTTTTGCATTGGACTTGGCCTAAGCCTATTAAAAATTCACATTCTTATCCAAAAGTGAATTTTTTTCACAATTTGTCACAATGAATTATCTGTTTTTTTATGAGAAATTATCTGCTTTTTTATGTTTTTTCTGTAGATTCTCTCTCTTTTTTTTTCGCCAGCCTGCCCAATTAGGCTTGTATCCATTTAGTAAAGCCCAAAGAAGGATCTTTTCAGTTTTGGGCCAAACAAAATAGAATGATTAAAATGTACCCCGTCGACCCGTTATGCATTTGCAAGCACAACCCAAAAAGGCTTATTCAACCTTATTTTTCTGATAATATAAATAAAATATAAATGCTGCCGAGGAAATCAAATCGAATATTCATAAAAAAAAAAAAAAAATCAAATCGAATCCGAGGGCGGTCCTGGTGACTATAGAGGGGTGCCTAGTCACTTGACTAAGTCCCCCAGTTCTTAGATCTGAACACACTAATTTGACTGTTAAAAAGTGGGAAGAACTTTTTAATTAATGACAATGATAGTTTGGGTATTATGAAAAATTATGAAGTATACAAACCGAACTTACAAACAGTACAAACCATACGGACAATACAAACTAGAGCGACAAAACATACAAACAGATTTACAAACAATATGAAACACACGAACTATGCAAACAATACAAACTAGACCGACAAACATTACAAAACATACTAACAGTACAAAATGCACTACTTACAATACAAAACAGTAAAATTGTATTACAAGTCAAATCAATGAATACAAAGTATACAAATCGCAATATAAAGTATACAAACTAAACAAACAAACATTATAAATTACAATGTATACAATTTAGTCATATAAACATTACAAATATAATAGATAAAATGACAAACTAAAATGATAAACGATACAAACCGGATTGATACAAAATCGCAAAACATACTTACAAACATTACAAAAATGTCCAACAAACATAACAAAAAAGACATTGTCGTCGGAATATCCCCTCCGCTGCCGAAAAATTCGTCAATGACGAAAAAGCTCTTTCTCTCTTTCTCGCCTGCTGGGAAAACTTAGCCATATGACTAAACGACCTCCTTAATCACCAGATCTTAGCCCAATTGAATCCGGGATGGGAGGCAGGCATAAATACTTACCACTATACGACAACTGTGCTTCCTATTTACCCTTACGTGTTTAATATCGTCTTTAAGTTATGTGGTTAAATCAATGTTTTGACAGGCTCATCCAGGGATAAGCGACATGGAGAGGAAGAAAGTGTGCAGCGTAATGGACTGCCAGAAACTCTCTCGGGAAGCCTGCGCTCACGCCGCGCAAAATGACAGGCTCCCTGTCCAAACCGTCGTTCAAGTCCTCTACTACGAGCAACAACGCCTTCGAGACACGATTGACAACGACAATAACACTCCCACTAGCAACGTTGCCGTCGACCAACATCCCACTCGTCCCAAGGTCCCGCTCCACTCCACCGACATCCATCCCGTCGTCGTCCCTCATCATCATCATCATTACAACGACGAGCTCTCCACATTGAAACGAGAGAACCAGGACCTGAAGATCGAGCTGCTCAAGATGAAGATGAAGCTCAAGGAAATCGAGAAATCGTCCAGTGCTACTAGTAGTGCCAGGCCAGCAGCTGGGAGTACTACTACTACTCCAATGGGGATCAGCAGATCGTCACCTTCTGCAGACAAGCCTCCTCTGCCTCCTCCTTCTAAGAAGTCGTTCATCAACTCGGTGTCGAAGAAGCTTGGGAAGATAAACCCTTTCGTGCGTCTTGATGGTGTGTCGCCATCCAAAGGTCGCACCAGGCCGCCTAAAGATCGACGCCATTCTGTATCTTGAGACCGCAACAACAACAAGAAGTCTGCGTGCATCATGTGTGTTTATTTAGTACATATTTGCGTCCGTTTCTGTATTGGTTTTTTTTCGTTTTTGGGTTACTATTATACCTCTCTTGTAATTTGTGTGTTATGATAATGTAAATAATATTTTTGTAATCATTGTGACCAGGACAAGAACAGATGAAACTAAATTCTTGTGATGGATGGATATTTTCATCATGAAGTAGTATGAAATTTTTTTTGCAACAAAAGTCTTTACACAAACAGAGAGACAGAACAAACTATAATTAAGCTCTAGCTAACATTTGCAACTACTAGAGGGAAAAGTAGGACAAAACAAAAGACTGCATTTCTGGTATTACATCAACAGAGGAACCACAATGCTTTCCTACTCACGGTAAGAGCCAACTCTGCATCTCTCAGTAACTTCCACTCTAGTCTTTTGCAAACTTCTCAACAGCTCCATCATATTGGAACTTTTATTCCCATAAAACCCTCTACACCGCTCTCTTCAAAGCTCACTTATCACCACGTTTCATACTAACATTTCCACTTTCTATGTCTTCTCCTTCTCACTTTCTCAGTGGCTTCCATCATTCCTGTATACCATCCAACATTGGCATGAAATTCCAGTGGCTTGCAAAACCCTAACCGCCATCTGCTGTTACAAACAACACCTAAAATAGAGACACTCAGGGCTGAGATGCTCCCACACTTCCTTTACAGAATACTTGCACATTACCTTCCCTTTTCCCACGATACACCCTCCTCTTGCTCTTGCATATGCCCCTCGATAAGTGTCTTAGCCTTGAAAACCTAATCCACCTTCTTCCTTAGGTAGAGTAAATTCAAGGCAACTTATAGTTTGTCTTTTTCTCTTTTGAAGACCAAAGGAACTATGAGTATAACATCTCAACTTCCTTCACAACTGTGCATGGGAGCTGAAATATGCTCATCCAGTACTAAGTAATGCTTGCTAGCATAGAAATGACTAGTTGGATCTATCCTGCATAGGACAATATTCTTGCTTTCCAATCCTGAATCCTCTTTGTAATCTTCTCTAACTAAACTTTGCAATCTTTTGAGGTGAGTAGCTGCTATTAGTGGTAATGCCAAATACCAAACTCGCAAGCTCCACATTTGAAATCCAGACTATTCAGCAATTTCCTTCCTCTCATCCTTCGTCATGTCTGCACAAAATACTTCATTTTTCTCAGGGGTACACTTCAACCCAAAAACATTTTTGTGCTTTGAAACCTCCAGTCAGATCCCCACTGAAATATACTTGAAAATTTGCACTAGATAGATAAGTGTTAATCCAGATCCAGTTAACTTTTTTTTTTTTTTGGGAACCCCATTGCTGCCATGGTATCTAGAAGGAAAAAACAGTTTACACTATTAAACGTTTTCATAATATTAACATTTACAACACATCTTCCTGAAACTGATCTCCTATTATAACACACGAGCATTTCATTTGCAAGAAGGATCTTAACATTTACTAATCTTCCTTTGATTAAAACAAAGTGGTTCGTACTAATTAAGGGTGGAAATCGGTAAGGTATCGGTATCGTTATCCCAATACCAAATACCAAAATCTCGAATACTGAATTACACTCTAAAATCAATCTCAATCTCAATCCTTAAATAATTTCGGTATCCCAATTGGTACTTCGGTATCCCAATTCGTATTATCGAATACGAAACCTTTACAATTAATAATTAAATATATAAATTAGTTTTGATTGTTTAATTTGGGGCAAAGAGACTAAGTAAAGAGTTTTGAGTTTGCCTAAAGCTAGGATATGGATTAGGAGAATGGAGGAGATGTAACTTCTCAAATTCTTGTCATTGGTAATTTTTAATTTGACGAATTGGAGGCCGAGAGACGACTAATACTGGTGTTTGCTTTTGGTGTTATGAAAATAACAAGAGATTAGGTGAGGTATGAAAGTGACTTAAACTTGGAAAGTATAAATTGAGATGGATGGGGGCTTCTAAGTTGGGAAATAGTGAGGAATGACCAAATGTTGCGTGTTATATTTCATTAATTTTTATATTTTTTGTATTTCTCGGTATTATGGTATATACCGATCTCAATCCCGTTATCCCGAATACCGAATAGCACTATAAAATGAATCCCAATCCCAATCCCTAAAAAATAAGCTGGTATTCGGCAATACCAAATAATGATAAATTCGGTACGGTATTCAATATATCCCAAATACTTGTATCAAATTTGTAGCCCTAGTACTAATAATGGCAGGAAGCACATTATTGATTCTATTGGACATAATGTTTTAGACACATTTGTAGAGTGGGTTACAACTTGCTATGGTTCTGAAATTTTTCATTATATATGCATTTGGGACTTTAGGGATGAGTGTGAGGATATTTGAGTTTACCTTTGTAAGCGTGTGTCCCGTGGTAAAATTCATGAACTCCTTTGATAATATTAGATCCCAACACTTCCAATTTTCTTAAAGAATTCTGGAAGGAAACCATCTGGTCCAGACAATTTCTCCTTTTTCGTTAAAAAAATCACCCTCCCGACATCCTCACAATGAATGCAGTCAAAATCGCGATTTAAAACTTAAAATCTTACGATATTACGCTTCTAGGTCACCAAAACTCCTTCGTTTCATATAAAATCGGACTAAATTGCACTTTAAAGCTTAAAAGCTTACGTTTTTACGCTTCTAGTTTACCAAAACGCTTTACGCTTTTATGCTTCTAATTCACTAAATGGGTATTCTGTTCATGAAATTAATTATAGAAAGTTTATTTTAAAGGTAAATCACCAATAATATGTTACATTTGAGATTAAAAGATAAATACCAGGTACTTTGATGCATTCTTAGCTTCAATAGAGTAATCTAATTCATCAACTAGACCCTTCCCAAATTCATTAGCATAGAGGAGAAGATGACTTATTGTTAAGATCTATGTTTATGAACACTTATTGTTAAGATGTTATGAGTTGCTCTACTTTAGACAAGAATTGCAGGTATTTATTAACTTATCTAAATTTTCTGCACTCATATTTTACATAGTATATGTCGTACTTAGCACATTTTTTGCTATTTTATAGTATGCGTAAAAAACTTACGCTTATACCGTTATACGCTTTGATTCTACACTTTACGATTGTACCCATTTTCCGCTTCTAGCTAGAATCGCACTTTTCACTGTATTGCTCACTACTGAGTGGTGCATACAAGTTATTGGAGTCTTCAGGTAAATTTTCAATAGTAAAGCCTGAATTCTGATTGTGTTTTATTTTTTGTTATTTTGAAATTGACAACTCGACAATTTAATAGTCAAGTGTTCGAGTTGACTGCCACCTAGGATAAAGATAACAGAGTTGGATAAAGAGTGCCTACGGGTAACATAAATGTGCAATGTTGATGGCGAAAATAGGAAAAGTTTTCGAGTGACAGACGTGAAACAAACTTATAATATGAGTCATCACACTTTAAATTCACCCTTTTCTGGTCCAATGACTAAGCAACTTCTAAAGTTTGAAAATTTTCCTCATGTAGTTTTGTGCTTAAGGTGTGTCAAAGCAGGAAAAGACGAGTTTTATGTGGTATGGTTTGAGATATGTGGAACATTGAACAATAAATGTTTCTCACCACCATAGAGACCTGGTTCCCATGTCCTAGACCCTTACCAAGTTACAACCCAATCAAAAGTGGTGACCCGATTTTAGAGATTCAGTTGCACTGCAAAGTATTTAGAAGTATAAAGTGATCATCTTTATATTCTAAATCCCGGTGAGGACCTAGGTTACTTGACATCTTATTTTGTGTGACTTAATATCTGTGTTTGGACGGCAAGGGGTACCGGCTCATTAATCTTGTTCGCGACCGTTTCTTTAAGTTTAATGAGGAGTTTTCACTGTCATAAACTTGTTGTCCGTGTTTGAGTGTCGTCTATGGTGACTGTTGGTTGCTAGTGTCTCTCTCATGTTGCTTCAGTTTGTACCATAAATCAATTTTTACAAAATATATATATATATATATAGAGGTACAAACGCTAAAGGTACAAGTTCCGTTTGTACCATATAAAAATTTTCTTAATCCAAAAGTGATTTCATTAACAAGTAATAAACCAGATAAACTTAGAACTTTTATTTGTTAAGTTAGATCTGATAAACCCCAGTATTGTATTTGAATAAAATGCATCCAACCAAACCCCCCGAAAATCCGCTCCTATCTCATCCCATGAATCATACAAAATTTAAACATTCCGCGAGACCAAACTAGCATTACATCATAATTATCATTCATATAAACACGTAACAACAGAAGAAGGGGGAAAAAAAATCAAATCAAATATGCCGAAGTAGCTTACAAATAGCGGAGATAGTGACTAATGACGCCACTTTGGATCCTACCTGCACCAGCTCGCTCCGTGACACACAACAAAACAGTGCAAGCCCACCACCCACAGAACAGATAAACCATTATTTTTCTACTTTCTGCAGACAACGGATTTGAGTTACTGTGCACTGTTCAGAATAATAAAAGGGTTTAAAGTTGAGACAAAATTAAGCAATCTCAAGATTAGAGAGCCCTGCAACTAATTTCTCTAGATTTGAGGACACAGCATGCAGTTTGGTCCAGGCAGTGCATCATCTACTATCTTATCTGAACTTCGTTTCAGTGAAGGAAAAAGTGGGAAAAGGAAAAAGATAGAAGAACACCATCTTTCTTTCTTTCTTTCTTTCTTTCTTATCTCAAGTTAGTGACAGACTTTTCCGGGTAAAGTGGAGGGAAAGAGGTCAAATAAGGGACAGGCGTGCACTAGTGGGCAATGCATGCCCTAAATAATAATGCACTTCCCAACAGCTCACATTTGCTTACATGTACCACCACTAGTTTAGTATATAATACCAATAATGCTGGCTGCTGCTATTCGATGAATGTATGTTTCATGAGACAGATCACTTTATGCAACAATCTCTCTGAAAAGCCAGAGTACCCTTTTCTTCTTCTACTTCTTTTCATTTGTTTCAGGGGGAATCTATTGTTCATCCGGTGGCCGACAAACTAATATATACCAGCTCTGCTTCAATGGCGGAAAGGGTGGGGTTAGTAAGGGGGAAAAAAAAAGATTCCTTCGTTTTCCATGGTGTCATCAAAACAGGACTTCTTTCGGGTTCTGTCTATTATGGTCATGGGCTTGATGGTTCAGACTTTTTTCAAGGTGGGGAAAAGCAGAAAGCAATAACCTTGGATTTACCAATACCAGAGTAGAGTTTCCTTAGGAATAAAGGAAACCCACAAGTTTGGTTCCAGAAACTGGACAGAAATAATAGTAGGAAATTTGCAGAAAGATCTTGTAAAAAGACTTCCCAGATTGAGAAAAGAAGAAAGATTTGGGTTTCATATTAAAATTGGGTATCTCCCTCTATCCACCCATTGACTTGTCCAGAATAAGATCTTCCCCACCTTCTTTACTTCTTTTGTAGCTTCTGTTAACAGCCATAAACTCACATCGGATTTTTCAGGGAATTCATTTCGGCTGAATTAATACATTTATGTTCGAGAATTAACTATTTCTTACAAGTTTGAGTTGTTGAGAGAAACTTAAATTATGGTAACATTAACACGAAAACGTTTTTTTTTTCTTGCATAAATTTTGATGCTGTTTGTTTCTGCAATATTGACATCAACAAGCAAAGAGTGGTGACAGAGAGAGTTAAAACTTTAGATTCCCACCCTGAAAATCAGCAAAGAGGGAAGTAGTCAATTGAGAAACCTGGAGGTAGCTAACTAAGACTAGTTGATTTGAGAGCTCAAAAACAAAGCAGTCAGTCATCTTTACACCAAAGCCTGACATATCCTTCCTGAAACCCTTCCATCTAGCCATGAAAAAGGAAAAGTTAACCATGGAAAAGAAAACCAGAAGAAGAAAAAAAACCCCATCTTTCCAGACTACCATCCAATTCACAAGCTGACATGATACTTTATTTGTTATTTCAAGTCATTTTGAGGCTGAGAACCTGGTAAAGCCAGGGAGGCTGCTGCTGCTGCTGCTTTAATCTACTATCCTGTTGTTGCCTTGTCAGCTGTTCATTATTATCAACATTGCTATTCTGCTTCTGCTTCTTCATCTTCGTCATCCCATTTTCCGGATCATCTACTCTGCTGCTGCCTAATTTATTGCTCCTCCTGTTAATACGACTCGACCCGGTTGAAGATGAAGACAGGCTTCCACCTCCTGATTCTGAAGTCAACGCTGTCTCCTCTTGAAATAGTTTCTTCCTCCTTGAACAGTAACTAGCTGGCCCCAGTGTTAGCTCAATCTCACACTCCTCCATGACAACTGTTCCGTTCCTTTCTTCTTCAACATGATCCCCGTTGGACTCTGCGAATTCCTCTGCAGCTGGTTTTCTTTCCAAGTCCAGCTTCACTGCTAACTTGTCATGATGATGATGATGATGATGATGATGATGATGATGATTAGAAGGAGGAGCAGCAACTACAATGTTGCTGACATTGTTGCTCCTGGAGTTGAAACTGAATCCATTATTCCACAACTCCTGGTGCTTATTGGAGGGAATCTGATGGTGGTTGTTGTTGGTGTTCTTGTTGGTTTTGCCAATGCTTCTCATCATTAGTTTCTGGATCCTGTACAGCCTGTGGAGTTCATATACCTGCAAGAAGAACAACAATCAACACAGATAACATAAATATATCAATTTCTCTAATACTAAATTGAAAACATTCATACAGATTATCTAAACTCCAGAACTTGGACAGTGAAAAGAATTGAAGGAGGGTTACCTGTTCTTTGAATGTTTCTTCATGCTTTAGCATGGCTAGTCTCATGTATTCCTTGTCATAAGGCTTCAGAACTCTCTCCATTTTTTGAGGCAGTGCAAGTGGCAGAACAAAGGAAAAGTAAAGAAAGAAAAGAATATCCTTCTCCTCTAGGTTTTCTGGTTTAGAGATTATTATCAGATGATCTGGATCCACATGTGTGTGGCAAAAACAGACAGAGCAACTGTTTTGTTGACTTTTCTGGCACCTGAATATGAAGGCCAGAGAGACACAGGTAAGTTTTAACTTGTATCTGGGGTGGGAAGGAATGAAAAAGAAATATCTCCAGAAATAGCAGCATGCCATGTACATATTTCCATGACACAGTTTGAAAAGAAAAAAAGAAAAAAAATATCAAAGCACAAGTACTATGATTTTTTGTCTGTTAGTTGGACAATTGCTTATGAGTTATTCCTTTCAAAATCCAGTTGGGCCACATTCATCATTCAATTCCCCTTCATTTGCTAGACAAAAACATCAATGAAAAGAAACCCAAAAGAGGGTTGTGCTGATTGGTGGAATTAACTTTTTGACTTACACATGTGATAATTAGGAGGGGAAATCCCCAACACCAATCAACAAATAATGGATCAACTTCTCCAAGAAAGAAAAGCTCTTCCCTTTTTTCTTATCAGATGGAAGGAACCACATGACTCCATCCATCCATATACACATGGGATTTTGTCATTGGATGGATCCAAGAAAATTGTCAACCCACATGTAGTTAATTAAACATGGGGGAATTTATTAAGCATAGTTTCAGGGTAATTAAGAAAATGTTCCATCTTGCTTTTGAAGTGAACTCATCCTATTACACTACTTCTGATCCTAACAAACAGTAAACACACTTAAAGTGACTATTGATGAGGTTGAAGCTAAAGGAAGACTTCAATTATGGTTTCCAAAGAAAGTTGGGACTTCTGAAACATTACAAAAGATGATAGTTCAAAAAAAAAGGAAGTGACCAGAAGGGAACTGCACAATCTGCATATTAAACATATATATTCTTCTTCCTAGTCTGTCTTAATCATGCAAGATGGGGGTGGAAAGGTGGTGACTAAAGACAAAGACAAATTAAGAGTGAAGGATATAGCTCACCTGGCTTTCAAATGATGAAGATGAAGGATCAGCTGGTATGAGAAGATGAAAGAGGGAGGAGGTCTTGTTGCTTGCTTGTGATTCTGATTGTGAAGGAAGAACAACTTTTTTGCAGGGAGGGGGGAAAAAGCCAACTGTTGGGGTCTTGTTGTTTTTATTGTTGTTTTTGCCCCAAGAGGAATACAAGAAGAAAGGAGGGAGAGAGAGAGAGAGAGAGAGAGAGAGAGAGAGAGAGAGAGAGCCACACAGTACTAGAGAGGGAGAGGGAAAAAAAGATTTGAAGTTTGTTTGGTATGGGGAAAGAAAGCCTTTGCCTCCACATTCTCCATCAGTATATACTCAACTAGATTGCCATAAAATATACAGATTTTGTTTTCCATTTTCCCTTTTTCTTTTGGTACAAAATACTAGATAATTATAATAAGCTTGCTCTCTCTCTCTCACATTCAGCAGAAGCAGATCATGCCATGAAGAGGAATTTAAGATTGTTTTAGTAAAATTAAATAGTAAACACAGAAATCAAAGTGGGGGGAAGCTGTGTCAGGCTGGCCAATAAGCAAGCTAGGCATTGTCTGCCTAGCTAGGGTTTGGAATTTGGATCCATGGAGGCATGCCCACAAATCCCACTGCATTTGCCCAATCCCATTGTGAAACATTACATTACATTACATTACATTACATTACAGGCAGATCAGATCAGATGAGATGCCTCTCTCAAACACACATTATTCAAAATCATGCAAAAATATATACATATTTCCTTGTTTTTTCTAAACAACCATATTTAATTTGAAAAAATATTCCTCTATTCATATGCAAACATTGTGAGTCATTGTTTGGGATCACAAGAAGGGAGTGGTGTGCCAGCTCTAATTAGTAATATAGTTGTGGGAATATTTTGGTTGGGGCTTTACAACAATGATGAGAGATAGAACAGCTTAGCCATGAACCACATGCCATACAAAGTGGGGAAAATATTCATATATTTATTTCTATATGTAATAATATTAATCATCATTAGCGGAAGAGACAGATTTCATTTTCTTAGGATTAATCACTCTGCCTGCTCTTTGTAGTATGCCTCGAAAAAAATGCTCGTTTATAACTAAATATACCATGGTAACCCAAGATCATAGGAGGATTGTTCACGAAAAAAGCGAATTTATAGAATTATCCACCCTTATAACTTTTGTATTATAGCTAGTGTACGCGTTTGCGGGTAGAATTTGCCAGAAATGTCAAATTATCAGTCAATGTATTTATCAATTTTGATACATAATTGAATTTTTTGCAGCTCACCTTAGTTATAATTATTCGAATTGTTAGAAAAAGTATTTATCCTTCTCTTACAAAACTTCAGTGGAAACTAATTAATTCAGATTTTATAATTGTACTAAAGAAACTATAACTGAGTGGGCAGTAAGTATATCTTTTTGGTGGATTGGAAATCTACCTCTAAATACTCGAAGCTGATTATTTAAGGGTGGCAGATCGTGGGCTCCCGGCCGACACGTTGATCTCAGCCGTACGTTTAGTAGGCTCCGTTATATTAATAATATCAACTTCTCTGCCCGTTGCCTCCAAAACTAAGCTAACTTGTACAGATTCTTCTACGAAATATATCAATGAAAAATCAGTGAACAAGACAGACTCGATTTAGAATAAAAAAGAAAAATAAATTAAAACAATGGCCACGAGATCTCAAATCTGATACACAGAATAGAGCCTCCTTCGCGAGTTCAAAATATTTTTGGTTCTAATAATTTTCCAATTTTATAATACGAATTTGTTAATTATATCATCTCTCTATGTAGTGCAGGGATATTTAAGATTAACAATTCAGAGGATTGGCCTGTAGTGCTCGGGGAAACACGTTAAACAAATGCCACCATATAACTTTTTTCTAACCAAAATTACTACTTTATATTTTGGGTAAATTGTAAGTTTGGTCAAATGAATTTACTAAAAAGGTTTATATGGTTGTTAAAAATTTATAATTTCATTTTCATTCATGATCATTAAAATTAGTTAAACATTTCAAGTTTAATCATTCTCCGTCCAACTCCATTAAATTTGGCTGATGTGGCAATCAAATCTCATAGTTGACTGTTAAGTGTGTGACTTTGAATGATGAATTTGCATATTTCATATCTAATAGTATATTTATTTATGATAACGACTAGCGTACTGCTAATATATATTATTCCAAGTGATATGGTTATTGGATGACTTTCATTGTAGTTCGACAAATAAAAATTGTCAATTGCCATTTTGTAATTTGTTGATCTCCGGGTTTGAGTTTAAAGAATATATATATTCATGGTCTAAGTAACAAAACTCAACGGGAGTACGATAAGGTAAGCGTACACCTAACATACGCTAGTTTGATGCACTCACTTTTTTTTTCACTCAATGCACTCACCTCATAACCGTCATTTTGGGTAGGCGATTCACGTGAAAACGATGTCAATCGTCACTTGTGATACTATGGATAAGAAAGCAAATGAATTTATACAAAATTATGCAAGATTTACTTTAATTTTAATGATTTAGGGTTTAGGAATTTAGGTTTAGGGGTTAGGTTTACAATTTGGGGTTTAGGGTTGAGATTCAAATTGAAGGTTTAGAACTTAGGATATCCATTGATTAATTGTGAATTTGTGATCCTATGTTGATTCATCATATTAGACTAATGCTATCAAATAAATTAAAAATCGATGTCTTATGACTACTTTTAGAGTTGAATGCACCAAAAAGGTGAGTACACCGATGTAGCCACCATAACGATGTCAATTATCACTTGTGATATGATTAACAAGAAAATGATTGAATTTGCACAAAAATAATTCATAATTTACTTTGATTTGAAAGTCTTCGAGTTTAGGGATTTAGGGTTAGGTTTAGGATACATAATTTGGAGTTTTGAGTTTGTGTTCAAAATTGAAGGCCATGCTTTTGATTTTAGGATTTATAATTTAGGGTTTAGGATTTAGAGTTGGAATTAATCGAACCAAGTCCACCAACCTTCGGCCAGTTCAAGTCTAGATAGTGGTGTTGTCAGGAATTCATCCAAGGCAGATCCAACATGGAGAAAGGAACATAACATAAGTTTATGTTGTTTTTCATATTCTGAAATTTTCTAAAATATATTTACCGTGCAAATTATGGAGAACATCATTCTTAATATACCCCACCAAAAAATCATTCATCGTTTTATCACTTTCTAATTTTGAAGTGTTTCTTCACATTGTTCATTGCAGTAAGTGTCAACACTTACAATTTCAACTTGTAATAACAAAAATCCTTAAGTTTTGAGTTATTGTTCATATTAAACTCAATCCAAAGTTACATAAATATTTACTACTATATATTTTGGAGCCAAGGTGGTGCAAATGACCTACCTTGGTCTCAAAGGGCTTCACTACTGGATCTAGATATCATTTTCTTACACAAGTATGTCATAGCTTTGATTATACTCAACGTTCGATAGAACATCAATCCATATATATATATATATGGTGCCTTCTACGGTACCCCGGGTAAAATCTGGGGTACCGTATACCTTGAGTATGGAAACGGTATCTAGACCTCGAATTAGCAGGATTTTTGGGTCTGATACTATACCCTAACCCTTAATGAGTGAACCCTGGGTCCTAATTATCTAAATCATAATCTATAAACCCTAAGATGGTGCATTCCTTTTTGTGCCTATATTTGGACGAATCATAACCGTCGATTATTGTTTCTAATTAAATTGATCTTGGAGTATAAGATTAGGAGAATTAAGACCTAGATTTTGATCTTTAAGGGTTAGAGTATAGTATCATGTCCGAAAGATCGGTCAATTCAAGGTCTAGATAGTGTTTTCATACTCAAGGTATGCGGTACCCCGAATTTTGTCCAGGGTACCGTAGAACTCGCCATATATATATATATATATTGAACTTTCTTCATACGAACATTATCATATATACTTTTTGGACTTTGCTACGGTGACTTGCAAGTCACCGTAACTTGTACATTTCGGTCGACCGAAAGTTAAGAATGGTAGACCGAATCTACCGATCCAGTTTTGTGACTGTCAACAACTCGGTTGACCTTGTACATCAAATGATCGACCTCTTTAGAAAGCGAACAACACAAAAGGTCGACCTCATATGTTAAAACGGCCGACCTTATGCATTAAAAGGACGACCTCATTTTTGAAAAGTCAACCTCTATCGCATTAATTAATCAATATGAAACTCGGACTTATTTCCGAAAACAGTAGAAAATGTCGACTTGTGAATTACGTGGTCGACCGAATCTACACTGTATTTGTATTGAATAAGGATTCCAACACTAGAAAGGTAACCCTAACTTGTATGCCACTTAATTCGCCCTAAGCTCGTCCTAAATATCTATAAACAAGAATATATGTCACAGTGACCGCCACTCAAACACTGGATTTGGTTTTTTTAGGATTAGAGTTTTGATGTAAAATCACAAAACTTCGAAAGTTATCGGCTAATTTTCCTATAAGCGGTCGACCTCTCCCAGCATGCGGTCGACCACGAAACCAACACTTTTGATCTACGTTTCACGTCAAGGATGATAGATGAATGGATAGGAGTTTAGTCTTCTATTTGGTCGATCTGTTACTGTAATTGGTCGAACATTTCGGTAATGACTGTCATCAAGTGGTCGACCTCCTTTTATTTACAAGCCACCATTTTGCTTCTGACTACACTTAAAGGTCAACCAATTTTTTAGTGTGGTCGACCATTTAAGTATCAACTAACTTAAAACGTTCGACCACTATATGTTAATGGTCAATCGTGTTTTTCCATCAGAGTGACCACGATAGTGAATTCAGTCGACCGAAATTACGCATAGATCGACCGAATTGTGCACGTTACGGTGACTTGCAAGTAAAATGAAATAATCATTTACTCATTTGTTGACAAATGTTTTGTACTATAGGAAAGAAAAACAAGTAAAATGAAATAATCATTTACTCATTTGTTCGATGTTTTGTTGGGTTGGTGAGGTGGGATATGAGTAGTACTGGTTCATCTCAGATGGGGGGAGAGAGAGAGACGACCCAACAAAATGATTGTAGCAAAGCTTAAATGCCCATGTGATGAGTACCATGGAAAATAGTTGTTTTCAATTTTCATTAATTAATTTCCTATCTTTATGTCGAATTGATTAAAGGAGAATCGGATCACGTCAGGAGCAAGACCAATAATTAAACTAAACCCCAATTTAGTTAATCATACAAAAATATTAATATCACCGGCTACATCTTGAAAAAAAAAACAAAAATATATTTGTTATCCCATCTGGAAATTAAACGGGTAGGAAGGAAGAAAGTATGGTACACATTAAATGTACTTGCATCGAATCTTACGTTTGAATAGTGCAAATCTTACGTTATTAGGCAGAAGGGATATGGAGGGTGATGAGCTGCAATTTTTGCTTTGTCAATGTTATGTTCCTGTGAATGAATTCATTAAGCCTATAGAAATGGATCCACATGGCTATGCCAAGCCGCTTAAACCCTTAAATATTCCCTGTAGATTTTATATAATCATTTGGAACAGCAAAGTTCCCAAAAAGGCAAAACTTATAGTTTCTTTTCTCTTTTTTTTTTAATCTACATTCTGTCAGCTCAGAAATTCTATTTATGTAAAACTGATCAATTTATGTGTGTAAATTTGGGATTGTGAAATTGGTTGGACTTTTTTTTTACTTGTTGAAATACTTGAATTTTGTAAGTTGTATAAATTAATATATATAAAGCTGAAAGAGCAATTACTGTTGCCTAAAAAGTTGCAAATTAGTCACTATGTAATATTTTACATTTTGATACCCCAAATTTAAGTTTAATATAAAATTATTAAACAATTATGTTTTGGTATCTAAATTTTATGAGATTTTTGTACCTACAATTTTTTAATTTATATATTGGTCCAATGTTTAGATTTCACTTGAATTCATGAATCCAATCCACCAATCTTTTTGAACTAATCCATGAATCCAATCCACCATAACATAAAAGTATAAATTTAGTTTGTACCATACAAGATGTTGTATCACTTAATTGCAGGAGAAGATTCGATCGTTTTATATTTGTTCATTACGTGAAACATTAAATAAATGATAAAAGAGAGACGACTCTAAAATATTGCAAGAGTGAATCTATAAACTCATTTAGTTACATTTACAAAGTACTAAACAAACTTACTAACTACATGTAACAAAAGATGTGACATCTACATAAGCATGTGTCAATAAATTGCTACGGTGAAAAGGGTTGACTGTTGTATTGATGGCCAACTAAAAGAATTGGTCAAAACCTTTCCATCATCTATTTCCTCTTCATTTCATTTTTCACTCGCCTTTCCTAATCCTTTCTTTATATCTTTCTTTGCCTTCTTCGTCTAACCCTAATTAGTATACTATTTTTATGTATTCTAATCACAAGTATGAACGGGCCCATACACGACTCACCAACAACCTAGAAAATTAATAATTGAACCATGAGCCACTAACTTTTTCAGCTCAATGTCGAGTCCAATTAAAAATAAATATATACGATTATTACTTATTGTAAAGACACTATGGGATTTGAAGACGTGAAATTTTAAGCGAGTTTCAGTTTGTATCCTTTTGCTTCTCTCTAGAGTTTTTCTTTTTTTCACCCAGACTAGAATTTTCAACAATTATACACGGAATATTTGGCTAGATATCTACACATATCAAATGAATGGTTTCCATTTTTCTATAAAAAATTATTTAATAATTATCATCTTAAATACATCACCATAAAATGAATTAAGCCTCAACTATGCAAATTATAGTTCGGTACCTAAACTTAATAGATCCTTAGATTTATAACCTAAAATTATTTTTCTGGCATATAAGTCATCAAAATGTCGGTGGAACATTACATTTTAGTACCTAAAATTTTTGTCTATTACATTTTGGTACCTAAACTTTTGAAGTTCTATAGATAGGTCTAATTTTTGTATGTATAATTAAAATGCCCTCGAATAAATGGGTATCCATACCCAACTCATACACATTTAGATTATGAAAGTAAATATTCATACCCTACCCATACTCATCTACAAATTTTCAAACCCATATATACGTCACCCATACCCTACCCATTATCAATAGGTCTACTTTGGTTTAGATAAATATCATTTATTAGCCAAATTTTTTTTAAAAATTAAATCGGATGTTGACTGACATATATCTCTTCTCAGTCAATATTATATTGTCAAGTCAATAATACTAACAAAGCCGCCAACAAAAAATTAATTTTAGGCTAATAATACTAGCAAAACACCATAACAGACCACATAATACATTCCATAATCATCTCCGCCCGCGACAAGGCGCGGCATCGCCACCTAGTAGGGATAATTTTGTATTCAATCCAACAATTTAATCTATCAACTAAATATCTAATTAAATAAATCAATTTAATTTTTTTGGTAATTAATCAATTTAATTTTATTCCAATTGGAATATTATGGAATTCATGGATATTTGGTAAATTATAATTTATTACCTATACTTTTTATATTTACATTTCAATACCTTTATGTAAAATTTTAAACGTTAAATATTATTGAAATTTTATATTTTGGTACCTAAATATTTTATTATAACGTTTACTACCTAATTTTTTTAAAATTTACATATTGGTCCAATATTTATATGTCACTTGGATCCATGATTCAGTCCACAAATCCATTTGATCCATGAATTATTCCAATCCAATCCAATCAATGAATCTATGAATACAATCTGCTTATTGTCTCTATATACAACCAATCAAAGTATGGGACTAGCCATTAGGCAGGGGTGCTAATCGGATCTATTACGGTTAACCACTAACTGGTATGGTGGTTAGCGGTTAACCAATAAGAAAAAAACCCATGCCGATAATCGAACCGATAAACCTTATCTGTTAACCACATTTTATTGGTTCGATAAGCCTTATTGGTTAACCATGTTTTATCGGTTTGGTTAGTGAAACCAAATATCCAACCAATGGCTTCGATTCCTTTCACGAAATATAACAAACCGAAGCAATAACCACTTATAATACACAAATCCTCATCCAATTAAGTTTAACAAGTGTCATTTAACATAAATTTTAGTCCACAAGCATAACAATGACCAAAAGCACAGAGTACTAAATATTAAAGATGAATATTCATATAAATAATTTAACTACATTTCTACATTGTTAACACAAAATAATAATCATAAGAAATAATATCAATTCAATATTCATCGTGATTTCATAATTTAAATAGAAATTCCAATGCATAAAATAAAAAAAAAATTAATCAAACTTATTCATCCAATTAGCGAGTACCTACTACCAAAACATCACACACAAGCACCACAAGATCACCATCATTCACAAACACGAAAGAAACAATGATTACTAGAGTGTGAGGTTCGCTCTCACAAGTGCAAGGGAAAATAGAGAGGGGTGACTTTCGGGTTCTAACTCTTAAACACATTTGAGATTGTTGGTGGAGGGTTGTTTGCAAAAGGTCGGAAATATAATTGAGATGTTTGAAATTTTCGACTTTGGTTGGTTTTGAATTTCGAAGCTTTTACCCTCAACCAAAGTCCAAAACTAAGTGGTTATAGTATTAGGTGGTTAATTATCTGTTTTCTTACCCGCTAACCACAAACCGATTAGTCAATTAACGATTAATCACTTATAAAAATATTGCTAATAAAAAAACCGAATCAATAAAAAAATCAATTATCATTTAAAACCGATAGCCGAGTAACTGTTGACCACCCCTACCATAAAGGGCGGGATGTAGCGGAAGAGTGACTGATAACCATACCTACCATAAGTTGGTCCTCGACAAATTTTCATCATGGCAGTTACAAACAATAATTAAGTTAAAGTGATCAGATCAAAGACAGAAACAACGATAATCTTTTTAATAATCGTGAGGAAAAGAAATAGTAAAAAAAAAAAAACGTGAAAAGGGGAACCAATTAAGAATTGGGTGAGTGGGGAGGTTGTGGTTATCAAGAAACATGATCACAATCACATGCAGATGTAGGGCTTATATGGATGGAGAAGTAGTACTCTACTCTGTCATGGAAATTGAAGAATCCAAGCCCAATAGAAAAATTTACAAGCAAAAAAAAAAAAAAAAAAAAAGATGGAGAGTGACATGGAAGCACGCGCTGCCGGAGAGAAGAGGAGCAGGGATATGGGGAGGTGGGATCCATTCGCCAAGTAAAAAAGGCTCTCCACTCATCACTGAGAGGGACTGAGCCCACCGCCGCTAGCTAATAGTTGCTTTGCGGGCCCCGGCCCGGCCACCCATTATCTCAACTCTGCTCCGACGGGGATGCGTGCGTGCGTGCGATGCGACCACCGCGCTTGCCCTGCCTTCACCTTGTGCTCCTCCACTCTTCCATTTTCTCAATCAATTCATTGGATATGTTTCGGCGACCGGACTAATCCTACCACTATTACATGGAGATTCTCCATGAGAACCTATTCTATTCAAAATTTCGAGTCTTATGAGAGTTTGTAGGAAGGGTGTTTTTGGCATATAAACTATTAAAATAAAGCATATTTAGACTTCTAAACCAAATACATATGTCTATACAATAACAATACGTGCAATAGTAGTAGGATTTTTATTCCTTAACAAAATAAAATATTTATAACCTTTACTTTGAAAACTAAACGTGTGGGACATTAAAATATTGGTTAGTAGCCACATCAATTAAGAATCTTTAATTGATAAAGGTTTCATATTTGCAAACATTTTAGTTTTACACTTAACTAAAATTTCAATAAAATGAAGGTGAAGAAGAAATAGTTTTTTTTAATGGTGGAGGTAGTGAATTCGAATATAGTGATAGTGACGTTGTGACATTGTTGAGAATAAGGGGTAGACTATTGATGATGGATAGAGAGGTCGCAAACTCGCAGTGATGAATATGAAACTACAATTATTGACAGATATAATAATACATATGCTGAAGCAATAACAAAGAAGTTCATAAGAAAATTACAGTAATTTTTACAGTAAGAAGTAATTTGAAGTGTAGTTTACTGTAGTTTTTTAAGAGTTAGTTCCCTTTCATGAGTTTTATTTTTTATTTTCAGTAAGAACTTTCATTGATGAACCAGTTAACATATCATAAAATTCTATGATGAATGTTCCTTTTTTTCATTAATTGAATAGTTCAAATCTTTTGACTTTATATATCAATAAAAATATACCTTACTTCGTACAATTACAAACGTTGCTTATATGTTTGAAATAATGCATCCAGCCAACGTGCAAGGTACTTTTGTTGATGAACCGGTTAGCATATTAGAAAATACTATGATGTATGTTCCTTTTAAAAAAAATTACAGTAATTGAATAGTTCAGATATTTTAACTTTTGATACCAATAAAAATATATCTTGCTTACACAGTAACAATGATTGCTAATATTTTTGAAATAATGCATCCGGGCAACTAGCCGGGTTTCAAATCTAGTAATTTCTATGAATGTTATGTACCAGTTCCACTTTTCCCAAAAACTAGAATTTCATATAAAAAATTAAAACATATGATAAACTCTTTTAGCTGTAAGATTTTATGTTTTTTACAGTCTTTAGCTGTAGGATTTCAGCGTCATGTAAAAGTAAATATATATGTATTGGTAGTTGCGATTTTTTTTTTAGATTGTTACTATACATGTATTGTTTAGAATGCATCGTATTTTTGAAAAAAAAATCCCGAAATACACATGTTCTTAAAAAAAAATTCTCAAAATACATACATTTTATAAAAAAAAATTCTCAAAGTACACATGTTTTCCAGCTCCTGATAAGTAGGTTTTAGGTAAACTATTTAGCATTCACCGCATTTGACAACAGCAGTGAATGCATGGTATGTTAAAAATAAAAAAACCCCTCCATTTATGCTGTTTTCTTTTCATATCTGCCAAACCCCTCCCCCATTTATGTCGCTTCCTTCCCATTTATGCCAAAACTCCTCCCATATCACCTTAAAATTATAATTTAAGGTATGTTTTAATTTGATATTTTTTATATTGTTGATGTTTTAGTAGTTATATATTTGTATTTAACGAATTACTATTACTGGTGGGTATGTTATAGTAGAGAGATTTTAATTAATTATGGTGGATTGATGGTAGTTAGTTATGATTTTAGATGAATTAGTTTAGTATATTCATGTTATAGTAATGCTAATTAAACTACAAGTTTCGATTAGTTAGTTGCGGTTGTTTATGGTTTTAGAGTATGTTTGTATAGTGTTGCAACTGCCCCTCGCAACTCGTTAATTCATGGCCTAAATAGCAGAACCCGATAGGAGTACGATAAGGTGGTGTAGGCTAGCTTAAACCATGTTCAACTTATGAAGTTGAAAATTGTTGGTCAATCAAAGATCAAATGGTCATGAATATTTTTCCAAGAATGATAAAGTTACAGCGTTGTTTGGCATAATTGTTGATCATGACTAAAATCTGATTAAAATGTAGCGCCCTTCATATAAGATGAAACACGAATAATAGATAACAACAATAAATAAATATGCAAAAGTAGGAATCCTATACCATTGAAAAAAATAATAGATAACATAAAAAAAAGTACAAACAAATGACACTTGCCACCCATCGGACGAACACAAAACTTGTAACAAAAAATGCCATTTGCTTCACCAAATTGGTTGTTTTGTGATTTCACCAAAATTTGCGCCTCTGTTATTCGGTTGACACCAAAAAAAAAAAATTTGCGTAGCTTTTCATTTTTCAATGGCTACTAACTTTAATAGGGAGAAATTTCAAAAAGAGGACATGTTTTTAAATTTAAGAGGTTTTGAGGACAACTGTAGTTTTTTTCCACCTTATATTGCGTACATACTTCTATAAAAAAAAGTTGCATTTTCTTGAAAATTTACGCAAAATAAAAAAATTGTGTCGATCGCCGAGCACAAAGTCACCATCATCGAAAGTTCCACAAATAAAAAAATGACCCGTTTAGGGTGGCAAATGACATTTTTTGGCGACAAAGGCAGACCAATCCCTCTATGGTTTTTTGCGGCTTCGAAGATTTTAAAAATTTATGTGGAATAATATTTTTTTGTCACAATCGGATAGCCGATCACAAAGTTATGGTCGTTTGAACTTACCACGTACGTAAAACGCAAATCACTGCCGTGTCCAACAATTTTGGTCCCAAATTGCTGGAGACTGCCGCGATCTAATTTGATTTGCTTTAGTGTCTAGTGATTTTCCTATAATCCTTCACTCTCCAATAATCTAGTACCTAAATCGCTGGATAATTAAACGTAACGCCCTAAACTTGTGTATTTTGGAAGTTTTTAGTGCAAGTGTTGTATATTGGGAAGGGAAAATCGTTGAACTCTCAGGTTTGTGTGGATGAGTTGTAGAAGACTAGCAGTTAATGCCTATGTTTGGCCGGCTTTTAGAAGTGCTTTTCGACTTCAAAATGATAGAAACCTGTAATTAGGTTTTATCGAGTTTTAGTGATTTGGGCAATAAACGAATCACCAAGGTGGTGACTAGGGTTGATTGGGAAAACAGGTTGGGATAGGGGAATTGGGAATAGAAGGGGAGAGGGAAAAGAAGCTGCTGTCGGCAGAAGCAGTAAAGAGGGGAAGAAGTTGGGTCGAGGGAGAAGAAAGAAAGGGAAGGGAAGGATGGGCAGCAGTGGGCTGCCGAGGGGAAGAGGAGGGGAAAGGATCAACAGAAGGTAGGGAGAAGGAGAAGATTAGAGTAATAGGTTTAGGGTTGTAATTCTTGCTTAATGGTTAATTCCCACGTACAAGTAGTTTATATAAAATAGAAATTCCCTATCGCTACCCGAATTATTAAATAACAACCAATATGCCCCCAAAATCCTCAAAGAACAATAAACCGACAAAAGTAATCCGAATAAACAAAACTAGGAAACTGCGGGTTTCTATCACAAAAGCTGAAGCAGGGCCAAACACCTCTAAAAGTTCGGCTTTTGAAAAGCCGAAAAGCGCTTTTGTATAACATAAAAGCAGAAGCTCCGATTTGGAGCTTCTGCGAAGAGCTGTTTTGAAAATACAAGATTATCTTACCATATTTTAATTTTATTTCAGAAAATTTAATTTTTCTTCATTTATATCATTTTAAAAATAAAATAAATTATAAAATCATATTATTTAATATAAAAGAAATCTAACAAGATCCTTTTTTTACTACTTTTTATTGTTTAGAATTTTTAATCATATTTTATATTATAAGTCCTTTATAGTCATTTTACACAACCGCTCATATTAAAAAGCACTTCTAATAGTTTTACAGCCAATCACTAAACTGCTTTTTTTGAAAAGTACTTATATAAAAGCTCCAACCAGAAGTTGCTTCTGCAAAAGCTACAGCAGGGCCAAACTAAGCTATGTTCGAGATTTCAACCAACCCTTGATGCATGTTGCTTTAATTATGGGGAAATAGGATGCTAAAGGGCCTCCCTACTAGGCACTTAAATTAATCTAGGTTGGACAATGTGCATACTACATAGAGTCATAGATGATCCAAAATCAAAGCCTGAGATCAAAAGTACAATTACATGGCTTCCTATGTCAACCAGGTGCCTTATGTTGGCAGATAGTGAATAACTCCATTGCACCAAGTATAAGAGGTCTTCACCTCCCATTGTTGATTAACAAGCAACTTAAGTCTCTTGGTTGGTTTTCATACTGACTATCTTGAATTTTTGGCATCATGGGGAGGCATATTGCCTCCATTGAGTCTAGTTGGAGTAGGGATGACAATTTCGACCTGACCCGTTTTATCCAATTTGTTTGGCCTGTTTTGGGGCGGACATGGGCACTCTCATCGACCCGACCTGCCCTGACCCGTTCTTGCCTAAATTACATGTAATCTTAGTCAAATTACTTAGGAATTTTCTTTTATTACATCATAATTTAGCTATAATAAAGTTGTAAATTAGTGAAAACCCCAATTTCTCTAATAATTTAACTACATTTATCTTAACATTGTTTGTTTACTTGGTCTTATAATAAAAATGGCTCAATATTATTTTTGTTCAAAAAATATATTAAAGTAGATATAATTTTGAATAACACAATTAATCTGATCCAACTGTGCAAAAAAATTTAAATTTCGGCTTAACACGAGTGAGAAATCATCCATTAAAGATTAAAGACTTTACAGACAAGAGAAGGGGCGGATTCTGATTGGGTTATGCATAGTTATTAACTACAAGGTTATTGACTGGATTCGCTCCCCAACCAATCCATCTGCCATGTTATTTTAATGGATAATTAGAATACACGATTATTAGAGGGCTGTTAAGCGGCTCAAGATATGGTGCATAACCATGAGTTATGCATCCATCAATAACTAAATCTGGACCCTTCATTTAGAAAATCCAGATATAAATATGGAGAATTAAAGATCGTTTTTATTTTCCCTAATTTTCTTAATCGGCTCATATCTTTTTCGTTTTAACTCGGGTTTTTTTTTTTGCACAGGTGGAACGAGTTCATCGTGCTCTACAAAATGAGATCAATTTTCAATATTTTTTTAGAACAAAAAATTCTGGCCTCTCGGTACCAACTGCATACCATATGGTATTTTCTTCATTTTTAATTCGTTTTTGAAAACGTTTGCACAGAAGGGACGAGTTCATCATGATCTATTGGATCTACAAATTTCTGGATGAACAAATTACAGTACCAAAAAATACCACACAATACCATACAATACCACCCTGGTACAAGATGGTATCTTATGGTACACAATGTTAAAAGTCGTAAATGACATTTAATATATTTCTACTATCATGTATTCAACCATCCTACAGTCTTGATTTGTTCATAACACTATGGTACGCTTTTCAAACCATAGGTATGCTCTTATTTCAATACCAGTCAATACCATATGGTATAGACTGGTAAAAAATGGCTCAATTGTTTTTGTATGAAAAATATATCAAAGTGAATATCATTTTGAAGAGCACAATTAATCTGATCTAACTATGTAAAAAAATTAAATTTCGACTTAAAACGAGTGAGAAATCGTCCTTCAAAGATTTAGGAGTGAAAAATTAAATGCTTTCCAGGAGAGAAAGGGATGTTGATTGATAGACCGTTAATTACACATGTTTTCACCCCTGTTCTTACACCGTTTGAGATGTGGTTTCTCGTGTTTTAGACCGATTTCACGCTAGGTTGTGCTTGTTTGTGATATTTCAGGTCCTGGCAAGTGAATGAAGGTTTAGGAGCGAGTTCGGGGTCGATTGGGCGAAGATCGGGCGTGAGACAAGTCACAAAGGAGGTCACACGGGCACACCCACAACTCACACGGCCGTGCAAGTGACCACTTTGGCTGTGTGAGATTGTGCGAGAGCAAACACGGCCTGCCCTGATGTTCACACGGCCATGTGAAGGAGTGGTTTGGCCGTGCGAGTTTCGCCGAGAGCAAACACGGGCAGATGGAAATCTCACACGGCCGTGCGACCCTGGCCGTGTGAGAAGCCTGAAGATCGAACTAATTGGAACGCAGCGTTTTGACTCACACGGGCAACTGGGTAAGCCACACGGCCGTGCCACCCTGGCCGTGTGAGTCGGGATTTTCTGCTTTTAAGCAGATTTTCAGCCACAAGTCGGGGGGATTCGAGTTTTTGAGAGAGAGAGAACGGTTCCTAGAGAGAGAAAGCGACGAACAAGAGTCTCCAAGTGCCCTAGCTTGATCTTCAACACCATTGGAGGCCAGTTTGAGCTTGGAGAAGTGCCGATCAACGTCCAGGAGCAGGAATCCATCCTTCACAGTATGAATTCCGCGTCTGATTCTGCTTTTGCTTCTTTCTCCATGGAGTAGTTCTCCCATTCATCTGGGTATGGAGAACCCTAGATTTGTATGTTAGGCTTTGATTGTATGAACCCAAGTACTGATTCTATGATTTGATTATGTTCAGTTGAGGTTTGAATGATTGAATGACTTGAATCCTGATCAAATTCCTGTTGTTTCTGCTTTAACCTAGAATGAGAATATCTGCCTAGGTTGATAGCGCATCCTTGATTGAAGGTAGGGAGTTGGTGACTTTAGTCGAGGAGCCAACTCACTATTCTGTACCGGATTTACTCCGGTAGTGGAGGTTTTGTTTGTTAAGGCCTCAATCTGTTTACTCCGGTGGAGGTTAGTCGCCCGCTAGAGACTCAGATTGAGAGGGTCTGAAGACCTTTAGTCGAGACTTCAGGCTGTTTAAGAACCTTCCGCAGTATAACTATCATAGAAACTGAACTTGGTAATTAAAATCCGGCTTAACTGCAATCTAGGGGGAACCATATCCGGGTGACCTCTCTTAACCTGAATACAACAGTTTACTTGCTTTGTTAGTTTGTTAGTTTAGACTTGCATGCCAGTTTCATTGCTAGATAACAAGAATTCACTGAGTAGTCATCAGATCTAGGACCCGGGTTGACATATAAACCTAACCCGCTATACTACGCTTTAGGAAGTGGTTTCACTTGGCCAATTCCTAGGGTGACAGTAGAAGTGAGTCAAGTTTTTGGCTCCGTTGCCGGGGACGGCTAGGTTGTTGAAGAAAAGTGATTTCTGTTAATTTAGCCTTTTCTTTTCGCTTTGTCCCACTTGTGCCTTCACGGGTTTGCTTGCTTGAGTGTGTGCAGGTAGTGCATGACCCGTAGCTAGTCGGTAGGTTTACTGCCGTTAAATCCAGAGATTGAACGCACCTGTCGCCAACTCAGGAGACAACAACGAGCTAGACTGGCTACGGAAGAGCGCATAGACGGCCACCTGAGTAGCGATTCTGAAGAAGAGTACGGGATGGACGGAGACTATAATCAACACCAGGGGAATCCGCAGCAGGTTCCCCCGGTGAATCAGGTCCTGGGGAACAACCCCATACCCCAGGATCATGGAGTTCATCATCCACCGCAGCCGGGTCCCACATTGGAGTACTACTACACTCCTCGGTCAGCTCATCACATCCTCTATCCAGTTTCATGGCTTGAAGGATGAGGAGGCCAGGGTACATCTGTCCCGTTTTCTGCAGCTGACAAACGGGTTCAAGCTGAACGGTGTTCCTGATGATGCAATCCGCCTTCATCTCTTCCCCCATTCTCTGGAGGGGAATGCTAAGAGGTGGTTGGAGACCCAGCCCCCATTGTCCATCACCTCTTGGGACGATCTGGCTGACAAATTCGTGCACAGGTACTATCCGGCATCGAAGACTACAGAGATACAACGGGAGATCACTCACTTCCGCCAGGAGCCAGATGAGTCACTTCGTGATGCATGGGAGCGGTACATGGGTTATTTCTGGCAGTGTCCCCATCATGGCTTTAGTGATGCATTCACAGTGGGGAACTTCTACAGTGCTCTCTCTCCAGACAGCCAGAGAGTGATTGAGTCTCTATGCCCAGGAGGGGATATTCTTACTAAGACTCCACCCGAGCTGAACCAGATGATCAGTACTTTGGCTGCTAGAGATCATTCTTGTGGACAGGGTAGCCGAGGCAGACAGTCCCGGGACCGTGGTGTGCACGCCATGGAGACCAGATCCGGGCTCGAGCAGCAGGTAGCTGAGCTAGTGCAGACATTGAAGCAGCCCAACAGTCTTATTCCGGGCAGAGGTTTGGCTACACCTCCAGTAGCTCAATGTCAGTGGTGCGAGAGCTCCAATCACCTAGTGGAGGACTGCCAGGCTATGAGGGAGTCTACCACACCCCAGGAGCAGTTGGCCTTCATCGCCAATGCACGGCGCCTCGATCCATACAGTAACACATATAATGAGGGGTGGCGCCAGCATCCCAACTTCGCCTGGAGCAGCAACACCACTAAACCACCTGGTTTCCCAGCACCAGCAGGTGGTTTTCAGCAGAGGCAGCCCGTCCAGGCTCGCTAGGGGCCAGCCCCACAGCAGCAGCCCTACCAGCCTAGGCAGGGGCAACCATTCCAGCAGCCCCAGCACCAGTTTGCCGAGCCAGCAGCAGCTCCGGACCCAGATGACAGGATGACAAAGCTGGAAAATATTCTAGCTTCATTCATGACTAGCACTCAGGCTGCTATCACGTCACTGGAGGCAGGTCAGCGGAACCAGGGTGCCATTTTGCAGGATCTGCAGACCCAGGTGGCAATCTTGGCCCGCCAAAACACCACCAGGGCGCCGGGGACTTTGCCTGCCACCACTATCCCGAATCCTCGGGATCCTCACCAGCTCCAGCAGCTGGATGCCATATTTACCAGGAGCGGTAAGACCATATCTGCTGATCCATTCCCGGCCAGACAGGAGGAACCACTACCTGCTTTAGCACTTCCAGCCGACGATGCAGAAGTGCGGGTGGAGAAGGAAGCCCCTGCTCCCAAGCCACAACCAGTGGTTAAGGAGCATGTGCCCCAGCTTCCCTTCCCCACTCGCCTACACAAAGACAAGCTGGAGACTGAGTTTGCCAAGTTCATGGCAATGTTGAAGCAGCTCAACATCAACATACCGTTCGTGGAGGCATTGTCGAAGATGCCCAAGTATGCCAAGTTCATGAAAGATCTCCTCACCAACAAGAAGAAACTTGGGGATCTCTCGACAGTGTTGCTGAGCGAGGAGTGTTCTGCTATCCTGCAGAACAAGCTGCCCGAAAAGCGCAAGGATCGAGGGAGTTTTACTATCCCTCTTACTATTGGCAGCATGCATGTAGGCAAGTCCTTGGCGGACCTAGGCGCTAGCATAAATGTCATGCCATATAAGTTGTATAAAAAGCTAGACCTAGGTGAACTTAGCCCTACCAGGATGAGCATTCAGCTAGCTGATCGTTCCATTGTGCATCCTAGGGGAATCATAGAGGATCTGCTTGTCAAGGTCGGTGCATTCACATATCCTGTTGATTTTGTTATTCTTGATATACATGAGGACGTGGATGTGCCTTTGATTCTAGGTAGACCATTTCTTGCCACCGCCAAGGCACTTATTAATGTGCATGATGGTAAACTGATCTTGCGTGCTGGGAATGAACAGGCTACTTTTTCTGTGACTGAATTTGATCACTGTGCTATGATTGCTGTCACACCTGTGCATGCCATTTCTGATCAGGTACACGGGCCTGTCGTGTATCCTTCTGCACCTCTTATTTTGCAGGACCCTCCTATCATTCCTTCGCCGCCACTCCATCCAGCCTCGCCTCCGAACAAAAAGCTCAAGGAGGAGTGGTGGCCGAAGCAGCAGGTTGCCAAGCCTGCACGGAAGAAGAGTGGAGACCACTATGAGCTGGTCCCACCTCCTGCACCACGACCACCCTGGCCGTCCGGGTACTCACTCGCCTGCATCTTGCCAGATGGCCAGGTCGAGCTGACCGATAATGGTGGCCGCATCCGTCGGGTGCATGGCCACACCCTAAAGCTGTACCTCAAGAGCGACGTGGATCCGCTCTTGGAGGCACCTGTTCCTGCACCTCCCTGAGTATCCACCATGGGCGTCCAGCTAAAAGACGGTAAATAAGCGCTTGTGGGGAGGCAACCCCACCACGGTTTGATTTTCTTTCTTGTGTTTTGAGTCGCATTGTAAACCAGTTTGGTTTTGGTTTGTTTTCTTTTGTTTTGGATGATGTTTTATTGGGCTGACCATTGGACCTAACATATTGTGTTTGAGCTCTTTGGTTTCCTTTGGCTGTGCTTGTCTTGACTGGTACTCTCTCCAGTCCGCTTCCAGTCCCCTGCAGTCCGTGCATACCGGTAACATCGTTCCCCTTTCCCTTCCCTCTTCTCCATTGAGGGCAATGTCGATCTTAAGTGTGGAGGGGGGGGGGGTGTTTATCTTTGACTGCATTAGATCTGTTTGTGTGCTTGGAGCTTAGTCCACTGTCCAAATTTTTAAATTTGAGGGCTCCAAGTACGTGTTTCCGTGCAATTGCCTGCTCAGTATGCTTTGAATTGACAGTCTTTATAGTAATATGCAACCTAGGGAGGTAGTGTAGCACTATGGAGGATGTTGATGCATTTAAGAAGTCTCATTTCTTCTTCATATTGTGTTGGTTGATTGAGTGAATTAGTGATTTTAGGACCCTTGAATTGTGTGATGTTGTGGATTCTCTACCTGCCATGGACTCTTGTATCATGTTTTGAGTTTAACAGGTGCTCGAAAATGTGCTTCAAAATAACGTCTCCCGTGCGAATAGGGCGAAAGTGTGTAAGGGGAGACGGGAATTCGTTCCCAATTTCCACCTACTACCTCCAGCCCCCTTACATGTCTTTCCCCCGCACGAGGCTCGAGACATCCGCTCCTGGCATGGCCGGTAAGAGCAGGTTGGGACCCTTGAAAGAAAAAAAAAAAGAAAAAAAAAATAACAGAAAACAAGCAAAACAGAAAGAAAAGGGGTTCCAACCATCTTCAAGAAGAAAATAGAGCACCTTGAAAAATGTGAGTCCATGATCCTTTGTTTTTGAGAATCTCTTCATCCACAATTCATTTGTCCTCTGTTCACTGTTTGCCATGATGCCGACTCGATACTAGTGCTCTCGCCGAAGAAGCTATGAGATGACTTATGCGTCAGTTGACCTCGTAAGCTGCTAAATGATCTAGGAAGTCCTCTACCTACGATCTGGGTTGTTTGTTGCTATAGAGGTCTAGAGAGTTGCATTGGTTTGAGTTAGGTTTGCTTGGGGACAAGCAAACGGTTAAGTGTGGGTGAGTTTGATAGACCGTTAATTACACATGTTTTCACCCCTGTTCTTACACCGTTTGAGATGTGGTTTCTCGTGTTTTAGACCGATTTCACGCTAGGTTGTGCTTGTTTGTGATATTTCAGGTCCTGGCAAGTGAATGAAGGTTTAGGAGCGAGTTCGGGGTCGATTGGGCGAAGATCGGGCGCGAGACAAGTCACAAAGGAGGTCACACGGGCACACCCACAACTCACACGGCCGTGCAAGTAACCACTTTGGCCGTGTGAGATTGTGCGAGAGCAAACACGGCCTGCCCTGATGTTCACACGGCCGTGTGAAGGAGTGGTTTGGCCGTGCGAGTTTCTCCGAGAGCAAACACGGGCAGATGGAAATCTCACACGGCCGTGCGACCCTGGCCGTGTGAGAAGCCTGAAGATCGAACTAATTGGAACGCAGCGTTTTGACTCACACGGGCAACTGGGTAAGCCACACGGCTGTGCCACCCTGGCCGTGTGAGTCGGGATTTTCTGCTTTTAAGCAGATTTTCAGCCACAAGTCGGGGGGATTCGAGTTTTTGAGAGAGAGAACGGTTCCTAGAGAGAAAGCGACGAACAAGAGTCTCCAAGTGCCCTAGCTTGATCTTCAACACCATTGGAGGCCAGTTTGAGCTTGGAGAAGTGCCGATCAACGTCCAGGAGCAGGAATCCATCCTTCACAGTATGAATTCCGCGTCTGATTCTGCTTTTGCTTCTTTCTCCATGGAGTAGTTCTCCCATTCATCTGGGTATGGAGAACCCTAGATTTGTATGTTAGGTTTTGATTGTATGAACCCAAGTACTGATTCTATGATTTGATTATGTTCAATTGAGGTTTGAATGATTGAATGACTTCAATCCTGATCAAATTCCTGTTGTTTCTGCTTTAACCTAGAATGAGAATATCTGCCTAGGTTGATAGCGCATCCTTGATTGAAGGTAGGGAGTTGGTGACTTTAGTCGAGGAGCCAACTCACTATTCTGTACCGGATTTACTCCGGTAGTGGAGGTTTTGTTTGTTAAGGCCTCAATCTGTTTATTCCGGTGGAGGTTAGTCGCCCGCTAGAGACTCAGATTGAGAGGGTCTGAAGACCTTTAGTCGAGACTTCAGGCTGTTTAAGAACCTTCCGCAGTATAACTATCATAGAAACTGAACTTGGTAATTACAATTCGGCTTAACTGCAATCTAGGGGGAACCATATCCGGGTGACCTCTCTTAACCTGAATACAACAGTTTACTTGCTTTGTTAGTTTGTTAGTTTAGACTTGCATGCCAGGTTCATTGCTAGATAACAAGAATTCACTGAGTAGTCATCAGATCTAGGACCCGGGTTGACATATAAACCTAACCCGCTATACTACGCTTTAGGAAGTGGTTTCACTTGGCCAATTCCTAGGGTGACAGTAGAAGTGAGTCATTGATGTCATGGCTCATGCTGATGTGGACGGGTTACTCATAGAGTCATAGTTACTCACCTTAAGGTTACTGACCTGATCCATTCCCCTGTTAAGCTGTCCCCAAATCATCGATGAATTAATCACTACTCCATAGTATGTTTCACGCCATATCTCGTTGTGATTAATCTCTGTTAGACTAATTTGCTCTTGGTTAGAGAGTTGCTCTTCACACACAGAGTTCGAAAATGAAATAGAAGATTCTGAATTCCCTAGCTCTTTCAAAGTTAGGGTTGGAAGATATTATCGAGTGAGCTATCCTTAAGGCAAGGATGCCTTGCAACGGAGGAAGAAGAGCGGGTGAAAGTGTCTGGTTGGATTTTTATTTCTCAATCCCTCTCATTGTCATCGCTCTTCTGCTCGATTCTGTCTATTAGCTCAAATCTCATCCTTTGTCCAATCACTTATTATTTCATACGTGTTGCTTTGGTGAAAGATTGATAGTCCCCACTTGTTGAAGCCCGGCTACTTCAATCTTCCAAACGCTCACTAATCACTGCACCACAGGCGCTCAGACCCTGCAAAACTAACGCCTAGAGGGCTGGTGCCACTCGTTAGCACTCCAACGATCAAGTCAGTGCTCGTTCTAGAGAGATAAGTGAGGAAATAGAACTTTAGGGAGAGAAACCGACCTCCATAAATGCCACCTACCACGTGCTATTTATACTACTCGAGCTCCTCGACCAGGCTCCGACCAACTCCTGCCACCAATCCTTACGTCAGCCTAGCATTAAATGCCTGGTCGGGTCTAACGTCCAAGCGCCTACACGTGGCGCATCGTCCGGCTTTGGGTGTCAGGGCGCATGGGGGGACCATTTGCCTACGTGGCGTTCTTCCGACCCTCCTTAGCCTTACTTCTTTGTCTACGAGCCTATTTTGTCGCCAAGCGCCCCTTTACCGTTGGTGTCCCTCAGCCCACGTCTCAATGGGCCACTAATGGGCTCCAAGCCCATCAGGCTTTGGGCTTAGATGGGCTCATCTATGCTTCCCCAACAATTGCCCCCCAGTTAGGTGCTCACGAGTGAGTGCCTAACTATGAAAGAACTGATTTAGTGCGTGTGCTTCTGTCAAGGTTTCTGTTTGCCCTTCTTCTTTATCAGGGACTTTTAATAGGTGCCCGTTGCCACCTTGCCCCCCACGCCGTGCGTTCGTTGGCCTCTATCCATTCTCGCGGGATTTCACTTGCTATGACCAACTGCGCCTAACTTCGTCAAACTGGGCACCTGCTGGGGTCTCTTCGACCATCTGGTAGTGCGACAACAGGACGCATGAAGTATTGGTGGCGCCCGAATGACTTCAATTAGGCGCATGGCGTATGACCTTCTTGTGGCTTGATACCCGCTATTATGAAAACAAGGTGAAGCAGGCGCCTATTTGTGACCCTTCACTTTACCCGGGCGCCTGCTGGTGGCTTTTCGCCTGTTTGGAACGAAATGGGCGCATATCCGCCCATTTGTGATCCTTCCCCTGTCCGCATTAAATCAGGCGCATGACCGTACTTCTTGCCTCCGCCCATTTGTGATCCTTCCCCTGCCCGCATTAAATCAGGTGCATGACTGTACTCCTCGCGCCGGTTTGTGATCCTTCCCCTGCCCGAATTAAATCAGGCGCATGACCGTACTCCTCGCCCCCCTCGGCGTTCGTTTCAAATTTCGAATTTCAAAGAATTTTTTAATTCAAATTTCAAATTTCAAACGAGCGGCGAGGATCTACCCGTGGAGCGTGTGCGCATCTCGAGGTCCCTCTCCTTCTTATAAATACAAATCTTCTTCCCCTCTCCTCCTCATTCACGCCGAATTCGCTTCTCTCTCTTCGCTCTCTGCTCCCCCTTAGCCTTTGCGCCTATTTTCCCCAGTACTTTTGCTTGTGCGCCTCCTTTCGACAATATGTCTCAAACCGACTCCGGCGCCGCCAATACCAATATTGAGAAAAGTGGAAGCGTCGAGACTGACGTGATCAAGGTGCTCGAAGGGCACCTGTCTCCCGACCCCCTTCGCGATCGCGAACTGCGGGCGTCCCATCCCAGAAAAGAGGCGCCTACGAAGGAGAAATCGAACCCACCGAAGTCTGCGCCTGCGGAATCGGATGCGCCGGTGGGCAAGGGACTCTCAGGGGCGCCCGCAACTACCCCGGCGCCTGTTGCCGCTACTCCGCCGCCAACCAGCACCGACCAAAGTAAGTTTCCTTTATCCCTCTACCCTCTGAATTTTTATATTTGCCTTGATCAATTGTTAGGCGCCCGTTAGTGCTCTTAGGCTCGTATTATTGACCAAGGACGATTGGATCACTTTTAGGCTCCGCGCCTACCTCGTCAGAGTCGAGTGAATTGATGGTTTCCTCGGCATCCACAAACTCAGGCGCCCCTGATGATGGGTCCTTCAAGATAGTTGATTGGGAAAGCACCTGGCCACAGGGGGGAGCGCCTGAAAACATCAGCAAGCTATCGGTGGCCAGAGCGGGTCCGGAACACATTGCCACTGTCAAAATAGCGGAGTTGCACCGACTGATAACTTCCTGCAACCTGCCGCATTCTTGGTCTTATGCGCCTGCCTCACGGATCGCCCGGGTAGGCGTGGTGGGCCCGCACTGGATTGTTATATACCGGGAGTATTTCAAGTTTGGGCTACGCTTCCCTTTAGATTCTATCTTAGAAGGAATCTTGGAGACATGCGCCTGTCCCATTGGGCGCCTATCGCCCTCTGTCTTTCTGATACACATCTTATTCAAGCTTAGGTGTCGTCAGAATAACATCACGCCGACATTCAAGCTCTTTAGATACTTTTTTACGATGACTAGCAGCGACAATTGCCTTTCCTTACAGAGGCGCGTGGACATCCCGGGACATTTTGTGGAGGACTGTCCGAAATTGGGCCGTAGCTGGTATAGGTCCTACTTTTTTATCAAGCCACACACTGACTCATTCTACGAGAGTGGCGCTCCGTTCACCCGGCGCTGGAGAGTTGGAAGCACTTCCTGCTTCAACATCGAGGAGAACTTGACCGATAAAGATCAGTGCGCCTGTTATGCCTTCGTCCGGTGAACTTGAGTTCTACCGCCGCGCGCACCCCTGTATTGCATGAATACTATGCTGACGGTGGGTGGGCGCATAGTGATGTGTCTAGACTTCCGCAAATATCATGCGCCTATGCTACCCTCTCTGTGCACGTTAGTATCCTAACTTAATTGAATCGTGTGTTTTCTGTTGCAGGCGTGGACTTTACTTCTATCGCCACTTTGATGAAGACCCAGCTCGAGAACATGGGTTTGGACTACCAGGCGCCTGTGTTCGCAGGCAAGGCGCCCTCCCGTCAGTGGAAGAAAGGCGCCTCGAAGAAGGGAGGGAGTGCCAAACCTTCTTCGATCGGAGCTGAGGCTCGAGGCATAGCTGACGCGCCTGTTGTTTCGGCAGGCAAGGGAAAGGGGCGTTCAAGCCCGCGAAAGATCAAGCCTCAAAAGGTGCCCAACGCCCAGCTCGCGGAGGAAGAGCGGGCGCCTGATGATGTGCAAAAAGAGGATGGGGCGTTTGTCACTGTTCAGTCCGACCCCGAGTTGGATATTGACGACATTCCCCTCAATCAAAAACTCAAGAGGAAGGCTGATGATGATGCCTCGGCGCGCGGAAAGAAGCAGCGCACAAGCGCGGAGGAACGGGTCCCCGATTTTGTGGAGAAATGGCTCCAACCGCCCAGGCATAAGGTTAATATTGCCTGTTCTGACAGATCCGCATTGGAGCGGAGTTCGGCGCTCGGCTTTGCTTTTCATGCGGCCGAAGTATTGCGTGCGCCTAGTGACGTGCAAGGAAAGAACTTGTGGGGAGAGGTGGCGCGTATGGCTGCCATGGTATGTAGCGATTTGAATTTTAGAAATTATGAGTTTTGCAAATGCATGCGCCTATATTTCAATAATGGACTTGCTTTTGTTTCTGAACAGATGCTTTTGTTGGCAAAAAATGGTGCAATGGCTCACGAGGAGTTGCGCATGGGGGAAGTGGAAGCCTCCTCTTCCCTTGGTGTTGTGCGTGATGACCTGGAGACGGCCCAGAGGCGCCAGGCGGAGCTGGTGCAGGCGTGCGAGGACGCCACTCTTGAAGCTGCCAAGGCTGCATCACTCCTCCAACAGACAATGGACGAGGAGAAGAAGAAACTGAAGTTGGAGCATGAGGCCGAGCTTGAAACCGTCAAGAGGGCGCATCATGAGGAGATGGCCAAACTCATGAAGGAAAAGGCCGTTTTGGACAAGGAATCAGGCGCCCAAAGAAGTGAAATCGACCTTCTCATTGAGGAGAAGAAGACTTTGCAAAAAGAGAAAAAGGTCCTGACTCGAGAGAACAAGAGGCGCCAGGAAGAATTGGAGGCTCTTAAGGGTAAGTCTACCGCCGAAGCGCCTGTCTCAGACATGGCGCTTAAGGCCCAGGCTTCTCTCAACAGCATCCTCATTCTGAAGCGGAAGTTGGAGGTTGACCATCCCACTATCAACTGGGATGTCAAGGAGATGGTCAACTTCGTCATCGACTTCATGGCTAGTGGGCGCCCTGTTGTGGACCCAGCTCCTGCGCCTCCTCAGGATCCTGCAGATGAGGGAGAAGACTCAGGTTCTAGCTCGGGATCTGACGAGGAGTCAGCTGGCGAAGAGTAGGATGAGTTCGTGGGCATGCTTTCGAGGCGCCCCTATGTGCATTGGCTGCCTAAACTTTTGTTTCTTTTTGCATCCTACCTTTTATGTGTTGAACCTTTGTTTTTATGACTATCTATTAATATGCGCCTGCTTCCTTTTCATAACTGTTGCGCCTTTATTTTGTCGATGCTTTACTTGCCTTACTTGCATACCTTGCCTCATTTCTGCGAAGTGGCGATTGACAACTTTTTCGAGGGCGCATTACGCATATCGGCGTATTGAGGGCGCAATGACTTGGTAATCAGGGCGCTTATATGGGGCGCATTGTTTCATAACTTTCATTCCCCATTAAGGGCTCAAAGTATATGGTGTGTGGGCGCATTATGTATTCCGGGCGCATTGTGGGCACCATGAATTGGTGCGATAGACAAGATAACAACGTGCCTATGTATATATATATATTCCGATTTCAAAAAACAACCTTGGGGCGCTATTACCGGGCGCTTTAAGTATCCCGGGCGCTAAAGGGCGCTTTACATAAATGTTACGGGCGCATAAGGGCGCTTTAAAATGCTACTTGGCGCACATCGGCGCTTCTCCCTACTCCTACCAAAAAAAACTCCCCAAGGCTTGGCGCTCTCCTTTGCGACTACCCACTGCTAGACGCCTCTCCCTGCTCTCTGCCATCTTCTCCCGCCCCATCATTCTCCACAAATCCATACCTTCGTAAGTTTTGGGCATTCCAAGTCCTTTTTACCCTTTTTCCTGATAGATGCTCCAGCTTAAACGTGCCCGGCCCAACTACCTCTTGCACACGATATGGTCCCTTCCACTTTGGTGCCAACTTTCCATCAGTGGGTTTTGGGAGAAAGTCGTGTTTTAGCACCAAGCTCCCTGCCTCAATGTCATGCGGACGCATTTTCTTGTTGTAATATCGGGCCACCTGCGACTTCATTGCTTCCAGGCGCAGAGCCGCCCCTTCACGACGCTCATCGAGGAGATCCAACTCATTGATTCGCTCTTGTTCCTCCATTGCTTCCTCCTTATGCGCCATTCGAAAGGTTGGAATGTGAATCTCCACTGGTAACACCGCTTCACTACCGTATGTTAGTGCGAAGGGCGTTTCCCCGGTTGCGACTTTGAAGGTGGTCTTGTGCGCCCACAAGACGCTTGGAAGCTCCTCCACCCAATTCCCTTTAGCTTCTTCGAGCCTGGTGTGCAGCCCATGCAATATACTTTTGTTGGCCGCTTCAGCTTGCCCGTTCGCTTGCGGATAAGCTACAGAAGAGAATCTCAGGACCACTCCATTTTCGTCGCAGAAGTCGATAAATTTCTTGCAATCAAACTGCTTGCCATGGTCGGTGATGATCGACTCCGGCAGCCCGAACCTTGTGAAGATGTTCTTTCTTGTGAACTTCCGCACTTGCACTTCCGTGATGGATGCCAAAGGTTCCGCTTCAATCCACTTGGTAAAATAGTCAATAGCCACAATCAAGTACTTAAATTGTCCGGGCGCCTTGGGGAAGGGTCCCAGAAGATCCATCCCCCATTGTGCAAATGGCTAGGCGCCTACGTTTCCCTGCATGGGTGCTGCCGGCACATGTATGTCGTTGGCATGAATTTGACATTGATGGCATTTGGCCACATGCTTCCCAGCGTCAGCCCTCATTGTCGGCCAGTAATAACCCTGTCTTAGCAGCACTTTCTCTAGGCTCCGGGCGCCTGCGTGCATTCCACACGTCCCTTGATGCACTTCCGCGATGGCCTTTTGCCCTTCGGCCTCCGCGAGACAACGCAGATAGGCGCCCGAGTGGGATCTCTTGTATAACACTCCTTCCATGAGGACACATCGTGCCGCTTTCCTTCTCAAACGCCAAGCCTCTTTGGGGTCTTCTGGGACCACGCCCTGCGTTAGGTAAAGCATGATAGGTGCCATCCATCCTTCCATGACTCCTACAAGGATAGACGCCATCACCCCCTCATCACGCGAGGCTTCCCTGGTAACGATCACCTTTCTGTCTTCTCCAAAATCCAACGCCGTGGCCAATTTAGATAGGGCATCCGCATGGGCATTTTCTTCTCTTGGGACGTGCGTGAAAGTAGCCTCCCGAAACCATGCACACTTCTCCCTGACGGAGTGAACGTATGCACCGAGCGCCTCCTCCTTCACCTCATACACATTGTTCAACTGATTGACCACGAGCGCCGAGTCAGTCTGGATATTAACTCTCTGGGCGCCCAACTCCCTTGCCATGTGGAGCCCCGCCAGGACCGCTTCGTATTCCGCCGCATTATTCGTCTTAAGAGTTGCGAAACGCAGTGCGACCTCATGCATAGCTCCCTGGGGACTAATTAGCACAATACCTGCTCCCGCTCCAGCTCGACTTGCCGCTCTGTCCACTTGAACTTGCCAACATTCTTCCGCGCCATTCCCCGTATCAACAACTCCTTCGGCCACGAAATCAGCCAACACTTGCGCCTTGATGGCTGGCCTGGGCGCATAACTCACATCAAACTCGCTCAACTGGACGGCCCATTTAACCAGGCGCCCCGAAACATCGATGGACCCTAGGACCGTTCGGAGAGGCAAGTTCGTGAGTACCACGATGCTATGAGCTTGGAAGTAAGGCCGGAGTTTGTTAGCCGCCATCACTACCGCCAACGCTGCTTTTTCAATGGGCGCATACCTTGTCTCATGCACCACCATGGTGCGGCTCACGTAGTATACCGGCCTTTCCTCATTCGTCGACGGATCTTTGGACACCAACACCGCACTCACCGCAATCCGGGACACCGCAATGTACAAGTATAGCGTCTCCTTGATCTTAGGCGCGGTCATCACAGTGGGCGCGGTCAACAACTTCTTTAAATCTCCGAATGCCTCATCGCACTCCTCCGTCCACTTAAACTTGCTTGCCTTTTTGAGAGTTCTGAAAAAGGGGGCGCCTCGATCGGAGGCTCGTGGGATGAAGCGCCCCAGCGCCGCCAATCTTCCCGTCAATCCTTGCACCTCCTTAGGCGTTCGGGGGGGCTTCAAACTCATGATTGCTTCAACTTGCTTGGGGTTGGCTTCAATTCCTCTTTTTGTGATCATGAATCCCAAAATTTACCAGCTTCTGCTAAGAATACGCACTTCTTTGGGTTGAGCCGCAGCTTATACAGGCGCATAGTCTCGAATGTTTCCCTCAAGTCTGAGATGTGGTCCTGGCGCCTCTTGCTTTTCACGATCAAATCGTCTACGTATGCCTCGACGTTCCTTCCCAACTGCTCACGAAAGATTTGATTTACCATGCGCTGATATGTGGCGCCTGCATTCTTCAAACCAAATGCCATTACCCTATAACAGAAGTTGCCAAAGGGGGTCATAAAGGCGGTCTTTGCTCTATCTTCCTCTACCATGGGAATTTGATGATACCCCGAAAACATGTCAAGGAAGCTAAGCGCCTCATGATAGGCCGTGGCATCCACCAGTAGGTCAATGCGCGGCATTGGGTAAGCATCCATCGGGCACGCCCGATTAAGGTTGGTAAATTCCACGCACATTCTCCAATCTCCCGACGGCTTTGGGACGAATACAACGTTCGATAGCCAAGTGATATATCTGGCCTCCTCAACAAACCCTGCCTCGAGCAACTTATCGACCTCCTTCCGCAGGGCTTCCTCTTTCTCTTGAGTCAAGTTTCTTCGTTTCTGTTGGACAGGCCTTTTTCCCTCTTCGACGGCCAATCGATGCGCCGCCACGTCTGGAGACACTCCCGGCATGTCCTGAGGGCTCCACGCAAAAAGCTCCCCGAATTCTCTTAACAAATTGATTAAGGGCGCCCTCATGTGCTCTGGCGCCTGTGCTGACACTCTCACTTGACGGTCTAGGCGCCCTTCTTCAATTGGCACACTGAACTCATCATCCACTGGCTCTGCTCTTGGCGCCTCTTCTGGGCGGATATCTATGTTGTTCACCCTGTGCCTCCGGGCGCCTTTCCTTCTCCATTCTGCCTCCTGCGCGTAGCTGGGGGCGCTTTCCCCTCTTGAGATTCCTATGCCTTGCGGGGCGACGAACTTCAACGTTTGGTGACAAGTTGAGGCCACCCCATTGAATAACGCCAAAAGGGGCCTTCCCAGTATGACATTGTACGATGAGGGGCAATCCACTATCCCAAACTCCACTGCATGTGTTACTCGATGCGTCCCATCACCCAATGTAACCAGAAGGCGCACACGTCCTATCACATGAGCAGGCGCCCCCGAGAACCCTATCAGCACTGAATCAGAGGGGCTCACCAACTCCGGCGCCAATTGCATGCGCTCGAATGTACTTTTAAACAAAACATCCATCGAACTTCCCGTGTCTACCAACATCCTTTTGACTTTGCACCCTGCAATGATTCCCTATATCTCCAAAGCCTCTTCCGAAGGTACTTGACATGCTTCATCCGCCTCCTGATTAAAGCATATCTGGACAGCCGCCTTTGCTTCCACTGACGCGGCCCTGAGGCGCCTAGACCGATCCAACTTATCTCGCAAGTCAATGGTACCAGTTATGGATTCCACGGTGAGCCTTACCCGGCTGGGTTCTCCCTCTTGGTTCACCTCAAACGGAGGCGGGGGTATCTCAAGCGGGGGTGGGTGAACCTCAGGCGCCTGTTGCACTGTGGGGAGGATGGGCGCCCTTGGCGTAGTGGGACCTACAGGCGCTTGCCTTGTTTCTCTTGTGACGTAAGCACGATGGGTCCGCTCATCTGTTTTTCTTACAAAGTTGTTGAGCATCCCTCGATCGGCTAGAGTCTGCAGCTCCGATTTTAGTTGATAGCAATCGGCCGTATGGTGCCCTTTATCCCGATGGAAGTCGCAATATCGGTCAAGATTTCGCTCATTTGGTTGCCCATGCATGGGTCCCGGCCAACGCACATGATACCCTCTATCCTTCACGTACTGTAGAATGTTTTTCAAGGAATCATTGTACTCCGTAAAGCTTCCCGCACTCCTGGGCATAGGGCGCTGACTCTCCACTCTCCTCTGCGGAGCGTTGTTCATAATGAATGGTCTGGGAGCCTGGCGCACTTCAATCTCTTCTCGGCCCACGCGCCTCTTCTCTGCTCTTCTTGCAGCCAAGGTCTCCTCCAAGGCAATCACCTTCTGAACCCTTCGATCCAAGTCTTCTGTTGAAACTACAGCCTTCTTCGACAGCACTCGGCATAACTCCTCACTGTTCATGCACTCCTCTAGGCATACGCCTAGGACGGGTGGTTGCACATCCTTCACAGCCATGGCGACCAAAATCCACCGGTCATAGAACTCTCTAAGCGCCTCCCCGTCTTTCTGCTTGATTTTAAACAAGGCGCCTATAGTCAGTGTTCGACGCTTCCGACTCGCAAATTTGGACAAGAACAATTCCGCGAACTGTTCAAAGCACTCAATGCGTCCCTCTTCTAATTGATGGTACCAATCCAAAACTACTCCCGCGAATGTCGAAGGGAACACCTTGCATAGCGTGGCGTCCGTGCTGTTATACAGCTGCATCTTCGTAAAATAGCTATTCAAATGGTCCTCCGGGTCGGTGACCCCGTCATAGCTGGTCAGAGGTGGGAGTGTAGTTCATGCTGGTTCCATCAGGACACTTTGCGCCAGGGGTTGCCTGATCCCAAAGCGCCTGGTCTGGCGTCTAGGCGTCCATGGGTTTTGCTCCTCCGGCCCCAAGCCGACCAACTCACCAGGCGCTCTCCACACACCCGGGCGCCTAGGTGGTGTAACTTCCGCATGCGGCCCTTCATAGTACGGGCGCCCGTATTCACTAACGTCCGAATCATCCATGAGCATGTCACGCTTCCTTACCGGGGGGCTGTATTCTCTTGCATCGGCGCTCCTTCCTCCATCCAATTCCCTCTGAAGCATGGCTATCGCCTTGTCCTGGTCCTCGATGATCTTAAACAGCTCTCTCTTTGACAATGAGTCACTCTCAAAAGATGGGCGCTCACGGCTTTCTTCCTCTACCTCCATGCTCACCACGGGGCTAGACCGTTGCCCGCTCCCCTCATGACCGGAATCCTCCGTTCTCTCATCGTCCACGCCTACGTTTCCTTCATTCAAGTCTTCCATCTTCCTATATCCTCTCAGGCTATGCGCCCCCTATCTGGCGCGCCAATTGTTGAAGCCCGGATACTTCAATCTTCCAAACGCTCACTAATCACTGCACCACAGGCGCTCAGACCCTGCAAAACTAACGCCTAGAGGGCTGGTGCCACTCGTTAGCACTCCAACGATCAAGTCAGTGCTCGTTCTAGAGAGATAAGTGAGGAAATAGAACTTTAGTGAGAGAAACCGACCTCCATAAATGCCACCTACCGCGTGCTATTTATACTACTCGAGCTCCTCGACCAGGCTCCGACCAACTCCTGCCACCAATCCTTACGTCAGCCTAGCATTAAATGCCTGGTCGGGTCTAACGTCCAAGCGCCTACACGTGGCGCATCGTCTGGCTTTGCGTGTCAGGGCGCATGGGGGGACCATTTGCCTACGTGGCGTTCTTCCGACCCTCCTTAGTCTTACTTCTTTGTCTACGAGCCTATTTTGTCGCCAAGCGCCCCTTTACCGTTGGTGTCCCTCAGCCCACGTCTCAATGGGCCACTAATGGGCTCCAAGCCCATCAGGCTTTGGGCTTAGATGGGCTCATCTATGCTTCCCCAACACCACTCACCAGATAATTGATGGTCAATTTAATTGTTAATTTTAACAGTAAACAAGAAGTTTGATATGTTTCCTAAACAATTCCAAAGATAGCTCAGTTACATTGTTTATTACTAAAAACGAAAAAGAAGAAATTAAAGAAATGAAAATCCAACCAGCGGGCAGCTAATAATTCATTATATATAATCAACATTACATGAGAGATGAACGTGGGTGTGTCATGGACTCATGGTTGATTATTTTTATTAGAGTGTGCACTGAGAAGGTCGAGTCCTTGTCACTTATTGGTTAGTATTCTTCAATCCTAATCACAATCAGGAGCAAAGTTTCTTAACAAAACAACAACCGCCTAATTATTGTTCTAAATTGATATGTTAATTTAAATGAAAAGGTGCATCAAAATATTTAATTAGTTTGATTAGCCGGTGGATAGATGACGCAATGGATTGTGCTCCCCCATCCATGAATCCATGGACCAGCCAAGGGGGATTTTGTTCTGGCTCTGTTCAAAAGAAAACAATAAGTTCTGGTGCTTCAGTTTATGTGTTGACTTGTGTAATTGAAAATAAAATCCAATCAATAGGGTATTTATAGTTGTTTATCCATAAAAAAATCAGCTTGTACCAAATCGATTAATTATAAGGAGATTAATGGATTTATAAGGCCAACTCAACATTAATAATTAAAAGAGCCAGCCTGACCTTGTTGGGTTAGATTTTTGGGCCTAAGTGGTCAACCCCCTTCTCCTCTATACGATGGTCGACCCGTCTCCAAGGCCCCCAAAGCCGGACGATGCCTCCAACCCTTAGTATGAAATTTGGCCTTCAAAAACTAATTCTTGGAAACAAGGTGACAAAACGGGGTGCCAAACGGCCGGGTACCAAATAGGAGGCCATCCAAAAACTAAGTCGTGGAAACAAGGCAACACAACGAGGTGCCAAACGGCCGGGTACCAAGCCAGATACCAAATAGGAGGCCATCCAAAAACTAAGTCTTGGAAACAAGTTGACACAACGGGGTGACAAACGGCCGGGTACCAAGCTGGTACCAAATAAGGGAGCCAAACAAGAGGGTATCAAGCTGACAAGGCAGGCCTGGTACCCAAAGGGGGTACCAAGCCGACAAGGCAGGCTTTGTGCTAAGACATATGAATTTGTCCAAGTATGAAGCCAAATGGGTATCAAGCCGACAAGGCAGACTTGAAAAGGCATGAAAATTGGCTAAGTATGGAGCGAAGGGGGTACCCATGCGGCAAGCCAGACCTAATAACCAAATATGTAAAAATGGCTAAGTATAGAGCCAAGAGAGTATCAAGCCGACAAGGCAAGGCTTGGTACCATGATATGAAAAAACATGAATTTGGCTAAGTATGGAGCCAGAGTATGAAATCTCATGGCCAGGGGGCATTACCACCCATAGCAAGAGGGTATGTACCAAGACCTCTACACGGTACCAAGCCGGCAAGACAGACTTGGTAGCCAAGCAAGGCGACAGGGTGCAGAGCTGAGCCCTTATGGGGCCATATGGAGACCAAGCCACCAGGGCTGGCTTGGTAGCAAGGAGTGTCAAGTTGATTACATGGGCTTGGTAGCATGCTAGAAGGTGTCAAGCCGATGAGACGGCTTGGTAACAACCAACAAGTTAACGAGGAGGACTTGGTGTCATGAGGTGGTAGCGGTCTCAGGAGCGAGAAGTCATCAAGCAGGCGAGGGTGAGATCAAGATCTCATCATGGTTCATGAAGGCTAAGGCAAGAGCCTCAACCCCATCCAATTATGATAGGGCGATAAGGCTCAACACCAACCCGGCCCGACATCGAGGCTATCAAGTACCCACCAACCCCAAGACGGGACAAGGGCCCCCAAGGCGACGGTTACCAACTAGTCACCAAGGCGGCGACCAGGACCCCGAGGCGGTTTGGAGCAAGAGGCCAGCTAGCCGTTACCAAGGCAGTTACCCCCGGTGGCTATAAATAGGAGAAACGAAGACGGGGAAAAAGGTGCCACAACCAACCATTTGACACACTATGTCAAACTTTTATCTTTTCTCTGCAAATTAGCCCTAGCCTTAGTTTTCAGAGCTCTCACTGAACCTCCATAGGAGTAGGTGTAATTAACTTAGCTTGTTTCCAAAAAATCATCAAAAACATCAAACACCCTCGTTCGAACATTGTTCGGAGAGGAGTGAACCGTGTTTAGACACGTTGTTCAAGAAGTCAAAGGTGCATTTATTGAGTTCAAACACAAGTTTTTCCTCGTTGGAAAACAAATTGGCACACTTGGTGGGACTCTGTGTGTTTGATTTGATGGCTCTACGACTAAGAGAACAAGAAGGTGATATTTCACCAGGAGTTGTGAAGGAGTTGGCGGCCAAGTTCAAATTTGGCCAAGCAACAGTAAGTGTTGTCGGAGAAAATGGCATGATTGAGATCTTGCCACCGGCGACACACGATTATATAGCCAAAGAGAATAGGCCGCGCCTAAAATCATCCCAAGCGCTGCTAATGTGGCTATTGTAACTACCACTGTCATGTCACTCCGCTCAATAGTGGATGATAACTACAAGATGGTGGGGGAGAACCGTCAAGTGATGGTGGAGATCCATCGATTGATGGAAGAGAGTTTGAATGGACTTGTTAGAAGTTCACAACATACAAGTCTAAAACTTGCTTCTTTTAGTTCTATGTTAGATAAACGTTTGGATGAATTGCTTGAAGCAACTATAGAAAATACAAATTGTTTGGATGAGTTTAAAAAAGATTTTATAGAACCAGTGGTGCGAGAAATTTCTTTACCAAAAAATGCTATAGATCCGCCACCAAGTATTGCTACTGAGTATACAAGTATCCTGTTCTCCGATGGCCGGACTACCCAGACAAGGTCAGGGAACTTACCGCCTCCGGCAATGAGTCAACCACCTCTTCAACAAGGCGGTTATGACAAGAGTATTACTAACACATTCACCACCCATGTAAAGCAATCGCCGCCTGTGTAGACAGTTACTCTAAAAACTTTCCCAGAGGCTAGACCATTCTTGAAAATGAGAGTTGGTGGAGGGTCACTAGTTATGGATGTGCTACCACAAGTTTGCCCAACCTCGTTGCCATCGATGCTTAAGCGGTCTGGTGGATGCAAACCACCAGGGGGCCAGGAAGAGGTGCATGGAAGCCTACCACCTGACAAGTTGAAGATGAAGAGTCAGTCTGGGGGGCAAGTTGATGTCAAGAAAGGTGAACAAAATGGTGTGTCCAACAGAACACCATATTTATTTCCTAAGGATGGCATGGGGGGCATATCTCCATCTCCATGCAGTGGGCAGGGGGGGCATGTCATCAGACATGAAGGATGGAGTAAGTGGCAAGTCTAAGTGGGTGTTTCTTACCCATGCCACCTATCATTTTCATAACTTTGACAACGTGTCAAAGAGTGAACAAGGAGGCAAGGCCCCTTGTAGCATGCCACCCATGAAGGGTCGACAAGGGGGCATATCATCAACCACAAACAATAGAAAGATACACATGCCCAAGAAGCCACAACAAACCCAAGCCACACATGCTTGTAGTAAGAATGGTAGTGTAGTTGAGTTTGGCAAGGGGGCACGTCAAAAACCATGAACAAGGCTATGGGGGGCATTTCTCCAACCAGTGGAAAGGGGGGCATGTCACCGACAATGATGAAACGAGTGGAGAACAAGTCTAGGAGTGTTCATTACACCCCACCCACTCAAAAAATTTCTAAGTATGAGATGGTGTTAAGGGATGGACGAGGAAGCAAGTCCATGCCTAAAGCCCCCCATTGCATGCCAAACGTGAATGGCAAACAAGAAGGCATGAATAAGACATCTCGACACACATCAACCAATCATGGTCCTATAAAGAATCAAGGGTTGTTATGTTTTAAGTGTAAAAACCATGAAGACATGGGTTTTAGAAAGAGTCAAGTTGGCCACAAGGGTGGTTGTCAACTCTGTAAGTCCAAACACCCGTCTTCTCAACCATATGGGAAGAGTAAGCATGTGTCAAGTTGGGGTAAACTAAGACATATGACAACTCTTGGCCCCTTTGATGAGTCGAAGGAGTTGAAAATGTATAGTGCACCAACCAGGACGAGGCAAACACATCGGGTTCAACATCAACCCAACATGTCTAGTAAGGTGGCCAAGGCAGTGGATCATGGGACCCCTTGCAAGCCCACTGAGACAGGGAAAGTTGAGAGGGTGCCATCCATTGTTAAGTTGGAAAATTTGAAACCAACACCAAATGAGTTGTTTCCCCTAACGGAGGGAAGACAAGTAGTGCATGGATGGTTGGTCTGGTTTAACGCATGGACTTGGCAGTGAGTGTACACCTTTGGAACGTTGGTGGTTGTCAAAGGTGGTAGTGGGAAGTGATGTTTGACACTGTATTTTATTAATAAAATAAAATAAAATATTAGTAAAAAAGAAAAAAGAAGAAAAAAGGAAAATCATAAGCCAATAATGGCTAAAAAAATATGACGTCTAAGTGTCAAGTTTAAGTTAGATTTGTGATGTGAGAACCTGGTCTAACTGATAAGCCACACTCATGTGGTGGCTGGATCCATGCCATTTACATGGCATGAGCAGGTGATTCGCTGTCGGTGTAGACCATTTATTGTCCATGCCACCCATCCAAGGAGGCCTTCTTGTTGTAAGAGGATGGGATGCTACATGATCGATTAATCAATGGCAAATATCTCAAGCCTTATGTCCCTTCTCTTTGGGATGTCGGGTGTCAAGGGGTTCAATGTTGGGCGGCCACCATGGTGGCCGGCAGGCCAAGCCTCCCACACCCTAAGACATGGCATGATACCCTCGTGATAAAGCATCGCTTGAGTAGCTAGCCATGACATGGAAAGGAAATTGAGCTAGTTAAATTTTACTTCCTTTTGTCGGGGCCTAGAATTCTATAAAAGGCTATGGGTGCATGGCTTTATAATCAAAGCCAAAATTTGGCTAAGGAAGGTGGTGCCGAGATAAGTATTATTTTTAGGTGGTCAAGTTGAGTTCAACAACTTAGTGCATAATTCTTATACACTAAGTTGTGGGGGGCATTTATTTACCCATAAAAAAATCAGCTTGTACCACATCGATTACTTACAAGGGGATTAATGGATTTATAAGGCTAGCTCAACATTAATGATTAAAAGATCCAGCTGGGCCTAGTTGGGTTCGATTTTTGGGCCTAAGTGGCCAACCCCCTTCTCCTCTATACGATGGTCGACCCGTCTCCGAGGCCCCCATAGCCGGACGATGCCTCCACCCCGTAGTATGAAATTTGGCCTACAAAAACTAAGTCTTGGAAACAAGGCGACACAACGGGGTGCCAAACGGCCGGGTACCAAGCCGGGTACCAAATAGGAGGCCATCCAAAAACTAAGTCTTGGAAACAAGGCAACCCAACGGAGTTCCAAATGGCGTGTACCAAGCCGGATACCAAATAGGAGGCCATCCAAAAACTAATTCTTGGAAACAAGGTGACACAACGGGGTGCCAAACGGCCGGGTACCAAATAGGAGGCCATCCAAAAACTAAGTCTTGGAAACAAGGCGACACAACGGGGTGCCAAACGGCCACGTACCAAGCCTGGTACCAAATAAGGGGGCCAAACAAGAGGGTATGAAGCCGACAAGGCAGGCCTGATACCTAAGTAAGAAATTTGGCTACGTATGGAAAACAAGGCAACACAACGGGGTGCCAAACGACCGCGTACCGAATGGGGGGGCCATACGACCAAATGCCATACCAGTTATAGCAATAGGGGCAAGCAGACAAGACAGATACCAAAATACATGAAATTTGGCTAAGTATGGAGCCAAAGGGGGTACCAAGCCGGCAAGGCAAGCTTTGTGATAAGAAATATGAATTTGTCCAAGTATGAAGCCAAATGGGTATCAAGCCGACAAGGCAGACTTGAAAAGGCATGAAAATTGGCTAAGTATGGAGCAAAGAGGGTACCCATGCGGCAAGCCAGACCTAATACCCAAATATACGAAAAATGGCTAAGTATAGAGCCAAGAGAGTATCAAACCGACAAGGCAAGGCCTTGTACCATGATATGAAAAACATGAATTTGGCTAAGTATGGAGCCAAAGTATGAAATCTCATGGCCAGGGGGCGTTACCACCCATAGCAAGAGGGTACGTACCAAGACCTCTACACGGTACCAAGCCGGCAAGACAGACTTGGTAGTCAAGCAAGGCGACAGGGTGCAGAGCTGAGCCCTTATGGGGCCATATGGAGACCAAGCCACCAGGGTTGGCTTGGTAGCTAGGAGTGTCAAGTTGATTACATGGGCTTGGTAGCATGCTAGAAGGTGTCAAGCCGATGAGACGGCTGGGTAACAACCAACAAGTTAACGAGGAGGATTTGGTGTCATGAGGTGGTAGCGGTCTCAGGAGCGAGAAGTCATCAAGAAGTCGAGGGTGAGATCAAGATCTCATCATGGTTCATGAAGGCTAAGGCAAGAGCCTCAACCCCATCCAATTATTACAGGGAGACAAGGCTCAACACCAACCCGGCCCGGAGGCTATCAAGTACCCACCAACCCCAGGACGGGACAAGGGCCCCCAAGGCAATGGTTACCAACTAGTCACCAAGGCGGCGACCAGGACCCCGAGGCGGTTTGGAGCAAGAGGCCAGCTAGCCGTTACCAAGGCAGTTACACCCGGTGGCTATAAATAGGAGAAACGAAGACGGGAAAATGGTGCCACAAACTTTTATCTTTTGTATGCAAATTAGCCCTAGCCTTTGTTTTCGGAGCTCTCACTGAACCTCCATAGGAGTAGGTGTAATTAACTTAGCTTGTTTCCAAAAAACCATCAAAAACATCAAACACCCTCGTTCGAACATTGTTCGGAGAGGAGTGAACCGTGTTTAGAATCGTTGTTCAAGAAGTCAAGGGTGCATTTATTGAGTTCAGACACAAGTTTTTCCTCGCCGGAAAACAATAGTCTTTTGAGATTATTAGGTAATTAGAGGAACATATTCTGCATAATCGCCTTAGCTACTGTATTTGATTTATTGGTTAAAACCGATAACGATAATTAGTGGTTAACCCATAATTTCTTAGTGATTCGATTTCGGTTAGTTATATTTTGCTAGTTGTTAACCCATTAGAAAGCCGATAACCACCTACTAGTATAACCACATAGTTTTTACTTTTTAGTTTTGGTTAAGGGAAAAAGTCTCAAGATTCAAAACCAACCAAAGTTTTTATTCCAAACATTCTAATTTACATCTATTGCCAACAACCTTTCACGGCCCAAAGTCTCAGATATGTTAAAGTGTCAGAAGGCGAAAGTCACCCCTCCTGGACGTCCCGTTGGGGTCGACAAAACAAACCTCGCACTCTAGTAGTTTATTTCATGCTTGTGAATGTTGATGATCTTGTGGTGCTCAATAGGGGTGGGAAACAGTCCGGCCGCTTAAATTGGACCGGATTAACCCAATTTTTTAAAACTGTTTTGGTCATATTAGCAATCGGAAATTGGATTGGATGGCATCCAGTTTCAATCGTGACAGGACTGGACTAGATCCGTTCCAATACGGTTTCAACCCAAAAACTAGAAATGCTCCCTATCTCCCAAAACGACAGCGCTTAATTCATTATGTAAAAAAATTGCAAGGTTGTGATGTTTTCCACTGTACAATCCCTATCTTCTCTCTCTGCCTCTTTTGGATTGAACCTAGGTTACAACTCACAATCTCCTTCTTCCCTCTCTTAGTCGTATCTCTGGCCTCTAAATCGATATGGCGTTATTGCATCAGAGGACTCAAATCCATCAGTCATCGATGGTGATACATGGGATAAAATCGATCAAGGGATTCTGAACTACATTCCTCTATCGAATGAGGTTCTCAATTGATACAAAGTAGTGAATCGAACCTCTACTAAAGCAATCGAACATGAATTCAAGATTATCAAGTAGGCGTACTCATACATTCATCCAATCAAACAAACATAGTTAGGATTCCTCAAAATCTAAGTGAAGGGAAGTTACTCCATAGAGAAGAGAGAGACTGCAGTGAGAATCTTCAAATGATCAGTCTTCAAGTCCGGACTTGTTCCTCCGGCTTCAAAGGCTCCATAATTGCCCTCAAATCGTCCTCTCACTCTAGCATTCGTCCCTTGGGTGTTTGGTGTCCAAAACCTAGCTCACCCCTCCAAAAACGCACAAAACGGGCCTTTATACCTGCTGCTGGACGTTCTCTAGTCTTTTTCCTCTATTAGGGAAGTAGATTTGGTGACCGGGGATCATCAAAATGCTTCGGGTCACTTTTCTGCGCAAAAGGGGAATTCCCTTATCAGATTTTTCAGATCCTCTATCGAGGAATTGGAGCCTCCTGATCGCGGGAGGGGGGGGGGGGGGGGGGGGGGGGGGGCATCTGATCGAAATCCCCTATCGGGGAATAGGAACCTCATGACCGGGTATTTCACAGTTTCGGGTCTCTTGTCTTTGATTCTTCGTTTCTCTCTCGTCCGGACTCCGAATCAGGTGTCGCTTGATCCCAGATGCTCGAAGTCTCGTGACAAGCTTACATGATTATTTATCCATAAAATGAGGTAGAAATCCATTCTTCTTTGGGTCGTGCCTAAGTTTATTCCCCGGCGTCACCAATTGAACTCTGATTGACTTGAAACTTGCGCATATGCTTCACTTTACGTGCTAGGACCTGAATGTGACAAAGTAACACAACTCAACACAAAATAGGCCACTTATGATAAAAACCAAGCTAAAAATTAAGAAATGAGGGGCAAAAACACGTATAAATACGGTGTGATCATTGATCAATTGCTTCGTTACACATGCCAACACAAACTTTGCCGAATCTCACCATAGTCACCTTGCGTGGTGGAAGATCCATACACAGCAGTTTCCCTAGTTAACTCTCAATCCTTCCCAAATCCTCATTGGACATACACCCCGAAGCAAGATTTGAAAGCTTACCCATACCGACAAGATGGAATTATCAATGGCAAGTGGTTGGATTCCAGGCACCCATTTATGCAATAAAAAATATGTTACTTCTATGATGTGAATGGCCGCTCTCAAACACCCATTGACAGACTGTTGAGGAAGGAAATTGAAATATAGTACGAGCTTTTCGTCCAACCATGACACCCGCACTTCACCCTCTTTATCCCAAATCTAGTTCGCCCGGTACCTAAGTGACGAAAGAAACACCGGAGATGCAAGGAATTGTTCGACGAAATAGTGTTCCCACCTCTTCCCACCTTCTTCAATCACTCACTTAGGGATACAAAGCAAACCATCCACATATTCAGGTTCAAAATACTCCAGTGGACAATCAGGTTGATGCTAAAAAAAATTTCCCAAGAGATACCACCACTGATGGTGCCCGATAAGTCTCCGGTAGCGACGGCAGCCATTAGAGAAAAAATTGGGACGAGATTCAGAGAGAAAATGAAGAGAGAGAAAGCGAAGTGTGACTAAGAAACAAAATCGTTGAATTGTGAATGAATACATGAATATTAATGTTTAAAAAAATATATTTGTTCATATATTTATAACATTAAAAGGACACTCATTTTTCGATCTTATGACTCCGACACCAGCTATAATGAAACTGGAAATTAATATTTTGTGTCGATGTCCTTAGAAACATCCCCATTGTCTCATAATAAGTTATGAAAGCACCCTAAGTTTGTTTGTTATTATTAGCACATCTACGGACCAATAGTTCAGTATAGTTTATTGTAAAGAACAATGAATGATTCATCATGAAATTAATTGTTTGGATGTAGTATTTATCAAACCTGTTATTTGCATTGTTGTCAAAATCGAACTGAAGTATGAACCAGTATAACAATTGGTTCACACTTGAATGGTTCGACCGGTGTTAAGTTGTTAAAAAGTATTTAATGAACCGTTCCTCATAAACAAAAAAGATTATACCATTCTACCAAAAAAATATTATATTATTATTAGCACAGGAACTGGTTAGTGGTTATAATAGGGTTGGTTTATCTTCACGTTGTGCAATCAAGATAGATATCGTGAAGGCATTCGACTCTGTCAACTGGAAGTATCTTTTTCTTATGTTGAGTGCCATGGGCTTTCCAGCAAAGTTTCTGGGATGGATCAGAAGCTGTATTCAAACTGCTCATTACAGTATAAACATTAATGGTAGCTTATGTGGGTTCTTTCGGGCTAGGAAAGGGGTACGTCAAGGTGACCCCTTGTCGCCTTATCTCTTTACCATTGAAATGGAGGGCTTGTCTGTCATGTTACTGTCTGCTGGGCATAATGGGGTAATTCTCTTCCATCCTCAGTGTCGTAGACTCGCATTAAACCATATGTGCTTTGCAGACGATATTCTGGTCTTTACTACGTGTTCTGCTCAGGCAATTTTGTAGGTTAAGAGTGTTTTGCAACAATTCTATCAGATTTCGGGACTCAAGAGTAATCCTGCCAAATGCGAGATATACTTTGGGGGGGGGGGGGGGGGGGGGGGGGGAATCCATTCGTTACAAGAGTAATGCTCTGCTGCTTTCTGGATTTCAGGAGGGTAATTTGCCAGTTCGTTACCTGGGGCTACCTTTGATGACTGGCAAGCTATCGTCCAAGGAAGTTGACATCTTGGTGGAAAAAATCACAAAACGTATTAGATCTTGGAGAGCAAATAAGCTCACTTATGATGGGAGGTTACAGTTGGTCACCTCAGTACTCCTTGGGGTTATTCAATACTGGATGCAACTTTTTTTCTCCCTAAAAAGGTTCTTAAGCGCATTCAACATGTCTGTTCTCGCTTTTTATGACATGGAGTAGATGAGGGTAAGGCCAAAGTGGCTTAGGACGAGGTAGCTCTGCCAAACCTGGAGGGTGGTTTGGGAGTGAGGGACTTGCTTGCATGGAATCGGGCTTGCACTATTCGTATTCTATGGTTATTTCTCATGAAATCATGAGCACTTTGGGTAGCATGGATGTATGAATATAAATGCAAGCAGGGTGACTTATGGTCTATGAGAATACAATATAGTAGCTCCTGGGCATGGCGGAGAATTCTGAAGCTTAGGAATGTTATAATACCTTGGATTCATGTTCAAAATGATACTATTTTCTGGGATTCACAGGAGATGCGGGTTTATTCAGTAAGAAGAGTTTGGGAGACGTTGAGAAGGAAGGCTCCTAAGGTTCCTTGGCACAAACTTGTTTGGAGCAGTGTCTATCCTCCTCGATATAGCTTCTTAGCATGGATTGTCATCAAAAAGGCTATTGTAACAAGAGACAAGCTATTGAAGTGGGGCAAAATCACTGATGCTTTCTGCGCTTTATGTGGGATGGATACTAAGACAAGAGATCATCTCTTTCTCCACTGTTCTTTGTCACGCCAGCTTGCTAGTCAGATGCATTGCCAGCTGCTGAGACACAATGATTGGGACGCAATGTTACATGATGTTAGCAATATAGTCTGCAGCAACATTCAGGTAGGGAAATGGCATGCACTTCTATGGTGTGTTTTGATTGCATTCATATGGAAGGAAAGATGTGGTTTAGTTCATGGCTCTCCACTCCGCTCTCTTGATAAAGTAGCAGATGTGATAAAACGGAGCTCTTATTCCTAACATGTGGGAACAGGGCAGTTCGAGATGGCCTTGCGGGACTTGGATACCTATAATCTCTTTTGGTTTTACGCTGTAAGTAGTCTGGTAGCGGGAAAGGGTAGGTAGCGAGCTTGTTATTCTACTCTCGGGATCACGGAATCCCGCATCGTTGTATCAGTGTCTTATTACAATAAAAGTTACTGATTCAACGGAAAAAAATATATTATACCACACCTTTTAAAAGTATTAACTAATTTGAGTATTGAGGACCTTATAAAAATGCATATTGCAAAAAAAAAAAAAAAACTATGTAACTAACGGGCAGCGGCAAAGGAGGTAGAGATTGCATATCTCAAAAGCCCATTTGGTCTAACAGAATGAAGCGCATTTGGCCTACCAATCACTTTGCCAAAACCCTAGCCACGTTCAACACAAAGGAGGCATGGATCCCATTTCTATTTTATCATTCAACTCCTAAACTCTTCCTTTCCCTGGCAACAATGGTGTGCGGCGCAAATGGACGACTTTCACTTTTATTCATTTATCATGCCTTCTCATTTTTGAGGAATACAACGGTAAGAGAGGGAGTGGAGAGACAGACCTTCTCGTCCGCAGGGGGGTCACTAGCAGTGGGCAACAAAAGGTGGATGGCGTCGGCATGGGTAGGCTACTAAGGGCGCCAGCAGGCGCGATTTCTTCCTCTTTTGCTTTGGTTTTTTTTTTTTTAATTAGACAGTTTGTTGCTCAGAACCGGCTAGTCGGTTCGAATGGATTTAGCGATAAACCGCTCGAACCGTTATCCGACCAATCAGTTCAAAATAGGCAGTTGCTTAGGTATTCCGAATAGAATTTGTGGTCGAGCCCCAGTTTTACCAGTCCGACCAACCGGTTTGGTTAATTTTAACAAGACTGGTTATTTGGAACTTATTACCACACAAATACCATATGTCATAATATTTGTAATTTTTATATGGTATTTGCCCGAATATTATGTTTGGATGAATTATAGCTAGTGGGATTGTTGATGTGGTATTTTCACTTAAGTTTATTATTTTACCAACTTGTCCTTCTTAACCTCATATCTTGGCCATTTTAATAAAATAGTGTGTCAAAATTCTTTGTTGGTGTTGTACATAATTAATGTAAGTGGTGGAACCAAATAATGGTCATGGAGATAATTGGGGAAGAAAAGAGAAAAAAGTTTGATTGTAAAGGGGAGAGTACTTTGGGGTATACTAAAAAAAAAAAAAAAGAGCACATAATTGAAACAAAAAATACAATCGCTTGGTATTTGGATAATGTTATCCCTCTTACTATTATTTATCAAATAACTAGTTTGTGATATTTAGAGAATAAAAAATACTAAATGTTGTATTTTTTCTAGCCAAACGTGTTACTTGATACTAAGCCTATTTGGTAGTTATGATTCTATAAATTGATGCATTCAAATTATATATTCTAGTAAGATGCAATATTTAAGTGTTTGAATTTAAAAATATATTGTTTGTAGGTTGAATAATTTTGGTGGTCCCTCAAAAAATAAGGAAAAAGAAAAATACATGCATTTATTACAGTCAATGAAGTCAAAATCGTGATTTTGGGTAAAATAGAAAACTTAGGTAAAATAAGAATTATAAATTAAAATCGTAAGATTTTAAGGTTCATGTTGGAATAAATAGTTAAAATAACAGATATTAATAACAATACATATACTGAATAACAGTCAACCACATATCACTTAATTATTTCTCAATATAGATTTGTATACAAAATAAATACAAATATATTCGTAGATTTGTTCTTGTACATGAGAAACACAAATAAACAACCTGAAATGTCTCATATTTCACTTAATATAGTAAATAGTTAAGGGTAAAAATGCGCATAAGATAATTATTAATATCCATGAAGGTTAGGGGAGGTCTGTTATATTGGAAAAAATCCCACCGTACACATGTTCTTAAAAAAAATTCCCAAAATACATTAGTTAACTTTTCCCCCCAAAACTACACATGTTTGGCATTCACCGTTTTTTACAAAGGTAGTGAATATAATCACCGCGTTTGTCAAACACGCTGAACATTTCACCGTTTAAAAAAAAACGATGACGTGTTCACCGTCTTTGTATGAAGCGGTGAAGTGTTCACCGCGTTTAACAAAAACGGTGAAGACATCACCGTTTATGTAAAAAGTGGTGAAAATGTCACCGTCTTAGGGCAAAGCGGGGAACATATTCACCCCCTCAGGCTAAGGCGGTGATTATTTCCCACGTTCCCCAACCCTGATAGGTGAAAATTAGGTCAGAACTACCTAATGTTCACCGTTTGAGACAAACGCGGTGATGTTGTTCACCGTTTGAAACAAAGACGGTGAATGCTGGCCGATTTTCCTTTAAATACCACTCCCACCTGCAGTTGTAAAAACGTAATCTCTCCCCCCTCTTCTAATTTCAGCAGCCTAAACCGAGCAACATACACAGAACAGGAATTTTCGATATGAATTAATTTTCGTATTAATTCCTAATGGTTGTTTTTAGTAGTCATATTGTTATGTTATGAATTACTTATCGTAGCAAATATGACCGATGTTATGAATTACTTGAATTATGCTAATAGTTACTTATTGTAAATTGTAGATATGGGTAAATTCAAGAAGTTTCAGCTTATTATTCGGTGGAATGGAAGAGTTACAAACTCTGACATAGGGATTGATTATGAGGACGGTGTATCCACTAAGCTAAAAATTGAGTCTCAATTCAATTTTCAAGAACTCTGTGATATTTGTGCAGAAAGGGTTTGTACAAGCGGGCATACGAGACTTGGTAAAATTAGTTACCGATATCCATGTATGAGTACTGGCGGGCTTGTGTACCAAGAAGTTGTCATAAACGATTGTTACGTCTTTGGTAGTGGAACCAATGATGGCATCTCCAGAAATCGGCAGCCCGGTGAGGATCGCCACGTCTTTGAGAGTGATCGTCATTTCTCCCTCCGGAAGATGGAACATATTAGTTTCGGGAAGCCATCGCTCCGCCATTGCCGTAAGCAGATCGTTGTCGATTTCGATCCGCATGAAATGGCGCAACATACCCAACCCGGTCCTCTCTATATAGGGCGCCAACCGTGGATGCCAAGCGGGCAAATTTGTGGTCCCTTTATGAACGACGAGAATAAGTGATTCCTTAAAAAAAATTGGAAAAACATCAATTTGTTAGTTTAAATAAAGCAAAATAAAACCTTAGAAAATAATAAAATAAAGCAAATAAATAATCAAATTACCGGATTGTTATCCTAAATAGCACGAGAGCGATGAGCTTCTTGATCGGTTAAGAGTCTCATATCTCTTGGCCATAATGGATATACAATCGAGGATCGTATATCTCGGAACCCATCTATAAAAAAAGTAATGAAATCAGATATTGTTTTGATAAAAAAATCACAAAATCAAATTGTTGCGATTAAAAATAAAAACACAAAAAAAAAATAAAAAACCTACACGAAGAGCCTCTTCGTCCTTTTTTTGGCAGAAGCCGGACAAAGGTTCGACGGGTTCGGGTTTGTAAGGGATGGGAGCTTAGCGGGACGGGGGCTTTAGGGTCAAACTCTAGTATTCCTTGTGATGTGGAAGATCGGACTTAGCCGCAACCACAGAGCATACTTAGAACGAGACTAGAGCGGATAGATTGAGGGAGAAAGAATTGTAAATGTGGTGGTGTGATTTGGAAGAGGGGGGGAAGGGTTCTATTTATAGGGAAAGATGGGAGGGTCTGCGAAAATTAATGGGGAGCATTCACCGCGTCCCTCAAAGGCGGTGAATGCATCGCCTTTTCCCAAAACGGTGCCTAACGCGGATCGAGCGACGTGGCGTGCTGTGAGGCGTCCGATATGGGAAGAAAACCACGATCCGCGCTTCACCGCATCCAACGGCCACGGTGAGTGGGTCAGCGACGTGGATCGTTGACGCAAACAAACACTGGGTATTCACCGTGTTTGTCTAACGCGGTGAATACACCGCGTTTGTCCACGTCAGCGATCCGCGTCGCTTCATCGTGGCATACATAAGCGGTTTAATATACACCGCGTTTCACTAAAACGGTGATCTGTTCACCGTTTGACTCTAAAATGGTGATTGACTCGCTCGTTGTTCACCGTGTTTGACAAACGCGGTGATTATATTCACTGCCTTCGTCAAAAACGGTGAATGCCAAACATATGTAGTTTTGGAAAAAAAAAATTTAACTAATGTATTTTGGGAATTTTTTATAAGAACATGTGTACAGTGAGATTTTTTCCGGTTATATTAGCCTTAGCTAGAACTGTCACTTCTAAAGATTTAGCGGAGGATCAATATTGGCATCCGTTCTACTATCGCAATTATTGCTTGAACCAATCTAGGTAATATTGTCAAACCAATCTAGGTAATATTGTTAATTGTTATGGGCTTAAATAACGCATAAACCAACAATGCGTACAAATAAGCCACCATCAGACCAAAAGAATGTCAAACCATGTGGCCCATTACTATGGACCTCCATCTGACCTCTTATGGGTTTGATTACATTAATGGGATGCCACCCATTTTTATATAGGTAAGTGAAATATGGATTCTTCTTCTCCTGTTGATGTGGTAAAATGAAGGGTAAATACAATATATTAGCCACAACTATTAAGCAGCGGGAAATTATAGTCACAATTATCGAAATACAAATTATTAGCCATAACTATTGTTGCGAGTCAAGATTTGGCTAACAGCCCATTACTGTTTTCATATTTTTAACGAAGAAGGTCGTGCCAGCTTCGTAAAAAATATGATATGATGACTGCCACGTGGGAGCCAACTCAACATCGTAAAAGCTTAGTTATCGTTACTGACAGAAGTGTTAACGAACACTTAACGGTTGGCTAATAATTTGTATTTCGATAGTTGTGGCTATAATTCCCCGTTGCTTAATAGTTATGGCTAATATATTGTATTTACCCTAAAATGAAATAAAAGATAAAACTCACTCTCTTCCTTTTCTTCTTCCGCCCTCGGATACATAAACTGATGCTTTTATGCTACGCTTTTAAGATTTACATTTTTTTGGTATAAACAATCATTTGATTGCATTGAACTTTGAGTAGACGTTTGATAGTGAATATGTTGTAAGGACTGGTGAATATTGGTTTGTTTCCCGTTTATATCTATACATTTCAAGGTACATGATTGTTCGGTTCTAATTTGTGTTTGCAAGGTCCTAGAAATCAAATAGTAGAATCTCTGAATTATAGGTTTGTGCCACCATAAATATGAGAGGATTTAATGGGTGGCTAAGCCAAAAACACTACATTCCATGTTATATGTTTATCAAGGAATTACATGAATTTTGGACCCAAGTTGTTTGCACTTTAGATTTGGAGATTGTGGAGGAGAAATCCCTTTTGAACCACCTTAGATAGATGAGGATTGGATGGGTGGCTAGACCAAAGCACTACATGATCCCTCCCTAGTGTGATATCTCATTAGCTAATATAGGTAGTTCATAAGTATAGTCCTAATATTTAATGCATTGATTGGGTAGTTGGGATTGCGAGAAGTACCCAAGTCTCTCTGCCTTGGTGACTTGAGCCCTAATTGCATGACCATTGAGGTAGAATCTCAATTTAATTAGGAGTTTCTATGAAGTGATAGATGAATCAGTCCGGTTCTTCATGGATTTAACCCTTGGCAAACATTGAGGGTAGCTTAAAATATAATCGACACTTTGTGTTCTCCAACAGTATTTCTTTTAGATCGTTCTCGTTTCTTTCCTTGTTTAATGTTTAATTAGTTTAGCTCACATTATAAACCAACACCTTAAATTGGCTAGATAATAGTTCGATGTCAAGATGAGTCGTACACCCGAAGGATGTCATGGAATACAACATTGATGTCACTATACTATGTGATCTAACTAGGCTATGCTTTTCTTTGTTAACATGAGCGGCTAAAAGGGTGAGCTGGAGGCCCTCCTAAATAGAGTCTTCGATAATCATAGGGTTATAGGTATAATATGCCCCTCTACTATGCAGTTTTATCAAACATGCCCCTCTACTATTTTTTACGTAAAACATGCCCCTATACTTTGTAAAAATGATCAAACATGCCCTTCTGTTAAAATTTGCATAAAAAAACCATCCACCATGGTTGAACCTTGGTTTGGGCGATACCTATGTCTAAAATATTCCAAATAATTTCACTTTAGAATCATTTTGTTTCTTTTGTATAGCAAAATACCTCTGATAATTTCACTTTAACGAGACCCGGAGAAATAAATGAGGAGGACAAACTGACATTTCACCCCCAATATTTTCGATGTCAGGTCGTGTGAATCTCGGTTCAACCGTGGTTGACCATTTTTAATGAAAATTTTAATATAAGGGCATGATTGATAATTTTTCCAAAGTACAAGGGCATGTTTTATGTAAAAAATAGTAGAGAGGCATGTTTGATAAAACTGCATAGTAGAGGGACATATTATACCTATATCCCATAATCATATCAACGTTAAATAATCACACCAAAAAAGACAATGAATTAGCTGATGTAGAGAACTATACAGAAATTAGAGATCTAAAAGATAATTTTATTCTAAATAATACTATAAACATATTAAATAACAATTCTGAGACCATTTTTATTTATTAAACTTAAAATAGCCAATTTGTACCATATCTATTCAGGAATAGGGCCTCCATGATTCAATGGACAACCTTTTTGGTTAGAAGTAGTAGAGTAGAATACATCAATTTTTATATAACCTTGATTCAGCCAACCGTTTATTGACGCTGTTGGTGGTGATATTTTAGGTTATTGTGAAAGGCTTAGATTAAAAGAAGAAGAGGAATAAGAGGATGAGCTTGTTTGTCAACAAATGGAGGAAGTGATTTGTAAAAAAGAGAGGAAAGTGAAGATGCTATTGGATAAGAGAAATACCAAAGATGTGCACCCAACCTTAGTAAACTTCTCTTCGATAAGATAAGGCCAAGCTATCATTGATCCCTTTTGATGGATGCAATAGTGGTCACTTCATTTCTTCTCATTTCAACTCGATGAGCCTTCATCGGGTGATAATTTACCACCCATGACTTCATACTCTAATTCAATGACGAGAACCTCAATTTCAAAGAAATGTAAGGATGGATCAATATTAGGACCAACCATCTAATTAATGATGTTAAATCAGTGATACTTGAGAGGCACCACAACATCAAATTGATTTTCTTACCCATTTTTCCATGGTTTCCTTTGATGTGTGAGTATTGTGTACATGATTGTGTATTTTGGGATCAATAGAAGTGCTTTGTGATGCTTGAAATTTTTTCATGTATGTGCGGGATGTGAGGCTTGAGAGTGGAGGAGGTGAAACTTTGGCAATGCCCTGCATTTATTTGATTTCACGGCCTGGCAATTGAAAATCACAATTGTGATCTAGGCCATTAAATGTAAAAAATCCCCCCCCCCCCACACACACATGCCATCTCATGGTTTGGACACCACATTCTCGTGGCCGTGAACTACCCATGAGATTGTGTTCGACTCAACCTCTCCTTCCTTTGTCAGCAATTTTTCACAATACTAACATGCTCTTTGTCTTAAACACGAACATCTTGCCCGCCTACCTCTCAAATCATCACCTAAATCTCCACACCTACCAAAATCATCCCCGACCACTAGGGACCGCCTCCTACCATCACTGACCTCCCACTTTCATCCTCTAACCAGTTCAGATTCTTGTTTTGGAGGGTAGTTCATATCTTCTTCTTCTCCCATTTTTTCCAGCTCATCAGAGAACTCATTTTTGGAAACTTCAAGCCTTACCATGCCTCTTACCACCTCTCCTCACCCCTATTCTTCAATTTATAGGTTGGTATACCCATCATTTCTCCATTTTTATTCAAAATTATAATTCTAGGGTTCTTATTTTGAGAACTTAGGGTGTGTGAAATTTTGACTAAATTGAAGAGGATGGATAAATTAGATTTACTGATGCTATTTTGATTTTTAACAATGTATTATTGTGTGTGATGGGATTGGTGACCATTTTTTTCTTGAAACGTGATTGCAATGTAGTCAAATGCGCGTTTCTACGTAGAAGCGGAAACATGAGTAGATATGTATACTGTAAAAGCGTAGCGTAAAAGCGTAAGTTTTTTGTGTATAATCTAATTAATCTTCAACAAACTACATGTCTCATTTAAAAAGGCCACTACTCATGCATATAATCTAATTAAAAAAAAATTGTGCAGCAGCAAACGTACAACTAAATGAACAATATAATAAATAAATAAGGAGGCTTCTTCATTCATAAAAAGTATAACCAATTAACAACTACACCTCATTATCAATTGTTTTGTTTCAATCTGGATGTCATATTTACCAGGATTACTGATACCGAGGCTTCTTTTATGAGGAGGTTCTTCATCCATTGAACGCAAGAAATCATATTATTGGTAAATATTAATCACTTCAGTCTCACATCAAACAACAAAGTAATCACTTGATGAAGCTATCGTGTAACATCGTCACCCCTCTTGAACATGTCATATGTCATGCTCACATCAAGATGACATCATCCCAATATTTGAACGAGTTTTAAATTACAAACCAAGAACAAACTTTGAAGGAATCAGAAAATTTAGGGGGAATTAGAGCAGGGGAATCGAGAAGGGAAGGATGAAAGGAATATAGGATCTGCAGAATTTTTGTTTTGCAGCAAGGCAATGAGTTCAAGAGAGGATTAAAGAAACAACAACCGTTGGATCGTCCTCAAATTTATAGGAGGAGTTTCATAATTTATGGGATCCGATCTGACCTTTCGATCACTGTTATATTCTCTGGTTTGTTGAGTACTGTTGTTGGTCAGATAGGCTGCGAGCTTGTTTTCCTATGGCAGGGCAGTTCATTCTGCGGAGGATTTCGAAAAAAAAAACATGTTAGATCGTCCTCAAACTTTAAGGTCATGTTGGAGACTAGTTTTGGATGGATTTGACCGTAGGGATCAATATTCTATTCGAAAAAACAAATTGAAAGAGATAGTGACTATGGCTTGATTAGAAGACATAACAGCAAGGTTATCAAATCAATTTATGTCATTGGACGCTGCGTCGGCATAGTAAGTGGAATGGTTCGATCAGTGGTACTATCAGATTGTGTTGGTCATGTCGGTTTAAAATGATATGTAGAAATGTGAAAATTCATTAACATCAAATCAATTTAATTGTATACAAAATATATTTGAAGACAATTTACTTACGATTCATATTCATATTTAAAACAAATACGACATTCGAAATAAAACAAAATACTCATATTTAAATAAACATTTAACGTCAATATCTAAACCTTTATACTTGAATTCAAAAAATAGTATCAACATTTAACTTTTAACTTCATAAACTCAATAATAAATAAATTTTATGAATAATTAAATTCACTAAAACGACATCACTCAACCGGCCGGCATGCCACCACCATGAAACCATGGATAATAGTGATACTCGTATTATAGATGATGGTCTCCTCTTCCCATCTATCTATTTCGAATTAACTCTTAGTCTTTGACCATTTACTTTGTTAATTGAAGTATATCAACCAAAAAAAAATTATTTGGTATTGTTTAATTATGTTTTCATGAAATTGTTGATATGTGACTTTCAACCATCAATCTCACCGTAATCGACTATGCAATAGAATCAGAACAACACACGATTAAGGATGGTTGGTTAATTAAAGTACATATTTTTTTTCATTATCATTTGTGATTTTGTTTCACAAATATCATCATAGAAATATTCCCCGCGAAGAATCATCTAAATAACCAAATAGTGTTTCAGTTTCATCATAAAATTTTGAATGTAAGTACGTATAATATTATCAACACAATTATATACATCTTACAATTATTCAGCAATTGCAGAAGATGTTAAATTCAATTAATCTCTCAGTAGAGACATTTCAATTTTGAAATATCAAATGTGCTCAAAAGCGTATACGGTTTTCCATGTTTTTTATTTATATGTGGCAATAAAGGTCATATTCAATAACTATCCCATTATAGGCCAAGTTTAACCTATAATGGTGTTGTCATATAGTGGCAATAAAGGTCGTATTCATTCGGTTCCGGTACCCTAGCCTACTTCCCAAGTTGTCCTTATCTAGCTTATCGGTTTAAGGGGTTGTGTTTGAAGATTCAAGTGAAATAACTAGTAGAGCGAATAAACAAGGATAAAAGCAGGTACATCGGGGAACCAACCCTCGCCCTAGCCTAGGTCTATCATGCAAATGACTAAACATGTTGGGTTAAGCGAATTCGGTGAGTGAGCTCTTCGCCGTGTGCCTTAGGGATTATCCACACGCCTCCGAGTACGTCCTACCTGCTCCATTGTCACCTTGGTATATGCTCATGTATCTGGGGCTTCAAGAACTTAGCTCATTTCAATGGGTACTACCCACCGTCTACGCTGATGTTACATCCCGGGTTCCGTCTAGGAAGGCGTTCTTGTGGAAGGGGTACAGTCGCCTCGTCCACCACAAGAACATATTTATTCATCTAACCCTAATCTGCCAGATGGCGCATACCCTCCTAATCCTAAAACTCCATACCTACCGTAGAAGCTCAAGTAGGCTAGTAGAGAAGATTAGGGCAACTTACCCATGTATAATTACAGTATAGAAGCATTAAAATCAACTAGACAAACACATTCATTCAAAACTCGAATATATTCATTTATCACATAATAGCCCTAAAACTAGGGTTTGGGGTTTAGAACCCTAGTAGCTTAAGAGGCGACTCCGTAAAGAAGATACAAAGAATAATTTGGAAAAGGCTTGATGTTCAAGAAGATGACTCCTCTCCTCTAGCTTCTCCTCTTTCTCCTTCTTCTCATATTCTTTTTCTTTCGGCTTCTCTTTCTTCTCTCTCTCTCTAAACCGGAAATTTCTATCTTCAAATAAGCTCCCATAAGTCTTTTCCCCTAAACTTCAGGCAGTCGGGATCTTTTCCTTCGAGACCGCGAACTTCAGGCATCGCCGTTTTGGCATTCGTCTCCAACGAGTTCGTGGGGTTACTTCACGGTTGCGATCAGTTAGTCGGGACCTCGAACTTCCTCGCGATCAGGGGAGACGGTGACCGTGATCCGACCGTCAAAAGTTTTTGTTCTCTCTTGGGTGACTTTCTCATGATGTTCGCGCCCAAGGGCTCCAAGTTCGCGCCCGCGAACTATGGTCCTCGGGTCGCGATCTTCTCTCCTTCTTCATGGTCTGATGTCTCGGCCGAGATCTTCCACGTCTAGGTTGTGATCTTCAGCTTCTTGCCATTTTTCCTACACTTGTGCCCTTTTCCGTACCTAATTCACATATATTGTCTAAAACACCGTAAAATCACGACATAATCAATTGGAACGCAATAGGGATGTAATAGATGATACTGTTCTTATTATGAACATGAATTAGCATGAATAAAACCTAAATATGAAGGGTAAATAGCACCAATTTAAGTGTTATTAAACTCCTCCACACTTAGGCATTTGCTTGTCCCCAAGCAAACCTACTCAAGCCAATGCAACTTGATAGACAAATCACGACAGTTTCACTCTAGTTCTTTATTGCATAAAAAAGAGTAGACGAAGAAAAGTAAACGATACTACCATCTTACTGTGCAAGCACAAACTCCTTGGTGAGGACCATACCTACTACCTTGGGATAAACATTCAAGGTGTGCACCGGGGGACTTCTCAACAACAATTAAGCACAAGAACTCTTGAGGGTGCTCTTTATTATGCACATGAACTCTTGACGTGTTTTGCACCAAACTATTGAAAACACTTTGCAAGAAAGCATCTCTCCCTCGTGACCAAGACCGGATGGATCATAGCCTTCCCTATCAAGGTTACATGTGGGGAAGTTAACAGGCGGATTCGTCTTTGCCCGAGCAACACTTCTCAGCCTGCACTCCACAATGGGTTGCCACACATGTAGAGTATGATATGATCCCAATTGGATCAATATACAAGTCACAATTACTTTCCAAAGAAGTCATCTCACCTCACTTGAAGAATGCTTATTTTTGGTTCAAGTGTTGGAACAGTTTCAAGCTGCCTACTTTGGAGGCATGGTTCTCACAATTGGCTCACTGAAAATTGGAGTTCAAGGGCTTGTGTCAAATATAAAGTTGCCATCTTTCCAATGGTATAATTTTCGGATCCATAGAAAATCATTAAGGTTGTTTTCCAAGGCCTCAAAGTTGCTACCTCAAAACAGGAAAACTGCCAGAATCTGTCTTAAGTATAAATCTGTGTTCATGAAGCCAACTTTGGAGCTCAATTCCAGAAGCATGGAAGGTATTTGAGTCCAAAGGCTTCTACAAAATGAAAATAGGTATGTTTATCTACCAAGGGAAGGAATTGGATGAAATATTAGTGTTTTGGAAGGCCTCGAACGAATTGCACGAAGTTAGTACGAAAGCTGCTTTTGGACTGTTTGCTGGCAACTTACTTTTGCTTCAAGAAAAGGAGTTTGAGTCTGAATTTTGTAACCTTTTTAGACAATTATTTTGATTAAATTGTTCCTAGTTACATTAGGTTTGTGTTAGGTTTTCTTTGGCTATAAATAGCCAAAGAAAATAGCGTTCTATTTTCGTTGTAAAAATTCAGACTTTGTTGAATAGAAACGAAACCTTTGGTTTGTGCAAGTTGCGACTTGTTTTGGGTTTGGTGGATTCCAAACTTGCTGAGCTTGTGTGTCGATTGAATAGTCCCTTCAATCGTGGTCGAGCAACTACCCTTTAACCCAATCGAGCTATCCCCAGGTGTGGATTTGTCCTTTTGGTTTCGTTTTATTCAAGTTCGTAGCACTTGAAGATGGACAAAATTGGTGTTCCGTTTCATTTCACTTGAAGATGGACAAAATTGCCAAACCTAGGTGAAGCGATTGCGGCAGATGCATGCTTTGGAAGAAAATGACGTCTCGAGCAATCAAATAGCTCTTGATTCGGTTGTTTCCACCCACAGACCTAGAAATCACATGTTGGATTAACTGCCACTCTGTTTTCATCTCACTATCCTTCAATAGCTTGACATCCCATGGTCGACTGTTAGACTTCTTGACTTCGGATTCACTGAAAAGCTTGAAACATGAGAAGTCAGACTACCTTGTTAAGGAAGCAAAAGCTTCCATTGAGTCGACGGAATTCGCTGGGTAAATATCCATGGCTCTTGTAAATCCCCTGATCGCCAATTGGCAATTGGCGATGTTCTTCTCCTATTTTGACTTGGATATTGGCTTGAAGGTCGATGACACCTTGCATATCTAGAATGGTAAGAGTGCTAATGAATTCCAAAACAAGTACTATGTAGATATTCTCTGTAATGGATAACAATTTAATCCACTCCAACTTCTGAATCTTGGAACGAAGTGCGTCCTCAATCCCAAGTTGTTCAAAGAGTATCTAGTTGAGACATGTACTCTCTCCAGGAGGAAGTCCTTGAAGTCAAAGAAGTTTGGTCTTAAAAAGTAAGAGGACATTGTCCAAATAAAAATGAGTAAGATGATCCATGACGCCTCTAACATTGGCTTGACTTTCTTGATAAATTTCCCTTGTTAGATGGGGAGATAGTGATGGTGGATGTAGTTCTTCAACAACTACTTCCGTTGAACTGGATTTGCTTTTCTTCTTCCGATGGTCGTAGCGAGGATGAGAAGTTTGAGAACTTTCCATGTTGGAAGAACTCTCTACACGCGCCATTACCTTGTTCTTGTAGGTTATCCTTCAAAACAAATAGTATAAAATGCTCCAAACATCACATACCATAACAAGAACTTCAATTCTCTAAGCTCCCCCACACTTGAGTTAAACTAAGACTTGGGAAAAAGGGAGGAACTAGAGGGAGATACAGTTCAACGAAAAGGAGTAATCCTATAATCTCCTCTACCAACTCAAATCAAGTAAACAAGGGTAAACAAGTGCAATGAAGTTGATGCTCAATGAATAGGATTGAAGAAAATGAAAACCATGTGGTTGGGTAATTTCTTCAAACACTTGGTGGGCGGTCTATGAAAGATTAAAACATGCATGAAATAGCCCACCAAGGTATCCCAAAATACATAGCAAAACCATTTAAAGCAAAGATAACAATCCTATGGCATCAAGAAGTCATGTCGAAGTTTAGATGACTGTTATAGGTTCCCAAAGCACTCAATACATTTTAAGCCAAATAAGGTAATTAAAATATAGGAAAATGAAAAAGAGTACCTTATCTTGCTAGAAGACATGTTGATAATCCTGATATTACTTCTCAAAAGATGTTGGAAAGTCAAGTAGAGAAAGTATGCTCAACAAGCTAAGAAAGTTGGGAAACATGGCATTGAGATCTAAAAGATGAGATGGAGAGATTATACATGGTTGCAATGTGTAGCTCTCCCTTAAATACGCACGGACAAGATCGCGGCCGCGATCTCTAACGTGCTAACCGAGATCTTTTCCCTAAACACGAAGATCATGATTTCAACAAACCTTAAGCTTAATCATTCATCTAAATCAATCAAACATCCAAAAAACTAGACAAGGCAAGGGCTAAGTCCTATCAATCATCATCTACGCAATTCTAATCCACTACTTAATCAATTATTCAAAAAGAAAAAGGAAAAGATACGCAAACTAAATCGTTGGGTTTCCTCCCAACTAGTGTGTCTTTTAAAATATTTTCGTCAGACTTCACTCCTCGAGATCAAGATGTAAGATCTCCATTCTCCACCGATGATTCTTCGTAGAAATCATACTTGTGTTCAAGTTCCAAATGAAGACAATGGATTCTCTCGGATGCCTCATTCGGTACTTGAGATTCAAAAGTCATATTTGAAGAACGATGTTCATGATCAAAGAAACTAGACTCCCTTGCGCAAGTGTGCTAATTCGTGAATTGCTTATAGCATTTCCCAGATTCTTCATATTCGAGAATGGGAGCTAGCTTGCTACATTTGGCCAAGTCTGGAGACAGTTTCGAGCTACCAACATTATGGGTGGGAAACGGTGCGGTAAGGTTCGGACCAGAACATAGACAAGGTCTATGGTCCGGATCGAGAGATTGGGATGCAGACCATGGACCAGACCATATACTATACTGTCCAGATCAGGCCACGCCTGTGTGGTGCGGTCCGGTACGGTATGGATCAGGAAGGCCAGGTTAAAAATCTGCCCTCCAACCCTTGGCCGCTATTTATAAAAATAAAAATTCCATTGACCAATATGCAAGTGAAACAAAAATCTAGTGATCGTAATTAAAATGAGAAGGTTCTCTCCCTCTCTCGGGTATTCGGAAGGTTCTCGCTATAGATCACCTTCATGATGGCGTCAAGGTTGTTTTGAACCACCAAGATGGTCCCTTATCTCTCAAAAATTTTCCTTATCTCATCCAAGTGAATGAATTTTTTCTAATGTTTATCTTTTATCGACTCCCTAGTCTAGCCATTGTCGGTGAATATGGAATCTTTCTGGTTTTTGTGTGGTTCTTTGAGAATGACATAATGCGTAAGTAATCAATTGTGCAATCTGTTGGCTCTCAACGGGATCAAAAATCAACTAACTTTGTACTTCAAATACAGAATGAAGGTTTAATTTAGTTATTTTGGTCTGAATTGGTAGGTAGTGTGTCACGGTCTGTTAAAGTTTACTGCGGTAGACCGAGATCCAAACCACTTCAGACCACAAGCTAAAGAAGGAGACCGCAAACCAGACCAGACCATAGTTTTGGTCTCACGCTCCAGACCAAACCATACGATACGGTCTAGACCACGGTTTCCCATACGGTTTGGTCTAGATTCTCAGCCCTAACCTATATTGGAGGGTTATTAAAAGAGCTTGGGAGCTATTCGAGTGCAGCTAGGAGTTGGGAATGAAAGAACAAATCTTGTTAAACAACGTCAAGGAATTGGATGCCAGGTTGAAGCTCCTAGGATGTCGAACCATGAGCTCAAAGTAGCTATGTAAGCCTGTTTTGCTACTTGTACAGGAAGGCAGATTTGCTTGTTAAGGAAGAAAGTTGTTTGGACGATTTTTCTTACATTTTCTATTTAGAATCTGTTTTCCTTTGTTTGTTTCCTAGCTAGATTTTGTGTTCCTTGTTAGTTTAGATTTCTATTGTTCTATTTAAAGCTTAATCCGAGTTGTAAACATTAATTTTTTTATCTTTTGAAAAGTTTAACCTTGGTTCTTGGAGCTTTGCTCAAGAATTTGGCTCTTGTAGTTGGTGATCTCCAACTTTGGAGTGTGCTTCGTATCAATCAAGAATCGCACTTGATTGTGGCCGAGCTTCGACTTGACATTGTTCGAGCCTTTCCCCAGGTGTGGAATTGCACGACAATCCGTTTTCGTTCTATCCAAATCGAGAAACTCTATTTCTTGGTGTTTAACGTTCGAGTTTTGATTTAATCAATCCAACCCTTGGATTGATTCATTTGGCTGCGTAATTCTGATCAAAACAAGTACCCCTGTGCTTGCATCGTCCATTCAACCTGATAAAAGTCCTTATAATCGTCTTCTTGTAATGCGTTCTCGAAATATTCTTAGTTTATTGATATTTACCGTATTAATTTTTTTCATTTATTAATTGTTAGAATTTTGCATAAAATGTATTTATTGAGTCTTAATATTATTGCAGTTTTTGAAGTGTTTAATATTGGAAATCCATTACTCAAATGTGAATATTGGGAGCCATGATGTGGAAGGGTGGAAGTACCCAATCCACAAGGAATTCGAATCAATCAAATTTTTTAATATATCATAGAAAAGGCAATGTGTGAACTTCCCCACTATACGAGTTTCAAATCCTTTGTGCAATTCCATTATTCAGCAATTGCAGGAGATGTTAAATTCAAATAATCTCTTAGAAGAGACATTTTAGTTTGCAAGGGATAGATTGACTGACACCATTGTTCAAAAAGTTGAAATTAAATTTCTTGCTAAAGAGTAGAAGATGGTAGAGAATATGATTTACCATCAATCTTCATATGAGATTGTTGCTTTAATTATTGATGATGATTGAGAGAAAACATTTTCCCCTTATTTTGTTGTCCGATATGGAGCTCATGACTAGAACAAATGAGTATATATCATCTGAGTTTAAAGCCTTTGAAATATCTCATATTATTCTCGCATGATGAGGATGGTTGGCGCCCACATATTTCATATTTTGGCAGTCAGGATGCATATTGACTCAGTGAGAAGAATGTGGCCCAATGTGATTTTTACAGTTGTAGATTTCAAACAAGACATAAGAATCAAACTCATTATTATTGTGTGAAAAGTTGCTCCAACATTACATTGTGAATGCATTGCTTAAGGCTGAGCATTTGGATTTGATTAAAAACAACCAAACAAAGTTGCGGAAAATACCAATGTCTTTTGGATTCTTAATTATCAAATGTGTTCAAAAGCGTCTACGGGTTTCATGTTTTTATTTATTTATATGTTATTAAATTTTGTATTGGCTACTATCATTGATTATTTTACTAATTATTATATGCATTTTCAAAATGAAATGAATAACTTAAAAATCAAGAGAAATAGATTGTTAAGGTCCATCAAACCTGATAAAAGTCTTTATAATCGTCTTCGGATGATTTGTTCTTGAGACTGTCATTGCTTATTTGTGGGAAGCACTTGAGAAGTGATTTATATAAGACAAAAGTGTATAAATTTTGGGTATGCCTACTATGACATGCATGTCACGGTGACATGCACTTTTCGGTCGACCTATTGCTGAAGGCGGTCGACCGAATCGACTAATTTGGGCAGCACGAGAAAGCATTGCGGTCGACCTCAACGACCACCTGGTCGACCGCACTTAGTTTAAGTTGTTATTTTTGGTCGACCAGAATAAAACCTGGGTTGGCCATTTCGTTGGCGTCAGAAACAACATGGTCGACCACCTAAGGTATATAGGTCGACCACTTGATTGCAGTCTTTAACAAAATGGTCGACCGGATGATGAAAGAGGTCGACCAGATAGAAGATAAGTGTTCTATCAAAGTGTCCAATTATTTGACGTAAAATCAAGATCAAGTGTTGGTTTCGCGGTCGACCTAATCCGTTACGAGGTCGACCGAATACAAGAAAGTCACCCTATGCCCCGTGTCTTTTTTGCTTATGTATGTCGATTTGTGTAGTTCTTTTAATCGTATAAATTATGTTTCAAACCATCATAATTAGTCATAATTATAACAAGGACTCATCAATTCATAGCATAACAACTAAAAATAAAACAGAAATCATAATTGTTCACACATAAAAATAAAACTAAAAAAACAACAGAATAACACTCAACAATCGTTTTGACCACTAAAACACACAATATAAAAACTCATTTCTCCTACTCATCTCCCCCCTCTCTCTCATCCACATTTTCTTCATTGGTGGTGCTAGCATGATGGTGGTCGGATGTGGTGGGATGCATGTATCTTCCGCTGAAAGATCGCCACTCATCTCGCATCTCATTCAAGGTCACCTGCATTGTGCTCATCTGGGCGGTCATTTGCCCCTTGTAGTCGTGCATGCCAGTCATCTGGGTGGACATCTGGCCCATGTACTCGTACATGCCATCCATGCGCTCCCACACACGCTGTAAGGTGATCGGTGGAGTTGAACTCTGTGCCTCCCCCATTGGCTCGTCTCGAGCTCCTTCATCACCCTCATCATCATCATCATCATCATCACCATGAGCATTGTTTACTCTGACATACTCACCATTACGCAGCTCAAAGCCCATCTTTTTCAGAGATGAAACAGTATAGAACTCCTGCCTTGAGATTCTTAACCCCACCTCTTCACTTAAATTCACATTAAAATGCTCAAATAGCACAGTGAGGATCATCCCATAGGGAAGATTCCTGTTTGAACTCTCTGCAGCAGTAAGCATGTGGTTAAAGATTAAGTATGGCAAGTTCACCTTCTCGCTGAACAGTAGGTTGGTGAGGAGCTCCATGTCGAAGTAGGTGACTGTCTCCCGATGTCCACCCTTTGGCAGAATGTTGTAGGAAAGCATGTGGTGAAGAACTCTGGCTTGAACTGTCAGGTGGTTACTCGATGACCTATTGCGCCCCTGAGCATCTTCCTCTTCATCAAGACCATATACCGTCTAGATTTGCTTGGCTCTCGTGAAATGCGTTTCATTAGAAGCACCGTAAGAATTGATTCTCTTCCCCTCGTTTGGAGCCTCAAGTACTTGCGCCAACACATTCTTGCTGATGCGCATCGCCACCCCATTCACATAGGATTTGAATGCGTGAATGGATCCATTTGCATTGCGCTCGTAGACAATGTTGTTGTAGAAGTACTGTACCAGTTTTGGGTAGTATGGTACATTGAGAGATATCACCTTCAGCCACTCTTGCTCGATGAAGGGTCCCAGAAACCCGTAATTCTCGAAATGAGAATACGCATCCGTCGTCAATGGCCTTCCTAGAGCCACCCTGCGGTTGTGCATTCTTTTCTCTTCATAGTTCTCACTTTGCTCCTTGGTCTGGAACAGATTGGGATTGAACTCTTCCCATTCCGAACTTGAGGCAGCAGCTTTTTGTGCCTTTCTTTTCTTTTTGCCGCCATACATCCTGCGATCAAACAAGCAAGAATACACGTTAGTCACATTTTCGAAATGAACAATACGCGGTCGACCACTCCATAAAGCGGTCGACCTCAGTTAGTTTAAAACGAGAATGGGTCGACCTCAGAAGAATCATAGGTCGACCTCAGTTAATTTAAAACGGGAATGGGTCGACATACACGAATTTTTGCCTTCATCTGTCGACCTCAGAAGCATCATAGGTCGACCTCGGCTTAATTGAAACGAGTCTAAAATGGCCCAAATCCTCGTACCAATTGAGTGCAAAACAGATCCGGTCGACCTCATAATTATAAGAGGTCGACCAGTGTTAGTTTCGCACAAATAATTCAAAGACAATTGCACAACTCAAACTTTTGCCTTCATCGGTCGACCTCAGAAGCATCATAGGTCGACCTCGGCTAAATTGAAACGAGTCTAAAATGGGCCAAATCCTCGTACCAATTGAGTGCAAAACAGATCCGGTCGACCTCAGAAAAAACATAAATCGACCTCGGAAAATTTAAATCGATTGAAAGCCAATTGTGCTTTCAAAAGCCGTGCAGTTCAGGACATTAGACCACCTAGTAATGCACTCGAAGACACAATCGTTTATGTCTTCGAGTGCATTGCATGATGGCCTAATCTCCTGCACTGCGCGGCTTCTGAAAGTCACAATTGGCTTTCAATCGATTTAAATGGCCCGAGGTCGACCTCAATATCATCACAGGTCGACCTCAATAAGTTTAGCACAAATAAATCGAACTTTTGCCTTCATAGGTCGACCTCAGAAGCCTCACAGGTCGACCTCGGCTAAATTAAAACGAAAAGAAATGGCCCAAATGCTCGTATCAATTGAGTGCAAAACAAATTCGGTCGACCTCATAAAGAGAAGAGGTCGACCAGTGTTAGTTTTGCACAAATAATTCAAAGACAAAGGCACAACTCGAACTTTTGCCTTCATAGGTCGACCTCAGAATCATCACAGGTCGACCTCGGCTAAATTAAAACGAAAAGAAATGGCCCAAATGCTCGTATCAATTGAGTGCAAAACAAATTCGGTCGACCTCATAAATAGAAGAGGTCGACCAGTGTTAGTTTTGCACAAATAATTCAAAGACAAAGGTACAACTCGAACTTTTGCCTTCATAGGTCGACCTCAGAAGCATCACAGGTCGACCTCGGCTAAATTAAAACGAAAAGAAATGGCCCAAATGCTCGTATCAATTGAGTGCAAAACAGATTCGGTCGTCCTCATAAATAGAAGCGGTCGACCTGTGTTAGTTTCGCACAAAAAAAAACAGAAATAAGATCGCTTGAATAATAAGGGCAGAAATCTCAACTCGAACTTCACAGGTCGACCTCAATATCATCATAGGTCGACCTCAGTCCATAAAACAGAAATAAAAATCGATTTAAGGCCAGATGCGGTCGACCATGATTATGAAAAGGTCGACCGCATCTGGCGAACAGAAGGACAAAGTCCATATTTTCAAGCTACATATCTAAATAATAAGGCCAGAAATCTCAACTCAAACTTCACCGGTCGACCGCAATATCATCACAGGTCGACCTCAGTCCATAAAACAGATAAAAATCAATTTAAGGCTAGACGCGGTCGACCACGATGATGAACAGGTCGACCGCTTCTAACGAACAGAAGGAAAAATCCCTCTTTTACATCTTTAGATTTTTTGAAAACAGAAAGAAGAAGACAAGAATCGACTTAAATGAAAGAGAGGAGTGAAAGCTATACCTTGTTCTTCTTCTAAGTGATGAGGATGAAGCTTTCTTTGAGTTTTTGGAAAATGGAGTTTTTGGAAAATGGAGAAGAAGATGAAGAAGGGAAAGGAGAGGAAGAATGAGTGGATGTGGTGGGATAGGGTTCTGATTGTGGTGTAGAATGAGTGGGGGAGGGTTTCTTAAATAGAGGATTGGGGGAGGTTTGGGTGGATGTTGCAAACAAACCGGTTTGGTCGGCCGAATTAAATACGCGGTCGACCTCACTAACATGTTCGGTCGACCGTGTATGTTCAGGTCGACCGTTATTTGTATGAGGTCGACTGTTTTATTGCTATTTGCCGCCAGCCTGGCCGTGTAGCTCACCCAGCCTGGTCGTGTGAGGCCTCGCATAATTCCACACGGCCAAATTGCAAAATCACACGGCCGTGTGGGTTGTGTGTGTGCCCGTGTGGCTTTCTTTTTGACTTGCCTCGCGCCCGATCTTCGTCCAATCGACCCCGAACTCGCTCGAAATCCATAATGAAATCCATAAGTTCATAATGACACTAGGGTGTGAAACTCCTTAACCAAATTCAATATATATACTTTTTTTTTGGTTGGCGGCAAATAGCAATTTGGTTGGCGGCAAATAGCAAGCCCCTTGTTTATTTCAACCAAAAATCAATTAACTCATAAATTATTAAGATAATTCGAAGAAATTACAATGCAATCACAGTTATTAAAATATAAATAAACTCCTAAACAACAATAGAAAAAATTTAAGATCCTTTTTTGGGACTTTGTTTCGGGCACTTAGGGCGAAAATGACCATATTTCCCACATTTCGAACACTTTCTTAAACTTTTACCCGATGCAGTTCGTGCTGACTTGAATGTCCCCTTGGTCTTCCCAATTTTTGGATCTTTCACACTTCGAAGGGGTGATGGAGGGTTTTCCGGCGTGGTGTTGTCCGTTCTCTCCCTCGCGAACTCAATTGCCCATTGAGTAAGGTCGTCCAACGTCTTAGAGACATGATTAAAAGCAGATTCACTACCACACGCGATGTCACATAAACGCTTACACTTTAGAGCCAATCCTCCATGTCTTATCAGTCGACCAACTTTCTCTCCCACATCACCTCCAACTCCAGGATGACGATTTAGTGTCTTCGCATTTTGGGTCCATCGTAGCTTGAACCACGACGAGGGTAGTGCGGTGTACCCCATATTTTTTATTACTGTAAGCATGTGTCTGCATGGAAACCCCTTAGATTCAAATAATGCACACTCGCATTTTAGATCTTGATTGGACGTAGTAAATGTTAACCGCCTTATCCGATCTGGGTTTATGTAGTTCTTCAGTATGAATGTCTCTGTCCCATCTGATTCAGTTCTTCTCTCCGCTAATACATAAGAAGCCTCATTCTCTAGTTCAGACTTGAAGATAGCAAATGTACGATGAGTGTAGATACTTTCAGCTTGCATTTCCCAAGTGCGAAGGGCATGCTTGCAGACCAACCTCGTGTGCCTAGAGGCTAGAAGTATAATCATCCTGCACCTGCGTGAAACGCATCCCCTCCAGTGCTTCATCAATGCTCTAAACAAAACGTTGCAAGCTGTATTGAGTTCCCACATACCCATTTATCCAATGGTTACATGACTCACATCGCGAGGTTGATTGGAGTCCACCGAAATAAATATCCTTCAAGTATGCCTCTGCCCACAGTAATTTGTCAGCGTACAAATCCTGCAACCACTTATTTGCAGACAAACCATGCTGACTAATCAAATGCTCCCAACGCCTCTCAAGCTCCTCAATCGATATTCGTGCTTTCGCCAAGTAAGTGAATGCGCTAACAAACTCCTTATTATGAACAGCCGTTGTCGCATTTGTCTCAATATGCCAAATACAAAGACGGTGAGGCACTCCAACCAGAACAGTAGCAATGGCACCACGCATAGACTTGTCTCCGTCTGTAATCACTGAAGTGGGCATCTTAGAGTTCATACACTCCAGAAAAGTATTCAACAACCAAACATAGTTGGGGATTGTCTCGTTATCCAACTGGGCAAAACCATATATGATGTTACGGTGGTGGTGATTTACACCAACCATCATAACAAATGGTCGATTGTACCTGTTGCGCTTGTAGCATGCATCGAACGCCAAGACATCCCCAAAAAAATGGTAATCTGCTCTAGATGTGGTGTCCGACCAGAAGAGATTGCCTAATTCACCTTCATCGTTGGTTGTGTACTTGAAGAAGCTGCCTGCATCAGAGGTATGTTTACTTTGCAAGTAACCCAATGTTCGGTTAACATCTCCTATTAGATCGTCGTCAACTGTTCGGGATTGCTGAACAGCATTGTCCAAATCCTTTGGAGTGTACCCCAGATTCTCATATCCTCCAACTTTATTCTTCATGAACTGAACAATGTTGCGTTGTTTTATTCCTGACTGTCGCATCCCTATCGCCAGAACCTTGTCTCCTTCACTCACATTTCGATGAGACCGAAGGAATTGACTTTCTTGTTCATTGCAGCAACGATGTGAGTGCTTCCTCTCAAACTTAGAAACAACCCACATTTTCTTATTCTGATCAAAGCGTACAGTATACGATGCCTTGCAATAATGTCTTGTCATCTTACGATGTTGTCGAGTCCGACCTTCTTTATCTATATGCATCTTATCTCTAGTCCCCTCTCTCGAACATACCATTGTCCTCCCAATTGCTACTCCTCGACGATTCCTCCGAAGATCTCTACGTCGAACGCTAAATCCTTTCGCTTTAGCATAGGAATCGTAAAATTTCTCTGCATCTTCTAATGTTTGGAACTCCATGGAAGGAATTTGTTGTTCATATTCAGTAGCTTCTTCATCATCCATTAATTCTTCTTCAGCACCCTCGGTTTCATTATCATCCCCAACCACTTCATCATCTGTATTATCTGTATCATCTGAATTATCCATAGCTCCTTCTTAAGCATCCTTAGGTTCCTCATCGAAGTTAACCTCATCATCATCTCTATCATCTGTATCATCTCTGTTATCCATCCTGAAACGATCGGAATACGAACTTAATGTCAAAAACATACACAATTAGCGCTCGTCAGGTCGACCTGAATAAACTGTACGGTCGACCTTATTACTAAATAACAAACATGCGGTCGACCAGAATTTACTGAAAGTTCGACCTAATCATATAATTACAAAAGCACGGTCGACCGGATGGTGAAGGTGGTCGACCGGATGGTAGGAAAAATTTAACCACATACAAGCATTAACAAGCACATACGAGACATACCTTAGCAAAGAGGTCGACCACTTATTGTTACGTACCGGAATAAAAATAAACCACCACCAACACTCGATCACAATAAGAGCGATGATATTACAACTTCACTCCAACAAATTGCATAAATCGAAGTACGATTAAAGTCTTCAGACTCCCATCTATTTATAGATAATGTAGACGAATTCCTTATCCAATTGGTGAAAGATATATAAAATCATAATTCGACAAGGACAAGTACACAAAATCCTAATTGTACAAGGACATGATTAATTAAGGTCGACCTCTTTGCACAAATGGTCGACCGTGTTGGGTAAATGTGAAACAGGTCGACCTCTTTACTGAAATGGTCGACCATTGTTTATAAATGTGAAACAGGTCGACCTCTTAACAAGAATGGTCGACCGTATTTTATTAAGGCCAAACTGACGAGATTCCATCCATGTTCTACATGGTTTTTGACTTTGCTACGGTATCATAGGTCGACCTTTTGCGTCACGAGGTCGACCTGTGCTCTGCCTTTGGGTATGCCCGCTTTGAGTATGTGGTCGACCACTTGTTCTAGACGATTGAAATCGTAAATTCAGTCACATCCATAATTGTATAACAAATCTAATAAACGATAAACATTCAAAATCCAAAATGAAACGATCTCGCAAATACAAATTCAATGTATGGTCCAAATAATGCAACATTGTAACTTAACGACTTCATTTCTTTGCTTTTTGTTTGAACTCTGTCTCTCTTTGCCTCGTTCCATGCAGTCATCTACTACATGCTTGAAAAGATTTTCTCGTGCAAGGTTTTCAAAATGTGTAGCCAGATACCATAGAATCTCCTTTCGCGCCGGTAATTTGTGTTCTTCTCCTATCTGCATTATGCCATGTAAGATTTCGTTACAACTAAAAAAAGTGTAAATTAAACAAGTTATTTGTTTGACGATATACTCACCACTCTATCAAGATCCTTGGATCCATAGCGCATCCACTGCATGACGTGCACACCACACTCAGTACTATTCCTTTGCCATTGAACTCGTAGCTCAGCAAAATTGAAATCTCCAAAATTTGGTACTCCTACATTGCTCATGCGCTCCGGTTTGAAAATATCATCCAAATTGGACAACTACACACAAATAATGAATATTTTAAGTTTCTAGCATAATACGTGACACTTAACAGTCAGAAAATTATAGAAAACACTTATCAATTTCTTGCATAGTGCTGATTTACGCCTACGATTCGCCTCACTAGTTGAAGGTAGACTGTCAAGCAAAAATGCAGTTTTTTGCTGGACATTGACGAGATACAGAAACCAATGACGTGCTTCATCGTCAAGAACTGGCATAAATATCTAGCAACGAAACACTCACTATATGTTATAAACAGCGAATACAAACAAATGCACTTTCGAAGTTTAATGATAGAGGGACATTGACTAGACTAACCTTCTGGCATGCACTGACATTCGGCATAAAGACCACGCCATCATTCATCAACTTGTTACGAATTTGTCTGGTCTTCATGTTAGCGCGTACCATTTTCTGCAGCATGTTTTAGTTGAGATGAATTGACATGGTACAATATAAATATCTAGGTTATGACAAATAATTTGACATTACGGCTCTTACCGAAAACATATTTGGCAAATACCACACCTTTGGCTCTTTCACATCATGTTTTTCAGACATTGTTAGTGCCCTTGCACACAAATCCACTACCTACCATCCAACAATCAAACACAAAATCATCATAAATCGTAACATAAATAGTGCACAATTCATACGAAAGTCGTAGTAGTATAGTACTTACTGATGAGCAAATCCAGCTATTCTCGCTAATGACCGAACTCAAATAATGTCGTTGCACGTTTTCAGAAAAAAAAGTCCACAACGGTCAAACTGCAAAAATCAAAATAACAGAAATGTCAATTATGATTTGCAACGTACAGGTCGACCTGTTCACAGTCACGGTCGACCTTATTGGAAAAGCGGTCGACCTCATAACCGATCCGGTCGACCACACGTACTAAAAAACGTCTTACCTGTCCCAATTCTTGTCCCCAGCCTTCTCTTTAGTAACAACATAATACAAGTCTTCAACTGGATTTTGAAGATTTTTGGGGAATCCTTCTAAACCCTCCACTTTCATGACCTACAAATCATAGTTAAAATTAAAGTAACATATGAACACAAACACACATTATAGATGAATATGTAACGTAAACTTACCCCGTGCTTTTCGAAAGGACTCTTAGATTCTTCTTCATCGCTATCATCACTAAATAATCCTTTTCTTACAAATTGATCCTTCTGTGGAGTGGTGTAGGAGTCACTTTCATATCGAGGTCTCTTGTACTTAGGAGAGGAACCCTTGCTGCCATTCGTTGTTTCACTCTGTCAAACATATAAACAAAACAAATTAGCACTAATGATAGTAATACTAATATCTTCAATCACATATGAATATACTTGGATACCTTTAAAATGTGCTCTTTCAATAAATCGTCTATGCTCTGGTAGCAATTTTCAGAGTCATCATGGTCTTCTTCCTCTTTACCAAAGTCAAATTTCTTTCCTTTACCATTTCTTCCGCCATTCTCCATTCGTTCTGCACTTATATCTTTGATAGCACCTTCTAACCTCTCAAACCCGTCATGCATCATCCCAGTAATATCTGTCAGTCGAACTAACAATTGCTCCACTCTATCACACATGGACTTCTGAAAGTCATTGACTTGTGTTTGACACACCACCAGCTTCTCTTGTGTGGCTTTCAACAATTTCATGATTTCACCCAAATCTTGATGCAGTTTCTCATCATGCGTCATTGTCTAAACAATTTCAAGAAAAATTTAAATCATAATTCAACTACAAATTTCTACAATTGACCAAAAAACAAAGACGTGGTCGACCTGACAAAGTATTAGGTCGACCTGGAAGACAAATAATGACTACCACAACCATTAAGGTCGACCTCTGTTATTCCTAGGTCGACCTATCCAGCAGGAAAATAACAATTAACAACAAAAAGTAAGTTCAAAATTAAACCGAAAAAAGGATAGGTCGACCAGATATCTGGTGCGGTCGACCTTTTCAAGCACAACATAGTCATACAATCAAAGCCAAAGTCGACATTCAGGTTGAATAACCAAAAAAACAGGAACGATCGACCTTGAAACCCATTAGGTCGACCAATTGGGTTACCTCGCAAGTACAGAAATCCAAGTGTTGTGGCCTAAATTCAAATACGCAGAATTGTCTCGTCAGGTCGACCTGGTTGACGTCACGGTCGACCGAATGGAATTCTGCACCCAACAATATATCAAATTAGCCGGTAGAAATCACGCATTAGAAAAGAAGACGACGAATGGTACATTAGGTCGACCTCACCTTAGACCTGGTCGACCACTTCCAACGCGTACAACAGCAACCGCGAACGATCTTCTTCACAAAGGCTCTTAATCGGAAAAAAACCTAATTCAGACTTGGAGGCGTTGAAGGGGACTAATATTCGTATTTATAGAGATTTGGGACGTCAATGGGTCGACCCAATTCGTTTCCTCGTCCAATTGTGGAACCTTTCTGGTGTTGGAATCCATATCCAATACGGATACGGTGTGAAGGCGGTCGACCTCCTCCTAATGCAGTCGACCTGTTAGGTGACAAGGGTCGGCCTATGAGATATTTGGGTCGACCCTTCATTCTGTTAGACCACCAAAGCGGTCGACCGTATTATGTAAGAGGTCGACCGCGTCTTGGAATCCCACATACATGAATTAGTCGATTCGGTCGACCGCCTTCAGCAATAGGTCGACCGAAAAGTCCATGTCACGGTGACATGCATGTCACCGTAGCAAAATCCATAAATTTTTCATGTTTATTTCAATCTATATGCTATCAAATTTTTTGTTGGCTACTATCATTGCTTATTTCATTAATTCATATACGAGTTAATTCAAAATGAGATGATTAACTTATAAATTAAGAGAAAAATAAGACTTCAATTCTGAATAAGACTTTAATATCGAAACCAAATTAAAATTTAAAAACAACCAAACAAAGCTGTAGAAATATTGGAAACCTCTCACTGATTTTCCAACTTTGCTTTTATATGCAGAACAATGAAGTTAAATCTAAAATTGAATAATCGCTAAGGACTTAAATTAAAATCCAAAAGATTTAATGAAGGCATTCAATAGATTGTATCAAAAGTTGAATTCAGAGAAAAGGTAGACATTCAATGATATTCTAAAATTAAAATTACAATACATAAGATTCAACGAAGGAATCCAATAGATTGCATCCAAAGTTGAATTTAGAGTAGAGGAAGGCATTTGATGAAATTGTTAAAATAAAATCCTTACGATTTAACGAAGGAGTTCAATTGATTTCACACAAAGTTGAATTTAGAGTAGAGGAATGCATTAGATGAAATTGTTCAAAATGAGGAGAAATAAAATAGGAATGACTTATTTGTTGATGGTCTGGGGGTACATGGAAGACATTTCTTAGGAAGGTTATTTGTTTTAAATTCCATACATAAAAGAAAATAGTATTGTGCATTGCTTCTTATGGTATTGCAGGTTTGTTAATAGTTCGATGTAGAACTAGGGCTGGCTATTTAGTTCGGGCTTTTTGGTTTTACCCGAAACCGGACCGTGTAACCAGGACCTGGACCGGATAGCAAACAATCCAATCCAATTTTTGGGCCTAGATTTGAGGTAAAAAACCGTTTGGTACCGGATCGAAAACCGGATAAAGTCCGAATAAGAGAGCCCAACATCCATAATTTAACCTCCTCACCCTTTTAGGCCTTAGGCCACTCAAATCCCCCCTCAGGCCACTCAAATCTCCACAAGCTCAATCTAAAATGAAGACCGAATTGGGACCGAACCGATTCAAGACCGGACCGGATAAAGGCCAGACTGTATCCAATCCAATATTTGGTCCTTATATTCTCGAAAAGACCGGACCAGGGCCGGATCAATTTTGACCAATTTAACCGGACTGTACCATATAGCCACCCCTATGTAGAACTGCTCATTCTCGATTTCATATTCCAATTGAATTTGACTCAAATAACATATCATATTGAACAATGAAGCAAATTAGTACATTTGATTCATAACACTTCTCTTGTTGTTTGGGATAAAACTCCTATGTCTCATAAACATAATATTGAAGCAGTCGATAGAACTCTCATATACGTTTTGCATGCGAAACATCTAGACAAAAAGGACATGAACTTTGGATGAATTTATGTTGTGTTCGATGGAGATTTTCGAAAAACATTACCAACAATTACTATAGGAAACCGAGCAGATGTTGTAAATTCTTATATCAAGAGGTAATATTTATTTGACCATTATTGAAAGTTTTGAAGCTCTCTTAAGGTTTTTCCTAGAAAAATGTGAGCCTGAAGAAGCTATCTATATTGAAGAATTCAACAAATGAATTTTGCATGCAGGTGATGGAGTGGGCTACAACGCTTTTGTAGCGTCATGATCTCAATTCCCGCATCATTGAGCATTCCGCGTGAAGGAGATGTCATTGTTGATATTGTGAATCATATGGATGCTAATCTCCATTTGAATTACAGTGAAGAAAATTATTTGTTTTATCATGCTATATTAGCTTCACCTAATGAAATTGTATCCACTATAAATAATTGTGTGGTGTAAATTTTTTCAAAAGATGAAGTTTGTTATTATAGTTAACATTCATACTATCAAATATGCATGTATCTTGCATATTATCGCTATTGTTGTTTACACAATTCACAAAATGAATCCGGCCAACTAGCCTCGCCCTGTGACTAGTAACATAAAGACCTCAATTAACTTAACCAGGTAATCAATCACCCGATAGACACCGTACGCATCCTGCTAGGGGTGAAAGCTTGTCCCGGAAGACCCACTATCCTGTCCCGTCCCTAAGGGTCGGGACGGGTCAGTTTGTCTACAGGGACAGATTAGGGACGGGTCATTTGTTGACCCTGTAAGGGTCGGGACGGGTCGGGACAACTTAGGGACGGGTCACGTTTTGACCCTGTGACCCTTAGCAACAACAAATATCTCATACTTCATTGGACCTTTTTGTAAAGTTTTAAAAGTTTAGGTACTAATTTGCAAAAATAAAAAAATTTGGATACCAAAACATAATTTTACCATCAAAATTTATGGACTTATTTGTAAAAAAATAAAATTTAGGTACTAACTTGTAAGAAAAAATAATTTTGGGTACCAAAACGTAATTTGTAAAAAAGTAGTGTGTTGATTAGGGTCGACCCACTGACCCGGCCCGTCCTGTCCCGTCCCAACCCTAGAGGGTCAGACAGGGTCAAGAAGGAAACAGGGACGGAACGAGACGGTTATACATCTTGTCACTTCAAGGACGGGTCAGACAGGTACAGAAACGGGATAGGGATGGGACATGCAAATTTTCAGCCCTACATCCTACCATACATATAAGGAGATTCTTGCTCAGCACATGCCCAATTAAAATTTTCCTGGCATCCCCGAAAAGCAAGGAAGCCCATATGAGTCTTTTGACATCTCAATTTTTCGTGCATGCTACTATGGCTAACTCACACAACTGGACATATCAATTGGGCTTTCCGTTTCCTTTTCCACAGCCCACCAAATTATAACCTGCAAATCAACATAAATTAATACATCATTAGTTTATTTGGACATAAACTTATGATTTCTTTGACCATTGTTATACGTGTTATACATATAGAATAAATAAACTGAAAAATAAAAACAATTTTATCAAGAGTTTCAAATGCATTTAACACTTATACACATGTATTATATGGAGATTAAATATTCATGTATAAAAATGAAGTTCCATATGATTTTCGATTTAACAATTCAATAATATGATCATTTTTCATTCGGTGATAAACGTATATGCTTAGCTCGAGTGTAAAAGAATTTGGTCTAAAAATTAATTTCTAATATCATTGCTTTCTTCTCAAAGCAGTGGCGGATCCAGAAATGTAATCAAGGGTATTCAACCATAGATCAAAATCATTAAGGGTTGTCAAATAATCTTACATTTGAATACTATAATCACTAAAACAAAATTTTACAGTGATTTTGGTTTCCCAAATTGGATCCAAGGTTTGTCAATTGACAACCCTTTCACCCACTTGGGTCCGCCCATGTCTCAAAGAATGATAATTGTTCGACAAAAACAAGGATAATTGCCTGCGAATTTCGAAAACATTTATTAGCAAGTTTGAGCCTCTAGGCTTTTCAGATTGTAATAAGTGAATAAATATTTTTACACTTAGTTATCAGACAAAAAACAATTATTGATTAAAATCACTTGGTTTTATTAAAGTTGGGCAAATGTCATATTTGGTCACTGAGATGACTAAATTGTTCCATGTTTAGTCACTAGAAAAATTTAATATCAATTTTGGTCACTCGAATTACTGAAACATGTCACATTTGGTCACTCTCCTGTAGCCTCTGTTCAACTCCAGTCACTCGAATTATTGAAACATGTCACATTTAGTCACTCGAATTACTGAAACATGTCACATTTAGTCACTCTCCAGTTAGTTTCAGTCCAACTCCATTAATGGAGTTGGACGGAAACTAACGGGAGAGTGACTAAATGTGACCAGTTTCAGTAATTCGAGTGACCAAAATTGATATTAAACTTTTCTATTGACTAAACATGACACGATTTAATAATCTCAATGACTAAATGTGGCATTTACCCTATTAAAGTTCTAAGTTTCAATTCAAGTAGAAGAGATGTATTGTGAAAATAAATCAATGAAGCAGAATTGTTGCTAATTTCAATAAATTCTTACTAAGGCAATTTTTTTATAGAAGCCTATTAATACTATGCATCTTAAATTATTTATTTTTATTATAACAAATGAGATCAAGCTCCTATAGTCGATTCGGGAATCATCCTCACTAAAGCTTATATTGCTCTTCTAAATAATGAATCTCAATTATTAGCATTTTTCATATTTAAGATCCAACTACCCAATCACCTACTAACATTTTTCACATTTATGATCCAACTCAAGTTGTGAATACTACCAAATATGAGTTTGTTGTCTTGGATCATCAAGAATTTAGGATTTCTGAGAATTACTGTTGAAAATCTATCAAAAAATAGTGGAAGAATGAATCGTCAAGTTGAATCACAAATTAACAATTCCATAAGCAAATTAACAATTTCGAACATAATTATTGATGGAAAAAAATGAATCTCAAACAAAAGTTGAAACTATAATGAGACAAATTCTTTTGTTGTGAAGCATCTCTCAATGATGAATATAGACATATAGTGGAGTTGATGATGAAGATGTTGATGGTTAAGAGGTGATATCGATTATTTTGAAAGACCTATATGCTTAATTCAACCAGAATTAACACAGATGGCTCTGATTATAATGTTGGTGATTCTTATGATGGATGCACATTTTCTCTTCTCGAAGAACTTAATAATTTGATTTTCTTATAGATAGCTTGCGATTTGATAATTATTTGTTAATTCGCATGACATTAACATATAATCCTGGCACGAATATAAGAGAAGTGGAGATTATTGACATTTAAACTTTAAAACTTTGTTAATTAATGTCATCATATTGCAACCGGCCAACGGGCCGGGTTACAATCTAGTAGTCTGTAGGGGTGTTCAAATGGTTACCATGGTTATAACCAAACCAAATAAGGCTAAATTTCATTAAACATGGAATACAATATCATAACCGAACCGTCCAAACTAATACAACAACCAAATTAACCAAACTAATGTTTAATCGGTTTGGTTAACTGGTTAACCAGATTAACCAATATAAAATCACATTATCATTGACGATAAAAATTTTCCGGTTAATGCAACAATTCGCAATTTATATAATGAATAAAACATAACAATCAACACGTAGTTATAGTTGACCCTTAACAAAAATACATGCAACTAAGAAAATTATCTTACGATTAGTATATAAGTATTCACCTAACAAAAAATTATGACAATGGTATGGGTTAATGAATTATTGTGTTTGTGTAAATTGACTTAGTCTCTTAGCAATTATCATAGGCTGGAAATGACCTTCATTTCAAGTTTTCATTCATCATAATGTATGAAATTTATCTAAATTAGGTGTCCATATGTTGTGGTCTAGACTTTACATATACAAATATACACTATATGCTGACTAATGCACTGCACCAAGACCCAATCTCCTGGCCTTGGCTCTGTCAAGCATCCCTTGCGCGCATGTCCTCCACCTTACACTCCTCGCCTTGGATCCGCGTTGAGTTCGTTCCAAGGAGGCTGAACATGTTGGCGGATTGGGTTGCTACACAAGCTAGGCTTGGTTCATTACCTGTGGATTGGGTTGTAATTTCTAGTATTATTGCTCCACTGTTGTAATGAACCCTCTCTTCTACTTGATCGAATGGAATGGAAGTCTTCACTGTTCAAAAAATATATATATATATATATGAGCATTATTGAGCTTTATATTTTATGAGTCTAAAAGGGATGACCGTTAACTCTTGAGTGGTTATGCAAAGTATTATGTGTATATAATATATGTTAGATATATGACTAATTACTTAACTGGTTAATTTGGTTTGACTGGTTAGGAGTGTCTGAAACCAAACCAAACCACCTAAATCAAACAAGCTAAAAACTTTAACCAAACCAAACCAATTATCCAAATTAACCAAACCAAATTATCCAAATAGTACCGGTTAAAACGGTTACCACGGTAACCAAACCGTTTGAACACCCCTAATTAGTAGTAGATAAGATAGCTAAGTATAGTTTTTTCCCTCTTTTTTCTTTGAGAAGCTGGTTGCAAATTTGGTCCATCAATCAAATCCCAGTGTTGGGATTCTTTCCAGATCATATGCGCATGTGCTGCTCCATCGTATTATTCGATTTTCCAACACCAGTTGCCAATGCGTGCCTGGAACTAGCTAGCTAGAAAGGAACCTTCCACCTAACCTACCCCACTTAATTATTCTTCCCCATGATCTGAAAAGTCTTTACATTAAGGTTACGTGCATGAATTTCCCTTTCATTTCATCTTATATATCCCAATCATAATCTAATCATGATCGTCATAATAATATATATGCAGTGGCGAACCCGTTGAAGAGTGATGTCAGTTAATGAACGAGTATCGGCTATAATTATTAAAGCGGTGTCGAAAATCCCGTATTAAAATTTTTTGTACCAAAAAAATATAGCTTCTTCACAAAATTTTCGAGCGAAGGGGTGTCGCCGTGTCGGACGACACCACTTAGCAACACGTAGGTCTGCCCCTATATATATGGTTTTAGATAGCATTAATTGAACAATCGTATGCTATACACCTGCGTTCACAATTTTTATTTGTACTTTGATAATACCGACGAATCAGAACCGTTAATTTTCGTTTTAAGATTATTTAAATAAATCTTATGATTTAGGTTAGAGAACCGGGAGCTGGGGTTCACTTGAGGTTATGGTATATTATCATACCCATACTCCAATTTATTCACGGTCAAAATAACAAAATTCGACGGGCGTATGGTATGATAAGCGTACACCTACATGCATATATGGTTCAAGCTAGCCTACGCCAGGCGTATGCTACACGCCTGCGTTCACACTATCGTATGCCCGTCAAGTGCTTGAGTTTTACTATTTAGATCATGAATTAACCTCAGTTTGAGGCATGATACTACACCCTAATCTCTAATGGGTGAAACCCAATTCCAAATTCTCTAACCCGAACCATAAAATTCATTTAATCTAAAATAATAATAATTGACGGTTCTGATTCATTCACATATATCCAAGTACATTCGAAAAGTGCCAAAGAGTAAAGAACAGTCACGTAACACGATTTGGACAATTTACTAGTAGGCGTGAATATCACCGGGAAACAAACAATTTGGCGCACCTCGTGGGTCTAAAGATTGTCACGGTCGCTAGACCGTGATATTGGACAGAAACGGCAGCAGTCTCCTGCGTTTTTGTCCGATGTCATGGTTGGAGCTCCAATGTCACAGCCGTGATATTCTTACCGTGAAAGTGAATGTCGGGCTGTATAAAAGAGGGCAGCTGGCAAAGAGAAGACGAGGTTGTAACTTGATTACTTTCACTTTTTCTGGGTTCCCTTCTCGGGTTCTAGCCGGAAAACCCTAAGAAGAAACCCTAGTGAGAGAAAGGTCTTTTTCTTCATAATCTAGTGAGATAAAGTGATCAACAAATAGGGATGGCAAAAATATCCGTAACCGTGGATATCCGCCCGAATCCGGCCTAATCGGGTAGGGTAAAACCCGAACCCGAAGGACATTTAGTGGATATGGGTAAAACCCGAACCCGAATATTGCGCGTAATGGGTGGGCATGGGTTTCTCAGTATCCAACCCGAACCCGCCCGATTATACACATACATATGTATTTTGTCTAGAAATAGTCATTATTTTTCTCTAACATATTTTATATTTAGCATATAAATATAATATTTTCATGAAATTGTGTTGTTTTAATTAATTTTCTTCATTCTAGTGAATTATTGTCATACTTTTCCTCTTGCTTAATGTGAGAATACGTGTGAATGTTAATATATTAGTTGGAGTTATGTATAGAAATCATTACCCGTGGATACCCGAAACCCGAGCGGGTATGGGCATGGTTTTAATTTTCTACCCGTTTCATCTGTGGGTATGGGTATGGGTAAAACCCGAACTACTTTGGGTAGGGTAACGGATATGCACTATCTGTCCCCGACCCGACCCATTGCCAACCCTATCAACAAAGATAGAATAAGAAGAAAATTTGGGCTTGCTTCAAGCTAGAGGAGTAAGACTTTCACCTCTCAAGGGAGTTCTCATCAACAAGGAGGGAAGACAAGCATATACCATGGTTTTTTCTCTCTTCTATAATTTGTTGCAATCGATAGCCTAGCTATGGAGTAGTATTCATTTTCACTTGGGTATTGTGAAACCTAGCTTTATATATGTTATAGATTGTAAGGATTGAATGCTTTGTGTGTGAGTTTGTGTTTTAATGCAATGTTTGAGGTATTTTCATAATTATTGAGTTGTGTTCTTCATTTCTCACAACCCAGTTAAATTGACCTAGGTGGAGAGAAACCCCCTTTTGTAAGAGGCTTTGAGAAGCTGGATTTATTGGCCATTTGCGTCACCCATCTAGGGAAATTTAGGGCAAGCTTCAAGCTTCGATCTAGCACCTTGATTGGTTGTTACTTTTCCGTCTGGATTAAGTTCAGAGGGATTAGTTTGGCAACCCTCGGTTGATTGGCCAAGAGAGCTAGTGCCCTAGCCTAAGTTGACATTCCGTGGCCTATCATCCGAGAGAGTGACATTCCTTCACTAGTTGTACCCTCATTACAGTGGATGAACGCACTATCACACACTTGCATGCTATTCGGTTGATCTTGATATGTAGGTAGGGGGAGCAATACCCGGGTGAATTCTTCTCTTATTGGGACAACCTCGATTTACTGTTTTTATAGTTTACTTCGTAGTTTTCTTATTTTTAATCTCCAAATCGTTTGCTAGAAAACAACTTAAACAATTGAAGTAGGGGTACATGGACCGGCCCGGGTTAACATTTAAAATTCTTGCCCTATACTGCACCCTACTAGAGTGTATACTTGGGCTCTAGTCGGGATTTTCTTTTCTGTTAGTCGGAGTGAGTTAGTACATATAACAAGTGTGAATGCAGGTGTATAGCGTATGATAGTCATACGCTTGTCTTTGTCATCTTGTCTTTGTCATATGTATATGGTAAATTTCAGATTTGGTCACTAGGTTTACTAAAAGTTCGACGTTTGGTTACTAAAAACATTTTATTCCCTTCATGGTCACTAAAATTAGTTCAACAATTCAAGTTTCGTCACTCTCTATTAGTCTCCGTTATACTTATCTTATGTGACAAGCAACTCTAACAGTTGAATATTAAATTAGTGACATGGCAATAATAAAATAATTAATTAATAAAATTTAAACCATCACAATTTTTACCTCATATTCACAACCATTAAAAAATATAACTTACTTTCTTATTCTTCCATGAACACCTAAACCCTAGCCTTCCTCCTCCACCATCTCGGCGTCGGAAGCGTCGAGCAGACCCACCATCATTGGTGTCGACATCAGTTGGGACTCATTGAGAATCACACACACAAAATCGTTCTTCTCGTTGCTACAACCGTCGTCTCTTGTCATGATGAAGTGGTGGAGGATCCACTTGAAATTCTCGTTGGTGAATTTGGGATTAGTCGCAGTTGGAAGCCACATCGAGCAGATTCTCGTGTTATGTCTGACCACCACGTCCCCCGTCGCTCTTTCCCGAGTAGGATAATACATGTATCCATTAAATGGCTAGAATCGACCATGGCTCCAACTGAGGGAATACCAAATAGACGCTAGGCATCTTTAGAAGCCGTCTCTACGGCAGATCTACAATAACAATATGAAGGTAAAAACATTGGTTGGAACTTCAAATTCGGCCTTTGTTTCGAATCCACTATTCCGAATTCCATCTCATGTGGACGTCGGAGATGAGGAGCCCCGACGGAAGAGATGGACCCCACAATAGCTTTGTGATGCTCTTGAGGAGACTAGCCGAGATTGGAGCCTGGGGAAGATTTTGGTTAAGGTGATGTACTCAATCGCAGTATATAAGAGTTCCCTTCGTGTTCACTTGCGTATCAAGAAAAATGACGACCATCGTGTCCATTCGGGAACATCGCCACCACTCTTACGGAAGCGTCCTCTTCGCGCACATTCCACGCCGAGCACCATCCCCACCATCAATTGATCACTACCCAAAAGAGAGGAGAATGTGGAAAATACAGAAAACCCTTATTCCGATGTTGATGGTGTATCAGAGTATGGAGAATGAGAGACTTTTTCCCAATATACTGTAGAAATTAGAAATAAAAATTCCTATAATACATAACTTTTAAAAATATTTCTCAAAATATCAAAGTTTGGCACGGTTCAAGTTTCCTAAACTCGAACTACAAACCAGATCAACGTTCCAACTCGAACAAATAATGGATCGAGGGTCAGCAACTCGATCATAGGTGGATCGATCACAAGAAACTCTATCCAGTTAGATCGAGTTTGCCTGACTCGATCTAGGTTGATCGTGGCTCTATGAATCGATCCATATGAATTATTGCACGAAGATTATTGGTGGCACTAGATTGAGGATTATGGACTCGAACTGCACCTAGTTCGAGTGCTCGAGGCTCGAACCACTTTCCTGTTATTCTGCCAAGTCGCTTTCCACACGACATGCTTCAGGATAGGGTGCAGGGATACAATTTTTGGTCCTAGTGGATCGAGTCCCTTGCACGCGAACTACACTAGTTCGATGGACACGACCTTGAACCACGTCATCAGTTTACGAAAATAAAAACCAAACTCTCATCACATTCTGGCAGCTCATATACTTTCTATCTTCTTTATTCCAAACACAAACTGCAGCAGTTGGAGCACCATAGCTGAGCAAATAAGAAGCATTTTGGAGGTAAGTTCGGATTATGTTGGTGAATGAGCATTATAATTTTGGATTAATTTAGTAATGTTAGAACTATATGTGATGAGTTGTTCCTGTTGTCAAAAAAAAAAAAGAGTTTTTCCTAAAAACTGCAGAAATGGGTAAAAAAATTCGAAAATTCGAACTATTGATTTGGTGGAATGATCAAATTACATATTTTCATAATAGTATTGACTACGAAGTTGCATAGGGAGGAGAAGAGTATGCAAGATGACTTACCATATGTCGGTTTACAAAGGATATGCACTTGTATATGAAGGATCAATTATTTCTGACGACATTAATATGTTGGTGAGATTTATTGCAGAAAATAAATTTCCAATTGCCGATGTGTATGTCGAGACTGAAGATGTTGGCCAGTATGGTTGTTGGGGTTATAAAGAACAAGATCAAGGATCGGTTGGAGTTCTGGTTCTGAAGATTTTGGAGGTCCGGATGATGTACCATGGTCAAGATATAAGTATCGAACTGCACCTAGTCCATTGGTTGAACATGATGGACAAGAGTGGCCAATATGGGGTGAAGAATGGGTTGGATGGCCAATCACTGACTGTACCCCGTAGATCCTTTCTGTATTTGTGGACTTATATACGTACTGTCGTGGGAGAGGAATTGGCTCCGCCCAATTATATTGTCAGACTCATCTATCCAGGAGGTGCCACTCGACAATGTTGTGGCAAATCACAAGCAACTTGCACAACCAAAGTCGACGATCCTCAGGGTGCCGCAACTCGTACAACTCCTCTGATCCGTTCAGATACGGATCCCACTCTAGCTAAGTTTCAACAAATATATTAAGGTCCATACAAATAATTTCAACAAATAAAATAGCATTCATATACATAAAAAAAATAAATTAATGGTCAAGACAAATAATTTCAAAAAATAAAATAGCATTCATATTCGTAAAAATAAATTAATGGCCAAGACAAATAATTTCAACAAATAAAATAACATTCATATTCATAAAAATAAATTAATGGCCAAGAAAAATAATTTCAACAAATAAAATAACATTCATATTCATAAAAATAAATTAATGACCAAGAAAAATAAGTTCAACAAATAAAATAGCATTCATATTCATAAAAATAAAATAATGACCAAGACATAATTTCAACAAATAAAATAGCATTCTTATTCATACAAATAAATTAATGGCCAAAATAAATAATTTCAACGAATAAAATACTATTCATATTCATACAAATAAATTAATGTTAATAAACTAGAATGTTACCTCGTTGAACTCTATACTGTCAAGATTTTGGCGGTACCCGACTAGGGAGGAGAGTCTCGTGATAGCTTCAATTCATATAACACCATAAGCCGCTTGTCGTAGTGGCTATTCGGGACCCCAACTATCGGCAGGGCAGATCGGAGTGAAAGTAGCAGGTGCTCCCAAACACATAGTTGGAGGATGAACATGGCACCACCCGCTTGCTTTGTTTTCGGGTCCGTACACTTGCACAACTCCGCAATTATCATTGCCAAACAAGCAAATCCCCAACTTTTTCTCCCAATCTCATCCCAGTCTCCCAAAAGAACTCAGAGCCACATACAATGCATATTTCCACCAGACTTGTTCGGAAACAAAAATCCTCCAACCAAAAAAATCAGGTAAATGCGAGCATGCCTCTCTATCTGAGCATCTGTGGTATCCTCTGGCAACGTACCAAAGGTCCTCACTAGCCAAGGGATCGATAGCATAGACTTGTTTAGAGATGGTACACAATGACCTTGTGGTGCTTTCTCGGGGATGTTGATGCCTGAATGCTCACTTATTAATTCAACTCGGCCATTCAATGATTTTTGTGAACTCTCTATTATGGCATCACCATTGATTGGAAGCTCTGTCAGCATGGCCACGCTCTTCAACGTAATTGTCATCTCTCCCTCCAAAAAGTGGATTGTGTGCGTTTCTTCTTCCACCTTTACACCATTGTCGTAAGGAGGTTGTTGTCCATGTCCATCCCCACAAAGTTTCACAACCTCAGCAATACCGCTCTTTCAATGAAGGGCTCGATCCGAACATCCCATTCAGGAAAGCGAGATAGCGACCGATGGGTGATTACGTCAAGTTGTTCCTGTAGAAAAAAAAAACTCTTAATTATTTTAGGAAAAAATTAAAATAATAATATCGCATTTGAAAACATGAGGAAAAAGAGTGGAGTGGTGTGAGTTTTGGTGGAATGAGGTGGGAGGGGATATTTATAGGTCATGTGGGTGGTAGTGGATCGAGGGAAGGAAACTCGAACTATTATCTCGAGTTTGCTGTCTTCGATCCTTGTCAATCTCAGTTTGGGGCAGGGCAAATCGAATGGGGGGATCGAGTTTTGGACACTCGATCTACGATGAACCGCTTCCAACATCATCTATCTGTATCAACTGGATCGAGTCCCAAGGCGTCGATCCACTTACATCGAGTGTTTTACACTCAATCTGTGTCACCCCTAGTTCCCTGTAGAGGGAATCGAACAGACTGGATTGATTTTCATACACTCGATCAAGGGTAAAGGGAGTCCAACATCATCAATATGTATCAACTGAATCGAGTCCAGATGCGTCGATTCTCTTTGATCGACTTTCTTACACTCAATCCGCATCGTCGGGTTAGCCAATCGTGGTCCTTGCACTCGTTGCATATGGATCGATGATGTGGCAATCGATCCGGTTGCAGTTTGAGTTTCTTAGACTCGACCTCTGCCAAACTTTGGCATTTTGGAAAAAAATTATAACAGTTGTGTATTGTAGGAATTTATTTTTAATTTTTACTTGTATTTAGAGAAAAAATTCGAGAATGAGTTATTTGGACAGAGCAATGATTCCCACCAGGAGGAGTTACGGCTACATTGACATTTAGGGGTGTTCAAATGGTTACCATGGTTATAACCAAACCAAATAAGGCTAAATTCCATTAACCATGGAATACAATATCATAACCAAACCGTCCAAACTAATACAATAACCAAATTAACCAAACTAAAGTTTAATCGGTTTGGTTAATTGGTTAACCAGATTAACCAATATAAAATCACATTATCATTGACGATAAATTTTTTTTGGTTAATGCAACAATTCGCAATTTATATAATGAATAAAACATAACAATCAACACGTAGTTATAGTTGACCCTTAACAAAAATACATGCAACTAAGACAATTATCTTAAGAATAGTATAGAAGTATTCACCTAACAAAAAATTATGACAATGGTATGGGTTAATGAATTGTTGTGTTTGTGTAAATTGACTTAGTCTCTTAGCAATTATCATAGGCTGGAAATGACCTTCCTTTCAAGTTTTCATTCATCATAATGTATGAAATTTATCTAAATTAAGCGTCCATATGTTGTGGTCTAGACTTTACATATACAAATATACACTATATGAGCAATATTGAGCTTTATATTTTATGAGTCTAAAAGGGATGAACGTTAACTCTTGAGTGGTTATGCAAAGTATTATGTGTATATAATATATGTTAGATATATGACTAATTACTTAACTGGTTAATTTGGTTTGACTGGTTAGGAGTGTCTGAAAACAAACCAAACCACCTAAACCAAACAAGCTAAAAACTTTAACCAAATCAAATCAATTATCCAAATTAACCAAACCAAATTATCCAAATAGTACCGGTTAAAACGGTTACCACGGTAACCAAACCGTTTGAACACCCCTAATTGACAAGGGGGTTGGAGTGAGGCAATTGGAATGACACGAAGGTGGTGGAGGAGGACGGCTAGCTAGGTTGGGTGTTTGGGCAATATAGAAAATTAATTTTTATTTGTAATAGTTTTGAATTGAGGTGAAAATAGTATAAGTTTAAATTTTATTTATTATTTATTTTTAATTGTCACGTTGCTCATTCAAGTAACGATCAACTATCAGAGTTGACTGTCACATCAGATAAACTTAAAAGAGACTATAGAAGAGTGACAGAACTTGAACCGTTGAGTTAATCATAGTGGCCACGAATAATATAAAATATTTTTGGTGACGACGTGAAATTTTTGGCGAACACAATGACCAAACTTGCAATTTACTCCATATATAGATATTACCTAAAAGTAACTAGAAGGCACCTAAATAATGATTTTTGTTGCTATAAACCCGCCGACCTGACATTGGTGGCCAATGATATAATTTAACGGTGCCAAGAAGTACTCAGGGTCGTTTGGATGAAGAGTTCTAACGGATTAATTTGATCCAATTGTTTCGTTTTGAGACAATCTGGTCAAATTGATCCGTTTGGCAGCACACAATTTGGATGAAGCAATTCTACCTAAGGAATTTCAAATTTACTCATTTTGATGCAGTCACAATTGTCTGGAGTGATGACAAACAATTCGAATTGACTCATTTTGTAAAATGAGATAATTAATCAAATTATCTCTTTATTAATTGATCATCCAAACCACCGTCTCCATGAGAATGTTTCAGATGGGTGCAAGGGGTCTAGGGATGTGTCTTTCAATGTGGTTTCAATTTGTAAATGGGGTCCATGGATCCACAATTCCACAGCCACCAACGTCGCTCCGCAGACCGCGAGTAAGGCTGCAAATGAGCCGAGTCGAGTCGAGTTTTACCTCAGGTTGAGCTCGGCTCGTTAATAAACGAGTCGAGTTCGAGCTCGGCTCATTTATTAACGAGCCAAGTCGAGTCGAGCTCGAGCTAGCTTTTTTTATTAAAATCTTGACTTTTATTTGGTACTTCATTTAGTATATCATGATACATATGATTTATTTTGTTAGCTAATCTCATATTATACTTTGTTGGTATCATATATCATTTAGTTAATAAATCTTAACTACTTCAAATCATGTTATTTCATAGTATTGAAGCAATCTATGATGCATAATTTCTTTTTAAAGTAGAAAATAAGATATATTTGATCACATACTCAACGTGTTAAACTTTATATATGGTGAGATATATAATTTAACACCATATGAATTAAAATCATAAGATATAGATTGATTCGTCCATAAGTTGGTAATCGAGTTGGCTCTCTAGCCACATGTTAAGACATATCATGAGTTCTAAACGAGTCAGCTCACGAGTTTAGCTCAACAAGTCACCGAGTCGAGCTAGCTCGCGAGCTTCACAAGCTGAACAAAGGTTAGCTCGTGTTCGGCTCGTTTATTAACGAGCCGAGTTTCGAACGAGCTTTTCTCGAGTCGAACGTCGAATCGCTCGCAAGCAGTTCGGCTCATTTGCAGCCCTAACCACGAGTTTGTATTTGATTTGGTTTCATTCATGTAGGCTAATTTTATAAATAACCAATTATGATGTATTGTAAGGTACTATGCATTACTATAGTCTATAGATAAATGGTCATAAATAGATGAGATTTATGGATTCGAGAGGTAACTAGTTATTTCAAATTGGTTTTGTAGTACTACTGGAGATTATTAAGATGTTAAATTTTGTAGAGCTAATATTAGGGTTCCATTGATTTATATTATTAACGAAATTGGAAGATAATGTTTTTTTTTTCTTTTTTATCTCTAAAAATATCAAGATAGAACAAAACTAGAAAAGAAATGACAACCCAACTCCCTTACATCCTTCTAAAACAAAAGTCTACACAAATTAGGCTGCAAATGATGCGGTTTGAGAAACCGTTCTAAAGACTAAAAAACGCACAATGAAAAAGGTTCTGAACCGATGAAGTGATGACCCTGGCAAAATGTTTAAGAAATCGAAGGATAATGTTTATCTATCCTAAGAAATACTAATTACTTATTTAAAATGAATTGTATTTCTAATTACATTAGTGTCCACTCCTGAAAATTAAACTAGTTGCATCATTCAAATACGGGTAAATGCCACATGTGATTACTGAGATTACTAAATTGTGTCATGTTTAGTCACTAGAAAAATTTAATATTAATTTAGGTCACTCGAATTACTGAAACATTACACCATTAGTCACTCTCCCGTTAACCTCCGTCCAACTCTGGTCACTCGAATTACTAAAACGTGTCACATTTAGTCACTCAAATTAATGAAGTTGGACGAAAACTAACGGGAGAGTGACTAAATGTGACCTGTTTCAGTAATTCGAGTGATCAAAATTGATATTAAATTTTTTTAGTGACTAAACATGACACGATTTAGTAATCTCATTGATCAAATGTTGCATTTACCCATTCAAATACAAATACAATAGAAAGGTACCATAAAAAAAAAATAAAAAATACAATGGAAAGGTGGCTCATCTCTTTCACCATCGATCAATGATATGACATTTCCACCTTATCGTTTGTAAGCCTAAATTTCTGGCTGCTTGCCCCTGGTCGATGTCACGGACCATTGTAGAATAAACATTTGAGAGCGGAAGTCAAATATCATTCTTGTCCTTTCTCTTGATTTTGCCCCGCGGATATACATAAATACATACAGTTGCCATCTGAGATTAATGAAAATGCAATTATATTGAGCATCCCTCCTATCCAATCTTTTCTCCACACAAGGCCAATGTACTTCCAAAGAACAGGTTTTGATGATTTTATTTATTAGTTGACCTGACGACTTGAATAAAATAAAGTTTCTAGATGATGGTTAAATTAAACTTATAGACATGTTTAGGGTTGGAAGTTTGGTATCGGTATTTGAGATATTACCGAAAATTGTATCGTACTGAATGGGAATGCCACATGTCTACGTATGTTGCACCTCAGTTTCAGTTTGTAGATGTTTATAAATAGTTTGTATATGTTAAGTAACAATTGTCAAACATTTATCATTAAAGTTTATAATTTATTTATTCAAATTAAGAAAAAATATTTGCAATAATTTATAATTGATATTAATATATAAAATGTACCCAAAATGCATATTGTTTATACTTTATCCGAATAATTGTGAAGTCGTACTAGATGTTATTAGAAAAGTCAATGATAGAGTATTTTATACTAAAATCACGATTTTATTGTGATTCAACCGTTTTCTATCACTAAAACTGCCTTCTAATTTAGATTCATATCCAATATTTCACATAGAACCCAACGGATAGAATTTCTAAGACATTGCTTTATTCATCCTTTTTCAAAACCATTGGGTTATGTCGAGTTGTGTGTGTGGTACCCAAATTTCCACTATTCTCAGGTTTACCCAATTAGAGAAACCCTGAAAACATATGCCCGCAGCCCGCTCAAGTTGAGGTGTGCCCCTACCACTTAAAAGTTAAAACTGTATGTAACTTGTTTGATAGTAATTTTCAATATTGGACTGCCATACTATATATATCTGTTTATCTAGCACCAATATTTGAATACGGGTGCTTATCCAAAAAAAAAAAAATTCAGTGATTAATCAAAACTAATTACCGAAGAAACATTTCAATGATTAATCGAAAATTACATCAAGCTCCACTCAAGACACCATTATAATCAAGGATCCTCTCAAAAATTACAAAACCAGTATATAAACAAAATTACAAAATCAAGTAGCCTCAGCTCTACTATTTGTCAAACTTCTAATTTCTGAACGGATTCTGAACACCCTCTAAACTGAGGTTAACATATAACTTTCTCTCTAGCATCGTCGACAACGCTCATTTTAGACAAAGCTCAACCCCATGGACCAAAAGAGCTTCCCTTACCTTCTCCAACTAGTGGCTCCTTTCAAAAATTGTATAGCCCACCACAATGCTGACACCCAATCAAGATAAGTAGGAATTGGGGAAAATCTATCAAACAATTTTGAAGCAAGCTATGTTTAGGAATTCTAACTTACCCCATATACAAGCTCAACTATTTCTTTTCTATTATGTGTTTGGACGAGTTTGTTGTTTTCCTAAATTTAAGATAGGGTGCATAATCATGGGTTATGCACTCATCAATAACTAAATCTGGACCCTTCATTTAGAAAATTAAGATCTAAGAATGGAGAATTAAAGACCTTTTTTATTTTCTCTTGCTTTCTTAATCAGCTCATATCTTCTTCGTTTTAACTCGGATTTTTTTTTTCACAGATGAAATGAGTTCGCTGTACTCTACAAAATGAGATCTATTTTCAATATTTTTTTTAGAAAAAAAATTCTTGCCTCTCGGTACCAACTGCATACCATATGGTATCTTCTTCGTTTTTAATTCATTTTTGAAAACTTTTGCACAGAATGAACGAGTTCATCATGATCTGTTGGATCTACAAATTTCTGGGTGAACAAATTACAGGACAAAAAATACCACACAATACCACAAAATACCACCCTGGTACGGGGTGATATCTTGTGGTACACAATGTTAAAAGTCGTAAATGACAGTTAATATACTTATACTATCATGTATTCAACCATCCTACAGTCTTGATTTGTTCATACCACTATGATACGCTTTTCAAATCCCTCACAAATTCTAGATGCCCATTAGATGAGGGGTTTGGATGCACAATTTCTCCTAATTCCCTCATTGTATCGAATTTCATCTAAATCCTAAATTTCCTCCCCCTCAACACTAAAATAAAGATCGACAAGGCCATAAAGACCCCCCAGAGCCCTAAATTCGACTCTAAACCTTTGATTAGCCACCATTTTCATCATCGTCAATACCTCATCGTTGAAAGTCAGGAAACTCAGAAACCCATAAAACTTCGTATTTGAATTTTTAGACGATTAAACCCATAAAGCCACATTCAATTTGTCTTCTTCCTAGTGTTGTACGAAATCCCTTTCGCATCGTCTGCTTCTCTCGAGGGTCTACGAAATTGACACCTGTAGTACTTAAACAGAGCAACAACATCAACGAGTTCTCATCTCTAACGCCTTGTAAGTCGAGGGAGCTTCTCGATTCGAGACATACGATTCTTCATTGGCGAACAAGAACGTTATTCTTATTTCTTAATTTGGTCAGTAATGACCATTCCAACGGCTGAAAAAAAGGGCCAGCGACTTCACTGCACTCATCACTCTTCTCGTCTGGGAGTTTTTAAAATCTTTCATGCTTAAAATCCCTCATTGTTCAAGCATTTCTCAAACGAGTTGTTTCATTGAAATCACTCATAAAACACCTTCATCCAAACAACTCCAAATAATTATTCTTATCACATACAAAATTAAAAATATAAATTTCTAAATGAGTGATTTCGACTAAAACCCCTTACCCTCTGTCTCCGAACGAAGGAAGGAAAATGGAGGGGAGGTGAAGGAAATTAGGAGGGGAGGGACAATTTGGAGGTGAAGGAAATTGGAAGAATAATTGTGTTTTATGAAGGAAAGTGAGAATGAAAATGTGTATTGGGAATTGTGATGAATATCTTATTTTATTGGGTATATAAAATTGATTATATGTTAATATTATTTTTATTGATTATAAAATTGTGAGCTAAATTTGTACTTTCTTACATTACGACCGAGTTGCTTGAAGCCGTCTACCGGCTGCCAAAAGTAATTTACAGTTTTCTCCAAATCAAAATAACTTATAATTTACCATCCACATAGCCTACAAAATATATTAGCTTCAAAATAAATAAATAAAACGTTGTCACAAAATTTTGATTTAAGTGGAACTAAAAAAACTATATAAGTGAATAAAGAAATAGGAAGAGTGAGACGTATTGGGTGTCGGACTAGGGATGGCAATCAAACCCATGGCCGCAGGTACCCAACCGCTCCCGACCCAGTCAACGCGGGGAATCCCCGCTTTGACCGGGTATGGGGCGGGTATGGGTAAAACCCACAAAAAGTTTGATGGGTATGGGGCGGGTATGGTTTTAGCCTCCCCCGCCCCATACCCATACCCATACCCGCCCCACCAAGAAAATTTCTTCACATATAAAAAAATGAGGTATTTTACAATGCTATATAGCATTGGTGCTATAGGTTTTTGCCTTTATGGTACAACTTGAAATTGTACATTTAACGTTATGGTACAACTTCAGATTGTACCTATACTTTTTGTACAAATTCTTTTATGGTACAACTTAAACTTGTACCTTATGTGATGGTACAACTTCAAGTTGTAAAATTGTACCATAACATAATGATACAAATTCCTTTATGGTACAACCTAAACTTATACATTTAATGTTATGGTACAACTTAAAGTTGTACATTAAAGCACCAATGCTATATAGCATAGTAGAAGTGCTCATAAAAAAATATGTAGATTAAATTATAATCTATCAATGATGATGATGATAACTCGAGAAAATAAATAGTATAAATGCAATTGAGTAATCACCTTAAACAAAACCTAATTCATTTCCCTCAATTCTCCTTCCACTCTTTCACTTTCCCCCTTGTCAACAAGATTATGTTAGTTAATTATTACTTAGTAAATGTATCAAGAGTTAGAGCATAATAATTTAAAAATATTATAGTCTATATTATGTATTAATGAATGTTTTAGGATCATATTCTTTGAATCGTATTTAGAAAATGACCGTGTTTTGTTGACTTCATGATATAATAGGTTTGTTTATGGTTATAATTAAAAATTTTCTTGTAAATTTTAGGTATCTAATGTTGGATGTACGGGGATGGGTATTACCCATGGGTACCCGAAACCCACGGGTATGGGGATGGGTTTGCAAAACATTCCCTCGCATGGGTATGGGACGGGTATGGGTTTAGGTATTTGAAGATGGGGATGGTTTAGGCAAACCCGCCCCAAACCCGCCCCATTGCCATCCCTATGTCGGACCAAGGGTGGTAAATGGTTGAGTTCCATTTTCTCTCCATTTTGGAGGGTCACCCACCTCAGTGCATTTTCCTTCTAAAATCATTCCTCCCTTACTGTACAAGAGCTTGGAGAATAGAGGAAACTTCCTTGGGAATGACATTTTCCCTCCAACATTTTCCTTTCTCCCCTTTTCCCTTCTAAAAAAACAGAGTGTTAATATTCTAAAAAAAATCCCTCATCCAAATGACCCCTAAAGTTTTTCTGTTTCTATTCCTTTTACCGGTACACGAAAACAACTGAAGAGATGCATGGTATTCTCAAATTGCCCGACTACCGATTTCCACAAGTCAATTACAGGCCGCCGTGTCTCGATCGAGGTTCAAACTCTTTTTTTTTTTTTTTTTCAGTGAGCGCGTTTTCTGACTTGCGACGATACTAGAAATGGGGTAACGATATGAACATTTGTATGTTGACAACAAACAGAAGAGCTGACTGACTGACACCACCCAATCATGGCCAGCCAAGCCGGCAGCCGGCTCAAATTTTCTCTTTCTTTTTCTTTTCTTTTCTATAATAATAATAAATAATATTCTTTCTAGTTTCTACTGATCAAGCCATCGCTCCGATTGCTTTCCTACAAACAACTCGATTTTCTTGGCTGTCACCGCAGACACAACCAAACCAAAAATGATACAACAAAGATACCCATTTCCCTATATATATTTGTCTCCCTCTCATTCCTAAAAAAAATACATCGCACAAAATGGCTCGCCGGGTGCTCCACAACACAAGTAATCATCCCAACAATTTTGCTTTCGCATTGTTGTCGCTCTCTCTCGCCCTTCTGTGCCTTCTCTCGGCTCCGGCGGCGTCGGCGCAGCTCAGCCGAACCCACTACGCCGGCGTGTGCCCGAACGTGGAGAGCATCGTGCGAGGTGCGGTCCAGAAGAAGATCCAGCAGACATTCGTCACCATCCCGGCCACCATCCGCCTCTTCTTCCACGACTGCTTCGTCCAGGGATGCGACGCCTCGGTGATGGTGGCGTCGACGGGGAGCAACAGGGCCGAGAAGGACCACCCGGACAACCTGTCGCTCGCCGGCGACGGGTTCGACACCGTGATCAAGGCCAAGCAGGCGGTCGATGCGGTCGCCGGGTGCCGGAACAAGGTATCCTGCGCGGACATCCTCGCATTGGCCACCAGAGACGTCATTGCCCTGGTAATTAATTAATTATGATTCATTCATTCATTAAATCATCATTTGTGTTGTGTCTCAATTAATTAAGAAATAATAATAATTGTTGCAGTCCGGCGGGCCATCATACCCGGTTGAATTGGGAAGGCTGGACGGGCTGAGCTCGACAGCTGGGAGCGTGAACGGGAGGCTGCCGCAGCCCAATTTCAGGCTGGCCCAACTCAATTCCCTCTTCGCCGCCAACGGCTTGTCCCAGTCCGATATGATCGCTCTCTCCGGTAATCTAATCACCTTCCTAGCTCTCTACAAACTCCCATCACATAACAATCAATTTCTCGTTAACTCGCTAAATGACATGATTAACGATTAAAAAAAAAGAAGTTAATCGGTGAGCGGGTGACGGATCTGGTGGGTCCCGCCGGCACGTCAAACCTTAATTTTTTGTCGGATCTCTCTGGTTGATTGTTGCTTAACTGGCCATTTGTGAGTTGTTGGGCACTTTGTTTGGAAGCTTGCTGACTCACCAAAGCAAAATTAATAAATTATAAAACGGGTAGTACGTAAGCGGTAAGAAAAGCTCGATTTCTTGTTAGCAGTAGAAAAGGCTGCGAACTGTCACACACGACTAGAATGGCCCCAGCGGACACGCATGCCATATAGTAGATGCTACAGTTGTATAAAGTAAGCAAACTTTAGTGTAGAAACTTATTGATTCTCTGGTACCACTAGTGGGATTTTCAACTTTGCCACCCTGGTGATTTACGATTGTTGGATGAAAACGGTGATAATTTTTTTTTAAATAATATGCATTTTTATTTCTTCGATCATATATCGCTTGATCTAAATCAATTACGTCATGCGCATGTGACCATGTTATAATAAGATGCATGTGAGTAGTATAGTTGGGTTGCCAACAGTGAGGTTCCAAAAAAAATTCAGTCATCATTTCAAATTGTGTGAAGTTAGTTTGTTCTTTCTATTTTAATATTAAAAAAATTACAAGCTGTCTTATATTTTTAACCATGACCTGAGTGTGGCTATCTTGGAAGAAGTTCGTCGACTGTCCAAGCGAGTTTTTTTTTTTCTTTCTTTCTTCTATCTGTGCATCTCGAAATTTCAATAGAGTTGCTCATTTAGTTACAAAAATGCCAAATCGTAAATATTTTAACTACTTATCGACTACACGTTTGATTTCTGAACTCGTTGTCACTTAGCTTGGCTCGATTTTTTTAATAGGGGTTGCTCATTTCGTACTTATCTTATTGATTTATTTTTACTGGCAGCTGCCCATAGTGTCGGATTTTCTCACTGTGGCAAGTTCGCGAACCGGATCTACAACTTCAGCCGGGGAAGCCAGGTGGACCCAACCCTTAACCGAGCCTACGCGACCCAGCTACAGCAGATGTGCCCTCGAAACGTTGACCCAAGGATAGCCATCAACATGGACCCAATCACGCCCAATACTTTCGACAACACCTACTTCAAGAATCTCCAGCAAGGGAAGGGCCTGTTTACATCGGACCAAATTCTCTACACGGACCTCAAGTCCAGGCCCACTGTCGATGCATGGGCCGGAAACTCGGTTGCTTTCCAACAGGCATTCATTACTGCCATCACAAAGCTGGGTCGGGTTGGAGTCAAGACGGGTCGTGGTGGGAATATCCGGACGGATTGTGGTGTTCTGGGTCGATAATAATGTGAAAGTTGGTTAATGACACCCTACGTATTGTTCTTTCTTTTCCTTTTTTTTCTTCTTACTATGGCGAAGAGAATTTATTTTAGGCACGCAAGTGGATTACAGCACAAATCAAAACTACCTCTGTATGTTCACCCCAAAAAAAAAAAAAACTACCTTTGTATGAGTTTGAATTTTTTTTCAATTATAATAATTAAATTATTTCAAATATATGCACTCTTTTGAAATCATTCATGAGTGGCTTCCATTCCGACGTATTTTTTGCACTTCTTAGTGTTTGCGGAATTAATGATAATTGGTTGAGAGGTATTTCGTCACAAATTATAATCTAAACTTGATTTCTAGCTCATTGTATGCCCGTCAGAAATGATAATTTTAAAAAGAAAAATATATGTTTCTTTAATCCAAAAAAGAATACCATTGATTATGAGAATTGAGAGCGGATAGGGTTAAAACTATATCCTAAAAAATCAATCTAAATCTATCCATCTTAATCACATCAAAGGGTTCAAAATAGCTCAAAATCAATAACAAAACTAAGAAGCGAACGGTAATTTTGCATACCTCGGTTATTTTAATTATTTGTTTTTTTTATTGATACTGATCTAGTGATGAGAGAAGACACTTAGAACTAAGCTTACTTTTTATAATCTCTTATTTTACTTTATTAAATGTTATCTCATTTGTTTTAACTCTGAATTTAAACAACTTTACATAGAAATAATGCATTAGTTATGATCACAGAATGATGACTATTTGCTATATTTTGAGAAAAAAAAAAACAAAGTAGCTCTTGAAAAGTATATTAGTTGTAGTATTATTGCTATCATATATGAGTATGACAGTGGTATATATGATGATATATCTATTTCTTTTTTACTCAAAATTTTAAGAAATTTGCACATAAAGATTTCAGTATTTATGAGCTACACAATGATATCAATTTTGTTATATTTTGAGAAAAAAACAAATTAGTTCTTTAAAAACACATGTTTGTTATTATCTTATCATCACTATATCATGATCTTTAGGGGCGGAGGGAGGAGGGTGGGTCCCAGTCACCAACCAGGGGCGGAGCTAGGATCCAGTGTTCGGTGGGGGGAACTTTATTGTATAATATCAGTAAAAAAATTAATATTTATATAGTGAGTCATAAGCTTCAAAATTTAATTATCTAGACTCCGAAATTTAATTATCTAAATTAGAAAAATATTATAAGCTCCAAAATTTCATTATCTAGTTTGAACTTTGAAATTAAAAAGTATTTGAACCGGACTTTATTGTATAATATCAGTAAAAAAATTGATATTTATATAGTGAGTCATAAGCTTCAAAATTTAATTATCTAGACTCTGAAATTTAATTATCTAAATTAGAAAAATATTATAAGCTCCAAAATTTCATTATCTAGTTTGAACTTTGAAATTAAAAAGTATTTGAATAAGTACAAAAGTTAAGTGATCAGTCTAAATTTTAAACAAAAACTCAACCAAAGTAGGAAAACTAAAAAAACAATGTTGCTGCTAGGGATTGAACAATGGTACTGGGTATTCACAAATACCAAGCAGCTGCTGCATTTCGTTAGACTAGACCGAGACATTGTTACTCATTATTGCACGTCATTGTTATTCTACAATAGTTAACTTCTTCAGAAGTTTCAAAATTCCCGATATTTTTACACGCGATCTCCAAAATTCTCGGGGGCCCCCGAGACACAAGGTAGCTCCGCCCCTGTCACCAACCTTGAAAAAAAACTATCAATATAATATAGCTGTTCATGGAAATTGAAACCCGACATTGTATGATTCAATGACTAGCTTACTTAACCAACTAGCTCATGTTATTTCATTAATATTTTATAGTTAATTATTAGAATATAAATGGATTTGAACAAATAAATATTTGTATCCTAAATTCCCCAATCTATGTGTCGATCTCTGATCTCTCCCTCAAACACAAATTAGTTGGGAACCTCTTACCCTCCCACTATCGTTCGCGAATCCCACCAGACGAAGCGAAGGCTGAAGTCGGCCGTCTTCATCATTTTTCCTCCATCCACCACCTTCTTCTGTCTTGTACCCACAATGACCTCACAAGTCGAGATATTATGCAAAGAAAGTGAAGACCATTTCAGGAGTTCAAGAGCTTGCTACCTTTTATCTTTAGGAATTCTAAAAGAATGATAGTTTACACATTGATACTCAACTAGATAGTTATATCTTTGATGTGAAGACAAAAAAGAGATTCACTAAATTGAAGAAAATTTACGAGCTTTCTCGGAAACTGGTTGTGTCGAAGAAGTTATTATAATTTCAATTGGTGCATCGACTTCTCAAAATTGCGTTGTTGCTACCAGACGCCACAACAAATGTTGAAAGAGTATTTTTTTCAATGAATTATGTGAAGAACACACCGGGGAGTCGAATGAGTGATGAAGTGTTGAATGGTTTTTTTATAGGATATATAGAGAGTTATATTTTAGATAATTTGTATGATCAATGTATTTGAGAGTATTTTCAAAATATGAAAACACATTGTGCGTCATTGTAAACATTAATAGATTTTATTTTATATATTTTTTATGATTGCATCGGACCCATCCTAAGAAAAATTATGGCTACGGCACTGATGATCTTACCACTATGGTAAGACTAAATGAACATCAAACCACTATCATATCATGATAATATCATGATAATATCACTATGGTATATAGTGATAATATAATGATATATATGATAGTTATATGATGACATCAAAATATTTTGTCAAATATTAGACCTCCCCAAAACATCATATCACTATCCATACCAACATCATATAACTATCATATCAACTTCATAACACTAGTTTAAGACCTCACCATACCCATCCCACCAGTCATATCATGATCTTACCACTATGGTAAACTGACAGCAACATGATACCATTGTCAATGATATATTGTGATATGATAGTGGTATGATAATGTGAAATTTTTTTGTTCTATATAAAAAAATCTTACATAATGTGATATGGTAGTGGTAAATAGTGATATGACAACACCAAAATTCTGTCATGCATGCTCGCTGAACTCGTTTTCTGCACCTCCAACTAATCATGGACCCAACAGATTGTTCTTGGTATGTTTTCTTATTCTTTCATCTTCATGTTGTTAAAAGTAGATCACTTCATTCCTTCCATAGGAACTAGAGGAACAAGAAGATCATACTTCAATATAAGGATGTGTTTTCTTGCTTGGGGAGGTACCATCTCTTAGGTCCTTGAAAGAAAACTTGTATCATTAGTTCCATTATGGAGTCAGAGTTTGGAGCATGTATGGCTTCCGCTAAAGGAGAGACAGAGTAGTTGAGAGGCTTGGTTTATGACATTTCTTTATGGCCTAAACCAACCTTATCAAAGTCTATCCATTATGATAGTAATGCTACTTTAGATAAGACATACAACCATATGTATAATGGCAAGTCTTGCCATTTGGGAGTTAGATATAGTGAAATTCGTGAATTACTCACTCGCGGATTAGTATGTGGAAAGATTAACTAGAGATTTGGTGGTCAAGTATGTGGAAGGGGTGATTTTAAATCATGAGACACTCAATTCTCCTCTAATACAACGTTAGATGTTGAATTCAATTAGAAAAGCTCATTATTAGAAATTGAAGCACACAATGCATCATCCCGATGCATTTATTTGTCATCCTGTATTAGAAATGAGGACAACGTTTGAAGTTCTTCATAGAATCTTTGACAAAGTGTATTATGTGGGTACACGAATACAAGATTTAACCTAAATAAGCATGAAGTGCAACCGCTTCAAGAAATTGGCACTTTGATTTTGCATACACTTATGAGAGGATTGAGACACATGGCTAGTAATAGTGTCAAGATCATTTGGAAGTTTGTAAAACTTATGTGTATGTATATTATCTTCAGATACTCATTTGAGTTGAGCGGTTCAGTCGTCATCGACACCCTTGTATTCAAATGACACGCTTGTATTCAACTATATGTTAATATATTGATAAGTAAATAACTATACATGTTTTTTAACCTCATTTATTGATCATATGGCTTGGTTTACGGAATTGGTTTAGAACTAAAAATATCCGTAACAGTTATACGGAATTACGGACGATTAAATTGCAATGGTAAGGAAAGATTCAATAATGAAATCAGGGCGAATTCAGGGCACAAACTATACAGGCAGGCGCATGAACTGTTGAAACTAAAGAAGTTGAGACATATCAAGAATACAGGTACGGACGATTAAATTGTCTGAAAATGAATTAATTCTACATTAACTTAACCCAAAAGAAAAGGAAAAGGAAAAGAAAACACTAGAAATTGGTGTAGTCAAATTAAGCAGGAACCCAAGCAGTAGCGAAGACGACATTGTGGCCTTTCCAGGTCAGCACGAGCTGATCCTCTTCCTCCTTCTTCAGGCCCCACCCGGCGGCGTGCTCCCCAAGCATCCCCCTCACCTCCGCCACGCAATCCTCCCCAAACGCCGCCTCCCGAAACGCAGCGTTTCGCATCCGCTGCACCCACCGCGCCTTCCCTTCCGCCCGCTCCACCCTCTGCATCCCTTCCTGCGCGATCACGTTCTCGATCCGCCAGCACACCTCCGCCTCGTACCACTGCCGCTGCTTGCTCCCCGCCGCCGGCAGGAACGCGTCCACCGCGTCGAACGGGATCCAGAAGTAGTTGAACGCCGACCTCAGCCGGCACACCAGATTCCCCGCCGTTAGCTCGACGTCCTCGTCCACAACCACGACAATCGTCGGCTCCAGGCTCCGGATCGACTTCAGGAACGCGTCCCTCGGCGACGGCGAGGCGATGATCGCCGTCGATTCGTCCTCGATGTAGTGCAGCATCATGTGGCAGTTTATCACCAGCGCTTCCGCGGCGGGCGGCGTCGCTTCCGGGTAGAGGAGGTGGTGGATTCGGAGGTGGTCGATGAGGGTGGAGAATCCGTCGGAGTGGGTGGAAGGGATCACGCGGAATTCCATGGCTACGTTCCGCGACCTGGCGAAGTTGACCAATTTTGACCCGAGCTCCTCGTAGGAGAGATCCAGTACGGGCGGGCGCAGGCTGCTGTCGGTGGGCGCGGCGACGGTGAGCTTGATCAACGGAGGGGATTCGAAGCGGGAGGCGACGGCGTCGATTAAGGTGGGGATCTGCATGCAGTGCGTGGAGGTGAGGTCGACGAGGTGAACAGAGGAGTAGCCTTCGATGGAATCGAGGATGGCGGCGTTGGCGGCGGTGAAGCCGAATCGGTGCCAGGGTGTGAGATCGACGAAAGTGGCGAGCTCGATGGCGGAGAAGCGGTGGGTGGAGAGCGGGAGGAGGTTGTTGTTGTAGCAGTAGCGGGCGGCGGTGGTGGCGAGGATCTTGCAGGTGCCCGTCTTGGCGGCACGCGCGACAAGTGCTCGAAGAAATGCGCAAGTGAGGCGCTGGTTGGAGTCGCCGTCTGGAGGGGCGATGTTGTTGAGCACCCAGAGGATCTGCTGGGCCAGAGTGGCGTCGTTGCTCTGGATCGCGTTGGCGCAGTGGACGAGCAGCTGCTCCATGCAGTTTGCATCCCCGAAGTTGCCGAATGATTTGGATGTCGGGAGTAGCCCTGGCCATGGCCGTGCTGGCAGCCCGGCCCTTACTGGGTCGCTGTTGCTGCTGTTGCTGTTGTTGATCATGGCCGCGGCTGCGGCAGGGATTTGGTGGTGGTGGTGGTGGTGGTGCAGAGGCGGTTGGGGAACGAGGGGTAGGGTTTCAGTGAATTGCATCATTGGGAGAGGGAGGGAGTGTAGAAGTAGAAGAAGAGACCAAATTTAGGAAGTGATAAGAGGGGAAAGAAAGAGACAGAGTTAGGGGGAGGATGCAAAAGGGATATCAAGAGATCAGGAATCAGCAGAAGGTGCAGCTAGCCAGAAAAGGACCTTACTAGTGTAACTTTTGAAGGGGGAGGCATTGGGAAACGACCCATTTGTGCTATACTTACGTGGGTGCTTGGTTATATGAAGCAAAGCAAAGCAAAGCAAAGAAGGAAGGATTTGGCTCTGCTCCTGCTATGTAATCTAGCTCCTGCTTCTGCGAGTAGGATGTGGTAAGAGTGTTTGACAGTTCAGTTTCATACTCCCCCGGCAGCAGCTTTTTTGCAGGCAAGGGAAAAGGACTGATCAACAGTAAACAAACAAAAATGGTTGGAAGTCAAATTGGGGAAAAGAGACTGAAGAGGCTAGGACCCAAAAAAAGGGAGAGATCATGGAAAAGGGCTCAGAATCTGTTTCTAGGCTTGAGAACAGGAGACAAGAAGAGCTATGTAGCTAGGTAAGTGGGGACTGGTGGGGAGGGGTGTCCACCACCTATATGTATGTGTAGAGCAAAGTTGGAAGCTTTTATTCTGGGTCTCAACTAAAAAGGGGCTGTGTCTTACGAAATCGGATCTCACCTTTTGCTGCAGAACTTTCTCCTTGTGTACTGGGCTCTACTGTTTCAGGTTGGTCGAAAGAGAAAGAGAAAGAGGTAGCAGCACAAGATATGAAGGAAGCTGCTTTAAGTTTTTCACATAGCCAGACAGAGAAAGATCAGAGGCGGAGTGAGTGAAAAGGAGTGATCAAAGTAAAAGGAGGAGAGATTGTATAGGTATAGTGAGTGGTGGGATTAGCTGCTGCTGCTGCTGCTGCTGTTCTGCTGCAACTGGTCTCAGGGTTTACAGTTGGAATTTGGTGGGCATGTGAAGGAAAGAGGGAGGGCTGGCAGGCAGGGAATTTTTGTCAATATATTCAGGGCTTGGGTAAGAGTTTGTCAATTTCTGAGGGTGTTGTGCATTGTGTAATGCGTTGAGTTTGTGTGTGTGGGGTTGGAGAGATGATCAATCAACAAACGTCTCCTCTCTTTGCCCTCATCACCACTCCTATCCTCATGATCACGGACCACTGCTTTGATTCTTGTTTCGATTCTGAGGTTTAGATTGTTACTTCATATATTGATATAGTTGTTTCAAATATGACAACCGTTGATATGACTGCAATCGGATAAACTGTCGTCGATTGGAAGTCACGATGTTGTAACTTTATTTGTTACTAAATTGGATTAAGGTTAGATTGTTTGAAGAAGTACTAATATATACTTCTTATATCTTTTTATAATATGTATTACTTCAAGTATAGTGAAACTAGCTCTCTCTTGTTCGTGAATTAGCTAATACATACTCTGTTAATAAAACACATAAAATGGTGTGTGTTTTTCACTTTCTTGCATTGTCAATTATCTCGATCCATTTTAACAATAACTTTCAAAAGCGATTGCATTTGTATGTAGTGCATATCGACTCGAGTATTTTAGTCTAACGTGATTAAGATTAGTGAGAGTTTCCACCCTTCACATAGTTTTCACAACATTAGGCATATCAATATTTTCTTCTTTTTCAAGTAAGTATTCTTGATGTAATAAAAATAAAGTTTTATGATTCTTTTTAGTGCAGTTACCTTAAAAAAATCCTTGAGTTTTGTAGTCTTACAAAACAAAATCTAATGGTTGTAATTTGGAAAGAAAAGATCTAAAACAGTTCATATCATAAAGGGGTGAGAAGGAAAATAAGAGATTTAGGTAGAGGTGACCGGATTTTGGATGAGCCGACGCAGATTCTTAAGCAACTATTAAAGAATTTTTAAAATCTCATACGAAAATTCGACGGACCTTAACTTATTTATTATATATTGGATTTCAAAAAGAAATTTCACTGAAAAAAATAATTTTGTGCTCTACAAGATTATATCCATTTTGGTATTTTTTGGGGCAAATTTTTTTAAACCATCTTACAACTGTTATATCATGATATTATCAGTAACAATTGTATGATGTAATACTGTATAATGTTGATATGATATCGATATGATGTTGGTGTCAGGTCTTATATTGATCAATATAATTTGATGACATCATTTCAAGTTCACATCATGACATTATCACTATGGTATAATATGTCACTGATATGATGTTGGTATGACACCGATATGATATTTGTATGATTTCTTATGTTTGACAGAATATAACAAAATGGATATAATTACGTAGCTCTTAGTTATTGCGCTCTTTCTATACAAATTTTCTAAATGTTGAGTTAAAATCAAGGTGATGGATTATCATATCACTGTCATTGTCATATCATGACTAGTGATAATACTAGTGATATGATGTAGGTATAATTTTATTTATTTGCTTGTATTATGATTAGAAAAGTTGAGTATTCTACCCATGGGGTTCTAACTCTATGGTATTTAGTTATTATTACGCTATTTATGGCGAAAAAGCAAGTATCTATGTACAAATAACAATTTCATTTTTCAAAGTCGTATCTCAGACACCACTGCTCTCCACCTCCCTTTGCCACTAATTTAATTAACAGGGAGTGTTGCATGAGAAAAAAAAAACTGTGCCTAGATTCAGCTGTGTGAAACATAACTATATCGAGAATCCTACCTCAAGATAAATAGTGAAGTAGGACCCTTATATGTGTCGTTTACATAATAGTCATATGCATATTGGTAGTCATAACCAATAATAAAGGCTTGATGAAAAATAAATGAGTCTCACAATAAACACAGACTATATCGAACATATGCATATTAGTAGTCATAACCAATAATAAAGGCTTGATGAAAAATAAATGAGTCTCACAATAAACACAAACTATATCGAAAATTCTACCTAATAATGAATCGTGAGCAAAGACACGCTCAAGAGCTCTTTCAAAATACTCACAATGATGACAACTATAGAAAATCATACCTAACAAAGTAACAATCAATGAATACCAAAAGCTAAGACACACTCGGCTCATTACATCCATGATGATAGACATTAGAACTACAATCAGCCAAAGTGGCATAACGTATTATATTTGTTTTAAGATTTGAACCCTTTGATTACGATGTGTTGTTGTTGGTCATGTCCTGTACAAAAGCTCTGGTTGTTGGTGTGTGAGGAATGATATATATTGATTGAATCATTGAGTATTGTTTTTCCCTCTTTGTCTTCTTTTATCAATAGCTTCCTAGGGTTTTGTTTATGTATTATCTTGGGTTCATGGCCTACAAAATTCCATACATGTGCAATCATCGATTAAGACAAACTCCAAGGGAATTCCTTCACTGTCCCGCTGTCTCGTTCTATACCCTCCTCCTTAATTATTAAACAAAGCAAAGACATATACTTAGCTTTAGTTACCAATTAATGTAGTTTATGTGTATACAGCCTCGAACTCGAAGAGGCATAATCTTCTTTCTTTCCCAACAAAGCCCTACTGAAATTATGATTGCATAAAATTAAGAGAATAACATGGAACCTTTACCCACCTCTATTTCAGGCTCTTCACGGTGTTCAATTGCAGAAACTAGAGGTGACAATTTCCAATCCACCAATTCAATTCAATTCATGCACCGAAAAATTTAACTAATTCAATCCATTTGATTCGAATTCAATTAGATTGATGGATTCATGGATCTAAATAGAAATTATAGTTCAATACCTATACTTTTTATATTTTAAAGTTTGATACCTAAAATTTATTTGGCAAAATACACTTTCATAGCCATAACTATTCGCGTTGTGACAAATATAGCCACTTTTTGAAAAATACACTCGTATAGCCATTCCGTCCAAAACTTTAACGACAACATCTTAAATGCTGACTATACTAACATTTTCTGATGATGTGGCAATTTTTTTGTTTAAACCAATCCTAGATGGAAAGTTTCCTTTCTTATTATGATTATAATTACACTAAAAAGTAAAAATAAAAATAAATAAAAATTGAAAATCGTCCTTCATCTTCTTTTCCCCTTCTTTCCATCTACCCAACCTAGCAGACCCATCCCGATTCTCTTCCCCATCGTCCATACATCCACGGCCCAGATCATCTCCCACGTTAGAGATCTCTCAAACGCTTCTTCCCCTGATTATGATTCTAATTCCTCCAATAATGACGGCGGGGAGCAGGGCTCGTCTCTGCCGCTGAAACCCTACAGTAGGTACGATGCGCAATTGCTTGCTATGTAGAGCAACTTGAATGCCTATGAGATTGCGGAGCTCCGTTGTGGAGGAGAAAAGGGACGAGATTGAGAAACTGTTGACTGAGAATGAAGAGCGGTGGCGGTGGTGGTCTAGAGCTGAAGAAGGTCGTCGATCCGTGGACGTCGACCATCCAGATCTCGCCGCCGAGGAAGTTTCTTTGGAGCTAGGAGGAGGCCAAGGAGTCACCAGCAGCCAAGGAGTCAAGGTCGCCAACTCCAAAAATCTCCTCCGACGCTGCCACTGTCGCGAAGCTCCGCGATTTATTCAGTTCCTTCCGACTTCTCCATTGGATCGATTTATCCCGTCGCGAAAGTCGTTGTGGACTTCGCGAGAATTACAAAGCGGCGACGGTGGCCAACAGGACTGACGACCGTTCCTCCTCGTCTTGCTCGATCTGGCCTCCCCTTTCCTCTCACATCTTGTCGGCGAAAATCCCAGATCGAAAAATTGAAGAACCCTAATCGCCATTGAACTTACTCCTTGAAAAATTTCAGATCCAGAAACTGAAAAACCCTAATTGGGGGCACCTGCCACCATTTTCACCATCAAATCCTCATTGAAAATCTTTTATTTTGGGTTTCGGTAAAAATTAATTATTTCATGTTAAAAATTAATTTTAGTATGACGTGGCATAAAGATGTCTAATTGGCGACGACGTGTCGTTCAGGTGGCATCCACCTCAGCGACACGTAGATGTTATTGACGGTGTTAGTGACGATGTTAAAGTTTGTAACGGAAATGGCTAAAATTGTCAAGCAAGTTTGAAAAATGGCTATATTTATGTATTTTTTAAAAAGTGGCTATATTTGTCACAACGCGAATAGTTATGGCTATGAAAGTGTATTTTGCCAATTTATTTTTATACTAAAAATAATATCAATAGAAAATTATGTTTTGGTAGCTAAAATTTTTTATTATGATATTTAGGTACCCAAACTTTTGAAAATTTATATATTGGTCAAAAATTTGAATGTCATTTAAATTTTAAACTCATGAATCAATCCACCAATCCATATGATCCAATCCATAAATCTACTAAATCCATATATCTAATCCAATTCCCACCTCTAACAGAAACATATATTTCTAGCTTATCTTGCCACATCCTTTCTTTTACTTCTTTCTCTAATTTATTTTTTTGGGTTGAGTGAAAGATGCTTGAATAAAGTAGAATTGGAGTTTCAGGCTGAGGCAGCAGTCTGGACGTTGGCGTCGTATGCATCTGTTACAAACCAAACAGCTGGGTCCATAAATTTTCCCAAAGAAAGATACTTTTTTTCTTCATTTTATCTTCTGAGGCTTCCTGCAAACCTATACACGTGATGTAGATATTACATAATAAACATTTTGTTGCCCTTCAAATTTGATACGACTCTGGTCTTCCTCCTTCAATTCAACCTTCCGATTCGGCCAATGGACCAATCCACCCCTGCTGCAGTCCTGCCTCTCTGATTATTTTCCCTATTTTCTTACAAAATCATACCGTGGTTCAACAGAAAAATATACATATATATCTACTGCATGAATTAAGTACATTTCTGTCATATCAATAATTGACATTATTAGGCGGCCCAATACTAATCATCTTCCCCATTCCCGGTTAAAAAACCTATAAAAATATGTCTACATCTATATAAATTTTATTAAATTCAAATGGAAAAAATTCTTCATTTCAAGTGAAAAAGAATATCACCACCTGAAGTTCCCGGCATGATCTCCGGCCACCTTGTTCCTGCGAAGAGTGCGAACTTCTCATGTCTTCAACCGACACTAGATGCCCTAATTCCTTCCAGTTTGACGTAAACCCAACCATAACTTCTCCTAAAAAAGTTCATGTGCAATAGGAAAAATATCTAGGCTAAAATGCAGGGTTGAAGCTACGCCTGTTTATGCTCAATCAAGAAATGAAAACACACCTATATTAGAAAGGCTAATAACACTCGTTTTAGGTGTTATCAATGATGTCACCTTTGGCTAACTGATTTACTAAAACCGTGTGTTAATGTCTAAGATTTTACGAAAGATGTCAAGGAGTTTTTCTTGTGGAATCCATGACGAGGACATGCTCTAAGAAGCTCTTGGAATCGATGCCAAGCCTCATATAGAGTTTTGAAACTACGCTTCCTAAAATGAGAGATCTGGTATCTTAATTTATCGGTTTTCCATTGAGGAAAAAATTATTTGATGGATTATTGTACTAGACCATCCCATGTATGAAATGTTCCTGGAGATTGGTAATTTATCCATTCCTTTTCTTCCCCAATGGGGAAAGAAAAGAGATGTAGGCGTATTGCATTGGGTTCACCACCAAAGTGTTATACAAAGTTACATATTTCCATAGACATTTTGATATGCTCAACGAGGTTTTCATTATCTCGCCCTTAAAAAAGTCACCAATCTGAACCATGTGAATTTTGGATATTCGTATCTCAAAATTCAGAACCGTGATGGGTCAAGGAATGATGTTGGGACCTATGTTCCCTGTTTGAGATTAAGTGTATTCATACAATGTCCGTATACCAATGTCTCTTGGAGCTTCAGGTTTAGAGAGTGATTTATTGTTTTCCACCTATGAACATATATAGATTAAAAAAAAAAATAAGATTAACGGAAAGAGCTATGATTTATTTTCTTGTGGGTTCTCTTTTCCTAACTTGTAGTGACCTAGATTCAGAGGAATCAGAGGTACCACTCCGATAAAAATGACCTTGAGAATTTCCTTTGAGTTTAAATTTGGGTTTTTCTCATGGTTGGTGTTGGCCTCATGCTTAGAAGCTACCTTACAATTGTATTTCAAGCTACCTTAAAATTGTCGAAATACGAGCTTTTGAAAATTGGTGTCTAACTCACAAAATTAATTTGAGGTAAAATGGCACCTTGGGTGCCAAATGGATAAAAATGAAAAGTAACACAAGAAGACTTCAAACAAAAGACTCTAAGCAAACTAAACAAAACAAAACAAAGACTCTCAAAAATCAAAATAGAATAAAACAAATGAAAATAAAAGGAAACAAATAACAAAATCATCACTCTCTTTCAATAAGGACAAATTCTCTGACAACAACGTCAAGATTTGATCCGCTATAGATATAGGCTTCAAATTAACCTGATAGGTAACCAGTATTGTATGCCCTTTATATGATACCAAAGACAGCTAGTTAGGTTTCTTATTTGTTGGGCTTTTCAGAGGGAGATTATATATGTTCCTTCTTCCATGTATCACTTCTGATGAGGTATGTGGGAACAACACCATAGGAGACTTCCGGTTCCCTAGTCTCGACTAATGGACACTACTAGAAAGTACATCTGATACTGTTTTTTCCAAATTGAAGCTCCTTAAGCACATCCCAAAGTTTTCGATTCAATTTGCGAGTATAGTGAGAACAATAGGGTGTTACATATGGTGGCTATAGAGGCCCATATTTGTCCGTCTAGTGTGAGCTGGATTTTGATTTTCGAGTATAGCTTCCTTCTGCATCTGAACAATGTATCTTTGTTTCATTGGTAATATAAGTGATCTATTATAAGATAAAAAAAATTAAGTTTACTTTATATAGAGGTTCTCCATCAAAGCATGCTTCATTTATAATTGGGTAATGACTATTTATTAGCCAAATCTTTTTCGAATTCTTTTTTGTTAGCCAAAACTATCAAAATACTAAAAAGTAGCCAAATGTTAACTTCCAAATAGGGTTGCAAATGAGCCAAGCTACTCGCGAGCAACTCGAGGCTCGAATCAGGAAAAACTCGTTCGTAACTCGATTCGTTTACTGACGAGCCAAACTTGAGCCTAGCTATGTTCAGCTCGTGAAGCCCGCGAGCTAGCTCGACTCGGTGACTTGTTGAGCTCAACTCGTGAGTTGGCTCATATAGAGCTCATGAGATGTCTCAACATTGTGGTTTGAGGGCCAACTTGATCACTGACTTATGGACTAATCGATATAATTTGGACTTTCATAATTCATAGGATTGTTAAATTATATATCTCACATCATGTGAAGTTTAACATGTTGAACATGTAAGAAAATATGCCTTATTTTTAATTCTATAAAGAAATTATGTACAAAATTGTTTCGATACTATGAAATAACATGATTTGAACTAGTTAAAATTTAGTAACTAAACAATATGACACCTAAAAATTATAATATAAGATTAATCAATGTTGAACATTTGATTATTTTTTTATCGCTACATCAATCACATGTACCATACACAACATACAAAATGAATGTATTAAATACGATCTAAGAATTTTAGTAAACAAGCCTAGCTCGAACTCGACTCGATTCGGCTCGTTAATAAATGGCTCAGGCTCGAGCTTAGCTCATTTGTTAACGAGTCAAGCTCAAGCTGGGGAATAACTCAGCTCAGCTCGGCTCATTTGCAGCCCTACTTCCAAATAGCAATTTTGTTAGTAATATTGACTTGATATTATGATATAGACTTGAAAGAGACACATGATTATCAACATTCCAAAATTTTAGTATTTAAACTAAGAAAAGAGTTACAAAATTATTAACGATAACATAAAAATGGCTAATATTTTAGGGGAATTATGAAAGATTTGGCTAGTTAATAGCATTTTAACAGGTTTGGATATCTTAAAGAATTTGAAAATGGTTTACATAAAAAAATAGACATTACCCTTTATAATTTGTAGTATTCGGAGTGATTCGAGGAACATGATTTCATCTAAGGAAACTTACTATCCACATAATCGGGTCGTACTTGTAACATTGATATGATTTCTCTCATTTTACATTGATTTCAGCATTTTGAATCAAATGATGGTATCTTAGTGACTTGATTAAGATTTTAGGTTAAGAAGTAGATATTATGTGTTTTTAAAAGTGAATTATCAAACAAATATGTATAAAACTTAAGTCATAATAAGAAAAAGGCTCGTTAATTATTCCCCAATCACGTACTCGTAACCCAAAAGGGAAGAAAGAAGTAAAAGTTGTAAATCTTGTTGTTTTCCTTTTGGCAAGCAATAGAGTGCTTGCTTGAAAATCAAAACCTGGACTCCTCTTGACACAGAGATAACAATTAGGAAGAGAAACAGCATGCATGCAGATACAAAAAAGCTGCATCGTCTTTTTTTTTCTTCTTGCCTAGTCCTTCCTAACTTTTAACTTTTTATACATGATTAGAACAGAATTAATAATATTCTACTTGCTGGAAAATATTCTGGGTTATTTGTACGGGTATGGGCAGAGAATATGGGGAAAAGCATATAAGGAGATGCATGTAAGTCAAGGAATTTAGTAATATCTAATTAGTTTTTGCGAGTTCTGATGAGAAGAGCATATTCCTCAACTTCAGCTACAAAAACTACAAGACAGGCAACGGCGTGCTATTTAATTATTCTTAATGCAATTTACAAGTATTAGTAACAAAATTCCAAGCATGGCTTTTCTGAAAGGGATCGAATTCTGTGGCAGCAAATATGCTGTTATATATATATATATATATATATATATATATATATATATATTCCAGACAACATAAGAAACAAAATGGAATTGTTGTTTGAATTGCATGGAAGTAAGGAATGTGAACATGTGCTTAAAAGTAGTTAATTAGCTAAGCTACCCATTTTGACAACCAGTTGTTTCTCAATTTATGTTTATTTCATTCGATTTTTCCTGCGATAATTAATTTTAAATGGATTACAAAGTACACAGTATCGTCCATTGGGAGAGGGGGTTTATAATATTTTAGGAATAAATGATTCTCTGGTGACCAAAGTGGAACTTGAACTAAATTCCAAAACCTAAGGAATGCCAGGAGTATAAGACGACGACATATTGGCTTCGTGGAATGTTGAGCTATTCAGTAGTAAGGACAGGACAAGACAGACCACTTTTTTCATGCACTTCTAGGCCAGCCCTTTTCGAGTCTGGTCTGGTATATATTATTTTGTTTAACAAGATAAAAAAAATCGTATTAGTAGGCATTTTATGATTAGGAGTGGTGGTTACGTGGTAATTCATGACTTGCCCTTGAAAGGATCGACGTTGGATTCAATCATTTTCTCCCAACACCTGTCATTCCATATCATTTTCTGCACAAGTTACAAAACTCACTTTGGGCGCCTCTAGCTAGCCCGGTTACTCTCCCATAGGCGCCTTCAGAATTTCTGAACCAAACCGATTCAGCAGCTGGGTCAGTAGAACTATCAAACCAACTTTTTGAGGGCAAAGCTTTTCCGACTGGAAGGGACTGATGTCAGCCTCCAGGGCGACCCAAGTCACGTTGTTTGAAGCGGTAAGAAGGACGTGTCATGTGGGAGAAAAAAGACGGATGGGAGTCAAAATCCCCGTCAGCGGTGGCTATTCCCCGCTTGGGGATCCCGAGGCGCAACCCAAGGATTTGGACAGGAAGGGTTTCCCGGGGCAGAATTTCCCTAGCCTATAAAAAAGATTAAATACGAGTTTTAGGTCAGACTTTGAAGAATATTGATTTTTATCTTGGTTCATTTAGCGTTTTGCTTGTGAATTGTGTTTTTGTATCAATCGAGTATATCTCCTAAATTGTGGTCAAACTTCTACCCTTATATTGATAGAGCCTTCTCCCATGTGTGAGATTGTACTTCAATTCCTCCTCATCCCTAGTTTTTATTTCCAATTCAACATAGTGGCAAAAACTAAGGCGAGAGGACATGTTTCTTCTTGTACGAGATCAAATGACCCCATAACAAACCGCGTTGCAGAGGAGGATTCTTTTCAGTGGAATAAATCTCACCCAAAGAGAAAACCATGGAGTCAAACCTTACAGAAGCCATGAAACAACTTGCAGCACAGATGGCTTAGATGGGAGCTTTGCTTCAAACTCATCATGATGTTAACAAAGCTCAGCTTGTTGAAACCAACAAGCGTCTGGATACCCTAATTAATCACCAGGTTGGAGACGCAACATGTGGGTAATCTACAAGAGAATCTAGTAGCTTTGGAGCTCAGACTGGAGCCGAGAATCGAGAGGGCCCTAGAATAGAACGAGCTTAGAATTATCAAGCTTTTCTTGAGACCTCAGATTGGCAGATGCAAAGGCGTCAACAAACGAGACATCGTTGTTAGGTAATTATCACCCGGTACAGACCTCCATTTAATGATTATGAAGATGATTGCCATGATTATGGTGGAAGAACACCTGATATAGGATGTTATGGCACTGATCTGATTCGAGGTATCAACTGGTAATTCTCCGTTTCAAGGAACCAACATTGCTTCAACTTACCTTGATTGATAGAGGAGGATGATCTTGCTTTTTCAGTGCAATCCTTACCCAGAGTATCGGAAAGTGCTGGTAGCCACCTATGAGTTTACATATTATGCAGTCGCTTGGGCGAAACAAGTTTAGCTTGGACAAAGAAGAAATCTGCAGCCTGTTGTCTCTACTTGGGAAGAATTGAGAGGTCTGATGCGTGATTAATTCATGCCTCCTTTTTTATCAAAGATAATTTCATGATTCCTTGTGGGAATTTGGCAAGGAGCACGCTCTCTTGATGAGTACTTCAAGGAGCTTGAATTTCTCTTGACGAGGGAAGATGTGAGGGAGGGGATGGAAGCAACGATTGCTCGATTTCTACATGGCCTCAATTAGGAGATTAGGCACGAAGTTGAGCTTCATCGGTTTGTGGAGCTAGAGGAAGTGGTTCACCTCTTCATTTACATGAAAAAACATATGAAGGTCAGCTATGGAAGAAGGTATCCACCTTCAAATAAACCGGTTGCAAAAAGCATGGGTGAAGTGGTTCACCTCGCCATTAATGTGGAAAAGCATATGAAGTTCAGCTATGAAAGAAGGTATCCACCTTCAAATAAACCAGTTGCAAAAAGCATGGGCGGGACTGCTATGAATCCTTGCAGGCCAGAAGGAGTCGAGCAACATATAGAAACACTGCTCCTGCTATTCAAACCAGTGCCCCCAACAAGAAGACTTTGGTTATGCGAGATGGAGAATATTTTTATAAGGAGGAGTGTGAAGAGAAGCCAATGGGGAAGGGAATCGATTCTGCTCAAACCATTGTCACCAACTGAAGTCCAAGAAGATCAATGACAAATGGAGATAATTTGGACAAAGGAGAAAGGAAACGGAAGGTGCACGAATTCGGAGGACGAAATTTGAACCCATTTTTTTTTGGCTCAAAGGCACACGTTGACTCTCTGATAAAGATCCTGTTTGGAAGTTATGGTGATGTTTTTCTCATGCAGGTGCACTCAAACTTTTGAGGGCAAAGCTTTTCCAACTGGAAGGGACTGATGCGAGCCTCGAGGGCGACCCAAGTCACGCTACTATAAGAGGGGGAGAAGGGTGTGCCACGCGGGAGCAAGAAGAAGGACGAGAGCTAAAATCCCCAGTAAGAGGTTGTTATTCCCCACCTGGGGATTCAGATAGGAATGGCTCCCCAGGGTAGAAGGTGCAATTCCCCCTAGGATTTGAAAACCCAACCCGAGGATCATGGTTGGCGGATTGCAGAAACCTTGTTGGTTTAGGATTTATGTTCTTTTATGTGTTTGGACGAGCTTATTATTTCCCTAATTTATGAAAAGGTTTAAACCAAGAATATTGATTTTATTTTGGTTAATTGAGTATTTTGCTTGTGAATTGTGCTTTTGTATCAATCGAGTATTCCCCTTGATTGTAGTCAAACTTATACCCTTATATTGATAGAGCCTTCTCCCAGGTGTGAGATTACATTTCAATTCCACTTTATCCCTAGTTTTTATTCTTTTCCTTAAATGCATGACTTTGATAACTACGCGCGTTGATTCCGTGCTCATATAATGTTGGTTGGAGTTATAAAGAAAAATTATTATGCATAGATAACCAAAACCCAAACGAGTATGTACATGTTTTTTATTTTCTACCTGATTCTTATGTGGGTATGGGTAAAACCCGAACTGCTCTGGATAGGGTAGCATATATGCACTATCTGTCCCCTTTTTGGGTAGGGTAACGTGTATGCACTACCTGAACTACTTTGGGTAGAGTAACGTATATTTAAAAAAAATTGGAGAAAATTTTTGGAAACAAAATATACTACCTTATAGTACTCTTGTATAGGGTGGTAACTGTTTGTAGAAGGTGATGAAAAATAGTAAATGACAGTTACTATTTTCTTATTATGATGTATAAAAGCATTCTACGCTATGATATAATCATACCATCATCATGGTACACTTCATGCCAACGCCATATAATCTTATGTAGTACTACCAAACATTATCACCATGGTACGGATTGATAATAAATGTCTCAATTTTTTTTGTTCAAAATAAATTAAAGTGGATGTCAATTTGAAAATAACAATTAATCTTATTTGTCTGTGAATAAAATTTCAATTACGACTTAAAACAAGAGAGATAAGCCATTAAATTAAACGGGAAGAGAGATTAATTACCTTTCATGAGAGAATTATGTAAGGTTAGATAGTTATGCATAAGCAATTGTAATGATACTAAACTACTATGGATCTATTTTCTTGAACAAATTTTGTTCTGAATTCTTCATTCCTCTACCGGTGACGGAAATCGCAAATGCAATTGTAATGGTAATCTATTTTCCTCCAATCAACAAAAAAGCCAATGTTCGTCCAACTTTAATTTTCAAGAAGCTACTTCAAATTACATGGGTTTTTTTATTCAAAAAAACAAACCTACTTCGGGTCTTTTTCATAGAAAAACTGTAACACCCAGAACTTTGGATTTAGATTCAGTCAATAATAAATGTACTGCTGGATCGAAGGATCCGAATAAACCGAAGCCAAACACATTTATAATACGAAATACTAAATTATTTTACGGGAGACTCACGGGTTGCCTTTGACATTTATAATAAGAGTTATCTTAATAATTTAAGATTATATTAGCTAAGGGGAATTAATTGGGTTTAATAATAATTATGAGAAATTTTAATAGCAATAACGGTGGCCGGTGGGGTTCTTGAGGTTTGGAAACGGAACGGCGGGAGCGATGTCGAGTTGATGCAGACAGGGCTAGGGGAAGCGAGTGGATTTGCCCGGTCTTACCGTTTGAGTGGTTTGGGCCAGGGTATATATTTTAATTAATATTTTGAATTTTTAATTAATAATTTTGATGAGGTGGAATGTTGATTAAGTAAGGGAGACGGAAATTTTGACGGAGAGTGACGGAGTTGCTATTTTGATATTCTCTCAAACGTTAGTAACCAATTTTTTACAAATCAAAGAATTGTGACTGTTTTGTACTAAGTCTATACGTTTGTGACCTTTTATGCTAATTACCCGGGGAAAAAATCAATCAATGGCCGTCAGATAGTTTTTTAACACTCTAATATGGCCACGTACTACTTTTACTAAAATACTCTTATTGAATCGTTAACCATAAAATAGTCACAAAGAGTTTGAAAACCGCTGGAAACTTTTTCCTTGAATATTCTTTAACAAATACTTTGAAATTCAATTTACATTTTCTTGAAACCCACAAAGACGGTAATCATAAATACTTTTATTAAATTCACATCAAGTATCAATCTCACAAATTCATGAGAACTAGATTTTCCATACCAAATGTCCTCTGGAGCCTTGCACCTTGTCGTGATCTAGTCCTTAAATGAATTGCTGATAATTCTACAATGCCTGAGTGCGCGCGTGGGGTCAGTACTAAGTCCTAGGTTTGTTTTACTTAAGAAAGAAGAAGTTCAACATAAATAAAATGCAAGTGCTTATGTCATGCTCGTGTTTTAGATATGCTTAGCTTACTTGGAAGAGTTTTCTCAAAAGGGGGCCCCAATCTCAATTTAACTAGCACACCACCACAGTCACCAACTTACTTACTTATAACATGAACATAAATCATTATAGGGGTTTCCTCACATGGGAAACGCAATACCACACGCTCTACATGGCTGCGGGGTACCTCATAATAGGACCACCTTATAACCTAGGGGTGAGGGTTTGTAACCTCCTTGTTACCCAGGAGTGGGGTTCATACATACATACAAGACTCCCTCACTGTGGGGAGTGAGGTGACCAGGTGTGACTAGCTAAGAGAGATTTAAAACATAATGTTACTTGCTATAAATTCATTTTCCACACTGTGGGAAAATATAAGCTACTATACTTAAAACATAACGTTTTTTCCGATCCTTTGTCTTAAAACACAAATCTGGGATGCATATGCAATGCAATGCTTACTGAAACGTAAGAACTACTGAACAGAACCATACATAAAGTAAAACCATACATAGCATAACTAAACAACTTATCATAGTAACGAAATAATGCAAATACTTGAATAGAAATCAATTAAACCATACTATTATCAAATACATTATAGTGAGTTACTAACTAGCCCCTTAAATCAACACACCTTGATTTCAGGCCGATCGGTTTGAACGATTCCCCAACCTTGTTCATCACCAGTCATTCCTTCTACAATTAACGTGGACGAGGGACAATTCACCTCCACATAATAGCCAAATGCTTAAGGTTCGACACCTTCATAATCCATACCTTCAGCAACAACCTCAGGGCTCAGGGTCGACATCATTAGTTGAGGTCTCTGATTGAAGAGAAGAAATACCCCTGTGGTTGCACTCTCACATCGTCGTGCATCATCGTCGCCTCCCTCCTCATCTATCCCGACATGTCTCTTTCTCTCTCTCTCCAAATTCCTTACGTTGAGCGGTGCAAGGATTTCTAGGCCCTTTTCTCAGTCCACTATCACCTGTCGCCGCCTGGTCGCCATTCAACTGTCTTCGTCCAGCATCCCCACCAAGAGAAAATGTACAACGAAGCAAATTGAGAGCCGCTGCCATTAGTTCTTCTTTTCTTCACCGCCGCACTTATGTCCCTGCTCGACGAGAGAGAGAGAGAGAGAGAGAGAGAGAGAGAGAGAGAAGGTGGAGTTGTAGATGAATTCAGGGGAATTGAATTGGTTGGGATCATTGTTTTCCCCTTCCCCCTCGGTTGGGATTATAGCTTTCTTCACTGTTTGTGCCTAGTAGATACTAGGCGGTTTGTGGAGCTGGGGCGAGGCGCCTGTTCTCGGATGTTGGGGGGTACACCTGATACCCTGCAAAACAGCGGTCCGGGGCGGTTCGCCCGGGACACTCTCCGAAGCTCAAGTTAGAGAGAGAAGGGGAGAGATCAGAATTTATGTAGAGAGATGAATAGTAGTTGGCCTTACCATTAATGCACTCATCCTCTATTTATACCTGGTTAAAGGGTGGTTGGGGCATTAAATGCTGTGTCGGGCGCCCCAGACCTGGTCGGGCGCTCGTGCAGGCTTTTTGGGTAATGTCAGGCGTCCTAGGCCGCTTTCAGCCTTTCTGCAGGCCGCCTGTGGCTGGCAATAAATGCTCAGTCTTGCCTGACACCAAATACGCATCTTCAACGGCTCTCTGCCCTTCTGCGCTGCTCAGTTGCTTTATGTCAGGCGCCCTTATCTTATTCCTCGGGTTCGCAGTCGATCATGGACCGCCCGCTGACCCGGTCTTTCGATCGGGCCTGGCCTCCTCATTGGGCCTTAAACTCCGACTTGCTTCTCTTGGGCCCGAGGCCCAAGCACGCTCAACTATGCGGCCCAACAATTGCCCCTTAGGCGGGAAAGGCCTAGGGTTTTGGCGGCTACCTATAATGCTCTCAGCTAGTTGAGCGGTTTGCTCCTCCTCCTTGTCCTATTCTGCCCCTGGTCGCCAGAGACCTAGGGTTGTTCTGCCTAAGCAGCGCTCCGACCGCCTTACGGGTTTTCCTATTGGAAACACTTTATACACGTGGCCGTGCGTTGGTTACCGTGCTCTGACACCGGGCAGGCAAAATGTCCTTTCACCTGCCCGCTTTTTGAATTTTGCGGCCTAAAGCTTTCCCTCGGGCACTCAACCGTCACATCAGTCTCTTTTGCCGCTATATATACCCCGAGTGTTTCTGTTGAGAAGAACCTTCGCATTCTCTCGTTTCTTGCTCCTTATTTCAAAATTGCGCGGTGCTCTAAGTTCTCCCTCTCTCGTTATCTGGAGACTCATCCTTCAATCCCTGTGGAACGATACCGGTTTCTATCTTCCCTGAGAAGATCCCAGAAACGAGACAAGAAGAATAAGAGAAAGCAGTTGTCCGCGATGGTTTCTCAAACAACCACTCCCTCCGATAGCCAGAACCGCGGCCTTTCCGGTGAATCGGCACCGCCGTCTGCCTCCTACGTCGCCACCAACACTCCTTCCGCTGCTGCGACGACCACCGCGCCCGACACGGCGGCGGCCACTGCCACTGGCAACGTCGTCGCTCCCCGCGTCAGCGTTGGGGCTGCGCGTACCTCTACTAAAACCGCCAGTGTGGGCGGTCCTGCCCCTAGAGCAGGTATGCACGCTTTCTCCCACTCTTTAAGTTTATCCGACATAGAATGGGACTCAGAGGGTATTGAATTGCTGTGTGGGGGTGGTAATGCGGTTGTCGCGAGCGAGCGTGTAGATAGACCTGACGGTTGCATTTTAGGGTTAGGAGTGGGCGTGCTAACCGACACGGCTACCTCTCTGATTGAACACGGAGCGACCTCCCGGGTTGGGGACAACCTGGTGGAGCTATCCTCGGAAAACATGCCGGAAGACACACCTCGCGACTCAGCCAGGGAGGACTCGGTCGCGGATTCTCCTTCGTTAGCTGTATCAGAAACGCCTATGATTTATCCGTTCCAGGCAGTTGCGGATCGTGAGTACCGCGTGCGCTTGCATGCGGATATGTGGGAGGGAAGCGAGGTTCCTGATGCGGTTTATTCGTACGGACCTAAGTACAAACCCGCTTACTCTCCTGCCCAAGTGCTCCGCCAACTTCATAGGCACCAGCTTCCCACTGACTGGGAGTATGCGGCTCCATCCCCCGAAGGACGTTGCGGCTCTTGTCCCGTCGGGTGGGTCACCATTTTTACGGAGCACATGTGGCTAGGGTTGGAGTTCCCACTGGACCCGCTTCTCACTGGGGTACTCTTGCATCTTAACTGTTCATTGAGCCGCCTTTCTCCCTACATAGTATTCCATTCTATCTGCTATCGCGCGGCTTGCGACAGCTTAAAGGAGAAACCGTCCCTTGACGCCTTTGGGCTGCTGTATGCCATGACCGTCTCGAAGAACTGCTGGTCACCCCGAAGGCGGTCGAAGAATATCGGGTTCGTCTATGGATCCCCAAAGTTGGATTCCCCGTGGTATAGTGAGTACTTCTTTGCTCGCCCGGCCGGGAAATGGTACTCGGGGAACGTGGAGCCATTGACCGCGTTCTCCTTCGGGCAGACAGATGATTAGGACGAAGGGGTCAAGCAGCTGCAGCATCTGAGACCGCACCTCAACCGCATCATCTCGACTGTCCAGTTTCGGTTGCCCCCGCATGGGCATGATAACGCTCTTGAGATTGTGCTGCGTTTTCACGGTTAGTTAGTTCTCCTAGACTTTGATGGGATGTAGCTTGCTCATGCCTTTACTTATGGTATCCGGCGTTACGCGTCCTCGGCGAGGCCGCCTAAGGTGGCAACGAGCGGGTCCCCCGCGGCTGTTATCTCCGGTCCAACTGCTTCGGAAGGCCCGCGGACCGGGGGCGGCTCCACCCAGTCACAGCTGGCTCTGGGACACACGGGGACCCTTAAACTAACCATCCCCAGCGGTCAGGGTGTGACCCGTTCCGCAAACAAGCGGCCCCTAGAAGTGGTGGAAGTCCAGGATGAGCCATCTGCGGGGAATCAGCCAAAGCTGAAAGGGATCCTTGTTGACCAGCGCTCCGAGCCGCCAGTCAATCAGAAAAAGCAGAAGACCACCACCCTTACCTCTAGTGTGGCGTATTCCCCGCATGTGACTTCTTCGGCTGAGCCAGCTCGCCGCGCCCTTCATGCGATTGCCGAGGGGTTCGCCGTTCCTAGCGAGTACATGCGCGTTGCGGGTGCCATCCCCACAACCTCTGACACTCGTCATCTGGCTGGAACGACCGCTCGGTGATTCTTTGCGGTGAGTGACTTAACTTATTTTCAGCTCTGCTATTCAATATGTATGTGGCACTGACTGGCTTTGCGGGCGTAGGCTCAATTCGGGATAAGCCAACTTATCTTGGCCAACGAGCGCCTGCTCGACGGCTTGGGTGATCGCGAGACCAAAATCTTCACGCTCGAGGAGCAGGTGAAGGAGGGGCGCGAGGGCTTCCGCCAGGAGCTGCGAGACGAGATCCTCAAGGAGCAGGAGGCGGCCTTAAAGGCGACGGATGACGAGCTGCAGACCGCCAGGGGGGATCTGTCGAAGTCAGCCCGGGAGCTGGAGGGGGCCCAACAGAAGGTGCGGGAGGCGGCCGAGCGGGAAAAAGGGTTGCAGAGCAAGGTGGAAGAGTTGGAGGCCCGGGTGGCTGATTTGGAAGCGCGGCGGGAACGTGAGCTTAACGAGGCTAGGGAGGATGCTTGCGCAACCTTCTTTGAATCAGACGAGTTCAAGGCGGTGGATGAAGCTAAGTACCAGAAGTTACTGCGAGATACGATAGCTTCTATCCGCCACCTGTTCCGCCGCGATCACCCGTACGTGTTGTGGGACCGGAATGCGGTGGAGTTTTGGAGTGACAATGATGTCAACTCCGAAGTGGGAGACCAGCCCGCGGCCGCCGCGACCACCACCGGGGAAGAAGTCAACCAGGCCGCTTCCACCGAAGGCGGCTCCTCCTAGTTTAATCAACAATTTAACCAAGTGTTCTGTTCTTATCGTTTTCTCCCTTTTGGGGCGCTTGATACATTCCGCCTTCAGGCGAGGTTTTGTAATATTTTGTTTTGGATGGTGTTTACGCTCCTTCTCACTCTCTGGATGTTTGGAACTTTTTACTTGCGGTTTTTATTGCATGTGCTTCCACTTCTTCTCCTTTGTTGGGGAATCACGCTTGGGGGGGGGGGGGGGGGAGAAACGTCCCCTTCGAGGTAAGCGATCCCTGCCGTTCAAAGGCGGCTTACAGGCTTGCCAGGTGGGATTTTACTTGTGAAATTTTGTAAAATGTTATGTTACCCCCTCTACTTTGCGACATAGTTCCTGTCCGGGTTGGGGGGCATGGCTCCTTATTGTCTAAGTTAGGAACTTAGTTGGGCGCGTAGTTATTGCTCTGGGGCAGTTCTGCCCCAATATGGCGTTGCAGGCAGGCGCATGCACGTAGTAAGCGGCTGTGTTAAGCGGCCAAGAGTTATGAGAATAACTTAGATTGGTAACATAAAAACATATCGCTCAGTGGCGACTTGAATTACTGAAGTCATTAATTAGGGTGTTGACTACCACCCTCACAAAAGCGCCTTTAACCACGGCGTCGACTTCCTACAAAATTCCTATGGCCTACTCCTCCTTACTCACTGTGGTACTTCCTTAGGTGAATGGCATTCCAAGTCTTGGCTACTGGCTGCCCCTCCCTGGTAGCTAGCATGTATGTGGCGGTCCCTATCTTCCTTGCTACCAGGAACGGTCCTTTCCATATGGCGGCCAGCTTGTCGTGCCCCTCCTTTTGTTCGAAATTCCTCTTGAGCACCATATCTTCTTCCTCAAGCGGGCGAGGTTTCACCTTCTCGTTGTAGATTTTGGCAACCTTAAGCTTTTCCTGTATGGTTCTCACCAGTGCCGCATCTCTCCTTGCCTCTATCATGTCCAACTAGTGGAGCAGTTTTTTGTGGTTTTCCTCTGGGTCGTATGTCTGGACCCTTAGCGAGGGCAGAACGACCTCAGTGGGAGCAACCGCCTCGGAGCCATACGTCAGGGCGAATGGAGTTTCTTCGGTTGCTCTTTTATAGTTTGTGCGATGCGCCCAGAGCACGTGTGGCAACTCGGCGGTCCATCCCCCTTTGGCTTCCTTGAGCCTCCTCTTCAGACACCTGAGGATGAGCTTGTTGGACGACTCTACCTGCCCATTGGCTTGCGGGAAGGCGACCGAGGCCATTCTGCATGTGATGCGGTTCCTGGCGCAGAAATTTTCGAATGGCCTGCAATCGAACTGTGTTCCATGGTCAGTGATGATTGTATTGTGGAGTGTCAAACCTGATCATTATGTTGTTGAAGAGGAATTTCTGAATCTTGGCACTAGTGATTGTGTCCAGCGGCTCGGCCTCTATCCATTTCGTGAAGTAATTGACCGCCACCACCAGATACTTCTTGCCCAAGGGGGCGGTTGGAAAGGGACCTAGCAGGTCCAGCCCCCATTATGCAAACGGCCATGGGCTTGTTATGCTCCTCAGCTCCGCGCTGGGCAGGTGTTGCTTGCTGGCGTGAATTTGGCATTCATGACATGCACGGACCGCCTTCTTAGCATCCTTCTTCACTGTTGGCCAGTAGTAGCCTTGTAATAGGATTGTCTTTTCGAGGCCTCTCGGGCCTGCATGAGAAGCGCACGTGCCCTGATGTATCTCCTTGATGATCCATTCCGCCTCTGCGGGGCTCAAGCACTTCAGATAGACTCCTGAGAATGACCTCTTGTGCAACTGCCCTCCCACCATGCTGTAATGGGCGGCCTTTCTTTTGATCAACTTTGCTTGGGCTTCATCGCTTGGCAGAACGTCTGTCTGCAGATACTCGACGATGGGAGAGCGCCAATCGGGCCCCCCCGCTTCGATGGCCATGACCCCCTCGCTGGGCGGGGCCACTTTGGTAACGGTGACTTGGCGATCGCTTTCAAAGTCCATAGTCGTGGCCAGCTTGGACAAGGCGTCCGCGTGGTGGTTGTCTTCCCGCTTGACGTGCTCTAGTTTTCATTCCTCCAACTGCGAGAGGACGCCTCTTACCTCGTCGGCTAACTTTGCAAGCGCCTCTTCCTTTGCTTCGTAGTTTTCCAGGACTTGGTTGACTACCAACAGGGAGTCGGAGCAGATGTGGAGGCGTGTGGCGCCCATTCCCATGGCGATTCGGAGACCGCTCAAGAGGGCCTCGTACTCCGCTACGTTGTTGGTCTTCAATTCCTGGAATCTGTGGGAAAACTCGTGTATAACCCCTCGGGGCGATTCGAGCACAATTCCAGCACCTGCTCCGCCTTTTCCGGCGGCTCCGTCCACGAACAAGCGCCATACTTCGACCTCTCCTTCGGTCTCGGTGGTATCGAGGCTAAAACCTTCTGCCACGAAATCCGCAAGCACCTGCCCTTTTATGGAAGGACGCGGCGCGTACGTGATGTCGTACTCGCTGAGCTCGACCGCCCATTTAGTTATCCTTCCCGAGGCGTCCAAACTCCTGAGTATCTTCTTTAAGGGTAGGTTGGATAGGACAGTGATTGGATGCCCCTGGAAGTAAGGACGCAGTTTCCTTGCTGCGGAGATGACCTCTAGGACTGCCTTCTCAATTGGCATATATCGCCTTTCAGCCGGCAGAAGGGCTTTACTGACATAGTATACGGGATGGTCTGTGCCATCAGCGTCCCTTCTTACCAGAGCTGAACTGACCGCCTGGTCTGAAACCGCCAGGTACAGATACAGGGGCTCGGACTGGAGGGGGGCGCTAAGGACGGGAGGAGAGGCCAGTTGTTCCGTCAACTGAAAGAAGGCTTTGTCGCATTCGGGTGCCCATTGTAGGCGAGACGCGGATTTCTTCAGCATTTGGAAAAAAGGCGAACATTTGTCTGCCAACCGCGGGATGAAGCGGCTTAGGGCGGCCATCTTTCTGTTGAACGCCTGGATTTCTTTCACCGTGCGTGGCGGTTTTAGGCTGAGTATTGCTTCGATCTGCTTTGGGTTTGCTTCTATGCCCCTGTTAGTGATCATAAATCCTAAGAATTTGCCCGCTTTTGCTCCGAACACACATTTTAGCGGATTCAGTCGGAGGCGCTCTCTTCGAAGCGTTTCGAATGTCTCCCTTAGGTCGGTCAAGTGATCGGCTCCTCTCTTACTTTTGACTAGGACGTCGTCGACATAGGCTTCCACATTTCTGCCCAACTGTCTCTGGAACACTGTATCGATCATCCTCTGGTACGTCGCGCCTGCATTCTTCAGACCAAAAGGCATGACCGTGTAGCAGAAATTCCCCATATGTGTCATGAATGCGGTCTTCTCTTGGTTCTCTTCCGATAGGCGTATCTGGTGGTATCCTGAGAACATGTCCAGGAAACTTAGGGTCTCGTGATTCGCAGTCGCATCGATCAGCTGATCGATTCTGGGGAGGGGATATGCGTCCTTGGGGCAAGCCGCGTTGAGGCTTGTGAAATCGATGCACATTCGCCAAAGACCGGACGCCTTTCGCACGAAGACACGGTTGGCTAGCCACGTTGGGTATTTTACTTCTCTGATGAACCCTGCCTTCAGCAAGCGCTTCACCTCTTCTTCCAATGCCATTTGCTTTTCGAGGGAGGCGTTCCTCCTCCTTTGCTGCACTGGTCGTGCTTTGCTTTTGACCGACAGGGAATGCTCTGCTAGCTCCCGTGGGACGCCGGGCATGTCCTCTGACGTCTAAGCAAATAGATCTTTGAATTCTTTTAGGAGGGACAAGAGCTCCCGCGCCTGCTCCTCCGCCAAGTGAGCTGCGATCCTAACCTTCTTCTCTGGCTCGTCGTCGTCCAGCACGACCGCGACGTCCTCTTCGGCCGCTTCGTGGGCGCGGATGACTCCCCCTTGTGTCCACTTGGTCGACCTCCAAGTTCCTGATGGTGGCCTGGTAGCATTCTTTGGCTTGCTGGGAGTCACCCAGGACGCGTCCTATCTTGCCCTTAGCGGGGAACTTAAGCATCTGATGGCAGGTAGAAGGGACCGGCGAGAAGGCTGACAGGAAGCCGCGCCCCAATATGGCATTGTAGGTGGAGGGGCAGTCCGCCACGTGGAATTCCATGAGGCGCGTCTTCATCACTTCTGGGCCTCCAATCGTCACTTGGAGTGTGATGGAGCCGAGCACCCTGACTTTGGATCCAGAGAACCCTACCAGGCTGGTCGTGGATGGTTTAAGGTCTTGTAGCCCCCTCTTCATGCTCTTGAGCGTGGAGTAAAACAGGATGTCTACTGAGCTTCCATTGTCAACCAAGGCCCGGGTGACCTTAAACTTCTTCGTGCGAAAAGAGATGACCAGCGGGTCTTCTCCACACTCTTCGGGCGCTAGTTCCGAGGGCGCGAAACTGATCTCGACTTGTTCTTTCCTGTGCACGTTCATACACTGCACCAAGCGGTCCCCCTCTGTCCGAGGACGCTTGGTCCTCCGGCGATGGTGATTATTTCGACTCCCTCTTCCTCTTCTCGAGGCAGGCGTCGATGCGGAGGGGCGTGCCTTGGCGGCGGCGAAGACAAGCGCTCCCTGCAGGGGGTTCGCTCCCTTCTTGGCGACCGAGATCTCCGACGTCTGGGCGTGCGGGACCTTCTCCTTGGACTGGGAGACCTCTCCCTTTCCTCCGTTCTCTCCCTGGGGTGCGCCCGTGTGTCCAGGCGGCTTTTCAGGTCTCCAGGTGCCAGGTACTTGAGACTGGCTTTGAACTCACGGCACTCTGTGGTGTCGTGAGTTGGCAGCTGATGCCAGTCGCACCACTTTTGGTCGTCGTCCATCCTTTGGCGGGGACGTGCTTCCCGGGCTTTGCCCCCGTCGCGGCGTCCGTCGTCCTCTTTCTCTGACGTGAACACCTCACGCCTTCCGTCCCTGTTGTTGAAACAGGGCTTGTAGTTTCGTCGCTCGGACGTGCGCCCTCTTCTCTTTGGCGACCCGTTCCTTCCTTTTTCCTCTTTGTTTGAGGACGTTGGCGCCCCTTTCGCGCTTTCCTCAGCGTTGAGCGCTTCTTCCAAGAAGATGGCCTTTCGTACCACGCGGTCTAGATCTTTCCAAGACTTGATATTGGGTTCCTTTTTGATGAGAGACCTCTTCAGCTCCCGGCTGTGCGTCGACATTCTCAGGTTCCCGGCGGCCACGCTGGTTGAGACTTCCTGGACCTCACAAGCTATCGTATTCCATCGGTCGTAGAAGTCGGCCAAGGTTTCCTCTTCTCCTTGTTTGCAGTTGATGAGTGCGGAGACCGTGAGCTGCCTCCTGCGCTGAGAAGCAAACTTCAAGGAGAAAAGGGTGGCGAACTGCTCGAAGTTTTCGATTATCCCGGCTGGTAAGAACGCGTACCAGCTGCGACACTGCCCCCCGAAGGTGACTGGAAACGCCTTGCACAGATCGGCGTCTGAGGCGTTAATCAGCTGCATCTTGAGCATGAAGGCGCTCAAGTGATCCGACGGATCTGAGTTTCCTGTGTAGGCCGGGAGGCCGAGCGACGAGAAGTTTGACGGCACCTGGGTTTTGAAGAGGCTCTTCGCCAAGGGGTTGTGCAGCACATTGTAGCCTTTGGGCTTCCCGTAGCAAGGTCGCAAGTGCTCTTCGAGGAGGTCGAGGTGGACGCCGTCCATATCCTCCTCTCTGTCGGACTCTCCGTCTTCTGTGCGAGGGGGACTGGGGGGGATCTCTCCGCCCGCGCCCTTGTCTTTGCCACCTCGCATCTTGGAACTTTCGGGCTCGTCTATTGTTTTGAGCATGGTGAGAATCTGACTCAAACTTTCTTGCATACTGGTGATCTGTTGCCCCTGGTCTCTCACGCGTTCTTCCATGTCTTTCTCTTCCTCGACCGTCGGCATCTCCAATCCTCTGATGCTTTCCCCGCCAATGACGTCCTTCACGGGAGTTCTGAAGTTCCCTTCCATCTTTCGATTCAAACGCTCCGCTCCGGCCCCATGGTGGGCGCCAAATTGTTTGTGCCTAGTAGATACTAGGCGGTTTGTGGGGCTGGGGCGAGGCGCCTGTTCTCGGATGTTGGGGGGTACTCCTGATACCCTGCAAAACAGCGGTGCGGGGCGGTTCACCCGGGACACTCTCCGAAGCTCAAGTTAGAGAGAGAAGGGGAGAGATCAGAATTTATGTAGAGAGATGAATAGTAGTTGGCCTTACCATTAATGCACTCACCCTCTATTTATACCTGTTTAAAGGGTAGTTGGGGCATTAAATGCTGTGTCGGGCGCCCCAGACCTGGTCGGGCGCCCGTGCAGGCTTTTTGGGTAATGTCAGGCGTCCTAGGCAGGCTTTCAGCCTTTCTGCAGGCCGCCTGTGGCTGGCAATAAATGCTCAGTCTTGCCTGACACCAGATACGCATCTTCAATGGCTCTTTGCCCTTCTGCGCTGCTCAGTTGCTTTATGTCAGGGGCCCTTATCTTATTCCTCGGGTTCGCAGTCGATCATGGACCGCCCGCTGACCCGGTCTTTCGATCGGGCCTGGCCTCCTCATTGGGCCTTAAACTCCGACTCGCTTCTCTTGGGCCCGAGGCCCAAGCACGCTCAACTATGCGGCCCAACATTGTAACACCCTACCCTATACGTTTTGCCTAATCATACTGTTCATACAATTGCAGCGGAATTAATCTTGGGTGTTACATTAATTATCAAAATTTACCTAAATAAAATTTCGACATGAATTACTCGCGTAATGGGCTAACAGTTCTTGCAACTTATCCTGCAAAATAATTCATCTGAATCCATGCATTCAATGACAAACATATATACTAACAACCATATACATGGACTTTCATAGCCATAGTCACAGTTTCATACTACACAACTGCATACCAAACTTATACGTACCATAATCGTCACAACTTACACAGTTACACAACATATACACATATCATCAACTTTCCACACCTGTGGATATCTCACACTACATCAGAAGCTAGTATGCACATGAAAAACGTTCTCAAAACATTCTTTTACAAAAAGGTGTGGATCACTGGCCAAAATCCCGAGTAGTAGTCCAAGCACAGAATGGTTGAAGACCATACCTCATCTTGCCTTCAACTCTTGCTCAGCTCCCACCTATACACCTATCTACTGCTACTGCTGATGATCTGCTTACACATAGCATAAGCAGAGAAGAAGAATAAAAGAGGGTCAGCTCATAGCTGAGTGAGATAATCATAGCATTGTGAGTTCATAACATAGCATACCACTACCATACGTCTAGCAAACAAGCCAAAGCACTAGGATCAGATCTCAGCCCTCCGACATATCCCAATAGGCAAAATACTCAACCACCTTGACTTATGCATATGCATCTTATCATGTTTTAATCATAGGCGCCTGGCTACTCCCATGCTAATAACTCTCCCGGGAAACATGCCCCACATCCCGTCGGATGTAGTCATACATACCCCAACATCCCGTCGGATGTGGTCATACATACCCCACACCACTATGGGTGTAGTCATACCCCGACACCGCTATGGGTGTGGTCATATCTCGTAAGAAATCTTCAGTCACCACCACATGAAAGGTGTGACTATCATACATATCATAATAGAGTAATAGCATAGGGAGCCCTAATTACTATGTAGTTGACCGTGAGACCACAACACTCATATTTGGTATCCTTATACATGATTCATATCTCATCTTGCTTAATCATAATGCATTACTTGCACATGTACTTGACCTGGCCATAATTGGCTCAACATAGGTAAATCAGGAGTCGTATAATTGCACTTCCTCGGGATAAACCCTCGTGCAAGTCATCCTCCTTAAACGTCATAATATCACCAGGGAATATATATTTTCCCACATGTGCATCCAAATACAACAATCATGAAAAATCATACCCAATCACCTTTTCGAACCATCATAAGGCATATCCACAGTCAAGCCCACAATTTGCAACATATACGAAATCATCAGCATAAACAAGGTCCATATCGGCTAGGGCAAGTCAATAATATCATACAACAATCCATGATTCATCATATTGCATAAAAGTCCATACACCCCTAATCATGCCATTCTAGTTCACCTAGATCAATTCTAAGCATCAATATAATTCTCGTGATACGACAAACCCGGTATGCCGTGCTAATCCCTCACCAGTTCTGGTCGTTCAAACACCGGTTTAAGCTTCCCGTACTAAAACATCAATTTCACGAACGAACCCCGAATTAAAATCTGAGACCGTCCTAATACCCCCTGCAGTATCCCCGTCAATATTAGTTCTAGGCTTCGGGTCAAATTCTCGATAAAAACACATCAAACCCTGGCCGGAGCTAAATTCAGCGGTTTGGACCCCGGCCTAAATAATTGCCGAAATTCAGGGATTAGAACTAGAGGATTGGTTACCTCACTGCGGGAAGCTCGTATATGAAATTTGGGCTCAATCCGGCTTCCGGATACTCCGAAACCCTAATTTGGCAGATCGGGAATTCAAGAAATTCCTGAACCAAAAACTCGTTTTAAAGCTCTAAATCGATAAATCACGATAAATAGATGAATTAGGCATTACTTACGGGATTTTTGGATTGCTAAAGCTCAAGAATCGAGCTCGGAGAATTTCCTGCTCTGTCTCCTGCGCGCCCTGTTTCTCAAACTCTCTCGATTCTTTCTCGGTGGAGAAATGGAAAAATGATGATGGTGTGAGAATAAAAGGTACGGTGGAAAGGCTTTATATATATATGCCGGCCGCTTAATTAATAATATATATATAATTAATACGTATACTTATCCGATCGATCGATAATCCGATTTTCACTGAAATAGTGTCGAAATGCTCGATTTTAAATCGCGAACTTTCTAGCGATCGAAATATGGGTTTTGCCGGAACGGGATGTTACAAACATTCACCCCATTATTTTCCCCTTACCCCTCGTGATCTGGGATTGAATTGGTTGGGATTGTTGTCAATAAGGAAGGTGGAGTTGGAGAGGGATTCAAGGGAAACATAAATTCGGTTTCTTATTCATCCATTGGTAGAGGAGGGTTGGAAGAAAGCTTTAAGCTGACTCAATTTAGCCCTCCCCATGTTGGCTGGGATGGGCAATGAAGAAGATGAGGCAATAGAACTGTTGTTTCATCGATGAAGCGGCGGGATGAATGCCGCCGGCGAGGGGGTTTGATTGGTGAATTGGGGTTGAGCGGTTTTTGACCAATTTTTAACCGGTATGAGTACTGGTTGGTTTTAGATATTAAATTGGAGTTGTTTATTATTTGTTTTGATGAGGTGGAATGCTGACTAGGGAAATTTAACAGAAATTTGGATGGAGATTAACAGAAGTGACCATTTCGTACAAGTTTAAACTTTTGTGACCGTGTTGTTACAAATGAAAGATTTGTTACCATTTTGTACTAAGTGCAAAGATTTATGACCGTTTATGATAACTACCTTTTTTCCATTGGATTTCGGGACAAGAAAAATAGAAAAGAAGGAAGAAGATGATTCAGATGAGAGAATAAATGAAATAAGAGAAACTTAAAAATAGTTACCGCAAATTAATCCTAAAAACTCTATCTTATCAATATATATTTTACACGTGGCAAATCACTATTGGCTAGGTGCACCAAATCAGCATTCTAACATAGTTCATCCGTGTATTCAAGAATTTCTCATTATGCATGTAACAATTAACACCCGCTGCCTTCAATTCCACACTAAAGTCGTTCCGAGTCCATAAATTAAAAGGAAATGCCGGATCCTTATCTGGTTATTTCATCCGAGTCCAAAACAATTGTGGAATCCATGGCTTGGTTGGGCTTAAGGTTCCATTTAAGCCTAGCTTCTCTTTCTGTCCGCTGGGCTTGAAAACGCGGCCAAGCCGGGTTTGTTTGGATCGGCCCTTCTTCTGGCGCACCAATTCATTTTGCATGTTTAGTAAAGCGCTTTGCCTCTAACTTATGCAGTTTTATGTGTATGGAATACCACTAACGACAAAAATTTAAAATAGTTTATCTTGCCAACTAGGCATGCCAACTAGGGCTGCAAATGAGCCGAGCTACTCGTGAGCAACTCGAGGCTCGAATCGGGAAAAAACTCGTTCGAAACTCGACTCGTTTACTAACGAGCCAAGCTTGAGCTTAGCTTTGTTCAGCTCGTGAAGCTTGCGAGCTAGCTTGACTCGGTGGCTTGTTGAGCTCAACTCGTGAGTTGGCTCATTTAGAGCTCATGAGATGTCTCAACATTGTGGTTTGAGGGCCAACTTGATCACCAACTTATTGACGAATCGATCTAGTTTGGACTTTCATAATTCATAGGATTGTTAAATTATATATCTCACATCATGTGAAGTTTAACATGTTGAACTTGCAAGAAAATATGCCTTATTTTTAATTCTATAAAGAAATTATGTGCAAAATTGTTTCGATACTATGAAATAACATGATTTGAACTAGTTAAAATTTATTAACTAAACAATATGACACCTACAAATTATAATATAAGATTAATTAATGATGAACATTTGATTATTTTTTTATAGTTACATCAATCACATATAGTCATGTACCATACATGACATACAAAATGAATGTATCAAATACGATCTAAGAATTTAGTAAACAAGCCTAGCTCGAACTCGAATCGACTCGACTTGTTAATAAATGGCTCGAGCTCGAGCTCAGCTCATTTGTTAACGAGTCAAGCTCAAACTGGGGTAAAACTCGGCTCAGCTCGGCTCATTTGCAGCCCTAATGTCAACTAGTATCGTAACCCTCTTCATTTATAACTCAAACATAACCTATTAACCAAAATTCACACGGACTCAATCCTCTGTCATCTACGTGCTAAATGGTTAGTCGGTTATCGGTAAAAGTTGGTTATCGATTAAAACCGATAACCGAATCGATAATGGTGGTTAGTGGTTGACCAGCAATAGCTAATTTTTTATTGGTTTGGTTTCGGTTAGTTATATTTTTATAGTGGTTAATCGCTAACCGACTAATTGGTTAGTGGTTAACCGATAAAAAAATTGGTAACCACATATTAGTATAACCTCATAATTTTGTTCTTTGCCTAAGGGAAAAAGTCTCGAGGTTCAGAACCAACCGAAGTCACAATTCTAGATATCTCGAATTTCAAACAACCCTCCACCCAAAGTCTTAAATGTGCTTAAGAGTCAAAAACCAAAACTCATCCTTTCTGACTCCCCTTTGCAATCGACAGAGAGAACATCGCACCCCTGTAGTCTTTGTTTCTTTGATGTTTGTGGATGATGATAATCATGTGGTTCTTGTGTTTGATGTCTTGGTAGTTGGTATTCACTAATTAGATGAGGACGTTCATTATTTATAATTTTATATGTTGAAATTTGGATTTGAATTATAAATTCACAATAGATGGTGTATTGATATTATTTCTTGTCATTAGTATTTTCTATAAATAATTTAGAAGTGTAGTTAAATTGTTTTACATGTGGTAGGATTAAATGCCACTTGTTAAACTTAATTCGATGATGATTTGTGTATTACAAGTGGTTATTGTTTCGGTTTATTAAATTTCATGAAATAAAATATAAGTTATTGGTTTGATATTCAGGGCCGTCCCATAATATTCGGAGGCCCTGTTCCAAAATTAAAAATGTGGCCCTAAATTTTTTTCCCGTAAAATTTATTAAAAATAAAAATTATTAAATAAAAAAAATACATAAGTTCAAAAAATGAGTTAACAACTCAATCCTCTGCTTTTTTTTACGCTTAGAAGTTAGAACTACCTTATTCAAATTTTCTAGTTGACATAATTAAAGTTGTTACCAAAAATTAATGATTACACTCAGGCAATAACCACTCGAAAATCAAATAGTACTAATCCAAATTTCCAAGCAAAATCCCTAAAAAAATAAACAAAAATTTGGTTAGAATACATGACCACTCTTCCCAAAACAAATTAGGCAGATTCACTTGCCCAAATGACCAGTCTTCCAAAAACAAAACCCTGCAGAAAAATAAACACAAATTTGGTAAATGGTTACAGTGCAAGCCCATTCGGATTCATTCCAAATTTCAACCTCTAGGCCCATTCGGATTTTGGTCGGCCCGGCGGTCCCATTGCTTCTCCTTCTCCAACTCCATGACTCCAAACTCGCCATTCTCAAGCAGAAGCAAAGTATCAAGGTGGGATGTCGGAGGACCGACTCTCCAGAGGCAGCACGCTAAAAATCAACAAAAGACAAGAGGAATTCTTACGGATTGGCAATTACCGAGTGACGGCGTAAAGACTGAAGTCACCAAGACGCCAAGTCGAAACCAGGGGAAGGCGAGCGGAATAAGGGATTGTCGTATTGATTTTGATTTTCGGCTAATCGGCTGCTTCAGGAGGTGATTGATTTCGTAAAGGAATGAAAATGCGAGGAAGAATCTGGGTTGGGCGGTTTTTAAGGAGAAGGAATTAGAGAGTAGAGACGTAAAGCAATAAACATTGATTATGAATTGAAACGTTGGTATCTTTTGGGAAGGTGAGATTTTTGGGGAAAGGATTAATGATTGATTATTTTGGGAAGGGAAGGGGAGATTAAGAGGCGGAGCAGTGGAGGAGATTTCTGGGGAAATGATTGATGATTTTGGGAAGGGAAGGGGAAGTTAAGAGGCGGAGCAGAGGCCTCTACGTTTCCTAAAAAAAATTATATATGTGTATTAGGTATGGGCTTTGAGGCCCCAAATATTTTGAGGCCCTGTGCTGTGGGTCAGACCAGGACAGGGCCTGGGCCAGGCCTGTTGATGTTTGGTTTGATTAGATATATTGGTACTTGTTGGAACGTATATTAGTGATTATTGGTTCACCGCTAACCAAATTGATAAGAGATGGTTAATCGATAAGGCTTATCGGTCCAGTTATCAGTATGACTTTTTACTTATTACTTATTAGTTAACCACTAATCACCATGTTGATCAGTGGTTAACCGACACCAAACCAATTACCATCTCTACTGATATCAAATGACACCCGAAATTCTTCGGCCTTTTTCAATCAATAACGAACGATGGTCATATAGCTAGGTCGCGTTTAGGGAAACCTTCAGTAGCAATCTTGTACTTTCTATTGTATCATATGAATGTTCCAAAACTTTTGAGCATTACTTCCACATGTAGCTTTAGGAAAGATATGAACAACCATCACATAATTTAGCCATTAATCTTAGTATCCATTGATCTATCCTTTCATGTACATGTTTCTCATAATCAAGGCTAAGAGAAACAATCGGTCTTACTTGATTATTTTTATTCATAAACAGCATCTTCTTTGGTCCTGTAAGAATAATTAGGCTTTTCATTCATAAACGATTTTGACTTGAACAAATATGACTATTGAGATTATGATACACACCTTTTTAATCTCTACTTTTTCTTAATCGGCCTATATATCATATGTTTTAGGTTGAATTTTATAAAATATTGAAAAAAACATGGATATACGAAAATTATATCAATTTTCAATATATCTTAAGATTTTTTTTTTCAATTATACTGTCATTTTTTGGTCCAACAAAAATATGGATTTTTTGGTCGTCTACTATCATTTTATCACTATCGTATGTTACACGCCACCATGTTATATTTTCATACCATTATTATAAAGAAATTCTTGCACCAAATATACAGCATCTATCACCGTCTTACCATTACAATTAGGGGTGGAAATCAAACCGCACACTTTGTGGGTAATTATACAAACAATTTGTGGATAGTGGGTTGGGTGTGGGTAGCAAAATATTGATTCTTGTGGTTAGTAGTTAACCACTATCCATAACAGTTAACACACAATAATCACACTAAGTATATTTATTTATTAATGATACTTTGTAATATTAAAATATGTGAAAAGGAGAATTTTACAAATTAAAGTAGCCTCCAAAATTAAATACGTACTTATTTTATAAAATAAAACCAAGTCAATACATAGCATTCGTATGAGATACTTTTATTAAAAAAACATTGTCCACGGGGTGTGTGTTTATTTTATAATAAAAGCAAGTCAATAAATGTGGTTTATAGTTTATTTAACTCTTTATTAACTTACTTTTATGTAGGTTTTTGTTTTTTTTTTGTAAGATGACGTTAATTTTACAACTCGGGAGAGAATTCCATCCCTAAAAATTCGAATAAAAAAGCAAAGGATTCATGTTACTGACGAATTTTGAAGACTCGGAGTGTGCTACAGCAGCATTTCTCTGTGCAGGGGGAGACAGTCCTTTGGAATCAGATCCCTATGTCTAGGTTCTGCTTAAGTGTAGTTTGGTAGACAATTAAACCAAAATGGTTTGTTGTGGAGTGGCATAAACTTGTGTGGGGGGGGGGGGGGCATGGTTTCATTCCCAGGAACAGTTTTCTCACATGGACGATTCTTCTGGATGGAATTGTCACCTCTGATAAGTTGCTGAAATGGGGAAAGGTTGTGGATGATGTTTGTGTGTTGTGTAAACAGGGACAAGAATCTAGGGAGCATTTGTTTTTCCAATGCTCGTATGCAAGAGAGGTAATGCATGGATTGTGTTTCCTTGATTTTTACAGAGCATCTTGGCCTGCTACTGTTGATGCAACTAGGGATTTCTGCAAACAGAGGAATGGTTATATTGTAGGAATGATTTGGTGCTTCCTGGTGGCTTCCATCTGGAATGAAAGATGCAGGCAGAAACATGGTGAGTCTTCCCGCTCAGTTGCTGAACTGCAGGGGCTGATCAAGAGTGATCTGTTGGTAATTGGAGCAGCTGGGTGTATACTTGAAGAACTAGCGTGTGTTGGCATCTCTTGATGCTTATTTCTAAGTTTTGCTCGAGTTCCTTTGCTGTAGGCTTTTGTAATTAGTAGTAGTTGTAGTCAGTAGTAGTGGCCAGCTGAGGGTTTTTTAGACTCTTTGGGTATCCTTGAAATACCCATCTCGTTGTTTTTGGTTCTCCTAGCATCTTGCTAGTTTCTGATTAATAAGATGAGATCAACTGATTCAACGAAAAAAATATGCTATGTATATTTAGATTAGATCCCATCCAACCCATACTCGTTATCAATATCTATTTCCTAAAGAAAGTGAATTGACCTGTAAGCGAGTGAAGTGAAACGAGGAGAGGGAGGTTGACTACATAGGAAGTTCAAAATACCAGATCATCACTCGTTTCATGTCTTGGGCTTCTTTGACCTAGTTTTCACTCAATGTGTGTATTTTGTCATCACTCGATCGATAGGTTTATCATATACGAGCCAGAAAGGCGAAGCAATAAAACTTTTTGTGGGTATCCACATCCAACACGCACAAACCCACAGTGGATAATGGTTAACCACTACCCACTTCGTTGCCGTTGTGGGTAGCATCATTCTATATTTGGAGGTGTGGTTAACCGGAAAATATGGGGCAGGTAACTACAAAACTGCAAAAATCCTAACCAACTCAAAAAGGCAAGATATTCCTACACTACTAAAGCAAAATCAGGCTTACTGATCATACTATAAAGCCTCACCTCCTCTTGCAGACTAACAGTTAACTCACTGCTACCACGTCCCCTAGCACCAAAAACTCGGAGACAACGCTCTCGCCAAATAAAACCAACCACCCAACACCACAACGACGACCAAACTGCACTCTTGTCATCCCTGGTGGAATTGGAGCATGCCTGGCCAAGTATTGGCATAGCTTTGCTGCTGTAGGGGACCGAGAATCCCATGAAGGACAACAGCAGAGTACGAGCAAGAGAAGAACAAATGGTCTCTAGTCTCCCTTACGTCACTACAGAAAATACAAAGATCCGAGGTAATAACCCCCCAATTAAAAAGCTTGTAACGCGTTTTGATTCTATCCAATATGATCAGCCAAGTGAGAAAATGATATTTCGGTATAGAGAACTTTCCCCAAAGCAACTGAAACCAGGGAACCTCAGGATGCTTCTCACGAATAGATTCCCAAACAGTTTTGATTGAAAACCTAACCATATGTTGACCTTCACAGCACACCCTCCCTTCTCCCTGCACTATAAATTGAAATTGAACCCAACTTCATACCTTCATCATCTATTTTCATACCCAGGAACCTGCAGAACCTTCCTTTATTTCCCATAGAGAGCGACCTTATAGTCGATACCGGGAGACCCAAGCAACCCAGAAGCTCCCTCCCTGCATTAGAATCAGCCAAATAAGCCTAGCTATGTTGGCACAACATTCCATGTCTCAAGATCCTTCTATCCAAGATCTCCTTCCTTCTTCGGCAGAGCAATACAATGCCAAGCAACTTTTGCCCTCGCCGTTCCTTCGCCATACCATAAGAAATCAGAACACAACTTCTGAATGCAAGTGATAACTTTCTTGGGAATTATGAAAACTGCCATCCAAAATTGCACAAGAGAATAGAGGACCAAAGAAACCAGCTGAATCCTTAATGCATACGTAAATTTAGAGGCCTTCTAGGAACGAATACAACTAGTAATCCTATCCACTAGAACATCACAATCCTTGGTCAATAACTTCCCAGCAAATAAAAGCAAGCCAAGATACCTAACAAGTAATTTCCCTTCCCTGAATCCTGTATACTGAAGAGATATAGCATTAGCTTCAGCTATTCCTTCCCCCACCCCCACCCCCACCAAAAGAAGACTATTGTTTTCCGAGTGTTACAAGAAAGACCAGATAGGAGAGTAAACCTATCCAATACCCTTTTAACGCACTCCAAGGCATAAACTGAACCTTGAGTGAAGATTAACAGGTCGTCCGCAAAACAAAGGTGCGTTCAACCCAGTAATCGACACTATTGATGGTATGGAAGCTCTCTTTTCCTAGCTGCCCTATCTCACATAAAAGAAATAAGTTCCATAGCAATAGCAAACAGATACGGCGACAAGGCCTATCATAACATAGTTGATGAGATACAAATTACAAAAATTAAAAATGAAAGTTTAGTACCTGGCCTAGCCTAATCTATATCCTCAATCGAAAATAATCTATTTTCAAATCAACCTGTAACTAATAAACAACATCAGTAGTTGAAAGAAACATTGATATAGAGTTATGTGGTCACCCAACAGTATCATGATATCGGATTGTCGGAACGCCATGTTCACGAATAACTAATAAGTCTTAGCCTCGAACCCCCGAATTCCATGTATATTTCATAAAAGTAATTAAAGACATGAAGATGTGGAAGTGATGAGGGAATTCACGTGGGAGCCAATAATAGGACGAGTATCCCATCAAAAACTCCAAAAGTGTTGGCGCCTGCCCGCTAGCTTTCGTACAACATGCATGTAGCAGCCGACATTGTTGACTTCACAATCTCACCAATATCGCTACTTCTTTTCCACGCTATTGCCAATAGCAGGAAACCCTAGCTGGCACGTTTTCCTCAGTCTTTGGATTTTGAATTGATTGGACCAGGTTTCCCCACGGCCCTCACTCTCTTTGATAAGATGTGTAGATACAACATTTTGTTCGGGTAATTTACTAATTCTAATTACTAATTAGTGATTAAGATTGGAACTCTATTCATTTTGAATTGACAATAGTCACTCTCTAAACATCTCTTTATATGATTAAAGTTTGGGACGAGTATGCTTGTATTGGCCTATAAGATTAAGCAATAGCAAATTTTAAGAGGTTAATACGATTTAGGTTGCTTTTGGACTTACCGGCTTATAGACTTGCCATCATTTGGTTTTGAATGAGCAATTAATCACTAACCAAAATTTGGATGAGATTCACTTGATCAAACAAGTTTAGCAATAACTATCCTTAATCACCATGTTGGGTTAATTGAATGTTGGGCTTTGTAAGGTTGGGTCTCGACTTATGAAACAATAGACAATACTATAAAAATAGAAATTTTATTAATAATCTCAATAAATGATAATTATATTACAATTACAAAATAAAAACTACATAGTTGTTAGTCCAAGTCCAAAACCCAAATCGAAGTGCAAAGTCAACGAAAGTCAAAGTCAACTTGGTCAACCAAAGTCTAACAAGTCAACTCAATCAGGTCTTACCAGACCCAGACTAGTCCAACCCAAAACCAGTACTGTAGCAAACTTGCTCCCCAAGCTGCCTTTTCTATAAAAAAAGACCCTTTGAGCTTTTGCAAAGGGAGGTTTTTTCAACTCCTGCTTCCCTTCTTTGGAAAGAATTCCATTCTTCTTTTTCTTCCTCTGCTTCCACGAACTCTCTTCCCCTTCCCTATAGTTTTCTCCCTCCGCTTCCTCTTCCTCAAAATTCCAGACAAGAAAAATCGAGGAGAAAGAAAAACATTCCCTAAATATCATCTTCTCACTAAAGGTTCCTTCCTTATGCTCTTTTGGATCTTTCCTCCTTCTCTTCAAACTCTCAGATAGAAAGAGAAGCCAAAAGGAAACAAAAAATAAAAAAAAAAGTTCCATGCACTTCTCTTCCCCTCCTAAACACACAAAAATAAAGAAAAACAGCAGACTCTCTTCCTTTTTTTTTCACAGACAAACACATAAAGTGATAAAGCCCTCCTTACTTCTTTTCTTTAGCCGATACAACGCACACATAGACAATTGAAACTCTTCCATAACTATTATAAATAGAAGTCTAGGGTATATATTTAAACACAAAATTTTCCAACACTCTGCTCTAGGGGCACGAGTACCAATTCATATTAAGGAGTCGAAGCCCTAATAGAGCTCGACTAAGAAACATTCATCATTGATGTCTATATCAATGGTGACATTGCCATAATTCTTTATGATGTGCTAGTAAATCTATTTAGGTGATAACATCATATTAGCACATGTTTGCACCCTCGTTTCTTGATTATTTTGGTTTGATTTATGCATTCTCTCTCTTCTTTATGGATTGACTTCCCTTCACTTCGGTTTTGAAGAACCCTAGTTCCATGTGTTAGAATCTTTCTTGTATGAACTTTTGGATGTTATAGTAATTATTTTTATTCAATTAAAGCATGATTATTTGAGTCAATTGGATCTTGATCACATTCTCTTGATTTTTTCTTTAACCTATAAGAGGTAGAATCAGATTGGGTTAAGAGAGCTTCTTCAATTGGAAGTAGTGAAATTGATTGTGTTAGTCAATCGATTCATTACTTAGTATTGGGAATCATTCTAGTAGAGGAGATCTTTGCATACTATCTTAACATTGCACTCCGATGGAGGTTAGTCGCCCACTAGGTACTTTGTCTAAGAAGGCTTGGTCGGCTTAAGCGATTCCAAGCTATTTTTGGATCTTCCGCAGTTTAATCATCAGTAAAACAACTAAAGGGAATTACAACTTGGACCTAATTGAGGAGCTAGTAAGAATCATACCTAAGTGAGTTCCCAACTTGTAATTGTCTAGCCTTACTTTAGTTTGCTAGAGTAGTTGTAGTTGTCCTATCTGAATCTGTCTTGCTGAATAATAAACTAGTGAATCTAGAGACCCGTGGATTAGATATTTATTACTTGTTCCACTATATTGCAGTATCTTTCATTGGTCTCACTTGGTCATTGTTCAGTGTTGCATTTGAGCAATTCAAATTTTTGGTGCCATTGCTAGGGACTTTCTAGATTATTAGGAAAGTCTTAGGTTTATTACTTCAGCGTTTTTTTCTATCCTTGCTTTTCACTTGAGTATTTTTGTTTTTGTTGGTGCATATCTGAATCATGGATCTTCATGACTTCTCCAATCATTGGGGGTATCCACCACCATCCGAGTGGTATTACCCCGAGACTTCCTGGAATAATCAAGGAGGAGAAGACTATGGATTTGAGTTCCAGTACCAACCCCCCTACTATGGAGAACAACCAGACCATTGGTCACCTCATGAACTATCTCATTATAAAAAAGAAATCCTCCCACAACTAGAGGGGCCATCTAAGTTGGAGTTAGCCATGGCAGCCTTCACAGGCTTTTCTACAGAGTCGTGCTACACTCCACGTCCAGAGTCAAAGAGTCAATTGGAGCTTTTCATGGAGAACTGTTCTCGGGACGCCAAAAGATCATGCTATAGAAATGAACTTCATATCCAGGCCATTGCCCAAACTGATTTCTCCTTTCCCCATGAAATTGAGGAGACCCTCCGAAGCATGAAGAAGAACATAGACGTCATTAAGAAAGCTTGTGCACAGCTTGTTCAAGATCGTCTTTCTGCTACCATACAGTAAGAAGAGGAGAATGAATAAGCCAACCATGAGGATATTGAGGAGCATACAGAAGTTGTCACAGAGAGCTCCCATGGTAATCATGATCAGGAATGTCCTATGGTGGCAGATCACCCTTTTCCCCATTTCTTCTATGACATGGTGGCAGATCACCCTTTTTCACCGAACTTCGATGAGCTGCTAGGAAGAGGCCAGTTTGTAGTGTATCTTTGTCAGACTAGGGCCACATCACCATCGATACATCTTGGTGGACGCGATGGTGGTCAATCTATGCAGTCATATCTAGTTTGGGGCAATGAGACAAGAAAAGAAGAGTTCTCGAGGGTGGAGACTTTATCTGCATCAAGCGCATGAGCCTACATCACCTGATACACAACATGCTCGGGACTTGAGACTCTACCTCATTGAAATGAACCTCAACTTCAAGGAGGTTTTGGGGTGGACCAAAGGTTAGGAGCCGCCGTCCAACTCACAACGTGAAAGAAGCGCTTCATGGAAGGCAACCCAACCAGTTGGTTTGCATTTCTTTCCTTATTTGTCTTCGGTTAAGTCAGTTTTATGCTATGATTTTAGAGTCACTAACTCAAACTTTGTGAGAATTTTTGTGGTGTTTGTCTTCCGACTACTCTCTCCTCCTAGAATGCACCGTCTGCCCCGTCCACCATCATTCACACCCAATCTGGTAACTTCGTTCTACCCTCCCTATCTTTCCTCCATTGAGGACAATGTCGTATTTAAGTGTGGGTAGGGATGGCAATGGGTCGGGTTGGGGCGGGTTTTGTCAAACGCAAACCCATGGGTTTATCCGCCAAAAAAACCCGGCGTAAAACCCGCTAGGTTTGAAAAACTCAAACCCAACCCAACCCGCTGGGTATCCGCGGGTTCATGGGTACCCGTGGGTTTTTGTGGTAAAAAATTTACAATAACAAGTTTCTTTCAAAATAAAATTTTAACATCAATTTTCTCATACAAATTATTCATACAAAAAACACCAATCTAGAGCATACAAGCAAACCGCAAATGATCAATACAAATTGTTCAAAATTAAAGATAAACATCTATAAACAATAAGATTAATTGAAAGCTTCTTCCTCGGCAACTAAGTTTCTTCACTCTCCACTTCATAATATCAACTTCATTCTAAACAATTAGAAAGAACAAATTATACATATCTCCACAAACATAAAGAATATTAGTTGCTTAAGGAAGATATATTATTTAGAATAATAAATATACCGGGAAAGTAATTATATGTGTGTGGGCGGGTACCCATGGGGCGGGTTTACCTAAACCCAACCCGACCCGATGAATAGTCTAGCGGGTTTAAACCCAAACCCGGCCCAAAACCCGTCAACATGGGTTTTACCCGCGTTGACCGGGTTGGGTCGGATGGGTACCCGTGGGTTCGGGTTTTGTTGCCATCCCTAAGTGTGGGGCAATGTATCGTTATGTATGTGTGTGATGAATTATGTGTTTTTCTTGTCTTGGAGCCTAGTCCATTGTCCAAATCCTGAGATTTGATGGCTTCAAGTACAAATATTTGCATGATCATTGATTCGGGTCCAATTGTACACATTTTACCCATTATTTCTTGATAGTTTGACTTGATAAATCATTGTCCCTCGACCTATTTTATGCTAGGTAGTGCTATGTTTTATACATTTCAGGTCCTAGTACGTGTGGAAGGTTCCAGGAGTTTTGGGACAATTGGAGTCAAAAAGTACCAAAAAGTGAAGAAAAGTGGCACCCGTGACAATTTCACGGTGGGCGTGGATTTTGATTTGAACAAGGAGGTTTTTGCATCTCGCGGGCTTGAAGATTATCACGGTCAGCTAACTGTGTAATTGTTCAATGACCTTGATGTAGGACCAAAACGGCGCTACTAACCTACGTTTTTGTCCTATGTAATGGTCTGAGCTCCAGAATCACGACCGTGATGTGTAGACCATGAAATTGACTATCGAGATTTATAAATAGAAGGCTGTTGGGAGAGAGAAGGGGAGGCTGGATTCTGATTGGGTTCAAATTTTCTGGGTTCACTTCTATGGTTCTAGTTGAGAACACCCTAAAAAGGATGATGAATTCTAGTGAGAGAAGAAAGATCTTCTTCTAGTTAAGTGTTGCTTGCTTTAACTCAATATTGGGTCATTTTGACATAGGCGGTGAGAATCCCCTTACTGTAAGAGGCTTTGAGAAGCTGGATTTGTAACATCCCTACCCTCGTACTAATTATTACGTCATAATGACGTGTTGGTGATCGGGTTACAAAAATGGTCTTTTGAACCAAAAAGGAAGTGAATAGTGAATCTTTAGACTTAATTGCAAGAGAATGAAAGTTTAGAGCCAATTGGGCAATTTGGAGGGCTGGAGAATTCTAGAGAAGGAGAGATAAAAATCTGCCCTCCACTCTTCTCTCTCATTTTCTTCTCATCTCTTTCCCTCACACTCTCCCACATCCCTCTCTTGCTCTCTTTCTTTCACCTGGTTTTACCACCCCAAAAACCACCATACCCTTTCAGAAACAAGGAGTAGAAAGATAGAAAGAAAAGGATATCAAGGAAAGGAAGAAGAAGAAGGAAACAAGGGGTGCTGCCAATTTTCGTCTAGCAGCAGGACAGCCTGTGGGAAGGACGATTCCCTACACTCAAGCCGTTGGATCGTCCTGATATTTATAGGTTGTGTTCCATACTTCCTTCTATACGATTGGACCGTTGGGATCACCGTTATGATCTAAGGTTCATCGAGGAATGTCGCTAGACAGAAGGGGTGCGACACTGTTTTTCTGTAGCAGGACTGCAGATTAAAGGTAAGATCCTGTGCGAATCAGTCGTTGGATCGTTCTAGAAATTTGCTATAATGTTAAGTAGATTGATTTCTACGAATTGACCGTTCGGAACGTAGTTTTGATTTCGGAGTGGTCAGGAACAATTGTTAGAAGTAGGGGAGTTGGATTTGAAGTGAAAAGAAAGTAGCTGACAGTTTTGAAACGTCAACTTAAAATGAATGCTGGGCGCAAACTGCTAATCCAAATGGTCTGCAATTTATATATGTTGTATCCCTACGAATATAGTTTTAGTAGCAACAAGAATCAACCGATTTTATTAAGAATTAAAGGAGATATGGCCAAAATGGTAAACTCGGGCAAGGAAACACGGCCAAGAAATGTGACCAAGTTTTGGAACCAGCTGGCCGAGTTTTCACTGCTGAGCGCCGATGATGAAACTCGGTCAGAAAATCGGCCGAGTTTTGGCAGGGGAATAGGCCAAATTTTTCCAAAATCTTTAGAAAAGCAAGTTTTGAATCAAATTTCCATTAGTTAGCAATTTTATATGGAAGTATATGACTCATATACTTGATCCTGATTACTTAATACGTGCTTATGATATATTAGAGGTAAGGAGCAAGCGAAGAGTCTTCAAAGGGCATGGGAATTTCGAGTAACGACGGGAAACGGTGAGTAGATTCTAACCCTAAATCTATATCAATAAAAATATGGTATTTGGGTCATGAAGCGGCCCTAATACATATAATAGATATAGAGGTACTCGAGCTATGAAGCGGCACAAGTATGAATTATGGATACCTATTTAGTGAATATGGATGCAACGAGATATGAACTGAATGGCTATGATATGATAAGTATGTGAGTGTGATTATGTAATGATTGCATGATGATTGGATATGATTATGTGTGTGAATGAAGTGAAATGTTATAAATGGTGAATGTGAAAGAGAAATGCAATGTGTATGTGATATGAAATGGCCAAAAAGGGTGAATATCATGATGTGAATGCTATGATTCGGTGAATGGTGGTTGATGATATTCACCGTGATTGTCTTGATAATAATGAATAAGATGACGAGGTTGATGTCAATGATATGAGAAGATGTTGATGATTATGGAATGTTGATGAGTATGGGAATGATGGTGATGACTTGATGGTTATGATATTGATGACGATGATGAAGTGTTGTGAAGTAAGATGTATTCTTTCATGATTTGTGAGCATCTAATCCTCCACGGAAAGTCATGCATAGGGAGTAAGAATTGTTGATGTGATAAGTCCTAAGTAAGGACTTGAGTATGATCAGTTTAAGGCCGATTGCCCGGGCCATGGGAGATTCTCACCGAGATACCTTAGGTCGGCGGCGGGGGAGGAGCCTAGGCATCGAGGAGGAGGTGGAGGAGGAGGAGGCGGTGGGGGAAAGAAGCTAGGTTGTGCATGACTAGTCGGAGGGGACTTGACTGTTGCATAATGAATTTATGTATGTGCAGGGGCGGAGCTACACGTAAGGTAGGATGCCCCCCCCCCCCCCCCCCCGGATTGGTCCCGGCCCCTAGGATCGTAAGGATATTTAGTACGAATTTTATAAGTAGAACTTGTTTCGTAAATTTTGTTGTATAATAGTCATGTAGTTTAATGGTAGACAAGCTTGACTTGTGTTTTAAAGCACACGGGTTCGATCCAACATGGCTACATACATTTTGTTTAATCACATTTTCGGCCCCCTCGGTCTCAAAATCTTGGCTCCGCCCCTGTGTATGTGTGTTGCTTGTTGTGTGAAAGAAAAGTATAATTGGTGTTGTGATTGATGTTATGATTAAGGATATTAGTAAACTTATATTGTGACTTAGCAAATTAAAGGCTAAAAGAAAAGTATAATTGGTGTTGTGATTGATGTTATGATTAAGGATATCAGTAAACTTATATTGTGACTTCGCAAATTAAAGGCTAAAAGACACTTAACATGGCTAACCCTATTGAGTGTATCGATATGTGTACTGGTGTGAATGTGTGATTGATTTCTAGATTATGCATGGATACATGTATGAAATGCCTTAGCAAGGTTAATACGGTGTGTAGTGGTGTTAGTTGATCGTGGGAATGTGAATGATATGTTGAAATGGTTACTGGCATGACTGAAAATGAGCGAGCTGATGAAGTTTAGTGTTGTGTTATGGTTCATGTGATGTGTATTTTGATGAGTATATGTGAATGACTAAATGGTGCGCTAGCACCAGGATGTGATTGCTTATCATTAGAGGTGCTTAGTTGCGATATCCTATTTTAGATACCCAATAGTGACATCAGGTGCCTTAGCACAGTGATGAATGGATATTGAAGTGATTGCTACTGAATAATTAAAGAGATAGTTCTTCCATTGATGATTAGAATTATAATTGGATACCGAATTGTTATAAATGGAATGATAGGCATCATGAGTGAGCAGCAAATGACGTGTAGTTAAAGAGTGTCATGCTAAATACCGCTTGTATATTGTTGTTCATTTAGGTATAGAATTTACTCATTGAGTGACGACTCACCCTTCGTCAAATATTTTTCCCCAGATCCTGAGCACCTGCAAGAAGTGCTTGAAGTAGAAGCAATAACTTCAAGCTTCAAGTTTTGATTCATGAGGTTGGTGGAAGACTGAACAAGTTTCCACATGAAATCCACTGTCAAATGGTTTACCTTTTTGTACTTTGAATTGTAAAGTTTTAAATCGGGCCTGAAAATCCTTTTACAAGTTTTATGTATTTTATGTAAAAGCTAGTGTTCAGAATGGGTGTTACAGGATTTTTGGCCAATTTGTGTCCCCCACCTATGAAAATGAGGGCAAACCTCAAATGTTGGATTAGTGCCATGATCCCATCATGATTGGTCTCTATCTTCCGTTCGGATTCATTTCCGAGGGATTGGTTCTTGCAATTCTTTGTTGTTTGGTAAAGAGGGCTAGATTTCTTAGCTTATAGTTGCAATCCTTAGTCGAATGGCTAAAAGTGTTAGGCCACCTAGCTTATTGTTACTATCTGATCACATTCATCCTTGCAGATTATTGTCAATGGATAGCACGTGTCAATAACTACCCATCCTAGGACAAGTTTAACCTAAAATGGCGTTGTCATAAAGTGGCAATCAAGGTCGTATTCACTCGGGTCCCGGTACCGTAGCCTACTTTCTACGTTGTTGTTATCTAGCCGATCGGTTTAAGGGTATGTGTTAGAGGATTCGAGCGAACTAACTAGCTAAGAGAGTAAATAAAGATAAAGCAGGTACTTCGGGAAACTATCTCTCACCCTAGCCTAGGACTATTATGATAGAACCAAGGATCTGTCTCTATCTAGGGACAAGAAATTAGGGGATCAATCAGGGACTGATCTCCCAATTAGAACTAGGGATTTGGGGTTGGGAAGTTGGGGTTGGTAAGAGAAGTAGTGTTGCGGCAATAACTGTAACACCCTAACCCGGCTGGGTACTAATTTTACCAAAATACCCTTGTTAAACTGTGAAATAAAATAAGGACTAAAAATACTTTGAAAAATAGCGGAAACATTTCATAAACAACTTTAACAAATACTGAAAACAACTGTCATTACTTAAACTCGAAGCCCTGACACGTGGGCAAACTCAATCCTTAAAATCTCAACCTGATCTCCAGTCTATACTCATAATCATAAAAATGTAAATAATTAAGTAGTCTATACTGCTCGTGCTACTGAAAACCTTGACTAGGTATCCTCCGTGACGCTTGTAATGCCCTCCTTTAGTTGGCTGCCCTTGAACTGTTCCTCTCGAACTCGCTGCTCTCTAACTGCTCCTCTATCTCCTCGTCTAGCTCTTCAAACTGGTAAGTGAGTTGAGGTCAGTCTACGCCCTTACGTTTTAAAAGATTTAGTGCTTGAGCACTTTACTTAAGACACTTAGCTTAACAGGCGGAAGTTGTTATTACTTACACCCTTAAAAATCTTAACTCTTAAAACTGTATAGGAGTTACTGTTACTCTCCATTCTCAAATCTCAACTTAAATACTTGACTGACACGGGGATCCCTCACTAGCTAGTCCGGTTGCCCAACTCATACGTATGATAAGTCACCCAAGCTTTCCTTAAACTTAAACTTAGTTAGGGAAGTTGTAACGATTCATCCCCCTAACATCTTAAACTTATCGTGGTGGCTCTTCACCACAATTCTCAAGAGCATAATTGATGCTCATCTTAAAAGTCTCAATAGCATAACTGCTGCTCTAACTCAAAATATCTCAAAAGACAATAGACTGGCGCTAGTGACTAAAAACTCTTAAAACGATTTCACCTTCGTTGAAGGTGAAGTACTTCTTAAAGAGGACTTGTTTCTTGAACTTTAATAATACCTCATAAAAGTAAACTTTCAAAGTAACTAATAATCTCAAACACATTCACTTCAAATCATAGCTCAAACAAAGCATATATAATCAACCACAAACATGCAATCTCAAACAATAATCAAATATTGCACATACATCGAGTAACTCAATACTTAAAAATACTCAAGCAAATACTTGAAAAAACTGTAAGACATAGAATTTACCCCCTTTACACTAACCTTAAAACTGAAGTCATTTCGGTTTGGACTAACCATCAAATCGACAAATAACCGTTCCTTGATTTTGGCCGGGCTTGATCACATATCCATAGCCACGTAGCCAACTGCCCACCCCTTACTTCATGGCTACGCGAACCAATTGGTGGCTCCCAACTGCCCACCCCTTACTTCATGGCTATGCGAACCAATTGGTGGCTCCCAACTGCTCCACTCTACACATATAGTCAATTAAGTTGCCAATCCCCCATAGTTAAACCATAATAATCATGTAGAAAAATGACCACGTGAACCAATTCCTATCCCAGAGGTTTCAATTCCTCGCTCTCACTCAATTACCCTTAAGGACACATGTAATTCCATCCAAAACACTAGTTATTTCCAACCCGAATAAACCCAATCATCAATTCTGGCCACGTTAACCTTTCTCTCCCACCAATTATTCACTTAATTGACCATCCCATTTTAAGATGCATCTCGTAATCAAACTGACAAACCTAAGACCCTTGATTTCCCTCGGAAACAGTAGTCAACTGGCAGAAATTTCCAAAGTCGGACTAACGGAGGCATCTCAATCATATGTAAGCGCTATTTCTTGTTATCTACACACCTTGGCTTAGACCCATGAACAAAGTTCATTTCCAGTCGAGCTCTTACTGCTACAACCATCCTCGTTAGGATCTGATCACCGACAATTCTTGGCTGCCAGGCTTTCTTTCATGCTCGTCCATTGTTGGGGCCCCGACAAGGCACAACAGGTCGCGATGCGATCTTCACAAGTGGCTTTCCGTCTCTTCACTTTTTGTGCGGTTCCGCCATGATGGGAGGATCAAGATGGGAGTGTGGGTTCTCGTGGCTGCTGCTGCTTCATGCTCCTCTCCGTTGAAAACCCTACCGCCTATTATTATAGTCTCCGTTTAACAATCCAATCCGTATAGCCCAATTATCCCATGTCGGTTTAGTGATCAAGGATCCAAGCAAGTCATCCCTCAATGTAATTTCACAAATCATTATCCACTTCAAAGCGGGACAAAGCCACTCTTTCTTTTGCCAATGAAATGTTGGGTTGGGGAAACAATACGCAGCCCATCAATTTCACTATAAACCACCCTTTCGTCTCGGTTGGGTTTTAATCAAACTTTCATATAGTAACCATTAACCCAACTAATGTATTTATTATGGTCGAACCTCATCACAAATGTCGTGGTGTAACATTTACTCCACCCTTATAAAAATTTCGCCCCCGAAATTTGTTCGTACTCATTCTTCCATTAACACCATTCATGTACTTCCTTCCTTGTGGAATTTTTATATTATTTTTCACTGTATGAACACCAATGGTGTCCTTTGCTCATTTTGCACAGCTTATTGCACAGCTTATTGCACCTCTTATATCTCCCCATGACCATAACGAGTCTCCCCACATAGCTTGCAGCATCTAGTGACATAGAGTGACTCATTGTCCCTTTTCATTTCACAACATGGCTCAGTTGTGTGAAGGGACAAAACTCCGATTCGGTTTGATTTGTTGCTTCAACTCATCTCGTACTTGTTACTAAAGCTAATCAAAATTGAGAAACGTCCACTTGTTCTTAGACAAATTGTATCAGATCAAACTATCTTAATTGGGATGTAACAATAACTAGGGAGAGGGGAAAGGAGAGTTCGGCTAGGGAGAAGAGAGAGAGAGAGATTAGAGACGTAATTAGGTTTATAATTTTTCTTAGTGGAATAGAACACACTAGCTAACTATTTATATAATCCACTAATTACCGAATGCTACCCCTAACATTAAAACCCACAAATAATCCCTCAATAATATTCAATAACTCATAACAAATAATAAACTGACAAAACAACCAAAATTTGCAAAAGTTCACGTTTCCATCATAGTATGCAATGTCTAGATAATTAGGATTTGTCAAATGTGGTGAGTGAGTTCTTTTTGGTGGGCTTTTATGGTTATCCACACGCCTCCGAGTACACCACCCTAAACCCATGTAAGTCACATCAATCTAAGCTATCGTATCTGGGGCATTAAGAACATAGCTCCTTTCAATGGGTACTATCCACCATCCACGCCGAGGTTTCATCCTGGGTTAGATCTAGCAAGGCATTCCTATGGCAGGGGTTCGGTCGGTTCTTCCACCATAGGATCCTATTCATACATCTAACCTCAATTTGCTTAATGGTGCATACTCGTCTAACCCTAAAACTCCATATCCAGCATAGAAGCTTAAGTAGGCTAGTAGAGAAGATTATGGCGACTTACACAAAGACAATCAAATCTAGAAAAGCCTTTTCCACCATAGGATCCTATTCATACATCTAACCTCCATTTGCTTGATGCGCATACCCGTCTAACCCTAAAACTCCATACCCATCGTATAAGCTCAAGTAGGCTAGTAGAGAAGATTAGGGCGACTTACCCAAAGACAATCAAAGCTAGAAAAGCATTCAAATCAACTAGATAAACACATTCATTCATTAAAACCCTAAAATATCCATTCATTACATAGTAACCCTAAAACTAGGGTTTGGGGTTTAAAATCCTTAGCACCTTAGAGGACTACTCCATAAAGGAGGAAAGAAGATACATAAAAGAGGTGGAAGAAGGCTTGATGTTGAGGAAGATGACTCCTCTCTTCTAGCTCCTTCTCATTCTTCTCATCTTCTCCTTCCTTTCGCTTCTCTCTCTCTAAAACCAGAAATTATATCTCAAAATAAGCTCTCCTTAATGGAGGAAAGGGGTCTTATATTTATAGCCTTCAGAAGACGGACAAGTTAGCGGCCAGGCAGGGCAGAGATCGCGGGTGGGATCTTCTTCTTGGAGGTTGCCATCTTTTGACGTTGTTGTTTTGTTCTTCAGAGCCAAGGGTTCCCGTGCTGACTTATCAATTGCGATCCTAGAGTTGCGGCCGCGAAGTTCCTCGCGGTAAATTTCCTCTATAGTTGTGATCTGACTGGGGAAACTCTTTGTTTCTCCTTGGCTGCTTCTTCGCGAAGTTAGCGCCCTGAGCCTTCAAATTCGCGGTTGCGATCTTGGGCTTCCAGGCCATGATCTTCACCTTGAGTTTGCAGGCAGGTTTCTTATATGTGATCTCTATCTCTAGGCCGCGATCCTCGATCTTCTGCCCCTTTTGATACACTTGTGTTCTTTTTGTACCTAATTAGCATGTATTGTCTAAAGCACCCTAAAATCACATCGAAATCAAATAGGAACAAAATAGGGATGCAATTGATGTTGTTCAAACAATTATGCACATGAATTGGCATGAAACAAACCTTAATATGAAAGGAAAATAACACCAATTTAGGTGTTATCACCAATGTAGTCAAAAGTGAGTTTCTACGTAGAAATGTTTTGGTGATTTAGAAGCGTAAAATCAAAGTTTTAAGTTTTAAAGCGGAGTTTTTAACTATATAAGTTGTAAAAACTTAGATTTTGGGTAGAATCGTTTTAGTGATCTAGAAACGTAAAATCGTAAGTTTTTAAGTTTTAAAGCGTGTTTTGACTACATTTATTACTATCCATAACTAGTCAACTAAGAGAGTTAGGGTTTCCAAACTAGTTGCACCCGCCTCATGATTTGTAAATACATCCTTCACACTAGAGTTTCGTTCATTGTTTCTTAATACGAGACTAGAGGGAGCAATACCCGGGTGAAGACCTCTCATATAGAATTCTCCTAAATTTACTTTTCTTGCTTGTTTTAATTTGTAGTTTCTTTTGCTTTAAATAACCAAAAACCCTTTTTGCTAGATAACAACTTATGATATTGAAGTAGGGGTACATGGACCGGCCCGGGTTTGACATTTAAAACATACTTCCCTATACTGCACCCGGCTAGGGTTTATACTTGCGCCTTAGTCGGGATTTAAAATTCACGGTGTAGTTCGTGCGAGTCAATCATATTGGCAATGGGTTTATGTGTGGTGAATCGATTGACTGTTAGCATTGAGGCATGAATAACTTGTTTGTGTTTGAGACAACCTATAATGATGATTGAGACTTGCAGTAGAGTTGTGTAGGGGTTCAGTTTTCAACTGTTTACTTACCAATTGTGACTTGATTTTATCACTCCTTTTTTACAAACGTTTATGCATAGAGGTTAAGGGGCCAGAATGAGAGATAGAGCATCTAAGTAGCAATGTGAGATATGAGCCGCTCGTTTCTTTCTTATGTGATAGATCCCTCTTACCATGATGTGTAGCATTCACGTTGCCACTATTACGAAGATTGAGGTATAGGATTATCCCATGGCCAATTTGATTGTCCTGGTGTGTCATACCCCTTAGTTAGCCCTTTTGACAGGTGTAACTTTCTTTCTTTGTTCTACAATAAAAAATCACCCTTATGCGCGTCTCTTAGAGGTTCCACAAAGGGTTTTTTTAATTGTTTTCTGCTAGAAATAAAAGTGAGTGTTGGAGGCAGTTCCTAAAAATTAGACATGTGCTTGAAAAAAGATAAGGAATGTGGCAAGAGTTGTGGTTCTCTAAAAGAAAAGAAAAAGAGAAAATGGGAAAAAGTCTCCTAAAAAAATTCAATCATGCTCATAAATTAGTGTTTCTTAGCAAAGTGGCTCGAAAATACTAATATGTTGTTACCTCCTTCATTCTTGTGCTCATTAGAATTTGACTAATGCAGAATAGCAGAGAGAAAGTAATTGGTTTAATTGAATGTTGTTGTGATGGGTTTGGAACTGTGAAACCTTGTGTCATGAATGATACCATCACCTGAAAATCCTCTTCCCCATGTCTTAGACCCTAGCCAGTTGCATTAGAATCCAGTCAAGTCCTCCTGACATGTTCGTGGTGACATCCGATATGTGAACTCTAGCATTTAGAGGCTGTCGTCATGGTGAAGAGACGATAGGGATTGAGAGTATGAGTATGTACATGTTTTGCATCAAATTTTGTCTAACCCCACTGGTCGAGAGTGAGGGATTCATTTTTTTCATATTACATACCCGGTGAGGACCTAAATTGCTCGTCTTGATTATGATGTCTTGAGTTCTATGAATGGGTGACTATTTTGAATGAGTGGTTGAGTCGAGTCTATGTTGGTCGATGGACAGAAGGGAGACTCTTCCTCCACCCAAATTTTATGCACTCGATTGTCATATGTGGTGGTTATCCATGTTGCTATTGTTTTTGCTCATGTGTTGATTCCTAATAGCCAATACGATTCCCGTATTTTGTGCCTGGATGATACGTCCCCAAACTTTGCATGGCTATTTTTTTTAGCTTACCTTGTGTTTGAATTGGTTTGCTTGGGGACAATCAAACAATTAAGTGTGGGGGAATTTGATAACGTCATATTTGCACATGTTTGCACCCTCATTTCATGATCATTTTGGCTTGATTTATATTCTCCTTGGCTTAGTTTCCAATAGGTTATGCTCTTTTAACACATTTCAGGTCCTAGCAAGTGAAGAGAAGCCTAGGTGCAAGTTTCGAGTCATTCGGATATCATTTAGTGATTTGGGAAGGAACTAGCTTCAAAACACGGGCAACCTTCAGGAAACACGGCCATGATTCCTAACAACTGCCTGTGTTTCTTGTGCCGAGAGTAATTGTGAATAAAATGGCAGAGAAGCTGGAAAACACGGGCGCTAGAAAACAAGGGTGTGCCCTGTCCTTTCCGTGTTTATCCCCTTCTCAGGCTTAAGTGTAGTCGTTAACCAGGTCAGAGCACAGGTGGAAGCAAAAAAAGGGTGTGTTTATGCCCATGTGTTAGGATAATTCTTGTATGAACTTTTAGATGATATACTGATTGGTTTTATTCACTTGAAGCATGATTATTGAGTCAATGGGATCTTGATCACATTCTCTTGATTTCTATTATAACCTATGAGAGATAGAATCTAATTGGGTTAAGAGAGCTTCTTCATTTGGAAATAGTGAATTGATTGTTGGAGAGTCAATTGATTCATTATTCTGTACCGAGAATCATTCTAGTAGAGGATATCCTTGCATATTGCCTTAACATTGCACTTTGGTGGAGATCAGTCGCCCGCCAGGTACTTTGTCTAGGAGGCTTGGTCGGTTTAAGAGATTCCAAGATATTTTCGGATCTTACGCAGTTTAATCATTAGTAAAACAACTAAATGGAATTACAACTTGGACCTAATTGAGGAGCTAGAGAGAATCATACCTAAGTGAGTTCCCAACCTGTAATTAGTCTAGCCTTAGTTTAGTTTGTTAGAGTAGTTGTAGTTATCCTGTCTAAATTTATTATGTTGAATAATAAACTGAAGCTGAGTAATAGTGAATCTAGCGACCCGTTGATTCGATATTTATTACTTGTATCTCTATACTGCAGTCTCTTTCATTGGTTACACTTGGCCATTGTTGAGAATCGTGTTTTAGCGAGTCATTAGGGATCTGAATTCTATGATGTTTATGAATTACTTTCAATGAATCAATAAGATGTTCATTTTGTTCTATGCTTTGATTCATCAATGTTTGTTCCTTTAGATGTTTTATTGAATGCATGCTTAGGTAATCTATTGCCTATTCTCATCGATGCTCTTTATCATATGATGTTTTGATTGTTCTATGTGAATGTATCTATTATGAATGCTACTATATTATCAGTTATACTACTATTATGGGAGACAAGGAAACTACTCTTGTGTAATAGGCATCATCTTTAGATGATGCTTGATAATTTAGATAATCGATGTTATAGACCATAGATTATAGCTCAAGAGGCCCATACTTAATCATGCCCTATCTTAACTTCCTTGTTCTTCATTTATTAGGTGATAGCATAAAGCGAAAGCATGCATTAGCTAGTCAAATCTCTATCGCAAGAGGCGCATGCATGGGTAGAGAATAGCCATAGAGGAAGGGATAGGAATCATAATGGAAGACATATAGATTCATATTATGGAGAAGAATGGATGCATGATCATCTAGAAAGCACTACCTAAGAATTTATTGTCATTGTCTTGCATCATTTACTTTTTTCTTGCATTAGTAGAGGAGATTTGGCATAAAGGCACCTCAACCCACTTTGTTTTACTTTCATTTGCATCATCATTCGAACACATCTAGTTAGGTTTGAGTAGCTACTATCGAAAGACATTGTGGAATACGATCCTAGGACATCCTAGGATTTATCACTCGTTTTCTGCAATCAATAAATCAAATAAAATCTTCATGGGAGGTTACTCGTGGGCCAAAAATTCCAGCCTCCAGAAGAAAAAGAGGATGGTCCAACTCATCGTTCAGCCACCATTTGAGTAGCCCAAATAAAAGATCTTTAGGACATGTAGTCAGCCTACATCAAAGAAATCTTTCCCTTGTAGGTTTATGAATGTTTTGGACGAGCTATATCACTATAAATAGAGCATTAGACTCATTAGTTCAATTGGCTGCACAATTCCATTCAAAAACTTCTATAAACACTTTGTTCGTGTTAGAGCTTAGCATTCGTGAAGAGGGTGTAGATAAGGAGATGCCTTCATCATCAATGGTGGTACCCTCCTTCTCTTTTATGTTTAGCTAGTTCAAAATTGATTGTATAGAGAATATGAACTCGTTAATCTTTGTCTGTATTGATGCTATAATTTCATATAATGCACGTGTTGATGCTTGTGATTTTTTTATGCCCTATGTATATGCATTAATGCTTTATCGTTCGATGCCTATGTGTTTTATATTGATGCTCATTTAGTTCAATACTTTCTTACATAGATGCTTATTACTCTATAGTATGGTACTATATGCATTGTGTTCAGTATCATCTAGGTTGTTAAGAAATTACCTTCTTGTGATACCCCATTGATACTACATGAGTATAGTGGGCATGATCAACCATTTATACCTCGAGTAGTATCAATGCTTGATTATTAAATCATTGATGATGTAAGCCATTGGTTATGGCTTAAGAGGTTCACACTTAATAATGTGCTATCCTCACTTCTTTGTTCATCATTTATTAGGTGATGAGTTTTATCACTTGTATGTAACCCTCATCAGCACCAGGCCCACACTTTAACCTTTCTTTTATTTTCCACTCGATAGTCCTTGTGTGTGAAGATCTAGAAGTGGAGACACATTTCTAGAGATCCCCATGGAGAGCTTGATTGGCCGGACTCGACCAATACCAAGGATGGGGAACAGCGATGAGACAAAGGCTATACGAGGCTGGTCTCTTGTCACTATTCAACATCATATAAGAGAGCCATTATGTACTAATGTAGGATTTCCTTGCCCCACTGAAAATATCTCCAACAAGGAGCTCGAGCTAGCTTTGCATCATACAGATTGGCGAGACGGTACTTCACCGACAATTATGATGGCTTTGACAAGAAGCTATGGATTTTTGCCCATCACACGAGAGGAGCACTCTCTGATTCTAGCCGTGGAGCTTACTGAGATCCATTAGAGAAAACAACAATATTTCGGGAGTTATGGAATTCATAAGGAATCAGAAGGATCATTTTTCTGTTGGTCATTCGACACTGACCTCCATCCACCATCCATTTCTGAGGTTCATGCATTACTTCAGCTGAACCAGTTTCCACATGAGGCAAAGAGGCGATGCAGGCAAGGTGACCATCAGTGACATGATTTTATATCATTCTCTTTTTCACAACTGGTGGCTTCATCCAGCATGGTTAGTGTTCGATAACCTTATGATGTACACCATCGTTACTTCTCCGAAGGGACTTTCAGGATTTGGCTCTATTCTCACTATAGCCCAGCACATTGACGATCATCGAGGTGAGTACAATTTTGCTCTTTGGGATGCTCTAGTGAGACATTGGCCGATTAACAGACAACTAACATTCATCTGTGGAGTAGAAAGGACGAGCAAGTGAGTGGATCGCGCTAGAAATGATTGCCACACCACTCAGCATGGATAGAGGCAAGAGACCAGTAGTGCACTTAGAGAGGGTTCATGCGCAGTAATGATATGGAGCTGGCTACCCACCACCACAACAACAATATGGAGGCCATGGAGCTGAGTTAGCACCATTAAAACCATTTGTGGTGAGACAGGAGGAGAACTTACTTTCATATCGGACCCTGAATGAGAAACACTAGGATGCCCTTGACCAGGAGAGACAGACTGAATGTGAGGAGACTCAAGCTTGGCACTAGAGAGTATAGACAGAGCAACAGTGGGGCCATGCTTTGATGCAATAGTTTGGCCAGAAATTCAACACTATCTTTCACGATAGTGGACCTATAGGAAGCAGCAACTAGCAGTATCAAGCGATTTGAGAACTATCTTTTTCTTTCTTTTTTATTTGAAATTTTTGAGTCTTCATATGCAATCATGGAAAACTAGTTACTCCCTTTGGATTTGAATTTAGTAAGACAAACAAGGTCCTATTCCAACCTTTCCATAACTCACTATTTTTTAGTCCATTAACGACAATGTCCATTTTAAAGTGTGGTTGGGAATTTGTGAGATGCTTTGCCTTATTATGTTTTATACTTGCTATATGATTAGTTCAAATTAAAAAAAATTCCAATGTTAGAAATTACTATATATGTCTAAAGTTTTTGAAAATTACTAAAGATGTTTTTCAACTAATGACTTTTAGTCATCCCCTACTAGCATGGTCACTTCTCGTCTTACTTTAAATCAACGATTCTATGAGTCATCGCTTAATCTAGGGAGGATCCTGTAGTGAATATGAAGGATGCACATCTGATTATGTAAAAGAGTCTCACTTCTTAAAAAAATTCAAAAGGGCTATAAAATTCAAAATTTACATATCAAGGCATTCTTATCATTCCAAAATTGCCATGTTATGTAGAGAAATAAAGTGTGGGGTAAGACTAATGTGTGAGGCCTCTTTTATTACAAAAAAAAAATCCAAGTTTGGAAGAGATACTAGTTGAGCTTTAGTGAGTATGTTCTACAATTTGATGCTAGTTCTTCCCTAGTACTAGTAAAATTTTCACCCGTCGAATTGATAGCTAACTAGAGGATGTGTTTTTAGGTGCACGGATAAAACTTCTAACACCTCTTATTTTCATTGAGCATCCATACGAATTGAGATATAGGAGTTTTATCTCTTGCTCAACCAATAAGGGTCTACTGTTATAGAAAGCTCGCTGGACAAGAAAAATCTATTAAAAGGAAAAATTGTTGTTTCGAAAAAAGAAAAATATTATATGTTTGAATGAGGGGAACAAAGCTTAAATGGTTTATCAAAAGCTTCACCCTATTGTTTTCATACTTTAATGCATAGTTAGTTATTGATGCTTGGGTTAAATTGTACGATGTTCTTGCAAGTTAATGTGGTTAAGAGTCTCTCGTGTTATTGTTGACTTTAAAAGTTTACTTTTGAACCACTACCTAAGATCATGATTGAGTGATGATTGTTGATTTTCATTGAGTTGTGCAATTATGAGTAGTGTTTACTTAGGAACAAACAAAGTTCAAGTGTAGGGTATTCTGATGACACTAAATTTATTATGTTTATCATTCTCACAATGCAGTTAAAATCGTACTTTAAAACTTAAAATTTTACGGTTTACGCTTCCAGATCATCAAAACCCTTTCATTTCCATATAAAATCTTTAGTGTATAATTCGGACTACATTGCGCTTTAAAGCTTAAGAGCTTACGCTTTTATACTTCTAGTTCACCAAAATGCTTTATGCTTTTTTACGCTTCTAGTTCACTAAATGGCATTCTTTTCATGAAAAAAAATTATAAAAAATATATTTTAAAGGTAAATCACCAACAATATGATACATTTGAGATTAAGAAATACATACCAGGTACTTGGTTTCATTCTCAGATTCAATAGAGTAATCTAATTTACCAGCTAGGCCCTTCCCAAATTCATTAGTATATAGGGGAATTTATGAACTTATTGTTAAGATGGTATGAGTTGCTCTACTTTAAACATGAATTGCAGGTATTTATTAACTTATCTACATTCTGTGTACTCATATTTTACATAGTATATTTCATACTTTATGAATTTTTAGTTGTTTTACAGTATGCGTAAAAAACTTATGCGTTTACGCTTTGATTCTACGATTTATGGTTTTATCCCTTTTCCGCTTCTAGGTAGAATCGCTCTTTTGACTGCATTGCACTCTCATATTTGATACATTTCCCCCTTCTATCAATGCACCTGTAGTACTTTCTCTTATATTTTAACCTAAATCATAACTATTTGATCAATGTGCATTTAATAGACCTAGGTTGTGCCTTTGTATTCTTTTATGCCTTCTTCGTATGTTTGTGCTTTTAAAGGTAAAGTAAAACCTCGGAGGATTTGAAGCAAGCATTGGATGATTTTGAAGGACCAAAGGAGCTTTAAAAAAAAGAATATGAAGTTCTCAAATTAAAGACTAGGTCCAATTACGGAGAAACCTACTATGAACCATGAGTAAAGCCCAAGAGGACCCCGATAGAGGAAGACTCGACCCAAATCGGAGCAAAAATCAGTGGCGGTCCATTGTTAGGTCCAACCATTCCCCGGGCAAACCATAGAGGCATAGGTATAGTATCATGCCCCAAACATGTGGCAATTCCCGCTGCCACCCAACCGCCACTCCAAGGCCCAAAACCTAATAACAATCCTTAGGCCATGCTTTGGCCCTAAGTCAAAGAGATCTTGTCCTAGTAGGGTTAGGAAGGTTTTGGTCAAATCCTACCTCTGTAAATAGGGAACTAGTTCAGTATGCTGCAAAATTCAATTCAAAACTTCTCTAGACACTCTGTTCGAGTGAGATGTTAGAAGAAAAACGTCTTGCCTTGGTCAAAAGCAGCGGACAATGCGTAAAAATCACATTGCGGCCTCGGCATTACCTAGTCGGTATTGGTACTAGGTTAAAGAGAAATCAAGACCTTCCTCCCTTTTCCTTCTTCCCTTCCCGAGTGTTCCTAGCCGCTGGGCTACAGTTAGAGACTACCATCTTTAGAGTAGCTTCTTTCTTTTTTGCCCTTCTTCTTTCAATCTGCTTCACTATTTTCCAGCTTTTTCTTCCTTTCTCATTTCGCCATACTATGTTTTATACTTTACCATATGTTGTTGATGAAGGTTTAGAAATAATAGGTAGATGCGATAATATTGGTTCACTAAGGTGTTGCTTTGGAAGGAATCCTATGCAGACTGTATAGCACTTCTTTGTATCTTGGAAAAACCTTATGGAAAGACTTATAAATAGACCACGTCGACCATCATTTAAAGACAAGTATTTTCTAGGGGGTTACACTACCTCCGGAGCAACTCACCAGAACCAGGATAGAGTAGAAGCTCGAGGGAAGACTGATGGCCATAATGGCGTGATAGGTGCGATTTTATCCATTCAACCGTCATTTCACAGTAGCTAGGTAGCCTCATTTTTGCATTGATGTACTTCCTTTGTACCACCAATTACCACTCATTACCATCATGATACCATCTATACCATTGTGTACTTCCTTTATGGACCATACATACTACCCTGAGATAAGGTGGTAACTAATGGTAGACAATAGTGAAAAGTAATAAATGATGATTAATATATTTCTAGTATCATGTATACAATCATTCTACACTATGATATATTCATACCATCTTAATATAATTTCATCTTCTACCAAACATTATCACCATGGTGTAGACTGATACTACATACCTCATTTTTTTATTCCAAGTACATCAAAGTGAATATAATTTTGAAAAACATGATTAGTCTAATTTTTATGTGCAAAATAATTTAAATTTGACTCAAAACCAAAGAGATTGATATAGTAGGTTAAATTTTTGTTAAGAAAATGTTATGAAAGATCACTAATAAACTTGATTATTGACGGGATCCGTTTCTGATAAACCTACTATGTATCAAATCAAATTAGCTATATTAGTTGATATAAGTTACTGATATTATGAGGAATTTTACAATGTTTTGAAGCATTGATGCTTTAATTTTTGCCTTTATGGTACAATTTGAAGTTGTATCTTTAACGTTATGGTACAACTTTATGTTGTACCTATACTCTTTTGCAAAATTCCTTTATGGTACAATTTAAAATTGCAGCGCAACATAAAAATCAAATTCTCGTGCAACTTTAATTTACACTTTTACATTTATAGTACAAACTTCAAGTTGTATTTTTAAATTACCATACTTTAAACCGTTCTACTAATATATGTCAAGCGAAAACTGTAATGCTGAATTTTGGCTGCTTTCTGTGAAGTGATTGTCAACCTAGGACTAGGAGGGATTTTTATGTGGATAAGTACGGAGGAAAGCATTTTGGAGTTTCAATTAATTTAAGATATGGAAGAGAGGATAAGATGCATAGCTAAAACCATAGGCTGTTTGTTTTGTCTTTCAATTAATTTAATCTTTTATTTTTTCTCAAACGTTCAAACAAACTAGGAACTTTTTTTTCTCTTTTTTCAAAGAAACCAACTAGGAACTTAGGTTTCAAGACAGTCGATGCGTACCCTACTTGCCACGTATTGGATAGGTCAAAAGTTTGAACTTTTACACAAAAACAACTTAAAAAAAAAGGCAAATACAATATAATATCCATAACTATTATGGATCGGGGATTTATATCCTCAACTATCAATATACAAATTAATATCCAATCGTTAATTGTTCGTTAATACCCCGTTAGTAGGTCTTTCTGCAATGCTGACCTGGCAAAAAAACTGAGGTGGAATTGAGAACGTGACATCCCTGTGGAATTGATTAAGTAAATAATAACATAAAACGTAAATAATAAAACAAATATTACCCCTCCCCTACGCCTCGGAGTACGCACTGGGGACTCCCCGGTATGCGACTCGGAGCTGTGCTCTGTGCATCGGAGCTGGAGCGAGGTCGGTGATAGTCAACGCCTTCTGCAGTCGACGGCAGTCGCAGTACCGTAGGTCGGCACCAAATCCAGGTCAATAGTCTTGTGACCGTTGACCGAATCTATGAAATCGAGTCCATTTTCTCTTCCAGATATAAGCTGCTCCTGAGTAGCGACTTTGCTGGAGAGGATGGCGCATGAGCTCTGCCAGTCGGATCTGCTGCGGACGACGCCAGCGGGGCAGTTGACGGAGTCGTAGAAGCGGTGAATGCAGTGGACGATGAGTGGTGCTGCCACGGCGGAGGGACGGCTAGTCCCGATTAACGAGGAGTTGAGAGACGATAGAGGCTGGATAAGGGGGAGGAAGCTAGGTGACAGTGGAGGAAGATAGGGGAAGAAGAAGAGGGAGACAGGGGAGGGTGGAGGAAGATAGGGGAAGAAGAAGAGGGAAACAGGGGAGGGCGGAGGAAGATAGGGGAAGAAGAAGAGGGAGACAGGGGAGGGCGGAGGAAGCCAGGGGAAGAAGAAGAAGAGGGAGACAGGGGAGGGCGGAGGAAGATAGGGGGAAAAAGAAGGGAGAGTGGTTGAGTTTGTTTTTCAACTTTAATTTTCATTTTTTTATTTAAAAATAAAAATTATATATTTAATTATTTGTTGATGTGGACGCCAATATGGATGCTGACATGGCAGTCTCCGTTACAAATTTAACGGTGATAACAGACTGTTAGCCATATCTTAAGCCGCAACTATAATTATGGATATTAATTTGTATATTGATAGTTGGGGATATAAATCCCCAATCCATAATAGTTATGGATATTATATTGTATTTGTCCAAAAAAAGATATAGCTTTTGTCAATTGTGATCGTTGGGTTTTGGCCTTTGGGAAGCCTCAGTATGCAAGCTTCTGTCTCCCGTTCATGTACTTGGTAGCTGTTCCTAAGTTTCTTTTGTTTATCGTGCGAATATTGTACGATGGTTGGTTAAACAATTAGTGAAGCCGCCTCTTTTTGAAATCGGTCGATGACTAACGGCGCCTTTGGCCGCCTAGCAGCTTAGTCTTCTATTTTATTGTAATTTACCTCATGATTAAGGCATGCGGAAGTGATCGAAATGGAATAAGAAACTGCCCATCTAAACCGAGGATTAGCTGAGGATAGTACAAGTATGGGATGAATTGTAAAGTTGGTCGCTAGAAGTACTAAACAGTTGACGATTAGTCACTAAAAGTATTTTATTTTATTTATGGTCATTGAAAGTGGTTAAACGTTTCATTCATGTCCACCCCGCCGCCGCCTGCCATCCCCGTCTTCCACCATCGCAGCCTTGACATCGTTCTGCTCCTCCTCTACGAATGACAGTGCCTCGCAAACCAAACCATTCAAGACTTCCAAGTGGTTAAACAAGTGATAAAATCCTAGGAGCCCCTAGAGTTGTATTCCACGAGGTCTTCTAATGCATAACTACTCACACCAAACCATTCAAGACTCACACGAAAACAACAGAGAAACATTTAGGAATTTGCATTCAAAACAATCAAGGAATAGTAAAATTGTTTAGGGAGTTTTAGATTTAAAGATGCATAAAAGTAAAAATATGTTATTTTAGAAAGAAGGTAAACTCGAATACTATCATGCATACTAGGGCTCATTCATATCATGCATCAAATGCTTCGTCTATGGTACGAACAAGGGTTTGGCCTAGTGGTAATATCACTAGTCTAAAACCTGGAGGTCTCAGGTTCGAATCCCTTAAGTAGTACCTTAATAACAAAAAAATTAAACATATATCACCCTTATCAACTACAAAAAATGGTTTATCTATGGTATCACCCTATCCCTCCCACTAAGGCCACTCTTTGCCCATGCATGCACCCCATGTGGTAGAGATTTTTAACTAGCTAATGAGTGGTTTCGCTTCATGTAATCACCTAACTAATGAAATATAAGAAAGTTAGGATAACATATGATTAAATGTGGGCCTCTACGAGCCATAATCGATGGTCTATAGCATCAATGATCTAACAATCAATCATTAATACTAGTCGAGGTATAGATGGTTGATCATTCCCTCTATGCTCGTGTAGCATCAATGGGGAATCACTAGATGGTAATTTCTTGACAACCTAGATAATACTAAGCACAATGCATATAATAGCATACCATAGAATCATAAGCATCGATGATAAAGAAGCATTCATACTATATAAACAACAATGATCATCACATAGGCTTCAAAGACTAGGCATCCATAAAAACATAATGAGCATCAAAATTCATAAAGATAAGCACAAGCATGACATAAAATCATAACATTCATTCACATAAAAATAAATTAGTTCACGCCCTCATACAATCATTTTTTAACTAGCTACATATATGAGAAGGAGGCTACCTCCATCGATGATGACAACATCTCTTTAGCTGCAGACTCTCCTACGAAAGCTAAGCTCTTACTCGAGTAAAGTAAAAAAGTGTTTGTGAAGTCTTAATGAACTAATGAGGCATTGAACTCAATTTATAGGGGGAAGAACTCAGCTAAAAATCTATTAAATCTACTAGGAAAGGGTTTTCTAGTCCTTATAAGCTACTTAACTTCTTAAACAATGCTTCTAGAAGATTTTGGTTGCAGCGGCGGTTGGGGCCTCCTTCTTTTTAGTTCGTGGGCGGTGATTTCATCCTTGACCCATGGATGACCTCTCGTGATGATTTGGACGCGTTTTGACTGCCACCTAAGATAAAGTAAACAGAAATGGACGGAGAATGATCATAGATGAAACCAGAGTATAATGGAATAAAATATTTTTACTCACTAAACATAAAATATTTTAGTAATCCAAGTGACCAACCTTGTAATTTATTCTTTTAATGTGTGTTCAGTTTTGAAGTGGGGTTCATGGACTCCACATGTCTTCACACTCCTTCCAAATACAACCCACAACCATCGTACCTTGGTAGAGTCTTGCTGGCTTCATTTTTAATATAAGGGTGATATATATTTGTTTTTAATTAGATGCTATATTAGGGATATTGAACTTACCCTATGCAAGCTTAAACCAGGTCAAATGATTTTCTTAGGGAGAATATAAAGGGCTTCTCATGCATTAGCAAGTATTGGCATTTATTTCCCTCCATTTTGCATGAGGCGAACAACTAGACCCCTGATTGCAAACCCAAGATTCGTGGGAAGGAAGTCTTCAGCTCTTTTGATTTCCTTTCATTGATCTTATACTTCGGATCTATCAAACTCAAAAAGAGAGATCTATGGAGAGGTGGTGCCAAGGCTAAACTTCACTGGACCCCAATCTGTCTTCATTCATTCTAGAAGCATGGTGTTTCCCGTGCCAAAAGATCGTTCATATTATTGAGAAATATATCCAAATATATGAGTTACATGGCCAAAAACAATCAAAAATAGAATCAAACCCAACAAAAGAATGGAACATAGAAAGGATTTTACTACGGTCTCTAGCGAATCTAACATTAAAATTAACAAACATGCCACGAAGTGGCAGAATTTCCACGAGCACATCCCCCCCCCCCACCCACACTTCGAATGTTTGCTGACTATCTAGTGAGAGATCTTGTCAATCAACATATTTTTTATCACTTACAAAGTTCATAAACTTCAAAATCCAAGACCAGCATAATCTGATTGCATTACGAAGAGCCAGCAACTCCACGAAGAATGAATATGAAATGGCCTCATACAACCATAATAAGTAAATTCGTTCAATAAAAAAGTAGTCCTTCATCTTATCTTGAAAATAATTATTCAAACAATCTAATGGTTGTAAGAATAATTAATGGTCATACTCATACTAGATTCAAATTCTTTTCTAGTAAACTAAATTAGTATAATATATAGTGTATGCGTGAAGTTATAATATTGTTGTCATAAGTTTATGAATTTAATTAAAAATGATAGAATTCTTAAACAATAATAATTGACGGGTGAGGATAGTGTACAAAATCCTATACTACAAAAACCACTACAAAATTCAATCTCTCACCATCCATCTCACTACTATCTAAGGGCCCATAATAATTCCTAGCAAAAATAGGAGGGGTGGACGGGTAATTTCATCATCCCTTTGAGGGGTTTTTTTCCAATAGGCTAACACGGGTCTAGAGGAGAGAATGTATTTTCCCAAATCCCCTGTTTTTCTTAATCAAATCCTGTTAACAGTCGGAATTTCAAAAATGTTCGAATAGAAAGAATACATTAATTATTATCTACACATTGATATTCATTTTGGGGGAAAAAGAACTCTTCAAAATACGAATCGGTCGTAGTTTTATCATTGTCATATCAATCATATCATCATGATATGACAATATGTGATGACACATCTTCTTCATTTCAACTCAAAATTTAACAAATTTGTATAGAAAGAACGAATTCATTAAGATCTACACAGTGATATCTATTTTGATATGTTTTGTCAAACATAAGACTTCATACCAACATCATATTACTGTTATACCAATCACATCATCATGATATAACATTGATATTATGACCCCTCTATTTCATTTCAACTCAAAATTTGAAAAAAAAAATTGTAAAGAATAAACGCGCTCATTAAGATCTACTGATCTACACAGTGATATCCATTTTGTCATGTTTTGGCAAACATAAGACCTCATACCAACATCATATTAGTGTCGTATCAATCATATCAGTATCATTCCATGATATTATCATATACCATAATTATTTTGTACAACATAAACGTCATAGCAACATCATATCACTGTCAGTGATATACAAGGTTGTCAACCCGCGGGCTGACCCGAACGCGGTCGAGCTAGTGGGTCAAGGGTTAATATGGGTTACCCATTTTAGCCCGGTTTAGCCCGAAAATATGAAAAGAGTCATTATATTGTACTTATCCTGATAAATTATATCAAATTTGATCTAACATATGAGTTATAACATATAATATTCCACCAAAATAACATGTCCTACATAGATCCAACATATAGTGAAAATTCACACACACTTATATATATATATATGGTGGACTCTATGGTACCCCGGGTGAAATCCGGGGTATCGCATACCTCGAGTATGGAAACTCTATCTAGACCTCGAATTACCAGGATTTTTGTGTCTGATATTATATCATAACCCTTAATGAGTGAACCCTAGGTCATAATTATCTAAATCATAATCTATTAACCCTAAGATGGTGCATTCCTTTTTGTGCCTATATTTGGATGAATCATAACCGTCGATTATTATTTCTAATTAAATTGATCTTGGAGTATAATATTGGGAGAGTTAACACCTAGATTTTGATCTTTAAGTGTTAGAGTATAGTATCATGTCCGAAAGATCGATCAATTCAAGGTCTAGATAGTGTTTTCATACTCAAGGTATGCGGTACCCCAGATTTCACCCAGGGTACCGTAGAACTCGCCATATATATATATATATATATATATATATATATATATATATATATATGGTGCCGTATTCGGTGCACCCACTTTTTCAGGTGCACTCAGTGCACCCGCCTCATAATTGTCATTCTGACCATGTGATTCATGTCAAAACGGTATCAATTGTTGCTTATGATATTATGAACAAGAAGCACATGAATTTGAAAAAAAAATCATTCAAAATTTAATTTAATTCGAAGGATTTAGGATTTAGGGATTTAGGGTTAGGGTTTAGGTTTGCAATTTGGGATTTTGGGTTGGGATTCAAAATTGAATGTTAAGGGGTTAGGGTAATGGATTGATTTGTTATGATTCTATGTCATATCATCATATTATATTGAGAGTACTAATTAAAGTTCAAAATTTGATGTATTATGGACGCTTTTAGAGTTGGGTACACTGAGTGCACCAAAAAAAGTGTGCACCGTTCAACTTAGGATTCCAAAGATTGAGTTAGGCGAAAAGAAAAATAAAAAATAGGCGAATTTCGCAAACCAAAGAAAAAAATGACACAATTTGACCTCCAACCCGGTACCTTATAGCAGTCGACCCGGCGGGTGCGTGTGGCCCGTTTTTCTCACCGGGCCTGGGTCGACCCATGGGTTGACAACCTTGGTGATTTGACAGTGGTATGATGACATGATCATCTTGTAGTGCAAAAAATATCTGATATTTCTATGCATTTTTTTTTTTGAAATCCGATATAAAACGAATGAGTTAGAAGTTTTGAAATTTGCATGCGTCCCCTTCAAATCTAGCAGCTGAGTAGCAAATTCGGGCAGCTACAAGAGTGGACCATTGAATTGAATTTTGTAACCGCCACAATTTCCTCTCTCCTTTTTCAAAAACCTCTCGCTTCTCTCTAGCCTTCGACTTTCCGGTCCACAGGGCTGCCGTCGGCACCACTTTGGTGACCGTCGGTGGCCCTAATTCAAACTTGTAATCGTCTTTTCTTTTTTTGCTGCAACTTTTCTTTGTACTTCTTTGTTCTCCTTCCATTGCTGGCTCCTCCAATTTTGTTTCTGTTTCTCAAGTCCTGGGTGGCTTTTGCAGATCTGATCTAATTTTCCTGCCTTGATGGCTTTTCCCGCCCTTGGTGGCTTTCTCTCGGATTCCTAAGTGGTTTCCTTCCACTGTCCTCCCTGGTGGAGATGTTCTGTCTTGTTTAGATCTGATTTCACTTTAACTGGCCGCTTTGTTCTGTTCTGGGTTTGGAAGATGCTTTTTGGGGAGTTTCTGCTTGTTCTGATGTGGAGATTCCTCCATTCTTGGCGTGATCATCCGAGTGGTGATCGCATTCATCGTTTCCCCTCAGACGTTGCTAGCGTTTCATGATTTTTGCAACCTTGCCAATCATCTGATGTGGGTTGCTTTGTCTCTTCCGAATGTCATGGCGGGGGTTCATGACTCTCTGAGTTTGGGGTTCTACCTTGGGTTGATTTGTTTCAGTGTTTGTGGGTGGTTGGTGTTGGTGGGTGTTGCTTCTTTTTGTTGTTTTCTAGGTTTTGGGGTGGTCTCTTTTGGCTTTGTGTTTCTGCAGGTGCGGATCTTGTTGGTGGTCTCTTTTCTTGTGGTTTTTTGTGGGCTCTTCTCAACCCTTGGTGCAATCTTACTCTATTTTGTCATGGTTTCCTCTGCTGCCGGCTCCCTTGCCTTTGTTTCAGCTCTGAGAAATCTCGTACAGTCCTGTCCACCGCCATGTAATCTCTTTGGTGGTTCACTGTGATGGGTCGTCTTCGAACAACTCCCAGGAGGCTGCATATGTGTTGCAATGTTCAATTGCCATGGTCAAGCCTGTATTGGACGAGCTGAAGCTGTTTCTTTGAGCTTTTCTGATGAATGAGGAAGCAATGAGTTGGTTTGGATGCTCTGTTTTATGGCTCAAGAAAGGAAAGTCTTTGTCTGGTTGGATCATGATTTGCTTTCCTCTGTCCCGATCTTTTCCTTTGTTGTCTTGGCGTGCTCCGCCGGTTGTTTGCTGCTGTTCTTTCTTGTTTCCGTTTCTCTGGATGTTCTCCACTCAATGTAACCGAATTCATTTGATGAGCAATATAAGTGTTCCCATTGTAAAAAAAAAAAATTTGAATTTTGTAGGACTACAAAACTCAAGTGTATTGGTACGGAACCCAAACCAAAATTAACTCATATGGGGGGCTCATAGTTCGAGTGTGATTCACCTATATAGTAAAATTTGTTCATCAAGAAGAGAAATCAGAAAAGCATGAAAGAACCACAGAGTTACCTAATAACCTTAATGTATGTTTTTTTTTTTTTTACTTTTACGTAATATAAAGAAGGCACGTGATGTTTTTTTATGGTTAATATAATGGGCTTCTCATGCATTTGGCGAATAAATTGGCATCTATTTACCACAGTTTTGCAGGGGACGATCAACTAGAAACCCTCACTTAACCTGCCTTTAATCGTTCTATGAGCAAGATTTTCCTACTTTCTAGTTACATAGTCACGTCTTTTTTTTTTCCAAAAGATAACCATTATATTGATCAGAACCAAAGGTAGTTACATCCTGGACTGGAGCCAGGCCAGAAAATTAAACGAACGACTCGTAGTCGGGTACAATTGAAGAGCCTTTCTAGCCACCAAATGGGCTGCCCTATTACTACGCTGACCTACAAACCGTATAGAGAACCCACCCATCGAACCAAAAATTCCTATAATCTCTTCCAGGAGCGCCCCAACTCTGTTGTCTCTAGGATTGGCTTGATTAATCTTCTCAATAAGCACCTTGGCATCCCCCTCAAAGCGCACCTCCCCCAACCCAGAGTCCCGACACCAAAGGATAGCCTCACGCAGGGCAAGAGCTTCAGCAACCAACGGATCCTCAATCCCAGCAAACTGAAACCCTCTGGCAATCAAAATTCCCCCTAAGTGATCCTGGACCACCATACCTCTTGCCGAATGGGAGGTCGCTCTGGTCGCCCCATCCCATAAGCAACTCAAAGGGCAGTGGGGCACTTCTCCTGCCTGGGGAACCGCGCCTCCCTGAGACCTACTAACTGGCAAGCTAATCCACTCCTGATATTGCTGGTGGTACTGCCTCATCAAAGCAGGGAACCCAAACTGTTTCCCGTCAAACACCACCCAGTTCCGAGACCGCCAAATACGCCAAAGGACAGCCGTAACAGCCATAAACAAGTGCTCCTGCTGTATGATATTTAACAACCGCTTTAGGAACAAAGGAAAGGTGTGACGAGACAACCCCTGACCCAGATACTCCAACCCCGCGTAATCCCGGAGAGCTCGCACTACAGGGCATTCCAGGAACAGATGCTCCAAAGTTTCAGACTCAGCCCAGCAAACTGGGCAGCGAGGGTGTACTGGAATGTTTCTCTCTATCAGGGCCTCAGTCGTAGGAAGAAGCCTATTTAAGATTTGCCAGAGGAAAACCCTCAGTTTAGGGGGGATTGGGGCCTCCCAGACACGAATCCAGCTAGGCCTATCCATCCAATTGGCTGTAGATCGCCACTTGCCACACGTTCTATCCAACTGGACCGCCAGATGGTAAGCCGATTTCACAGTGAACACACCATCCTGCGTGCCATGCCAAAGTAGCCGATCCTCCACATTACTACGAGGCAGGGGAATCTCTTTGATGAGCCGACAGGTGGTGGGGTCAAACCACAGCGCCAAACCCGCATCACACCAAGTCCCCTCCTCTCCATTGATAACAGAAGCAACCCGTAACTCCTCATTAGGAGGCAACACACAGGGGTTAAAAGGAGGAACCTGCGGATGGAGACCAGGAATCCAACTACTCCGAAGAAGAGGAGCCGATTGGCCATTACCAATTTGCCACCTAAGGCCCTGGCTTAACAGTTGCCGCCCAAACAGAATACTCTGCCAACCCCAGGAAGGACGTGACCGCGTTGTAGCCTCCAAAAAACCACTCCTTGGAAAATACTTCCCCTTATACACTTGAGCAATAAGTGACTCAGGCTCGTTTAAGATACGCCATCCGATTTTGGCCAACAGCGCTTGATTAAAGTGTTCAAAACGCCTAAATCCCATCCCCCCCTCATGTTTACTGCGGCACATATTCCTCCAAGACATCCACCTCACCTTATCCTGACCATTCTCCACCCCCCACCAAAAACGGGCAACATGCCTATCCAGAAGCCAGCAAAGGGAGAGGGGGAGCTTGAAGCAGGACATCACATGCAAAGGTAGGGCCATGGCTACCGCTTTGATTAAAGTCTCCTTCGCTGCCCAAGATAAAGTGCGCTGCTTCCACCCTTGCAACCGGGCAAGTAACTTCTCCTCCAAGTATCGAAAAGTCTCCACCTTGGACCGGGCTATAAGTGTAGGCAGTCCTAAGTACTTGTCATGGACACCTACAGCCCCCACCCCTAACACCTGCCCTAGGAATTCTTGATCTGTTAACGCTATGTTTCTGCTAAAGCAGACCGCAGATTTGGCTAGATTGACCCTTTGACCACTTAACTCCTCATATTCATTCAGCACCGTAATCAGATTTTCACACTCCTGGAGGGTACCCCGGAGAAACAGGTAAGAATCATCCGCAAAGAACAGGTGAGAGATCCGTGGGGCCTGAGGCGCCACTTTCACTCCCTGCAACTTCTTTTCCGCTATAGCTTTCCTTAGCAGGGCAGCAAATCCCTCCGTACAAATGACGAACAAGAGTGGAGACAGGGGATCTCCCTGCCTTAGCCCGCGGGATGGCGAAAAATACCCCTTCGGAGCGCCATTTATCATAACCGAGAACGAGGTCGATTTGAGGCATTCATGCACCCAACCGCACCATACTGAGCTAAAGCCCATCTTTGTCATCACTGCGAGCAGAAAGGGCCATTCGACTCTGTCATAGGCCTTTTCCATGTCAACCTTTAGAGCCATGTATCCTTTCTTCCCTCGCGACTTGATTTTCAGATAATGCATTAGCTCATGTCCTAACAGGACATTGTCCACAATTTGGCACTCCCGAATGAAAGCATTTTGCCCTTCCGTAACCAACATTGGAAGAATAGTAGCCAATCTTTCAGCCATAATTTTAGTAATAATCTTGTAAACGAATTGGCAAAGACTGATGGGCCGGAGCTGCCGAATAGACTCCACATTGTCCACCTTCAGGATCAGGGTCAACCAAGTATGATTAAAGCTACGCAGCATCTTACTTGTTACAAAGAACGAGCAAACCGCGTCAATCACTGACGCCCCAACAATATCCCAGAAAGTTTTAAAGAACTTCCCTGTGAACCCATCCGACCCGGGGGCCTGCTTAGAGCCCATAGCAAAAACAGTGTCTCGGACTTCCTTCGGCAGGACTTCTGCAGTGAGCCTCTCATTCATAGTCGCAGTGACCCCACAAGCAATAGGGAGCTGATCCACCCGCCCTATCATATTCTCTACCTGACAGTCAGAAGTAAAAAGCCTTTGGTAAAAAGCAGTAGCAATGTCAGACTTTCCTTCCTCGTCAGTGATCCACTCCCCTTCATTATTTCGAAGCCCAGCAACGAAGTTATGCTTGCGACGGGCTCGAGTCACAGTATGGAAATATGAAGAATTTTGATCTCCTTTCTTAAGCCAACGCACCCTCGACTTCTGTTGCCAATACACTTCCTCCGCCTCCCATTGCCTTCCCAGCTCCGACTCCATAACCCGCACTGAATCCCAATCTATGGGCGAGACGGATTTGACGCGATCAATTTCAGTTTGTAAGGTTCGAATATTCCGGAGAGAGTTAGTAGTGCCTGCTCTACTCCAATCATACAGCAAATGCCGCAACTTTTTAAGCTTCTCCCAGAGCTGGAACATGGGGGTACCAGGGACAGCCTCCTGCCAAACATAAGACACCATTGCTCTAACCTCCGAATTATCCGCCCACCTAGCGTCAAAGCATAAAAAAGGTCTGCTACGTCGTGCGTATGGCTTATCCGATAAAAGCAACGCCCTGTGGTCAGACCCCTGGTCCGTAAAGTGCTTAACAAGGGTATCAGGAAAGCTTGACACCCAAGAGTGAGAGCAAAGCGCTCTATCTAAGCGTTCTCGAATGCAGGCATTCCCCATTCGTCTATTGGTCCAAGTGAACGGATCTCCCTGATATCCAAGGTCATGGAGACCTAGGTCAAAAATAAAGTTCCGGAGACCAGTCGCTTGGGTAGCGTTCCAAATATTACCCCCATCCTTTTCATTCGCCTGGAGAGTCACATTAAAATCTCCCATAATAACATATGGTCCCTCAAAGGAATCACAAACATCACAAAGCTGGGCCAATTGGCTAGATCTAAGAGCATCCACACAGCTAAAGTAAACAAAGACCACTACATAGGAAAAATCCCTTTCATTAACACGAATACAAATGCAGAAATGAAAAATAACCGAAGCCTCAACTCCGGGGGCCCAGCCAACTACAAGACCACCTGACGACTCAACAGCATCCACAAAAAAACAATTCGACAATTGAAAACCTAAACCCCGCATACGACGGGAAACGACTCTCCGGCGCGATCTTGTCTCTGAAAAAAAAGACAAGGTCCAGTTTATTTGAATAAACTAAACCGACAGCAGTTTGAAATGTGAGGGATGGCCCAATTCCTCTCACATTCCAGGCCAAAAGCCTCATTTATCTGGTTGGGGCCACTCCAGGCTGGCTTCCTCCACCTTTTCATCGAAAACTTCCACAAATTGCTTCTTAGATGCGGGAACCTCCCCCACCTCGCCATCGACCTCCTCAATTTGCCTTTTGCGTCCCTCAATAGGCTGAACTGGCAAGTTGGATCCATACTCATCAATCCTCACTCCGAGAGCAAGGCCATCCCCCTGGCCACTTGTTGGGTCCCCAGCCGCAGATTGTTCACCCAGAATTAGGCCAGACTCGAACGCAGCAACCACCTGTTGAACATGCCCCTTTCCCTCGCATCGTGTTCCTGCTCTCTCAAGAGCTGGCGACCTTTGTTTCAGCTCATAAGATTGAGCATCATCTTCGTCAGTGTCCCGCGGGGAAATAGCACTCAAGCCAGGGCTAGGGTCCAACTTCCCCTGGATGCTCGAATGCGGCCCAATAGGGACCAGCGAGGGAGGGGGATCCGCTCCTTTCTTTAGCCTTCGGGTTGGGCCTTTTTTGCTCAGCTTTGGCCCAGAACCATCACCCGCCAGCACTGTATCTCCCTGGGCCTTGGTTCGCGGCTTAGAAGAACGCCGCGTGGGCTGAGCCGCCCCAGCTTGCTTCAAACTCGGCCTAGCTTGTTTCAAATTCGGCCCAGCTTGGCCCACCAGCCCGCCCAACTGCAAGTCCTCCACCAAGGCCGCCTTCCTCAGTTTGGCGCCCGCTGCCTGGGCCTCGGCCTTCCTTCCCCCTGCTCAGAAAGCCCAACTTGGCTTTGAAGCCCATGTTCCTCCGCAGCTGCAGGCCCATAATGACCCTGCGGCCCACCCGCCTCAGCAACAGGCCTCTTGCCATGATCTGTCGACTGCTCTTCCTGTGCTGGGCTTGGGTCGCTTGCCTTCGAACGGGCCACCTCGCCTTGAAAAACAAAATCATCATCACTGTCCTCCAGGAGGATCAACCGCCGCCGGCGGCCGATATCGGCTATCTCAGGGGCACCGTGAACTGACCACCTCGCCTCAGTTCCCGCAGGTTCGACTTCCTCCCTCGGCATCTCTTCTCTGGCGATCCCGGGCAAATTCTTGGTCTGGGACTGATGCCCCACCTTCTCGCGCGGCCCATGGAGCGAGAGGACCTTAGGGGATTTCGCAAGCTTGAAACCCCGAGGACTTCCCTTCCCGCGGCGGGGAGAAGGATTCGGGCGCATCCAGGGTAGATGGGCCCTGTCATTAGTGTGGGTCCGGGGCAGAATCTCGCCCTTGTCGCGCCGGGTTTGCGGCTGCTGAGCTCGACGTTGCGTTTCCTATGTTCGGGGGGCTTGCATTCTCCCCGCCATTCGGGCATTCTCCCCTGTCTTCCGAATCTCTTGATTAACCCATACCGTTTTCCTCGTGCCACTAAAAGGCTGATGAGTTTCATCCTGGTCATAAATTTTCCGCCCTTGCTTCTTAGTTATCATGTGAAGCCCATACCGTTCCTTTCTAGCCGGTGGCTCGAAAGTGCAGTCACACTGAAGATGCCCCACCCGGCCGCAATGGAAACAGAAACTAGGAAGGTGTTCATATTTCAAGTTAACCCAAAATTCACCTGTTTCCTCACAGAGTGCCATGAGCTGTGATCGGAGAGGTTTAGTGAAGTCAATCATCGTCTTCACTTTGATAAAAAGCTCGCCCGTTTCTTTGCTGGCAAAGACCCCAGCCTCCAAAACTTGGCCAATGGCCGTTGAAATCATCTTTTGGCCGAACTGCTTGGTACAGCAATCCTCATTAACTCCCCATATCTGGATGCGGAATGGGGCTATCGCCAAATCCTCAAAAATGTTTCTTGTTATATTTGGAAGCCAAGATCGCAACACCAGCAGCTTATCATGCACCACCCAAGGGGAGCGCTTCAGGACCCAAATCTTAGCTTCTTCATTTGGCAGCACAAATTCAAAGAGTCCGTGCCTCGCCTGCGTGATCCGAATCTGGCCCCTCCCCATCCAAGGTGCATTCACCCCCTCCCTTAGTTCCTGAGGGGTAACTCTGGCATGCGAGAACACCCTCCCCAATAGGGTACGTGCAGCTCGGAATTTTGTGGATTGAATCTCCTCCAGTGAGAATTGCACCACCTGATCCTCATTGATATGAGCCATCTCTGAAACCTGCAATCCCAACAATGGTTTTACCAAGTTAGGGGTAGGTAGTCCACTCGAAGCGGAAAGAAGGAAGGCAGGCTCAATGGAAAGAGATGGGAGGGAGAAAGGTGTTAGCTTAGGCAGGACGCCACGAGCAGATGGGGTGGCAGGATACCGCCTCCGGGTTTTACCTGAAATACCACCGCCGGAAGCTTGTTGCTGGGAAGCTATTTTCACCCCGTCCACCTCGGTTACTCTTTTGCAGCGAATACTGGAAAGCAACCGGGGGATTGGGAATTTATAGAGCAACGCACCGTCAAGAAACCCACAGTTAGACGGAAGCCGAACAGCCTGCAGAGGCAGAGTCCGAGTGGGAGTGGGAACTGCAATCTCAAATCTGTAACCGTGAACAATATTGGAGAATATCTCCTGAATCCGTATAAACCAGGGATGGTTATCCGGGAATTGTTTTGTTGTTTTTTTTAATCCCGAGTTTGTCGCCGCCTCCGCACCCGAGAAGTTCCGGCGGAGTGAACCACACAAATCGACGGCCGGAGGCCGATTGCCCTCCTGCCTTTTCTCCAAATATTCAACGCCGAAGCATCCAGCTTGGATATCGGTGCCTGGCTCTTTATCGGCGTCCCGTGAACATGCACTTTGGGATCAACCGGAGGAGCAGGGGGATCCATCCACAGAGTAACCAGGTCCACCGAGGAGGGGGCAATCCTTTCTTCCAAATCAGCCGAGGATGGTAATAGGAACCGCCAGCCCCTTTTGGGGTTTTTCTTACGGCGCTTGTACCAATCCATCGGAGCAAACTCGCATGCAGGGCGTGCCCGCTTGTTGTATGTACCCTTTGCAGCAGGCGGTTGTTCCTTTCGATCCCTCAGATCCCAAGAATCTCCGCGGTCCATCGTCGAGCACCGAAGAGCGGAATCGGAGCGATCCTTGGGGATTTCCTTCGTTGCCGCCTTCATGATTACATCATGTGTCCATCCTCCCCAACTTGATTGTTGATTCCTTGCGCTGGTGTTGAAGACAAGTACCAGGGCGTTGAAGAGGAGCCGGCCGGCCACCAGGCAGATGTCGAAGAGAGAGGCGAGAGCTTCCCTCATGGATTTTTTTTTTTTCAATGGTTCGAAAATGGGATAGTTACATAGTCACGTCGATGATAATAAATTTAGAAAATATAGTAAGCTTGGTAAGACTTTAGTTCTCTCTTTAGTTTAATTTTTTTTAGCGTAAATTTTGAGTTCTCTCGTCAAAATATTTGTCTCCGACTCTCCGCCGCTGAGTATTCTCAACCACCTTTTGCTCTTGTTCAACCAAAATGGTTACTCACATTTACTCACGAGAGATCAAGCTGCTGCTAGAAGACAGGAGATTGATGAGTAGTGTATGCACGATGCACCAGTTGGATTCAAACTGCATAGCTTACCTTCTCGTCTCCAACCTTAAATCTGTTTGATCATCGTGTAGATTCTCCATCACTATCACCAGTACTGATGAAGGGAAAACATGAAGGGGAATCTGCTTTCTCCATCGCAGTGTTTTCTCCATAGCTAACCTTCTTTTAGTTCGGACCACTCATTCCCATGAATTAAAGACTATAGAGGATATCTCAGAATTTTTTTTTTAGAAAGAACTATTTGCCAATGGCATGGCAGATTGGCAGTGATGAGGAACAAGTCTAGTCTGGAATCTGGATAGAGAATTAGGTCTGAAATAAAGTAATTGGGGATTAATTAATTTATTCACTTATACAAGTCATGCTTTGGACACCCGGCCAAAATAACAAAGAGGGTAAGAAGAAATTAAATTCAACGCAAAATAATACAGAGATCAGAATTCAGATCACCGGCAAATTCATTTTCCCCCCAGATCGTGTAAGCGAAATCTTCTACCGGAAATCATGCGGAAGATGATTAATTAAAAACGAAAAATCTCGCCGGAAACGATCGATTTCCGGGAAAATCTAAACACAAAAACAAGAAAATTGAGAATTTTACATCGAAAATTACTGCAACTTCTCCGAGCCGTCGCGTGCAAGAGACTGCTGCCGTCAGATGATTCCTTCCTTCCACAGAAAAACAGTAGAAAAAAAAAATTTACCCGAGCCCAAAACAGAGAGAAAGACGGTGACAGAGACAAATATTTTCTCTCGCCTTTCATCTTTCTCCGGCCTTTCCGATCGATCAAACGAACAAGTTGAGCAGCTTCTTCTCACCATCACCGCCGTACTGATCTCTTCCACCTCCCCACGCCCCAGCAGCGCTGCTCTCGAAACAAGTGGTCACCGACTCCTCGGAGTTCATCGAAGGCGTCCCAGGCCGCCTGAAGTCAGGCTTGTAGAGCGGAACAGCCTTGGGACAGAGGGTCGGGGTCAGCCGGAGATCCAAATCATTCATCGGCAGCAGCATCACGCTAGTCGGCTCCCCCACCCGTTTCCGCTTCGGGGAGACCTTGGATCTGGAACTCGAGAACCGAGAATGGGTGCTCAGATTCGGAATCGGGCTCTGGCTGGGGCTTCGTTCGTTGAGCTTCCACATCTCGCTACAGCCGACATCGACCTCCGACGCTTCATCGGAGGCCTGAGATCCGGACAGAAACTCCGGGATGGGGGCCAGAGTCCCGCCGCGCAGCACCGTCTCCACCGCGGCCTGGCAGACTTGCCAGTTACCCGTCCAGAGTAGCCCCACGGCGCCGTTCACCGGGTTCACTGTTCTCCCGCAGGCTTCAAACAGGAGCGATTGGAAAAGGGCTGCATATTCATGATTGATTTCCAAAAACCATCAGTAAAACAAAAAAACAAAAAATCGATTGAGAGTAGAGAGTAATTAAATTGGGAATTAAAGTAGTTGGTTACCAGGGCGTTGGGGGTGGGGGACGGCGGAGATGAAGGACATGAGACCGGCGCGGCCGAAGAACTTGGCGACGAAGACGGTGGCGTGGCCCTGAGATTCAGGGCTTTCGATCCACTGGAGGCAAGGGCGGAGAATACAGGTCTCACTGCATCCCTTTCGGAGAACTCTGCAACCGTTACAGCTCATTGAACTAAACACATCAATTAGTTAGACACCCTAATTTTTTTGAGAAAGGATCCCGCTAGCAAAGGAAGGAGGAAGGGACGCGAATGGGAAAAGAGAGGGGAATGGAAATGAAGCTTTGGAAGGGGGAGGGGAAGGAGGTATATATAGAAAGATGGTGTCTGTGGGAAGGATGAGGAAGACGAAGAAGAAGAAGGGCGGGTGGTTCGGAGTTGGGTTCGGGTTTAGGGTTAGGAGGCAGAGAGAATGGTAACCAGGGTTAAGGGTGGTGGGTTTGGTTGGGGGTTAGTTTGGTAGTGGCCAGTGGGTGGGGTTAGAGTTGGGTTGGGTTGGGTTAAAAGTGGGGAGGGAGGGGAGCAAGGTTGTTAAACTCCTATCGAACCCCCCGGTTGGACCCGGTTCAACCCGAGTCGGGCTTCAAAACGGCTTCCAGAAAACCCCCCGGTCTGACCCCTAAACAGGGAGAAGAAGAGAGGCAGAAGAGAGGAAAAGGAACGAAGGAAGGGAAATGGTAGGTGGATCATGGAGGTTAGGTAGATTTATTTTGTTGAAAATAAGTTTTTAATAGATATATGTAAGATAAATTTTATTTCACTCATTAAATTTTTAATTACTACTTTATTTGTATATATATTTAGAAAACGTCTAAAACGGCTCAAACCGGCCGGACCTCGATCAGACCATTAAATCTCAAACCCCTTGCTTGACCGGCTCAATGACTTAAACCGGTTTGACAACCTAGGGGAGTTAAAAAGCTTTTGAAGATTCCAAAGACCTGGGCTGAGCGGGCGGAAGCGGCTCCGTGTCTCCGCGAAAGGTTGTGGCCTCCGCACCGTTGGATTGTCTTTCTTTTGTTTATCCAATTGTGTGTTTTAAATTTTTTTTTTTATTGACAAATTATTCATTGGGTTCTGTTCTGTTCCTTTATGCTGCTGCTACGGGTTTTTTCATTTTCTTCAGTTCTTTTTCATTTTCGGTTTTCCGCCCCCTCTTATTTTTGTGCCCACATATGAAAGGTCCTTTGGACTTTTCTTTTTTCTTTTGCCCTATGGAATCTGAAATAATTAATTAATTTGCATATATGTTTTGTTTTGTTGTTGTAGACTGTGTGTGGAGTAGTGGAGTGGATATTGATGGCCTTTCATTTTCATCCTACTAATGCTGGGACCCCATGGTAGTTTTTGTTTTGCTCGTAAATCATAACTCTCCCCCCCCCCCCCCCCCCCCACCACCACCCAAACTTGTTGCTCGTTTTTTTTTTACAATAACAAACGACTTTTATTCCACCATCGAAAGATACAGCGAATCGTGCAATAACAAACTTGTTGCTCGTAAGAGTGGAGGAAGGGTGTTAGATTGGTTTATACGGTTATACTTGTTATATGTTTCGATTGACGATATAACCGGTTTATACCAGTTCATGTAGGTTTTGGGAGATTATGTTTGGAAAATGGAAATTATTAACACTTAATTGGTAGTGGACAACATAAAGTCGACAACAAGGTTAGAATAAGAAGAGGAAATATATAAAATCAATAATTATGGTTTGATGGTATTAGATTATGTTAAAGTATTTCTTAAAAAATTTTAGTTAAAATAGTGAACCAGTGGAGCAATTAAACCGTGGTGATTTATCTGACTTTATGTAATAGTATAGATTGTTTATATAGGTAGTTTTAGTATAATGGTATTTTTTATATATAATGGTATTGATGTGATCCTGGATGGTGGATCTCCAGCATTCGAGCGAGCTCTGTATCAATCAGGTAATCCCCTTGACTGTGGTCGAGTTGCTACTTTTATATTGTTTGAGCCTTATCGCGATTTCGTGTTGATATTGCACTGCAATTTCCGCCCTATCCCTTACTTTTCGAGTTGTTGAGATAAAATTCAGAAAAAAACCCCAAAAAGATCGAAGTTGCGCGACTGTGACAAAAAGAACTGAGCTTTCATGCACTCCTTAATTTTCTTGATACTTATGCTACTTCAAGATTAACCAGCGGGCCTTGCAGACCGGTCTGGTTGCCTTGTGCGGATCAACCCTTTTCTGTTCATTCCATGTACAGGGCTCTAACGAAGAATCAGTTCCCAGGAAGTGACAATTTCCCCTGATAACGCTGTGTGGAAACCGATCATCCCTTCCAAGATTTGCACCTTCATTTGGCTGGCATACCAAAGATACCCACTCTCGACAACATCAAGAAGAGAGGTAGGCACCTGGCTAATAGGTGCGAGCTCTGCAAGACAGAAGAAGAGACGATGGATTATCTGTTCATTCATTGTGTTTATAGCAAGGAGGTTTGGGTAAGATACAAGCTGTTATACTCAAGAATTGATTCACAATCCAACGACGTTCCTTCTTCGATCTGCAGCTGGAACTCCGACTTTTTCGAGAGCTTTGACGGGTGGATCAACTACTGTGCGCCTTGGTGTCTGCTGCCTGTGATGTCTGTTGCCTGGGGTGTTTCGCGATACCTTGGGTGTGACTTCGGGTTTTGCTGTCGTGCGAGTATTTTCTTCAGTTTGGAGAATGTTGGTTGCAAAGGTTTTGCTTTGTTTTTGGCCCAGTTCCCCCCCTGTTTGGTGGTCTCTCAGGTTAGCTGGGATGGTTTGCTCCATTCAGCTAGCTCCCTTTCTTTTTTATTTTCTTTCGTTCCGCTTGTTACCTTTTTCTTCTAGTGCTTTGGTTCATTCTCTTGTGAACCTCCACCTCCCAGACTATTTGTTTCCCTTTATTTCCAGTTAATGCATTTCGATCATCATTATAATAAAAAAAATTATTTATGCAACAGTATTGGTTTTTCAAAGTGGTAGTGGTTGTATAATTTATTGGTATCGATTTCTTGTTTTACTTTTGTTGTGATATAGTTTCGACTAAACGGAGAAAAGAAAAATATGAAGAAAAAGAAGGAAGAGAGATATGACTGGAGATTGTGAAAGTGAGAAAAAGAAAGATAAAAAATTGTAATTACTATGTTTTGTAACTTTCTAAAATGTAATTTATTAAACATTAATTAATAACAAAATTTGCATACCCAATTTGTTTGTGGTAATCATGGTGATTACTACTCCACACTAATCACCATAACCGCTCCCATCGATTAAATAATAAGGTACTTAGCTCATTACTAGTAGTTCATAGTCTTTTGTGTGAATACGACCTTGCTTTATTATATTGCTATTAATGATAAGTACACTTATCTTAGTCGCACCTAGAAAAAGGCGATCAATGATCTCTCTATGGAAACACAATAAATCTGTGTAGCTACTATTAATCTCACCAATAATGACTATCCTACTATAAGTAAAACATCATCCCACTAACCCATTCCCTCCTCAAAGGAACGGATCCCGTCAGTAACTTTGTGCTGAGTAACCATGCATAACCCAATCACTATCCGCCACATCAGCGCCACTTCTCTCTACTAGAAAGCCCTTAATCTTTAATAAATGATTTGGCACTCGTTTTAAGTTGGAATTTAAATATTTTTGCACAGTTATATCAGATTGATTGTGCTTTTCAAAACGATATTCATTTTGATATATTTTTTAAATAAAAAAATTGAGCCATTTTTTACCAGTCTATACCATATGGTATTGACTGGTATTGAAATAAGAGTATATCATATGGTATGAAAAGAGTACCATGGTGGTATGAACATACCAAGAATGTAGGATGGTTGAATACATGATAGTAGGAGTATACTAACTATCATTTACGACTTTTAACATTGTGTACCACAAAATACCACCCCGTACAGAGTGGTATTGTGTGGTAATTTTTTTGGTCCTGTATTTTGTTCACCAAGAAATTTTTAGATCTAATAGATCAGGATGAACTCGTTCCTTATGTGCAAAAAATTTCAAAAACGACTTAGAAACTAAGAAGATACCATATAGTATGCAATTGGAAACAAGTGGCAAGAAATTTTTTTTCTCATAAAATATTGAAAATGGATTTTATTTTGTAGAGCACAACGAATTCGTCTAATCTATGCAAATAAAATTGAAATCCGAATTAAAACGAAGAAAGTAGGAGTCGATTAAGAAAACAAGAAAAAATACAAATAATTTTAATTTCTAAATCAAGAGTACAAATTTATTTACTCATGAGTCCAAATTTAAATCTGAATTTTATGCACCGGAGGCCGGAGCCCACCTCAAATATACCTCCCTTATCCAAACACTATAATAATTAATAACAACTGTAAAAATGGATTATCGAAAGTTGATGAGTTAATAAATTAAATAGGACAGCATTATCAACAAGTCCAATTGGAGAGTGACGGGCGAGCCAATCATAAACACTACTTTTCCTGCTTGACAAGAGGAAAAGGAACAGCTGCATTTCGCCACTTGCTTGGGAGGGTATCATTATCATATGGCATCCCACTTTCTGGGGACTTTGCAATTCGCAGCAACAAATAAAGCCAAATTTCGCCCAAATTATATCATCCCTATCCCAAACTTTGAAAAGAAAAAAATTAAAAATTGACCCACAAATCGGAATCTGGAAGATATTGCCTGTAAATTTCCATGATCAAAATTTTTCTGTACCTATTTCTTTTTTTTCTTCCCCCCCTCAAAATTCCTCATCTTTTGTTTAGACGTGGGAAATTTTGTGCATATGGTCCCCTCAACGTACAGCAGGAGGGAGGGAAGACCAAATTGGTGAAACCCAAAAATATATACACAATGAAAAAAGAATGACTGAAGAATGGGATCCAAGTTGGTCCCAGGGATCCTCTGTATAATCATCCATCCCAATGGAAGAAGATACGGAAGGCAGTATTATGTGGTTATATAACTACTCTCACATAGCTAGCACAATTACTTTTTGTATTACATAGTGCTAGAACAGATTGTATTTGTCGATTGTTGAATTGGATTTATGGATACAAGTGATATCTAAATCTTGAAAATTTATGAAAATTTCAAAACATTTAGGTAAAATATAATTTAAATTTAGGTGCCAAAATATAATTATAAGAATATTTTTATTAAAAATTAAATATTAATTTGTAAATTAAAATATATAGGTACTAAAATACAATTTTATGACAATCCATTAATTCACAATTCAATTAGACTCGGATTTAAATGAGTTGAATTAATTAAATATATTAATGTATAAATTAGATCTAAATGATGTATTGAATTCAAAATATAATCTCAACTTGAGGTTGGTGATCCAATCCTGCCTCCTTTTTTTAAAATTATATAAGTACTATGCGAATTTGTTTCATGGTTTTATTATATATAATTTATTGGCCTATTAACGATTATAGAAAGTAATCGTTGTTTAAGTAGGAGAACCATTGATATTTTCTTGGAGCTGTCCTATCCATTGATATCAATTATACATAGAGAGAGGCAAAAGAGAAATCGTCAACCTCCCTCCGAGGCTGCTCCACTTTGATTCTGACAAGTTTTAATAATACACCTTTTTTCTTGGGTTATATGTATATTTTGAGGGATGGGATTAGGTGCTAATCCTTATAGGGGTTAGCACCATGATAACTAGCAAAAATCACTACGGATTATTATAACATCAATACAACATCTAAGCTAAATCACTACTAATTCAAACTAGTAGTAGTTTTTCCCTTGGTTAGGACGGTGCTAACTATTGTACAATTAGCACCGTAGCCGTTCCCATATTTTGAAGATTTAGTTTGCAAAGTTCTCAACACATGTCCCTCACCTACAATGTTTCACATCAATTTTACCCTTCTATTGTAACAAGATTATCAAATCTACCTTCCATCCATTTTCTAAATAAAAAAATTATGGAATGTCTGCTTAACTTATTAATAAGACAAACTCATTACATTATCCAAGATCAAATGATTAGCAAGAAAACTTGGAGGCCTATCAGTCCACACAACTGGAGAATTCCAGTGAGTCTCGCTATGCGCCATAATATGAGCTGCTTCATTTGCTTGTCTCTTAACATGTGTCCAAGTACCCCCACACCCATATCACGAATCAGCTTCCTGATAATCATGCAAAAAACACCCAGCTCCGTCTCGAATCGGTCCACCTCTTGGATCTAGTGTTAGCTCAAGCAATCGCTCTCTAACATTACTTCTTGTAGTGAGAGTTGTCGTGCCACCCGTAAACCAAACTCACCCACAAGGGCTTCTGCTGTCTCTGGATCCCATTACCCGCTAAGTTTTTGTGCTGCAACAAAAGTTAACTTGCCGTCTTCATCCCTCTTATGATACTTTGCTCACAGAACTCGTGATACTAGTGCGTCTGGTCTTTGTGCGAGGCTCCATAGTTATTTTGCCAAAAATGCAATGTTGAAACCCCCCAAATCACGGAAGCCATTACCACCCTCGCACTTCGCAACAACCATAGCTTCCCGCCATAACCAGTGTGCTCGTTTTTCTTCACCTTTCTGACTCCACCAAAAGTTGGTGATTAAACTATGTATTTCATCAATGGTGCCCTTCGGGATCCGAAAAACAGACATTGCATACATTAGCTAGGCTTGGGCGACCGCCTTAATAAGAACTTCCCGAGCTGCCGACATAGCTCTCTCCTTCCAGCCCTTGAGTTTACTCTTTACTCGCTCCTTAATGCCTAGAAACAACGATTTCTTTGATCTCCCAACCTTCGTCGTCAGCCCCAAGTACTTGTCGTGCTTATCGACAATCTACATCCCCAAAACTGTCCCTACTTCCAAACGTTGATGCGGTTTAACATTGCCGCCGAAGGAAACCTCTCATATGTTGAAATTTATCAGTTCTGCCGATTCAGCTTCATATGCCCGGAAGATACTTTTTAGGTCATTGCACTCCTTAATAGTAGCCCTGCAAAAGAATATACTGTCGTCATCAAAAAATTAGGTGGGACACCATCAAAGCTCCGTGAAGGACTTGGAAGCCGTGAATCCTCTTTTCCTCCACCGCCTTCTATGTATAAGGTGAGAGACCCTCAACACATAGCAGAAAGAGGTACGGCGACAGTGGGTCACCTTGACAGAGACCTCTCTCAAGTACAAAGCTGGGTGACTAGTGGCCATTTACCAAAATTGAGAATGTCATACTAGAAACACACATCATATGATTGTATGAGTCTAGCGTTCAGCGAACCCCATCTCCACCCGGGCATATGCTTTTGCCATATCCACCTTTGCCGTGAAGAAACCAGTGCTACTTTTTGACTTTCTTTTCATTGAGTGAAAACACTCAAAAGCTGTTATGATACTGTCCACTATGAAGCGCCCTAGCACAAAAGCACTCCATTTAGGAGATATGATCTTCTAGAGAATAGATTTGAGTCGATTTGCCAACACCTTCGCTATCAGCTTGTACAAAAAATTACAGAAACTGATTGGTCTAAATTCCTTAGGTGTTTGCGGCAATTTCACCTTCGGGATTAGGGCCAATAGGGTGTTATTTAATTCTGCTGGCATTACCCCTGAATGGATAATATCTTCTACAGCTGTCGTGACTTCATCCCCAACAATCCCCCAATACTTTTGAAAAAAAAAGAGCGGTCATGCCATCCGCTCTCGGCGCCTTGCACGACCCATTTGTTTGAGTGCTCCATAAATTTCATCCCTGCTAATCGACCTTAAGTGATCCGCCTTCAAATGGACTCCGGGACCGGGGTGGCAGTAGGTCTAGCTCCTGCCTTAAAAAGCTCATTGAAGTAACCTCCGAGGAAGTCAAGCAAGTCTTATATTCCCCTGTACCATCTTCCTTAATCATCCCGTAATCATTTGATGATATTACACTTCCTACGCACTGTTGCCTTCTTATGAATAAAAAAACTTGTATTTTTGTCGCCATTCTTAAGCCAATCTGCACGTGATCTCTGCCGCCAAAAGAGTTATTCGTTAGCATCCAATTCGGCAGATTCCGATTCCAACTGCTGCTGTTGTTGAATAACTTTTGGCGTCTTTTCTGGCCGCTCCAGAGCTCGTAGAGCTCTAGTTATGCGTTGCGTCTGCCGTGAGAAATAGGGAAAACCCTCCCACTCCAGTTGTCCAGGTTCATTTTGCATTCTCTTAATCCTTCCAGGACATTAACCCCTCCCTTTTTCCATTCTTCCTCAATGACTTCAGGGCACTCTTCATGCTTCGTCCAATAGTGTTCGAAGCAAAAAGACCAACCCCATTTGATAGCCTCATCGTCCACTCCAAGAGTATCACACACAATTGGTCTATGATCGGATCTGTCCCGGTCTAAATGCATAACACGAGCTGAGGTGAACTTTTCAAGCCAACCTTCTGTTGCCACAAACCGATTTAGTCTTTCTTCTGTGAAACCTACCCGGCGCCCATTGTCCCAAGTGAAAGGGTACCCCTGAAAGCCTAAATCGCACAAACCGCAATCATCAATGCATTGATGAAATTCCTCCATCTCGCGTTCATCGGTTGCCCCTTCCCCTTTCTTTTCTATAAGTTGATCGTTATCTTTGGTCAAATATTGCTGAATCAGTTTAATATATCACTTAAAAACCATTCTTACCCTTTTTCCTTCTTCAATTTAAATATTTTTAATTATTTTCGAGTCTTTTATTAGACTTAAAGTCACCCATGCCTCCTCTGTCCCCAATTCTTTTTTGTATAAGCACTTTCCCCAATTCTAAAGAGACGACAATTCACTCCTCTGTTTCCAATGTTGGGCACAACAGAAATATGGTGAGATGGATCGACAATAGAGGAAATTGTTTCACTCTAATATATATTTATCTCACACAATTAGGCAATTGTTGCCTAAAGAGCTCTCAACATATACTATTAGCTCTAGCTCTCTTATCTCTTACAATGCATCCAATTGAGACTATTTATACAACCATACCACCATTATATAATTGTGAATTTGGTTTGATATGTGTATGGATTTCTTCCAAACTTCTAATGGTAGTTGTGATACTTTTTGTTTAATTATTATATGGGTAGGTTTAGCATTTGGCTAGTTTTATTTTCATTATTTTAGTGTACTTATTTTAGGTAGTTGGGGATTGGATAGAGATGAGGTGATTTAGATGGTTCTAGTGAATTGTGGATTACCACTTTTAACACCCCCTCTTAATCCGCAATTCGTAGTTGTAAATTTTTATCACCTTGATGCACGAGAGTGAAATCTGATTGATCTCTTCACCTTGAGTGAAGTTTGCTTCTTCATCTTCTTATTTCTTTTGGAACCAACAATCCCTTTGGGAGTGATTTGGATTCCTGCACTTTTGACACTTGAACTTTCAAAATTTCGCCATGTGTCCTGCCTTCTGACATATAATGCAGTACCGGTCGTTGTTGCCGTCGAATTTTCCTCTACGGTCTTGCTCCGGCTTGATAGTCTTGGCTTCAACCATGTTGACTGAAAAACTTGCTCCACTGTTTGATCGGTAAAATTCATCATCCTCTGCTCATGAGCGACGAGTGAACCCATCAATTCAGTCATTGATAATTTTGACAAATCTTTTTTCTCCTCATGACCGCCACGATGTGCTCAATTTTTGGAGACAAACTGCGGAGAATTCTCTCCACAATCTTCCTTTCATGACGTCACTAGTGGCTTCCATCTGGTTAACTATCTCAGCTGTACAAGAAGTCGAGAATGAAAGTATTTGATACTTTAAGTCTCCTTCATCGACAGGTTGTCGAAATCACGCCATAAATTTTGGCATTTGATGGAGATTGCCCGATCGTTGCCTTGAAATTCATTTCGCAAAACTTCTCACGCCTTGTTAGCATTTTAATGCCAAAAATTCGAGGATATATAGCCTTGCTGACCGCCTGTTGAATTATTCACATGGCGTCGGCATTCCTCCGGATATTCACCTTGTATTGCTTGAACTTTGCTTCTGACATTTTGCCAGATTCTTCCTCCGTATTAACTTCCTCATTTTGGACGATATCCCACAAGTCTTGAGCAATGAAGATTGTCTACATTTGTTCACTCCAGTACTCGTAGAGTTCACCCTCGAAGATTGGAATCTGACTGGGGGTATTTACGAACATTGTGTTCACTTGGACTGTTGCCATGATTTTTTGAGGATTTTTTTTGGGTAGGATATATGAGGCTAGTTAAGGGGGATAGGAAAATGATGAAGGTTCTAATACCAAATTTTTTGGGCACAGCGAAAATATGGTGAGATGGATCGACAATAGAGGAAATTGTTTCACTCTAATATATATTTATATTTCACACAACTAGGCAAATGTTGTCTAAAGAGCTCTCAACATATGCCATTAGGATCGCCAGCAGGACGAGAAACAACAAGTCTAAGACGACGACAGGAGGATAGGATTTCGTATATCAATGTGGGAGTATGATTGTGGGATTAACACCTTTGAGGGGTTTTGAAACAAAAAGATGAATGGTTGGGAAAATGGCAGGGGCGATTAGAATGAGGTCCTCAATGAGCAAGAGAAGGTCTTCTAACACATTAACATTAAAAAAAAGTGTAAGAAGGATATTTAAGTAATTTCACAATCACATTAAATAAATTCAGCCATATTTAATCCAAGATAACGGTGAATTGACATAACAATGGATGGATGGGTAGATTTGATAACCTTGTTATACTAGAAGGGCATGTTTGAGAACTTGACAAAGTAGAGCGGCAAAATATACCTATAACCCTTTTTCTTTTATAAATTGCTGAAAACGTACCACTTAGGGATTGTTTTGAGACATGCTTGCACCCATTTGTAGATGAGAAGTTTCTCGGGTGATCGTTCTCCTATGAATTTGGAAAATGCTCGTACTTTATTCTAAGTTTTCTTTCTTTTTATTTGATAGTTATCTTGTGACGGAGGAGCTTTTTTTTTGTTGCTATACTTAAAAGTATGTATAGTTGTCATACAATTGTGTCTTCTTCATCGTCCATAAATCTTCTATCATCTTGTTTTTGCGGGTTCTTATTCCATAAGTGTTAAAATAGGGTATTATTTCTTATTCTATAGGCCTATAATTTTCTTAGTGATTTGGTTTCCCACTAGTAATAGGATGCCACATTACTACAAAGCAATTTGTGAAATAGGCCTCCTATTGTCCATTATTTTCTCGATGTAAAGGTAATTGTGTTATCTGTTCGATCATTTGTCTGAAGCGGTCTACCGCTTCCAAGAAGTAGTAGTAAGTTAATGGTAACTACGTTATCCAGTCTACCATTTTTTTGAAGCAGTTGCCCGCTTGCTCGAAGCGGTATACCAGTTTCTGAAGCAACCAAGCACTTTCATGGAAGCGGTAAATCGATAACCGGAAGCGGTCACCGCTTTCATGGAAGTGGTAGACCGATTCCCAGAAGCAGTTTACTGTTTAATCCAAATCACAGTGACTTGTAAGTCATTGTAAGCATATCTAAAACATAATAGTATTCTATATAACCTACTAGTTCGATAGACCAAATCCGCCATAACAATTTGATCTATATAATTTTGTACATAATAAACGTCAATGTTATTTTAATATGGATAATATTAGTTATTTTATAGTTAAATTTTGCTTAAGAAATTAAACCTAAAACCTTCCTATTCAAAGTGACAGTATGACTAGGCCAAACCAACAACTTTTACATTAATTATATGCCCTTATGCCACTCATTTTCTATTCAATTCTGCGGATTCTAAAAGAATCACAAACTTTGGGCAACTCAAGAGCTCAGTTAAAGGCTTAAAGCCAACGTTTCCCAGTCCCCTACCTTTTGACATGCTAGTAAAAGGGGTATACGAATAGAAGGGAAGTTCACTATATAATTCAAACCTAGAATCTCCAGATAGAAAATTAATGTTGGTATTGCTGTATCAAATTTTTTCTGCCAATCTCATGCTTTTCTTAATAACTTTATATCTCCTTCATTTAATCTTAATTTCCAATTTTATAAACATATGAACGCATTAAATATGATATGGACAACAGTTATAGTTTGATATATTGTGGAAAATAAAATTTTGGATATTCAAAACGTGTGTTTGTTATCAATATACCACCATCATATCACCATGTACCATCATAGTACCATTACCATATCATGATTATATAAGCATTGTCCAACCATCATACCAACAGTATGCGAGTTGCTCATCCGATGCATGAACATGTCACTGGCGTGGAAGCTTTACGCTACAAAATATATTTCATCTTGTAGAACATAACTAATCAGATTTTTAAATACAAAATATTTTGAAATCAAAGTTAAAATATATGTGAAATTCAAAATTTTAGGCCAACTTTTTAAAAACTATTGATTTTCCTCTTTGCCCCGTTTATTATGAATCATCATATCAAACCCACCTTCTACTTCGAAACCACCACTAGAAATCTGTTATGCACAGAACCCTAAACTTAATCAGATATCCGTCAAAGTCATTTTTATGATATTTGTAAAGTAAAAAGGGTTGAGATACATATATGAATTTCTTTGAATAAGTTGAATTGTTGAAACTAATTGGTTTATGACAATATTAATCTACTTGTTTAACTAGTTTATATTGTCTGTTTTTGTCTAAAACCACTCTGTTTCTTCCCACTTGCTGCTGCTACTATGTAGTGTGCAGCTTTTAGCTTGTTTCTTCCGTTAATTAAACTCTAAAAAACTTCCAATTCACAACACTATACCACCAATTATAAAAGAAAAGCGAGAAGCGAATGCATGGCTGCCAGGATGTGGGGCAGGGCCTGCTGGTTTTGATGATTCTGACTGATTACGATTATTATCTTACGGGGAATGACTGATTGTTGATTGATTATAATACTGCATATGTAATGATCTTATAGAAGGGAATAAGTAACTGAGTGTAGGACGACAATTACCTAAAACTAAAATCATCGGAACTGGAAGTGATGACTGATGAGAGGATAAGGACGCCATCCATGTCAGTGGGAGGCCAAATGTTTCCACGTCATCTCCGCCAAGTTGTTTGTCGCCTTTGTTCCTTTTTCACTGGCAAACGATTTTTCCCCGCGTATCCATTATTATTGTAAATAACAATTGGGGGTGGGGGAAAATGTCTCTCACACTCACAAGACAACTATGAATTGTTTGGCTTTTGGATGCTGCCATGAGTCGCTTTGTGCTGGGCACATGCTTCCCCTACTAGAATGTTGGTGACTTCGGCAACCATTCCCTAGTACAAATTGACCTCTGGCGTTGAGATGGGTTTTATTGACAATTTTCTTTGTCGATCTGGTTTCCTAGGCCTTTGGAACTTAAGGCTAAATTTATTCTTTTCATGCTTCTGTATTGGTCCATTTGACTTGACAAAGATGCTCTCTGTTTGACAGTAGCTAGGAGTTGCCGAGGTAATGCTGCCATAGAATCAAAGCTAACAACGAAAGAGCACGGAAAAGTAAGTTTCACATGCTCTCTTTAGCAATGCAGTCAGAGTCGACGTCGAATTTTAAAATTGTACGCTATTACATTTCGAGATCACTATAACGAGTTAGATTCTGTATAAATTGCATAAAATCGAATGAAAACGTGTGAAGAAGTGGTAGAGTTGCATAAAATCGTGAGTCCGGAACGCATTTGTATTTGTATGCTTCCATGACACAGACCAAGCAACACGTTGATCTCTCACTCTTTACAGCTGACAACCATTCGTATTCGTCCCTAGCGAGCAACCATCATTCCACTCCGAGTCCAACAAATTTCTCACCATTGCCGCCCTTCCCAACCTCTCACCGTTGCTAGTGAGTTGCTGCCATCTACTACCGCTGCCATTAGCCACTCCATCATTCTCTCAATCAACAAACTTGCCTCGAGCTCCAACCATTTGTCGATTATTCATCCATAGTTCGTTGGAATGAGTTAGCATGCCAACTATTATTTAGTAACCACCATAGCTACAAAATCTATATCGTTTATTTTACTTATTTTGTTTTCCAGTTTTTTAGTTTGACGATCAAGATTACTATGAAGATGATTTTGGAAAAGAAAAAGATACCACATGTGATTATTGGTTTTTAAAACTTCTATATCCCAACACTACAAGAAAATACATCTACTATCACTGGAATTATTTGTTACGGGTATACACCCATGATTAAAATGAAATTATATATCACGGGTAAATATTCTCGTGACCGTTCATTGTTAAACAAATCATCTGAGTAGTATCCCGTGCCTATCTGGGCGGGAATGAAAAGTGTCAATTGGCGCTATCTCCTCAAAAGTTTTGCTTTGAAAATTTTGAAGCAGCCCGCTTAATCAAAATTTGTGGCCAAGAACAGAATTCTCTGTTGCTCCTTCTCCACCGTCGTCAACTTCCATCTGTGCTGGCTTATATGTTGCTGTGCTTTTCAAGAGTAGTCGCCTACATTCGCTTCCCTTCCTCGGCTGCTAGAGCAAGGCGGGGCTCAGACCCTCGCTGCCCTTAACTACTCACCACCCCCTCCCCGCTGGCACTAGAGATGGAGGCCCGATTTCCATATCTATAAGTGGGTGGCGTCTATTTCCTCCTGCTCCGGAAGCTTACTCTGCCTATTTGTTTCATTTACCCATTCTACACTTCATGATTCAGTATTTATTTTCCTCTGCATTTAGGTTCGCTTTATTATCTGATGACACCTAAAATGCACATTTTTCACCAACACATTTAAAAGTGGAAGAAGAGAGTAAAATTACCCACACACCGGTACTCTAAATGCAACTATCACCTAGCGAGCACAACACATTAATTATCTAGAAAATCAAAGCATATTAAGTAGGGGGTTGCAAGGAACAAGGTGATTTGGAACCCTCAATTTAAAAAATTTGGGTATTGCATTCAAGGTTCCAAAACACTATCATTTGACCATTGATCACCACAACGCAAACACAATTGCTAGCATACACTCCCATACGCATTCATCAACGTATTACATTCACAAACAAGGGAGGATACTAGCAATTCATGGTTCAACCAATCATGATAATCATTCAAACATTCACACACATCCCCCCCAACCCCCACACACACACACACTTGAGCAACACATTGTCCTCAATGTGGAAGTTTCATAAGAAAAGATCATGAAGGTTACCACATGTTGGGTTGTGGGTTGGTGAAGGTACACAGTGTAGGTCTTTGTCTTTCTGGTTGTTTTCACATTGATAAAGCACATAAGATAGAGAGGAAGACGATTAAGAGTTATAGGTACGATAGATAAATAATATAATTAATAATACTACTTGTGCTAGAGTATTTAAAGTACGAAAAACAAGACAAAAAATAAAAAGATAATTAAACATGGTTTTAATTAAAATAAAGAAAGGACCTAGCACTCAATCATCCTCGGAATGTTCATCTTCGACCGGAATGTTCATCTTCTTCATGATCGCATGAATGCATGCCACAATATGGAGCCACACTTCCTTCTCCCTTTCTTGATTGTGAAGGATCGCCGCTATAATTGCTTCAACTCGGTAGTCCCTTGCATTGTTGAAATGTGGGCGAACCGATTGAGGAGTGGGTATGGGTGACTCTCCTCCTTCATATACTCTCTCCAGTTGATCTCCCTCGGTTGCAAATCTTCTTCGCTCTCGTGCCACCCTAGCTTCCGAAAGACAGAACACGGTGCCCTCAATGTCCAACGTATTAGTGGTTGGAAGGAAGTCCCCGTACTCCCCAAATGCCATCGTCGTTCAGATGAAGAAATTTGAGTTTTGAGTTCAAGACTTCGAAGGATATAGGAGTGTTCCTACTATCCAATCAAAATTGGACGACCCTGAAGTCTACTTGGAAATACTTGGCTAGATGGGTGACAAAAACTCCTCCATGAAGTGCGACGAGCCGATGATCCGTCTCATAAATCTTGAATATAGATAAGATAGCCACACTGAGATGAAGAGATTGGGGTAGATGCATACTATAAAGGAAGGTGACATCTCGGGCAGTTAAGTTGCCTTTGCTATGGTTCTTTCCTCCCACGGACCTAGCAATCACGTGGTGAATGAGCCGCCACTCTGGTTTCACCTACTAGCTTTTGATAGCTTGACATACCACGGTCGACTGTCGGATCTCTTGACTTCATAGTCATAAAATGCCTTGAAGCAGGGGAAGTCAGATTCCCTTGTAAAGGTAGCAAAAGTGTATGGTGAATCAATGAAATCCGCCGGGTAAAAATCCATTGCTCTAGTGAATTCCCGGATTGACAGTTGGCGATGCTCTCCTGCTAGTCGTAATTGGATGTTGTCTTCAAGGTCAGTGGCACCTCTCACTTCTCGAATGGTAAATGTGCTAATAAACTCCAGTACAAGCACCTAGTAAATATTTTCTTGAATAGAGAGCAACTTAGCCATTCAAACTTCTGTACTTTAGAGTGGATTGCATCATCAATCCCAAGTTGTGCGAGGAGTATCCAGTTGAGACATGTACTCTCTCCTAATGGTAATCCCTAAAGCCACAGAAGCTTGGTTTTGAATTGCTCGGTCACCTGTTCCAAAAAATAATAAGTGATGTGCTCTATGCCGCCTTCTACATTAACTTGATTATCTCGATGAAGTTCCCTTGATAGATGTTGAATAGGTGGTGTTGGATGAGGTTCTTCAACATCTACTTCTTTTGACTTGGATTTCCTTATCTTCGGTGGCTCAATTAAGGACGAGAAGTACGAGAAGAGGAACTGTCATCACGAGCCATTTGCTTGGTCTTGTACTTTATCCTTCAAAACAAGTATTAAAAATTGTGCAACCCATAAATCCAAACATCATATATATCAAAAGGGTACTTGTGCAATGACTATCACAAAGTCTCTAAGTTTCCCCCCACATTTGAGTGAAACTAAAACTTGGGCACGAGGAGAAACTTAGATGGAGGGATAATTCCAAGATAATTAACATTAGGATATCCCAAATCGATTTAGAAACAATTAATAAAAGTCACCCTATGCAATGAAATTAATTCTCATTTAACAGGATTGAAAAGAATGAACCCTATCTAATTGGGGACTACGAACACTTTGTGGGCGATTTTGGAAAACCAAATAGATGCATGAGACTATCCCACCAAGGTCTCAATAATCTCATAGGAAGTTCATTAGAGAGAGGAAAAACAATCCTATGCCTCAAAAGTGTCATTCCAAACAGAAAAATGGGCATTCAAGTTCTCAAGCATTCAACACAAGTTGGGAAAGATAAGGTGGTTAAAATATGAAACATGGGGGTATGTACCTTATCTTGCTAGGGGAAATGTTGTGAATCCAAAAGCAATTACTAACACTTCTCAAAAGATGTTGGACAATGGAACTAGAGAAGGGAAGTTCAAAGGACTAAGAGAAGTGGAAAAACATGACATGTAGATCTAGAAAGATGAGATAACAAAAATACACAAATATCTAATGAGAACCGCCTTCATTTAAATAGGGATGTGCAAGATCGCAGGCTAAGTTCACAAGATCGCGACCACAATCTTCACCTACCAACCGCGATTTTTATCCTGTTTAGGACATCACACTTTCTCCACTTCTCTAAGTTCAATCATTCATCTCAATCATTCAAACATCCAAAGGCAAGGGCTAAGTTGTATCAATCATTCTCAATGCATCTCTAATCTACTACTCAAACAATTATCTAAAAAGAAAAGGAAAAGATACGCAAACTTAGTGGTTGAGTTGCCTCTCAACAAGCGTACTTTAAGAGTCTTTTCACGGGACTTGACTCATGTAAGGTCTCCATCCTTCACCGACGATTCTTCATAGAAATCATAATTATGGTGAAGTCCCAAGTGAAGACCATGGAGCCTCTCGGATGCCTCATCCGGTGCTTGAGATAGAAGAATTCCTCTCGAAGATTGATGTGGAGGATGGTGAAGGTCAAGCTTCCTTGTAGAAATATCATTATCCGTGAATGGCTTATAGAATTCCCTAAATTCTTCATCTTCAAGTATAAGAGCTAGGTTACCCTGAACCATCCGACTTCATTTCTTGGGATGCCTCTTCTCAAAGATGAACCTTTGAAGCTTCTTTATACGACCAACGGGAAGATGATAAACTTTAACCAACTCTTTGGCTTCCCTTTTGCACGAAAAATTCTCCTTACCCGGTCTATTCATAATCTTGCAAGAGTCACTCGCACCTTCAAATTGATCATCGTGGGAATCAACATGGGAGACCATATTGAACAACTCTATCTCGGGGCTCGAAGGTTGCGTGGTAGGAGGTGTAACCGGCTCACAATCCATCTTGACATTGTCCCACTTGAAATACATGTAGCTTATTTCCTCCTCACCAAATCTTAAGGTGACATTGCTTCCACTTACATCAATGATAGTCCGTGCAGTAGCTAAGAATGGTCGGCGTAGGATAATCGATGCATCACACCCCTCCGTGTTGAAAACCACAAAGTCCATAGGATAAACAAAAGGAGAACACTTCACCAAGACATTCTCTATGATCCCTCTTGGTTAGATAACAGACCTATTGGCCAACTCAATCCGCATCTTAGTAGGTATGAATGGTCCAAGGTCTAACTCATTGTATATCCGAGTAGGCATAATGTTGATGCTAGACCCCAAGTCGGCTAGCTGTTGTAGGCACGGATCTTGGGCACCCGAATTGACGAAATAAGATAGAGTTTAGCAAGATATTTAGATTGGTTGAGAGGAGAATTGGGCAGAATTGGATGATTTAGAATTGGGATTAGGGTTCTTGAAAGAGACTAAAGAGAAGCATCCAGCGTCGTCACCCGAGCAGGGAGAATTGACAGAAGCATCTCGCCATCTCTCCCGGCCGACCAGCACCAGCTCGACATAGAGTCTCCCTTGCCGACGCCGTCAACGTCTCTCAGGCCCGTGCCTTCAACCTCGCCTAGGCGTGTAGCGTCAATTTTGCCGTCGCACAATCGTAGTGTCCCTCGCCGTCACCCACTCACACTCACCCTCGTCGAAGCCGGTTTCCCTCGCCGTCGCCGTGTCTCTCGCCAGTCGCCATAGCCGTCGCCCTTGAGCAGCTGTCCCCGAGAGTCCGACCAGTCCTAGCAGCTAGGACATATGCGTTTTGTAGCCAGCCGTTGCCCTGGCTTCTGCGGAGGTTAACTTGGGCCCCGATCGGTCAATTTTCCACTCTTCACACAATCCTTGTTGTAGCTTCCCAAGTCAAATATAATTCCTGCCCTATCTGCTATGAAGTCTGAACACCGTTCCCCACTTTGCAGCACTATCTCTTTTAAGATCATGAATTCATGGGCTTTCAACCCTAGTCTAGACCCTGGTTGGCAACATTGTGTAGATATAATTGGTACTGGGCAGAAATTGAGATGTTATTATTGTGCTAAGGATATGCGTGAGAAATTTAATTTTAAACATGAATTTTAGGATGTTATGAGTTTGCAACTTTTGAGAATTTGGATTCTTAATCTCGTTTTTGAGTAATGATCTATGTTTATGAACTTATAGTTAGAATGTTATGAGTTTACTCTACTTTAAAATTGATACAAATTAGATTATGTGTGAGAAATTACATTTTAAACATGAATTGCACGCATTTATTCACTTATCTAGAATCTATATACTCACATTTTAATAGTGTATGTTATATTTAATAGATTTTAAACTATTTAACAGGTTGCTTCAAAAACTTATGCTTTTACGCTTCAATTCTACGCTTTACGATTTTACTCATTTCCGCTTTTAGGTAGAATCGCGCTTTTGACTGCATTGCCCGCAACAATCCACCCCTCTTGAGATCAACCTTGACCTCAAGGTTGCACCTAGCCCCACGATCTCCCAACGCCATTGGCGTGATCTTCGACATTGATTCCAAAGTTGTTTGCGCTTTCTCCTCTTTCAATTACCTTCAAGCACTAGAACAAGATTTCTAGCACTAGCCACTCCAACAATTATGGACTCCTGTCCAATGATCTTGTACTGGTCATGATAACCATTTGTTCCCATCATCTTCTTCTTAAGATTCCAGTTGTTCCAGTAGCTAACCTCCATTTTCTGTTTCATTCGAGAGCAGCCAATCCCTCCTGCCTTCCTTTGAAATTTTCATCCATCCATATGTAACAATAAACCTTGCAAAGACCCCCACCAATTAAAGAGTAGCTTACCATCTTCCTTGGTGTTGTTACGAGTTGGAAGATCCAATTGGCAAGGCCAATTCACACTACCATCAGAAGCTAATGGCAGGAGCAGCAAGCTAGGCGGGTATGCTGGGGAATCCTCCTTGGCCTCAACATCTTCGATTGACAGGGTCGCGATCATCGAGGTGGAGTTGTCTGTGAGAAAAACGGCTTAGGACGATGCCGATGTGACCAAGCTCGGTGCCTTCCCCACACATGGTGGGGATGCTAATGTTTGAGTACACGTCGGTGTATCTTGCGATGGCGGCGCCTGTTCCACCCGCTGCTCGACCAACTTTGTTTTTGTCAACACTTCCACGAATTGAATACCGTTCTGGAAAGATACCTCTAGTTTTGATGACAGCAGGATCGTGGCCTGCACGGTAGGCATCTTGTCGAGCTATGTGGCTTCTTTTTTGGTTGTAGGTGAAGCCGGTTTCTCCACGGTCTTGCGGCAGATGGCATATGATGACTTGATATATACACATGTTTTTGTCCACCATTCCTCTATCATTTGAGTCTCATCTCTCGTATTATAAGCCAATTTCACGGTAGGTTGTTCGTGTTTGTGATATTTCAGGTCCTAGTACGTGAAGGAAGGTTCGTGCACGAGTTTGGGCTCGATTGGACGAAGTTGGAACAATTGACAGGAAGTTGGGAAACCACACGGCCAAACCCAAAAACCACACAGTCGTGTGACGTGGCCATGTGGAATCCCTTTGCGCGGGCAAACCACACAAGCTGTGTAAATGACCCCTTGTGGCCGTGTGGAAATCACAGAGACCTTCACACGGGCAGGCCGAGATTTCACACGGCCGTGCAGTTCTGGTTGTGTAACGTGCATGAAGGCACATAAGTGAAACGTGACATTTTACACCTTCACACGGGCAGTTGGGAATTTTACACGGCCTTGTGGCCTGGCCGTGTAGTCACGGAATTCTAGGTTTTAACCCAATTTCGGGTCTTTTAAGAGGGGAATTGATTTTCAGAGCTAGAAATAGAGTCCTAGAGAGAGAAAGTGCGAAGAACACACCCTAGAGGTGATTTTGGAGTTGGGTTTCATCAATCAAGCTTGGATTTCATTCTTGGAGTGAAGATTATCATCTCAGAGCATATTCTTCCCATCTTGATGAGTATGACTGCTTTGTTTTCTGTTTCCCTCTCTCTCTATGGAGTAGAACCCTCTCTCACTTGGGTATGAAGAATCCTAGTTCCATGTGTTAGGGATATCGATTGTAATGACGTTTGGATTGTGATATTGCTTGATTATAATCGATTGGAGTCTTTTGATTGAGTCAATTGAAGCCTGATCACCTTTTATTGATTTCTGTTGCAACCTGAGATAGATAAAATTTGATTAGGTTGTTAGAGCTTCTTCAACGGTAGTAGTGAATCGATTATACGAGAGTTAGTCGATTCATTGCTTTGTACTGGAATCCAATTCCAGTACGGGAGTTCTGTGCTTATTGCTTCAGCAGTCTGTCCCGGTGAAGGCTAGTCGCCTGCCAGTTAGTCTGTCTGAGAGGGCTTGATCAGCTTAAGAGATTCCAAGCTACTGTTGGATCTTCCGTAGTTTGATCAACAGTAAATCAACCAAAGGTAATTACAACTTTGACCTAACTAAGGAGCTAGGGGGACTCATTCACGAGTGACTCTTCCCCTGCTTAAGAACTTCGAACCATTTCCTGCTTTCTTACTGCTTTAGCTAGGGGGACTCATTCACGAGTGCCACTGTTCTGCATTCCCCGGAACGGCACCAAAAACTTGACGCGCTAAAACACAACACCGAAATTGATAATAAACCAAGACCCCACCGCAGTTGAATCGACTCTTTGAAGAGATGGCGGAGTAGGGATATGATTGGCCACCCAGTCGCCTGAGCTGGTGCAGGTGGTATCTAAACTGGTCTCAGCCATTGATCGTTCTGGAATGGTTTCAGGGACAGGACAACAGTAGGCAATGCATTGCCAGTGGTGTGAAAGCTCCCATCACACTGTGGAGGAATGTCAGGCATTGAGGGAGTCGACTAATCCCCAGGAGAAGGTGGATTTCATCGAAAATGCCAGGCGTTTCGACCCCTACAGCAACACTTATAACGAGGGGTGGCGCCATCATCCCAACTTCTCCTGGAATGGACCTAACCCTCGACCACCAGTCTCCCATGGACCACCAGGCTTCAGAGTGATCCGGTGGCCGATTTGCGCAATCTGGTGGGTTCTCTGGCCACTTCCAGTGCTAATAAGTTCAGTAATATCGAGCAGTTCATGGAGAAAGCCTCTGGTAAATTTCTGGAGCTTGAGGCTGGCCAGAGAAACACATAGGCTGTATTGCAGGATATCTAGACCCAGCTTGGGAGTGTAGCACAGGCTGTAGCACAGAGGACTCCTGGTATTTTACCCGGTCAGACCATTCCTCATCTGCAGGACCCAAATGAGCACTGCAAGGCCATTACTACCAGGAGTGGCAATGTGACTGCTAATCCACCTGTCCGGGCACGACAAGAGAGAGAGAGACCCCTGTTTCAGCACTTCCAGCTAATGAAGAAGAATTGGAGAAGGAGGTTGAGGTGCCTACTCCTGAGCCGCAACCAGTGGTGAAGGAGTATGTCCCTTAGTTCCCCTTTCCTACTCGGTTGCACAAGGACCGACTGAGACTGAGTTTGCCAAATTAATGGCAATGCTGAAGCAGGTAAACATCAGTGGGTAACTCCCAAGTGATGCTCAACGAGGAGGGTTCTGCCATCCTGCAGAACAAGCTACCAGAGAAGGCATAGTAGTAGAGTCGTTTGTGGATGGATGGAGGATTTCAATAGATCATTCAGAGGCCTCTACCGAAGGAGTTACCCACTAGCAGGAGGACCTAGCATGTAGACGATGGAGTTTAAGGAAGCCATTTGTATTTCTTTTTGTTTTAGACTATTTCAAGTCTCTTCAAGACAATTTTGGATGACTAGCTACATTTAAGTCTCTTAAAGACAATTAATAACTTTATTCATCCCCTACAAGCATGATCACTTATCATCTTACTTTGAATCATTGAGTCTAGTTATCATCACTTGATATATAGTGAGGCTAGTGTACTGACTATGAAGGATGTGATAGTCAATGAGATATAATGAATGACCAATTGATGTATTTGAATATCATATTTTATGATCTGTTTAAAGATTCTGATTGTGCTAAAAGAGTCTCTTGTTTTCAAAATATTTCATAAGGGTGAATTGTATCTTTAGAAAAATGCATAAAATTTCTACCCATCAAGACATTATACTAAAATTTGCCATGGTTTGTTGAGAAATAAAGTGTGGGGTAAGCCCAACGTGTGAGGCATCTTTCATTGCACTTCAAACGGGTTTTGGATGAGATACAAATTGAGCTTTGGCAGGATAGTCCTACGAGGTGATGCTAGTTCCTCTCTAGTGTAAGTAAAATTTTCACCTGTTGAATTGATTGCCAACTTGACGATGTGTTCTTAAGGGCGTGAATATAGCATCCGACACCCCTTAATTTCATTGACCCTCCACACGAGTTGAGGTAAAGGAATTCTAAGCTCTTGCTTGACTAATCATGATAAAGTTCAAAAAGAGCTCTCCACCAGGAGAAAAATCAGGAAAGGAAAAAAATAGTTGGTTGCAAGAGAAGAAAATTCGAAAAATCCTAAAAAGAGGTTGAGTTTGAATAAGGAAAAGTGCTTTAAAGATATGTCAAGTTTATGGTAGAAAGCATTCAAAGTTTAAATCTTTATCAAAAGCTTCACCCTGACGTATAAAGACTCTGACGCATGATTACTTATTGATGCTTGGATTATATGGTATGATGTTCTAGCATATTGATGTGGTTGATAACAACCAAAAAGGTATTTTTAGCCTTCATTTATTAGGGTTTTTATTGTCATTTTGAGCATTTAGATCTATAAAACGTCATTTTACCATAGATCGCTTTTTTGTCATATCATGTCATTTCAATTCGCATTTGACATTACAAGCAAAAAAGGGAGAAAATGGGGCTAATGTATAGGAAAAAGGATAAAAGGGTCCAAACACTAAGATTGCAGCCTAAGGAGCAAGATCTCGATCGAGAAACTAGCCCGCGAAGTAGAGCAAAAAGATCGCAGGCTGAAGCCAAACGATAGCGCCTGCGATCTTGCGACTCTCGTGTATGAACTTGAGGAGGAAGTGTCAAAGAGAGACCAGAAATTTTTGACAGGAAAACCTAGGGCTCGATCTCTAGCTCTGCCATGACTAAACGATGGAGTAGAAGATCACAGGTGTCACGGTCGCGATCTTTCATCCCTCAGCTGTGATCTTGCCAGATATTTTCAAGGGCTATAAATAGAGGAGCTGCTGGAGAAGGAAGTGAGAGCAGACTTTGAGGAAGAAACTAATGGTTTTTGGGCAGTTTTAGTGAGAGAAACACCTTGCGAGAGTTTATAGGAAGATCTAATCCACCCAAGGAGCAAAGAGAAGGTGTAATCCAAGGAGAAGAAGATGATTTCCACCATTCCTCCTCTTTTTAGTTTGTATTTTCTCTCTCTATGACTTCAACCCCTAATGTTGTTTAAGGAAGATGAACCCTAGTTTATATAATGTTTATGAGTCATGTGTATAAAATATTATTAACCTATAATCTATATTTATTTGATGTTTGTGCATAAGACTATTACTTGATTGTGATAGATTTATTCTTAACCTAGGTGATAATTCAATCCCCTTAGGTCAAGATTGCTTAGACATAAATTAGTGTGGGATTTTCTGTATCCCATTTGCCTTAGTCTCAACCTAGATAATGGGGGAGTTACCATTACTTTACACATGAGTTTATGGTGTATTTGAGTTTGACTAGGGTGCTTAATGCTTCTAATTAGGGTTAGATGTGTGTGAATGCTTCTTACCATGATTATTTGACCAAGAAAGCTAGCTAGAGGTCGAGGTGACCATCCCCTTCTAGTTAGATTCTCATCTAATTGATGCGTGTAGGTTAGGTGTGTGACCATCGAACTACTCGACTTGTGTGCGGACAAATTTAAGCCATTTAGAGGAGGTAGAACCTACCACTTGTTATGTAACCCAGTTGAGATGACAGTTGGCGACACTTTGACTGAGGCTAATCCTCCTCATCAAGGCATGGTTGTAGTCGAGAGATGGTTCTTCACCTCGCCCTCCCTCCTCTGGTTTCTCAGAATGATCCAGCTGAGCTCTAATGACTGCGTCCTCATATGTGGAAGAAGTCGGTTCTTGGCTCGACTGGCCTTGATAAAAGCTCTGGCTTGTAGAGGTTGCTGAAGTGAGCTCTGGGATCTCTGTCTTGTTACTCGTGGGAGTGAGTGTCAGACTCTATTTAGAAATACCGTGTTAGTGGTACCTTGGACTCACCAGACACCCTCTTTGTTCTGCTCTAGTGTCCTTAGATATGTCTTCAGGCTGTCGAATGTAACAGGAGTGATGGAGGTATCAAAAGGATTTTTTTGTGGCTGTCAAGTCGACATCGAGCTATCAAGCTATCTTAGTGATGTAGACTCCTCCGTGCAAAGCCATCAACCATCGGTCTGGATCATGCTTGTGAAGATTCTGCAGAATGGATAGCTCGAGGTGGAGCTGTTGGTCCCCATACATGCTCCAAATGAAGAGGATATCTCTGCAAGTGAGATTTCCCTTGCTCTCATATTTCCCTCCTATTAATCGAGAAATGACGTACTGGATCAATCGGAACTCGGGTCACACTTTGCTCCCCTTGGACAACTTCACACCCCAGTGCATGATGTGTGCTAGTCGCATCTCTTCATCATAGAAGTTAAGAAGGAAAGGGCAATCTCTCTGGAGTCAGTGAAGTGAAGTCGATCGGATCATGCACAAACTCTGGAGGGTAGATGTCGAAAGCAAAAGTGAACTCTCGCATTGTTATCTCGCGCTCCTGGCTTCCCATGCTGAGTATATGCGAGGACTCTACTCAATAGTAGTGCCCTGGATCTTCCTCACCCTTAGTGTTCTCAGAAACTCGAGGGTGAGAACCCAATAGATCCCGACGTTAATCTCCAAAACTCTGTGTCGAACTGGATTCTTGATCTTGGAACCGATTAGCTTATCCACTCAAAACTTAGCAAAGAGAAGCCAGTTGAGGCACTCATTCTCTCCGATCTCCATGCCCTCAAGTTATCGGAGACGATCTCGGAAAATAAATTAGACAACCTTGAGGAACGCATGCTCAATATGGGTCATCAATGCCCTCGAAACTCTCCTCCGGTCAGCTCGAGGTTGCTCAACCTCCTCTTCCAGGAGCTGAGGCCGGTCCTGTGTTTCTTCCTCCTGAACAACCTGAGGCTCTCCCGTCTCATCAACCTCCTCCCTACCACGTCTATGCCACGTCCTCCTGGCATAGTGCAGATGTCCAGATAAAGATTGAGACCTCTCGAGAAGGTTCAAACTTCCTTCCATGTCAATACCCTTCCCCTTGATTTCTCTCGCGAAGACGAAAATCAATCAACAAACCAAACAAAATAGTGAAAAACATTCTAAATGATAGTTTGGTTATGTTGTAAGATCCGAATTTGTCAAATGAAAAATTCCCCATACTTAGAGGTCGTTTTCTTCACAGATTGGATATATGGATTTAGTGGTATTATGGTGTAAAATAAGTCTATTGTTTTCTTGTTGGATTTTATTATGGATTTTGTTTGATTAGATTTGTGAATATGAAATACAAATTACCTTGTTACCCTGATCTAATTATATTTCAATACCACTATTTTGTGGACTAATAATTCAACTACAAATATAGAAATATATCACAATTCGGCAGTAATTAATAATTCAAAATCTTCCAGCAAGTATTCCACATAAACAAACACGTATTCATAGGGGTCGAACAAGTATTCAAAGGCGCCGAAAAAGATTCAAATCCGACAAGGATGTATTCAAAGCGGTGTAAGGTTTTCAAATCAGTTTATGAAATTCAATTGACCTTATTGTCCTTGTTTAAATAAAATATGACATAACAAACAAAATAATAAAAATAATTATACATAAATACATCAACATTCAAATTTTTATAGTTGAATTCGACAATTAACATACACATTCATATTTAAATAAAAAAACGATATTATAAATGTGTATAGTTGCATGCCGATAAAATAGGAAGACAAATTTATAATTAAAAAAAAAGTGAGAGTAGAAGGATAAACTACCATCATGGATTATAATCCATCATCCAAATCCCATCTCAAGAGGTGGAACTTGCAAATCCATGGGGTCCACAGATTTGGTCCCTCAAAGTCCATTATGGATGCCCAAATCCATCAGAAAATCCATGAAGCAAACAACCCCTTAGTGAAAACAATATGTCTATAGGTGAAAATGAGGGTGCGTAAAATATGGTTCGGGATTTGACAAAGGGAAATTTAAAAAATATGGTGTTAAAGTATAAGTCTAAGTGAATGAGTCCATTGTTTAAAATGAACAATAGTAGTGGCCCAGAAATGATACATTAGAAGAATCCTTTCGGTGTTCCAATATCAATATGTTGATTGTTTCTCTCTTGTATCTTCTAAAAGGAAAAAAGATATCTGAGAGCTGTTTCATAGATTCGAAAGAGAACACTTGAGTTCTCCCAAGAAATAAAAAGTGTATCATGTCTGAATCTAACTGCGGTTCACAGTGGTGGAGAAACTTCGGCCAAAAATAGGCATGAAAAGTGCATGGCATCGTGTCAATAAACCAAAATAAATATGAAATGGATAAGGAACATGAGCCAAGAAATATGATATTTAGCGTGCAATGCCTAAAAAATTCGGTCGAACAAAGTGAAAATCAAGGCAATTGATCAAGGAAATCAAATATGTGTGGTTTGGGCATTAGGTCGAGCACTTGATGGGCGTGATTTCATAGTTAAAAAATTCAACAAACAATCACCCACCAAGGCCTACCAAGCCACACACTCAATCATAAACACACATGCATTGATTCAATTGCATCCAGCAAATAAAATTCAACCCCTAAAATGCATAGAATGAACCCAACATGCAACTCATTCTTTTCTCTAGTTAGGGCAAATTTGAGTAGATAAAGAAGATAAAAGAAGGAAATCTTGCCTTGGATCACTTGAGGACATGATTGGATGATCCAAAAACAAGCTAGAGCAAGAAAAATGAAAGAAATTGAAGATTGGGGATGAAATCCCGAGTTTGCTAGTGAGAACTAGAGTTCTAGGGCAGCAAAAATCGACTTTTTGGGTAAAAAGGAGTTATGGCTCGATAGCCTCGCGAACTCCCCTTTTCTAGACACGCATAAGATCGAGGGCTGGGGGCAAAAGATCGCTACCGTGAATTTTTCTACCAAACCACAATCTTTAGCGAACTCAACAGAGTTTTTTGGGAAAGGAAGGGCAGCTCGCGGTCGCGAAGACTGCCTAGAGGCTGCAATTTCCAGTTTGTCAAGAATTTTAATTCGAACTTGTTTAACCTAAGGGTAAAGGAATTATAGAACCTAATCAAAAGTAATTGGCAGGGCACATGAATATTTTCCTATATGTAAACTAGGAAAATTCAGAATTATAATGAAACAACTTAATTTATTCAAATAAAATAGGGTAAAAGAAAAGCAAACCGATGTTGGGTACCTTCCAACTAGTGCGTCTTTGACGTCTTATCGCTGGACGACTGACTTCAAGTAAAAAGTCCAGCTTAAAACCTCCTTAAAGTTGAGGTTTTCATATGCAAAATGGAGTCTCAAATCTTGATCGGGCTCCCGGGCATCCTGTGAAGGCTCATGTAGATGCACTCGCCTCAGTACTTCTTTTTTTCCCTCTTTGCTCGAACCAAATCAAGCATCCTCGAAGGGTCATCGTTGGATCTACCAAGAGGGATTGATGATATCATTGCCTTGTCTCGGCAAAGAGTGGACCCAATGCTAGGAGTCCTTCAAGGTCGGGTGACCTTCCATGGTCTAAGTAAACGACCTCTTGAGGCACACTAACTCGAAAATACCCCAATCACCTTCAACCTCCTCTCTCTCTCTCTCTCTCTCTCTCTCTCTCTCTCTTCTTGTAAATAATATTCCCCATATGTGAATCAATCTCATCCCCTTCTTATTTTTCTTCTTCCTCCTACACATTCTCATCAAAGTCCTCTTTTATATCCATTTCTAATTGTTGATCGTAAGATATGATGTTCATCCAAACAAATTCTTCACTAGATGGATCTTTGAGGTCCACTTGATGGCCACCTTGAAGACTCCTTCCTCTTCTACCAATTCCTCTTTCTCTTCATTGACGATGTCAAAGAGGCGATCTTTATTGAGTACAGAACAAATTTGTTCAAGATCTCTCTTCTTTTCTTCCAACCTCTTGAGCATCTCTTTGTGTTCCACTAGGAAATCTTGAATGGAAGGGTCGGAATGTCAAGAGTGCTTAACCATCAATTAGTGTGAGATTGTCTATATCCTATTTTCCTTAGTTGCAACCTAGATAATGTGGGAGTTATCAATACTTTACACATGAGTTTATGGTGTATTTTAGTTTGACTAGGGTGTTTATTGCTTCTAATTAGGGTTAGATGTGTGTGAATGCTTGTTACCTTGATTTGTTAACCTAGAGGGGTAGCTAGAGGTAGAGGTGACCATCCCCTTCTAGTTAGATTCTCACCTAGTTGATGCTTGTAGATTAGGTGTGTGACCATCGATCCACCAGACTTGTGTGTGGACGGATTTAAGCCGTTTAGAGGAGGTAGATCCTACCCCTAGTTAGGTAACCCGGTTGAGATGACATTAGACCAACTATCCTAGCTAAGAGAGGGATCAATTGCATGATCATTGAGCTAATCCCCACCTTCGTGACCTCTGCACCTCAAGATACCATTAGATTAATGTCTGTAACAACCTATAGTTAGAGGGAATAACCCTAGACAACCATCTCATCACTACTAGTCTCCCAAACACTTGGTTAGTTGTGCTTAAGTAGTTAGGTTAGGCTAGTTCAAATCCCAACCTTACGAGTTGATTAGATAGTAGTTCGGAACGAAATAATAGTAAGCCAAAGGTTCCCTTGGAATACGACCGACCCAATTTACTACATCCTTAGCATATTTATACCTGGCTTTGTAAGGATTGACATGAGTGTGTCTCAATTTACAAATTTAAAACCCAGTAGTGGTTTGGATTCTCTCGTGATATCGTCGAGCTTGTAAGTTGCTTATGATCCACTATTTAAGATCAAGGTTGGGTGATGGTTTCTATTCATATGCAAACTTTCCAACTTCAACCACAAGCCCGCGGTACTACTCCAAGGTATTCCACTATTCATCATTGACCCATGTCATCTTTTGTTTACCAGATAGCGGCCACCATAGTCCTTGTCGTTTCAATAGCACCTGCATCTTGATCTGCCATATACCAAAATTATTCTTCCTCGTAAACTTTTTTATCTTGTCTTTTCGGAGAAGACCGTCGTAGAAGGTTTCCATCCGAAACTGCTCTCCAAACCCGTGATGTGGACATTGAAGGAAAAAGTCAGATTACATCTCCCATCCATCCCTCAAAGTCTCGTCCTCCTCTTGAGCGAAGTAAGTGATCTTCTTGTGCCAGTTTGCCGTCTTGGAAGGTGGACAATATCAGGCCATGAACTTGTTAAGCAAGTCGTCCCATGATTTAATCGAGAGAAGTGGTCTATTGTTGAGCCGCCTAAGTGCTTTCCCCGCAAGAGATTAGGGGAAAATCCTCAACCTCAAAGCCTCTTCAGATACCCCCGTTGATCTTCAAACTTCCCGCAATCTCAATGAATCACTGGATATGCTCCCTTGGAGACTCATCCTTAAGCCCATGGAATTGGATGTTGTTCTGAATCACTGTGACGAGGCTGAGCTTGATCTCGAAATTGTTGGCTGCCATGGGTGGATGCATAATGGTTGGTTGAATATCCGCCGCCCGTGGAGCCATATAGTAGCCCATGGTCCTCGTTTCCTCATTCCTCTCTTGGGCGTTTTGATTCTCCACCATCTCGGCTTCACTTCCTTCCTCTTCTTCCAATTCAACTTCTTCCTCAACTTCAACTTCGGGATCAAATTGTGGTTGTTCCCTCTCCTCAATCTTTCTTCTTGCTTCCACCAACTCCCACTCACGAGCCAAGAGTCGAAGAGTGCGGTTGATAGTCTCGTCAAGTGGCACTAAGGGACTCGGATTTCTCCAGGTCATATACCCTCCTACACACAAGTCAAAGAAAAACAACTCAAGCTAACACAAGCAAGATTTACAATCAATAAAGCAAAAAGTAAACGATTGATTAACACCGAACGATATTTTCAGAATAATGGACCGAAGTTCCCCGGAAACGGCGTCAAAAACTTGACTCTCTAGGACTACCATGATTTAGATCCCGACCACTTTATCATAGTCGGCATGACCGTAAACTTTTGGCTTCCACCATGATCCTCGGTTGTTTGCTCCCTTTAATTCGTTTTCGCCCCTTTTCGTCCAAATTTCGTTCCCGAGGTCGATTCCACCTGCTAGGATCTAAAACATACTAGAAACAAGCACAAACTAGCATAAAATCGAACCTCACGGAGTGAAAATGCCACAAACATCTAAAGAATATGAGGTAAAAATGTGTCCAATTGTACCAAATCAGGATAATTAATTGAATTTATGATTTTAACTTTTTGTTTTTTGTTTTATGATTGTGTTCAAATTTTTCTGTATGATTATAGAACATGTTATGAAGTGAAAAATAAACAAAATTATTTTTGAGTTGTTAATGACTTTTTGTTATGGACACAAAATATAACACACAATATATCAATGATAATTTCCCTAGTCTAATTTATGTAAAAGTTACAAAGCGGATGGATAAATTAAAAAAATCGAGGTTAGAGGTTAAAGGTTAGGCGTTAAAATCCTTTAATGACATGAGTATTAATCTTGTTGTGATTAATATTATCAAATATAATTTATTATACTAGCTATGTAGTTTAAATGGTAAAAAATTTGGGTGTCATAAGTTGGACGTTCTAGTCTTATTAATGATAATTATATGCATATTTATTTAGTTCTAGTTTATCAATTTATGAAGTTTGACAAAGATGATAATTTTGATGTCCATAATATAAGTCAAGGATTACGAATCATCAATTTATCAAATAATTTAAAAACCTTATCAAGCAGGGTGAGGGAATGCCTTTCTTCTTCATCATTCTCGCTGATGATGAATGGAAACCCATCGAGGTACTTTCGTTTAGGGATGGCAATGGGTCAGGTTGGGGCGGGTTTTGCCAAACCCGAACCCAAACCCATGGGTTTGTCCGTCAAAAAAACCCGGGGTAAAACCCGCTGGGTTTGAAAAACTCAAACCCAACCCAACCCGCTGGGTATCCGCGGGTTTTTTTGGTAAATATTTATAAAATAATAATTAACTAGAAACTATCAAAATCTCAAGCATAAATCTCACCCGCTTTGTATTGATCTGAATACTAACTTTAAAGGTTGAGCGTGGCCTTATTCTACATTCTTTGCCTTGATGCTATTAGGAAAAGGGAATCAACATGATTTTTGTACTAGGTGGGAATGGTACACATGCTGGGGCGAACGCCATACACGAAGAGGTTTATAAGCTTACATCTTATTGATTTCCTGCACTACTATATCTTTTTGTCTGTTTTAGTTGAGTGCTGGTTATATGGCTTACGAGCTAGTTCAACCTAGCTTCTCCTTTCTGAATCCTCTTATAGAAGGATACTCTTGAGGAACTGTTATGCCATAATGGTACCTGGGATCGAGCATAAAAGGTTGGCCAATAGATATCTAGTCTAAGTACCGGGAACAGACTTTTTCCAGAATTGCTAGAAAATGTAATTGAATTTAAGATGTAAACTAGTCCATCTGAACTATATGTATTGGTTCTGATTTTCCTATGACATTATATTCTCAGGCAGACTTAAACTCAGAACATTGAAGTAATTGTAATAGGTGTCTGATATTAGAAGTGGTCATCTTAGAACTGCAATTTGGTACTTCTAGCTTTCTTCATTTTACAAGCTCCAGCGTATTATTCCCACGCAGATCAGAACATTGAAGTAATCTTAATAGGTGCCTGTTACTAAAATTGATAGCATGGCATTTCGGTATTTCTTACTTTCTTCCTGGTACAAGCTCCAAAGTATTATAATTTATAACTTCTAAATTCCTGTTTTCAGTGCCGTAAAAGAAAGCTGCAGGTAGCTGTAGTTGGGGTACCAAAGACCATAGATAATGACATTTTATTGATGGATAAAACTTTCGGTTTCGATACTGCTGTAGAAGAAGCACAAAGAGCAATAAATTCTGCTTACCTTTGCAGAAGTGCTCTCGCGGAGCAGAAGACCAAGGAGAGGGCGGCGGGGGTGGAGTCGGAGGCGCGCGCCGAGGAGCAGGGAGAGGGCGTCGTGACTGAAGTCTGAAATCGGGAGAGGAGTCGGAGGCGCGGCCGCGTAGCAGAGGAGAAAGGAGAGTTCGCCGGGACGGAATCGGTAGTGGAGTCGTAGGCGCGGCGGCCGCGTAGGAGAGTTCGCCGTGCCGGACTGGAGACTGGACTCTGGTAGGGATGACTGGAGATCGCGATTTGCGAAAGGAGAGGGGCGGCAGCAGTCTTTGGGAGAAAGGAGAGGGGCGGCCGAGTATGGTCTTGGTCGATTAGGGATTTAGGTTTTGTCACTTGCGTGTCCGGGTATCCACGGGTCGGGTTCCCCAAACCCGAACCCGCCCCAACCCGCCCAAGCAGCCACCGGGTTTAAACCCGAACCCGACCCGAACCCGGTCAACACGGATTTTACCCGGTTTGACCGGGTTGGGTCGGGTCGGGTACCCGCGGGTACGGGTTTCACTGCCATCCCTACTTTCGTTCATCTCAAGGCTTGCGTCAAGGCGATCATTTGTCCCTGCTATTGTTTCTGCTTTGTACGGAAGGGTTTGTGGCACTATTCAATCGGGGTGTTGCAGAGGGACACCTGGCCGGTATTCGTGTTAGCTCAAGAGCACGTTAGTTTCCCACTTGTTCTTTGTGAACGATTCTTACCTTTTTCTAAGGGTGTTCCGTTCAGGAGTGACATGCAGTCAAAATCGGGATTTTAAGTAAAATCGAAAACTAAGGTAGAATCGGAATCGTAGATTAAAATCGTAAAATCGTAAGATGTTAAGGTTCATATTAAATAATCACTTAAAATACCAGATAGTAATAAAAATGCATATCCTGAATAACAATCAACCACATATAACATAATTACTTTCCAATATAAGTTGTTTTGCTAAATAAATACAACTAAATCCATATATCTATTCTAGTACATAATATAAACACACAAATAAGCAACCTGAAACCCCAATGAAATCACTTAATTAATAGTTAAGAGTAGAAAATTACATAAGATCGTTAGGGATCAACATTAATATCACTTACACACCATCATTATCATCCTCACCCTCACTCTCACTCTAACTCTCATCCTTGTCTATTTGCTTAAGGACTAATATAATTACTCTTAAGATCACTTGAAATACTTTCACCATTAACCATATTTCCTTGATCACAAAGATAACTCATTGATTGGTGCATTCCCTTCTTAATTGATAAAAGGTCGGGGATAGTGCTGCTGAAGAATTGAGAGATGAACGAAAGATTGCAATGGAATGGAGATTTGGATTTTTGTGAGGGTGGTGGGAAAAACCTACAAGCTAATTGGGAGAGTGGAAGATATCGTTGAAGGAAGGAGTTGGGCGTCGACGTGCGAAAGAGGAAGATACGAGGAAGAGAATGAAAATAAATTGAGTGTTGTCTATTGGGTTAGGGTTGCGTTGTTCATTATGTTGGGTCGTGAGAAGTAAACTTGACTTGGTTTATGGATAGAACCGGACTTAACTAGCCTCATTTTGCTCCAATTGATGTGAACCTTGAAATCGTACAAAATCGTAGGAATCGTAGATTTTAAGGATTTTAGATTTTTAAATTGGGATTTTATGGGATTTTAAGGTTCAAAGATTTTACAATAAAATCATGATCGGAACCCATAGGTAAGATCGTAAAATCGTAAGATTTTAAGATTAAAATCGGGATTTTGACTACATTGAGTGTGATTCTCTTATGGAGGTGCTACGGGAGTTTGAGACTCCTAGTGGCCAAAAAGTGAATCTAGTAAAGTTGGTTTGCTTTAGTCGTAATATACTAGCTTGGGAATGTGCATCTTGGTAAACAAGTTGGTAGTGGGTACGGAGGGGGTTTAGGACAAATATCTTGACTTACCAACTTTGATCTCCAAGTCGATGACGGATACATTTCAATTCGTGGAAGAGAACCTCCTTGCCCGGTTATAGGGATGGAAACAACATTGCAGTTAATGTAATGTCCAGCTTTAACATACCAAAGACTCTCTGTCGTCGGCTTGATAGGTTGATGGCACGCTTTTGGTGGGGTACAAGGAATGGTTCCCAAAAAATACATTGGATGTCATGGCGGAAGCTTTCCCATAGCTAACATGATGGAGGATTGGTGTTTTGTCGCTTTCAGGAATTTAACCAAGCCCTTCTGGTGAAAGTGGGGGGAGGATACTAGAGGAGCCAGACTCTCTATTGGCTAGGATCTATAAGGGAAAGTATTTCCTGAATGGATCTCTATTAACTGCGAGCCCCCCCATCTCGGCTATCATGGGGGTGGGCAGTGGCAGAGTGTTATTCATGGGTGCGCTCTATTAAAGCATGGATTACAATGGCAGGTGGGGACGGGGGAGAAAATCATATTCGCTCGGTGAATTAGATTCCAAGGGAGGACAGGGGTGCGCCACCTTTGCTGGAGATGGCTCCCGTTGAGGGTAATGAGAAGGTTTCCTCACTAATCCATCCCGGGCGAGGGGAAATGTTGTGATGATTGCTTGCATGCTTGCTTCTTAGTTAGGTGGGTAAAAAAGATTAAGACTATTCCTCTGCCCCGTCTTGAAGTGGAGGATAAGCTAGTCTAGATGAATGATCTGTCGTGAGTGTATATGGTGAAATCTTGTTATCATCTGGCGTTTTGCGGGATTTACTCCTTAGATAAATGGAGGGAGGATGTAAGATGGATGGATCGGAAACTGTGGGTGACTATTTGGTCTTTCTAGGTACAACTGAAACTAATGTTCTTCCTTTGGCAGATCTTTAGTCGCATCTTACCTACCACGGAGGTCTGATCGAAAAGGAAATTGGGTTGTGTGTCGTTTAGGGATGGCAAAAATATCCGTAACCGTGGATATCCGCCCGAACCCGGCCTAATCGAGTAGGGTAAAACCCGAACCCGAAGGACATTTAGTGGGTACGGGTAAAACCCGAACCCGAATATTGCGGGTAATGGGTGGGCATGAGTTTCTCACTATCCAACCCGAACCCGCCCGATTATACACATACATATGTATTTTGTCTAGAAATAGTCATTATTTTTCTCTAACATATTTTATATTTAGCATATAAATATAATATTTTCATGAAATTGTGTTGTTTTGATTAATTTTTTTCATTCTAGTGAATTATTGTCATACTTTTCCTCTTGCGTAATGTGAGAATACGTGTGAATGTTAATATATTAGTTGGAGTTATGAAGAGAAATCATTACCCATGGATAACCGTGGATACCCGAAACCCGAACGGGTATGTACATGGTTTTAATTTTCTACCCGTTTCATATGTGGGTATGGGTATGGGTAAAACCCGAACTACTTTGGGTAGGGTAACGGATATGCACTATCCGTCCCCGACCCATTGTCATCCCTAGTGTCGTTGCCCAGTTTGTTGGGCCAATTTGGAAACGATGGAACACCTCTTCTTTCTCTATCCGGTGGCAGAAGCTTTGTGGTCAGCGGCAGATGTTCAGGATTTGACTGTTGTACTAGATAGGTCAATTTTGTATCTTTCTTTGTCAGGTCCTGTAGCGTGCCACATCTTTGGATATGGTGTGTAAAATTGCGGCAATGTTGTGGCACATTTGGAAAACATGAAATTGGGTCGTCTTTGAGCTTAAACAAGTCTGGATTTTGGTGCTTCAACAGCAACTCTGCTATCAGCTTTAGGAATGGCTTGGAGTGGTAGTGGGGGAGGATATGGGTGTTGGGAGTGGCCTGACTGGTATGTTGCGGTCATGGTTCTAAGGTGTCCCTCTAGATTGGTTTGTTGTTTTGATGGAGCATTGAGGTATGGTTCCCACGCGACGATTGGGATGGTTATTTAAAACATGACAGGTGTTGTAGTGATGGCTAAAAGAGAACGCTTGGAAGGGGAGTTTGATTAAGCCGAGGTGGAGTTAGTTGGCCTCCGGGAGGCTCTATATTGGTGCATTGAGAAGGGCTTGGATTCGGTGCAAGTGCAGGGGGTGCCAAACTGATCATTGACAAGGTTCATGTGTGGTGTGCTTTGGATGCGAAGGGTGGGGCGCTTTCAGGGAGATCAAGGCTTTCCGAGACATGTATCCGGGTTATCTAGTACCGTTCGTTGATAGACAAAACAAGAGGATTGCCCACTTGGTGGCAAGGAAGGCCCTTGTTTTGTCAGCTAGTGTTATGCTAGGATTTATTTTTGCGCTTGGCTCTGTATGGAAATGCAAACGTTTTATCTATTTTTCTTGGTAATGCAAGTTATCTTTGGTTTAAAAACAACTTCTAATACTTCCGTTAAATTATTTAAGAAAATGGTAGTTGTTTTAATTATGAAATAAATATTATTATTCTTAACATAATGGTTAAATATTTGAGTATATCTATATAGTCAAAGGTATGGCATACCCTTAGTAAAAATATTATATCTAGACCTTGAATTGATGGTATTTTGAGACATGGTACTACATCCTAACCCTCAAAGATTAAAATCTAAATCTTTATTCTCATACAATAAGATTAATTTAATTAGAAATAGTAATCAACGATCATGATTCATCAAAATACATAAAAACTTATATGCATCATCTTAGTGTTTAGGGTCTATAATTTAGATAATTAACACCTAGAATTCACTCGCCAAGTTCATCAAAAGGCTTCTCACCAAGAAGCGGAAGTTTGAAGACCTTGCCTCAATCACTTATGCGAGGAGTGCAGCGCCATCATCCAACACAAGCTTCCCAAGAAGCAACAAGATCCAGGGAGTTTCATTATTTCCTTATGCATTTCATGTAGTGAATTCTTTGGCGGATCTAGGAGCAAGCATTAATGTTATGCATTTTAAGCTTTATCAAAAGTTAGATCTATGTGAACTAAAGAACAATGTGTTGAGTGTGACATTAGCGGATAGGTACGTGGTCCATCCAAAATCCATTGTCGAAGACGTCCTAGTACGAGTGGGCAAATTCTATTACCTAATGGGTTTTGTTATCCTAGATATTAGTGACGATGTAGATGTGCCCCTCATCCTAGGATGTCCATTTCTCTCCATCGCCAAGGAATTGATTGATGTGAATGAGGGAACTTTAATTCTGAGTGATGGTGAGGAGAAAAATACTTTTTGATTGATCACAAGGATAAGTCTATGAATGTGAATGAGATAAAATCAAAATGTAATGTTGTTAAGGAGGGTGAGCCTTCTAAGGCGAACTCCATTTGTACTTCTTGTGTTTGTGATGATGAGTTGCAGGTCGCAAGAAGGGTGAGAAACCCGAAGGAAGGACCAAGAAGGAATGGAGACTCAAGTTGAAAAGTCTCTGCTTGCCCCGCATAAAAAACAAGGGCAAGGAGATGATGGTGGGCTATGAAGGCCACACATTGCCAAGGATGTGAGTGTTAAGTGATTATCGTGTCTATGGTAACTATGAATTGGGCTTTGTATGTTTTGTGTTTGAGTTTGGAGCACAGTAGAGTCGATCAGGGTCAAAAATAGCCAAAATCTCAAGTTTTTGCACACTTCACTGTATGTGTGATTTTCATGGTTTTCATACTATGAAGATTACATTGGTCGCGAGATGCACTGAGATTTCTATCCATTTTGCACACTTCACGGTTTGTCTGTAGTTTTCACTGGTAGAGCCAATGAAAATATTATACTCCCGGCGTCCCAATTCCCAAAGCCAATACCTCCCTTAATGTATATCGTGAACCGCAATACCACCCTTAATAAAAAGCTACAAATATACTTAACATAATGGTAAAATATTTGATTATATATATGTGAGAAGATAAAATTTGACCGTCGAAATTGGTTAGAATTTATCTATGTAAATCTAACGATCAGATCATATGGAGCATACGATACTTCCGGAGCATACGAGCCGAGCCGTCTCCGTATATATGATACTAGTTAATTGGCCCGCACTCTGCGGCGGGTACGTTTATTGCATTATTGATCGATACGTTTATTGACGCCACTTCTCTCTTGGGCTTGATGGATAGTTCGCAATCAACGGTCTCTATTGGAGGCTCAACCGAATCTTCGACTCCTGATAAAAAGTTTGATCCCTGTTGAATAGTCGCTCATTAGGCAAAACTTGCTATGTATGGTAAATTAAGGGGGCATATGACGAAAGTTTGACGACACCAGTAACAGTCTTAGCTTGAATTGAAGCCGCTATTACTCAATTATATGGAACAAAACTATTTGAGAACTACATGGGCTTTAACGGAATAGGAGTGAGCAATACTTACCCAGTTACCCTCCAATAGTAGCTGATCAAAGTAGGAAGTATAAAAGAAATTCATGAGTTTAGACTTCTTCCTAATCACCAGGGTTAAGTAAGCCTAGCAATCGGTTAATGAGGTGGAGTAGGAGAGTAACTACATAAATAAATAAATAAATAAATAAATATAGTTAATCCCATAGCTTCGTCTGGCGAAAGGACTTGACCAATCTAATAAAGAGTGAAAGTGGACTTAAGAAGGATTGACTTATGTAATGATTTCATATCTAGCATCTCTAACCACTTAAGGGCCTGACTTAAATTTGATGGGATTTTGTTCCCCTTGTTCGTAGGTAGAATCAACACCTCCGATATCACATTTTCCTCCCAGCTCCATAGCAATTACCTAGGTCCCCAAGTGTAGCAACAGAGTGCAATAAAGACAATGAGAATATATTAGCATGAGACCCAGCCTAATAGCCTATTAAACAGCTTCCAATGGAAGGAAGGGATTATGTTTAGTATGTTGTCAGAACCTGAAAATATAGAGAAAATGCAGAAGAAAAATTGTGGAGAAGAATATCAGAAACAACTATATAGCACAAAATACAAATATAATATTTTGAAAAGTTCCTCAATTTTGAAACAAACAATTAGCAACTTACCAAGTGGATGAATAGAAGAAACTGCAAGATAGGTTGAGCTCTAAGGAAGAAGCTACAATATGAATCCAACCCTGCTTAACTTTTTCATTCCATGCAATTTGCAAGATTCCATCTCCAATTTCATTGCATTTAAATCAAACATCAGGAAAGATAGAAAGAGATAATAAATTCCATTCTAATCTCATGGAAGGATTGGAAAGTAAAAATCAGATTGGAATATGAATATTATGGAAGGGGCATGCTACCAAAGCATCCATTCACCACTAACGGAACGTATACAATACTTAAAAACGGAACTTATACAATCGATTCTAAAGGTTCAAGCAAAGTTTGTATAAATAGTCTGCTTAATCAAATGAAACCCAAGATGAACGTCCTCACGTTCAAATTATATGAATGGCAAGCTGATTTATGGTAGAAATTAAAATCTTTCAAACGACTCCTTACCTCCTTCTGCCTCTCAAGATCACCATCAGAATGAATCAAACTGCTGAATCTGCATTCCATTGGGAGTAATTCTGTTGTTACTGTGTTCCCCCAGTCGGCTAGAATTTAACGGATTGATGTTTTGGGGGTTTGATTTCCCCTTATCAAGATCAAAGACTGAACGGGTTCAGACGGTCGGGCGTGCGCAGTAAATCAAAGAAACAGATAGTACCCCACTAGCGACCTCTTCTCCCCTCTCCCACAAGTCTTGGACTGGGAGAAGGTGAAGGGACGGAGAAAAGGGGAAGGGAAACGTTCTATTGAACTTACGGTCGAGATCTATACTTAGCTGAATCGGACGGGAAACCGCGTGCGTTGCAGGGAACTTATTGTGTACGCTCGCACATCCCACTGAACCCCTAATGCAATTAGGCGCTATTTATTTCTTAATTTTACGAGATAAAAAATAGTAAAACCGGACGGAAAGGTTGCATTTGCATCAGTGCCGTTCCCCCACTTTAGCCTATCTTTTTCTTCCACTTCAAACAAAACTTCGGTGTCAAAAGTTTGCATCAATGGGATGGACCAATCATCATCGCCGCTGTCCTCCTCAAGCTTCCACTAGCGAAGCAAGCAGATTCAGAAACAGTTTTTCATTCACTTGCCTCTTCTTCGTACCTCCCCTACTTCTACCCATCTCCACTACTGGCATAAAAACAAACCCAAAAAGCGGAGGCCGGAACTTGATCACAATATGGCTCAAAGGCAAAACGGCGCCAGGCTAGTGTTCCCCATTGACTTGAAGAAGAAGCCATGGGAGCAGAAGCTCCCCCTCCACAACCGTTGGCACCCCGACATCCCTCCGGTGGCCGACGTGGTCGCCGGAGAGCTTTTCCGGGTGGAGATGATGGATTTCAGCGGCGGCCGTATCACTCAGGAATTCTCCGCTGAAGACATCAAATACGCTGACCCTACTAATGTGAGCTCTCAAAAAAAAAATTGTCTTTCTTTTCCCCCCTTAATCTTCCGAGTCTTGAGCTTTAGCTTTGGTTTGTGAAGTAGTCTAATTTCATTTGGGAACCCCAATCATAGTTCAAAGAGAAAAGTCAGTGATGGGTCACTTTCACTGCAAGAAATGGTGGAAGTCGATGTTTTTTTTTTTTTTTTAATGTTTTGTCATCTACAACTCGAACTGGAGAAAAAGGGGCAAGGAAAAAAACTCTCAATTTGTCTCATCCTCAATTGTACCACCAAAAACAGAAGAAAGCCAACCAGGCTTCCTAAAGGCCATTTGATTGATTGTCTTTTTTGGGGTCAGTCATGGCTCCATCGACACCAAGGTTAGTAATTCCAGTAGATGTGAAGAAGCAGCCATGGGAGCAAAACCCACCTCTTCACAACCGCTGGCACCCTGAAATCCCACCGGTTGCGGAGGTTAAAGCCGGCGAATTTTTCAGAACTGAGATGGTAGACTGGACTGGTGGGAGCGTTAGAGATGATGAATCCGCCATGGATATCAAAACCATAGACCTTTCCTGCGTAAATTGAACATGAGCCTCTCTCTCCCTGGCTATTCTACTCGAGCTTTTGATCAAAACCCTTGCAAGAATTCCGGAAAAAGGTCAAAATTAGATGTGGGGCTGTTTCTTTCTGGTGTGCAGGTGCATCATCTCAGCGGACCGATCAGGGTTGTGGATGAAGATGGTGTTCCAGCGAAGGCAGGAGATCTTCTTGTTGTGGAGATTTGCAACTTGGGTCCTCTCCCTGGGGATGAATGGGGCTATACAGCAACATTTGATAGGGAAAACGGCGGTGGTTTCCTCACTGATCATTTCCCCTGTGCAACCAAAGCTATTTGGTACTTTGAAGGCATTTTCGCCTATTCTCCTCACATCCCAGGTGGGCACTGAAAGCTTTGTTTTTATTGCTCTAATGACCGTGAATTTGCATCACATAAAGTGAGTTTTTGGTTTCTGCTACCGAGTCAGGAGTGAGATTTCCGGGACTGACTCACCCAGGAATCGTTGGCACTGCACCTTCAATGGAGCTGCTCCAGATTTGGAACGAAAGGGAAAGAGATGTTGAAGAGAATGGGCATAAAACTCTGCCACTGTGTAAGGTTTTGCATTCGAGACCACTGGCTAATCTCCCATCCTCCACAGGCTGCATGCTTGGAAAGGTTTTTTTTTTTTTTTTCAGCTCCACCTTTTCTTTCTTTTTCATTTGGCTGCATAAAACTTGAAGCAACTTTTGTTTCATGGTTTTAGATCAAAGAGGGCACTCCTGAATGGGAGAAGATGGCGGCGGAGGCAGCAAGAACGATTCCAGGGAGAGAAAATGGTGGCAACTGTGATATAAAGAACCTAAGCAGAGGTGCAAAGGTGTACCTTCCTGTGTTTGTAGAAGGAGCAAATCTTAGTACAGGGGACATGCATTTCTCCCAGGGTGATGGGGAAGTCTCCTTCTGTGGGGCTATTGAGATGAGCGGTTTCTTGGAGCTCAAGTAAGTATTTGGTCCAGCTTTTGTTTTCCATCTTTTCTTATGCAGTTTGAGCTTACTTGCTCTGAGGAGAAAAATGACTCCTGCTATCTGGTTTTCCTTTTCAGGTGTGACATAATAAGGGGAGGAATGAAGGAGTACCTTACACCAATGGGGCCAACTCCACTCCATGTGAATCCAATCTTCGAGATTGGGCCAGTCGAGCCTAGATTCTCCGAGTGGCTGGTGTTCGAAGGGATCAGCGTGGATGAAAGTGGAAAGCAGCATTACCTTGATGCAACTGTTGCATACAAGAGAGCCGTGCTCAATGCTATCGATTACATCTCTAAGTTCGGTTACTCGAAAGAACAGGTTTGCTTCCACAAAGAAGCATTTTGCCCTAGTAGAGTTTAATATGTACCCTAGACATTGTGTTTGATGCGGAGAATTGTGTGGGGTTTCAGGTATACCTTCTTCTCTCATGTTGCCCATGTGAAGGAAGGATTTCCGGGATTGTGGACTCTCCTAATGCTGTTGCAACCTTAGCTATCCCAATAGCCATATTTGATCAGGTTTGTGGCCGTGGATCTGTGAATGGTATGTGTATAAAATGCATTGCTTTCTTGGTTCTGGATTTGAGTTATCGATTGCACATTCAGGATATTCGACCAAAACCAAGCAAAGTGCCAATGGGACCAAGGATTGTGAGAACACCAGATGTTCTAAAGTGCAGTTACGATGGGAATCTGCCCATCACAAAGAACCTCAGTGCAGGCAAATAACTGTGAAAACTCAGTTGAAACTGCATTACTATAAATAATCTTCAAGTTGAAGAAGACGCTTAGAATGGCTGTACGGGGAGAACGACGCTTGTTTGATGTGATGCCTTTAATTTTCTACTTGAAAACAGTACTTTTCATTTCGCAACAGACTTCATATGTATCAGCAGTAACCATTTGGAATAATAATAGGAATCAGAACAAGGAATAGCAAGACAAGCATATGCCTTGGATAATACGCCATCACCTGAATGTTTCATGTTACTAAACAGCATAAAATAGAAGGATTCCGTCGATTAAAAGAGAGGAGATATGATGAGGTGATATCATGGGTTAAACATCTCATTTTCTAAGTACTCTCTAGAGACAAAACTTTCATATTCCTCTACCAATTTTAGTCGATGAAGGTGCTATTCTAGGTACTAAGAAGACACCAAGCTAGCTATCATCAGTAGTATATTGAGAGAGTTCTGTGGTGTTGTAGAGAGGGGCGTTGAACGCCATAAGCCCACAGCCACAGATCCAATTCCACCGTCAGCACCTGCAAGAAGAGCAGATCTTGATTTTCATTACGCTATAAGAAAATTTGTAACCAAGATGGAATCAGGTCGGCATGATCAGTCAACAAAAGTAACCTGCTTTCCGGATTTGAGACGAATTAAGTCTCTCATCTTCTCGACAGCATATATGGAGCAGGCCCGTAACTCAACTTCCTCTTCACTTCCAGCAGCAATCTCGCTTTCGGAATCAATCATGGTGGCAAGCTTAGAATGATAAATTAAAACCCCAAGCTCCCTTAGAACAGCAGGAACTATGTAGTCAGCAAAAATAGTTATTGAGGTTATGTCATGGAAATCTCCGTATCCCTGGCCCTTGAACGCACCAAACAGATCCGCTGCAAATATCTGAGCTCTTTTGTAGAAGAAAACTTGGTGCCCTTTGTAAACTGAATGGTCTCTGAAGCCTGAATCAATCAAAACCCAATTTAGGTGAAGTTGTTGGGTTCTTTAATCCTTACCCAACATTACAACAACCAAAACAATCAGGCAAATGGGAAAATGTGAAAGAAGAAAAGTACCAGGAAAGTGACTGGTAATTGTAGCAACAAGCATGGAAGCTGATTTCTCACAGGACTTCACCAGGTTGGAAGCCTTACCACCGAAACTTCTTTCCAGTTCATATCCAACCTATTTGTTACAAAGTTTTTGGCATGAAACAGGTATGTTTTAGTCATGGAACAAGATATTACAACGACACTCAGAAATGCGGCATCCATTCTACCCAAAAAGAAATTGAAATGCCAAGGCTCACCTCATGCAGCAAACGAACCCGCTCATCCTCCAAAGGAAGGGGCCTTGGCCAGTTCAGCAATTTCCGCAATTCAGGACCTGAGGATAGTAACAGAAGGCACCCGTCAAATAGAATGGGATTGTAACTTAGTTTACCCCCTTTTATCCAGGAAACGAGCATTAGTTCCCAACTTAGCAGCCAACACATGTACAATGCTCCTCTATTTAGGTTAAGTAGCTACAGGGAGCTCCAACAAGTACTTGAAGCCATTAACGGTATGTGGACCACTCAGATAAACAAAGGGCCAGAATAAACTTCACTAAGAGCAGCAAGCAAAAGAGGTGTACCAGTGTACTTCTGCAGTCGATCAGCATCAAATACGGATTTGTCATTCTCCAGAGCTGCCTTCAACCCAGAAGCCAGATCATCATAGTTTAAATCCTTATCTATACAAAAAGGAGGGGATCATTTCCAGAATCAGGACATGGGAACTTTCTCAAGTCTGGTGGCATTAGGCGGCATTATACCGAGACGGAAAAGGGGAAAAAAGGACCAAACACCAAAGTAAAATCTTTCTAACCAAAGGACGGGAAGGGAGCATTTACCAGGCCAGAAGCAAAAATTAAGGGCGTCGAGGACAAAGAGGTACTGAACGGTGAGAGGGCCGTCGTCAAAATAGTGAATCCCTTCGAAATCCCATTCTATCTTTGGAATTTTGTCGTGCATGTTGTCTGCAACTCTTTCAATCGCTGCGGCAAGCAATAATAAAGAAAATAAAAAAACCACAGCTAAAAAAGAAAACAAAGCGACGGCCATTAGGCCATTCTTTCCCTAACCCATCATTACGAGAAAGATTAACGAAAAACCCAAACGCAGAAAAGATAACAGGCGGCCATTCTCGCAAACCTTCAGAATCGACGGTGACGTGAGACGAGCGAGCGGCGACCCAAGCCGCGCTAGCCCTAACCTCATCCATTGCCATGCCCGCCAAAGCCGCAGCCATAGCCATCGTCCTCTGCGGCTGCTGTTCAGAAACAGAGTTCCCCTGCGTCGGCGCGCGAGCAGGCTGAAGCAGCGGTGGCTTATAAGGAGGAGGGTTTGTTGTGGAGTCTGAACTTTGAACCCTACGGGAGAGTTTATTAATGTGAAGGAAGGAGAGTGAAAATTAGTAATTAATAATAGTAAAATTAGTGGGACGTGGAAATATCAACGACACCACCAGGCCCCCATTGGAAGGCAAAATCGTTTCGAAGTTTCCCGCTTTTCCTTTACCGTTTTCGGTGGGATGGCCGTCCTGCTGTCCTCCTCCTCGTCCTCGTCCTCTATCTGCGGAAGCTCCTCTGAGCCACGTAATTTCCCAGTCTCTCGTTATAATTATAAAGATAAAAATTAAATTAAATTGGGTCGTTGAGCAGTTTGTTTTCTTCACGTGTGGCGCGGGCGCCAATTGGATTCCTCTCGCTTTCTTTTTCTTTTCTTTTTTGGCTTCCTTCCTCTCGCTTTCTTCACTTTCTTTTATTTTCATTTAATTTTTGGGACTCGGATTAGACCGAGTTGCCAATTGAAAACCCAGCCCAAATTCAGAGATTCCGGAACTTAATGACAACTCAAGGCCTCAAAAATAAATGGGCTCGTTGTAATTAGCAATGGCGGCTTTTTTTAGGTCCATAAAAAAAGGTAATTTCGGTGGTGGGTTCGGGAAGGGCCCAATTGGGTTATATGAAGTAATCGGGTTGTGGGTCGTTTAGGACGGGTTTATTGCGTTCCAGGTTAGTCGGGGTGCGAGTTCAATCTAATTATGGGTCATTGGAGTTCGGGTTCAATCGAGTTATGAGTTTGTTGGGTTTGGATTCAATTGGGTTACGATCAAGCCAAGTTCGGATTCATCAGGTTATGGGTTGATTAGATTACAAAAGTTCATCAGGTTGCGGGTAGTGAGGTTATAAGTTCACCGAGTTACGGGTTGATCAGGTTACAGATCAATCTGCGAAATGTTCGTTATTAACAGAGGGTATTAAATAAAGACGTCAACAGCATGTTTCGTCACTGGTTTACCATTTTGTTTCACCTTTGCCCAACAAAATATTTAATTGCATTAGCTATCATTCTAATTAAACCTACATTCCACGTTTGCCCCAAAACAAACCCGACCCGTACACATATATAAGATAAATGTTATATTAAAAAACCTTAGATACATGAATCTCGGAGCGGCGATTTTTGTACGAAAATAAAACCTTGCGCTAGGGTTTCTTGAATGGTGACGGGTTGATGGCAATGTCGTCCCAGACCCCGATCAGAGCAGAGAAACCCCCGTACAAAACAAGCAGGGTTCGACGTCCAACGGAAGTCACCTCCTCCCTGAATGGCAAAGGATAGAGGGAGGCTACCCAACCCAAAAAACGAGTTCGATGGCTAAACTTAGGCATGAAGCGCTTGCCTCGAAAGGTGGAGCGGCGACTGAGATGGAGGCAGAGGAATCCCCAAATCTAGACAAAGTCGACGAATGCTACTGGTTTTGCTACATGGGGCAACAGAACACATAAACTGTTTAGTGAGGTCATCCAACAAGATAATTGGTATGTGGCTGAATAAGATTTCGGAAGAAGTTGCTAAGGCGGAAAGGGAAAATATGACTATATTGATGAGGAACACTATGACCCTCTTTGCCCCCTGTCCTTTTCATGGCTGCAGAGAAGACAAGATGGAGAAGGGAGTGGCGATCTGCCCTCATTGTGAAAGGCCTAGCACGTAACGTGCCTTTCCTTCCACTATCGAGGAGATTACATAGCATGTGGGCAAAGAACGGAGACCTCCAAATCTCTGATATGAAGAATGATTGTTTTCTAGTCTGCTTTTGCCATCAAGCAGATTATGAAATGGTAACTAATGGAGGTCCATGGTTGTTGGGGGACACGTACCTTACAGTAACCAGATGGTTTAAAGGTTTGAAAGTCTGTGATTAAGTCAAAAATTGTGTGGGTTCAGCTCCTAGACCTCCCATTGAATTCATCAACAAAGAAGCAGTTCTTAAAATTGGGGAGCTTATCGGCAATCCTATCCGTGTAGATTGAGCGACGGAGTGTGGTGTCGGACGAAAATTCGCAAGGTTGTGTGTTGAGGTGGATTTAATGAAACCGCTCCTCTCCAGATATAAGGTGGAAGGCATTGAATACATTATCCAGTATGAAGGGCTCGAGAACATAGGAACGCATTATGGGACGTATGGGAAACCAACGGATCTATGCAAATGTCGGGATATGCACACTAATGGTGATGAAGATGAAGAGGAAGTTGTGCTGGAAACCCAAAAAGAGGAGGCTCCTAAGGGGATTGGATGATGGTCATGAAAAGGAGAGAAGGCCAGTTCGAATTGCCAATAATCTGGAGGCAAGGGGGGATTCCAAGAAACAAGGAAAAATGGACAGGTCTTATAATAGGTTCGATATTCTGCATGCGGAAGGGTATGTGCATGATAGGCAGGTTAAGAGGGAGAGAAATCATGTCCCATTGTCCCCCAACTCATCCCATGCAGTAAGATGGCTCAATGAGACAAAGTAAGGAGGAAGTTGGTGTGAAAAAGAGTGGAAAGTGAGGAGAGAATGATTATACGAGCAATGTAATTTCACATACCGAGGGTGTTGGTCCAAAATCCAAAAGGAACTAGTCACTGGTGCAACGAACCTGTCAACTAAGATACAAGGTATGAATTCGATTAAGGAATATCCTAATCATACACAAGAGAGCTGAACCCGCTAGAAGGCCAAAGCAAGGAGAATCAAGGAGGAAAGCAGGGTGTCTAAGGAAAAGAAACGGGGTAGGATAGAAGAAAGGAAAACAGAGCTACAAGTCCTAAATCGACCTTAGTACAATCGGACAAGAATATGAAAAATGGCAAGGGGAGTCTATCCCCTTCGAGTCATTAATGCGAATTATTTGTTACAACTGCCGGACATTGTTTTTCCTCGGGCTTAATTATACATATTTACACCCCATTTTCTTGTGGCATTTGAAGTGTTCGCATCGCCCGAGGTTCGATTTTACGCTAGGTTTGTGCATGTTTTAGCATGTTTCAGGTTTTATCAGGTGGAATTGCCTCAGGAGCGAAAGTTGAACGAAAGAGGGCGAAAGCAGCAAAATGAACAAAAAGGCGAAAGTCACGGGCAAGGGGAGATTCTCATAGGCGGGAGACCGTGAATATTTTCCTATAACCATAAAGATCAACAACTTCTAGGAGCATTTGCACGCCTCACAGACAAGTCAATTGTCACTGTCAGTCGACCGTGACAATTCTGCCTCGACCGTGAAGATGTTTATTTAAACGGTACATTTTTTCCCCGACATCATGGGCAGGCCTCCAAGATCACGCCCTTGACATTTGACCGTGACATCTACCCGACAGGTTTATAAAAGGAGGAGAAAGCTAAAATCAAAGGTGGAGAGGAATCCTAGTGAGAGAAAGATCTTCTTCTTCAAAAACTAGACAGAGAAACTGAGAAACAAAGAGAGAAGAAGAGGATTAGGGTTTGCACAAAGTTAGAGGAGTGAAGATTTTCATCTCTCAAAAGAGTTTCCAACAACAAGGAAGGAAGACAAGCATTCCACCATGATTCTTTCTCTCTTCTTTGTTGTAATCTCTAGCCTAGCCATGGAGTAGTGTCCCTTTTAACTTGGATATTGTGAATCCTAGCTTTAGATATGTGATAGATTGTATGGATTGAATGCTAAGTGTGTGAGTTTGTGTTTAATGCAAAGTTTGAGATATTTTCAGAATTCTTAAGTTGTGTTCTTCATTTCTCATAACCATGTCAAATTGATGTAGGTGGAGGGAATCCCCTTTTATTAGAGGCTTTAAGGAGTTGGATTTTTTGGCCATTTGAGTCGCCCATTGATGCTCTAAAACACAACACCTAACTTGATGCTCTAAAACACAACACCTAACAATGGCCAAGTGTAACCAATGAAAGGGACTGCAGTATAGTGGCACAAGTAATAAATATCGAATCCACGGGTCTCTAGAGTTACTATTACTCTGCTTCAGTTCATTATCTAGCAAACTAGATTAAGGATTGATTAACTAAACTACTCTACTAACTAAACTAAGTAAAACTACAAATTACAGTTTGGGAACTCACTTAGGTATGATTCCCCCTAGCTCCTCAATTAGGTCCAAGTTGTAATTCCTTTTGGTTGTTTTACTGTTGATTAAACTGCGGAAGATCCAACAGTAGCTTGGAATCTCTTAAGCTGACCAAGCCCTCTCAGTCTAACTATCCGGCAGACGACTAGTCTTCACCGGGATAGAAAGCTGAAGCAATAAGCACAGAACTCCACTACTGAAATTGGATTCCAGTACAAAGCACTAAACTGACTAACTCCGTATAGCCAATCTCCTACTACCGAATGATGAGACTCTAGCAACCTAATCAGATTCTATCTATCTCAGATTGCAGCAGGAATCAGGAAAAGTTGAGCAGACTTCAATTGACTCAATAAACATGCATCATTCGATTAAAATCAAACAACATAGCATCCAAAACTTCATACAAGCAAGATCCTAACTCATGGAACTAGGGTTCCTCAAAACCTAAGTGAAGGGAAGTTACTCCATAGAGAAGAGAGAGACTGCAGAAATCTGATCTAGATCTTCAATCTCCATCTCCAAGCTTGATTCCCGAGCTCCAATGGCGAAGAAATCCTCCAAAATAGCTCCAAGAATGTTCCCAAGTCGCTCTCTCTCTCTAGGGTTCGTCCCTTGGGTGTTTGGGATCCAAAACCCAGCTCTCTCCTTTCCTTTGGCTGAAAATCGAATTTTAACCAGCAATTCCCGACTCACACGGGCAGGGCCACACGGCCGTGTGGCTCACCCAGTTGCCCGTGTGGGTCAAAACGCGGCGTATCAATTAGTTCGAAATTCAGGCTTCCCACATGGCCAGGGTCGCACGGCCGTGTGGGATTTCCATCCTGCCCGTGTTTGCTCTCGGCGCAACTCGCACGGCCAAACCACTCCTTCACACGGCCTTGTGAACATCAGGGCAGGCCGTGTTTGCTCTCTCACAATCTCACACGGCCAAAGTGGTCACTTGCACGACCGTGTGGGTTGTGGGTGTGCCCGTGTGGCCTCCTTTGTGACTTGCCTCGCGCCCGATCTTCGTCCAATCGACCCCAAACTCGCTCCCAAGCCTCCATTCACGTACTAGGACCTGAAATATCACAAACAAGCACAACCTAGCGTGAAATCGTCCTAAAACACGAGAAATCACATCTCAAACGGTGTAAGAACAGGGGTAAAAACATGTGCAATTAACGGCTTATCAAACTCCCCCACACTTAACCATTTGCTTGTCCCCAAGCAAACCAAGTCAGACACAAGGTAGGCTCACATATTTCAATCAACCAACATTGGGGACAAGTCATAAAGGCACAGAACACGTGAATCGTACTGGTTTTCAAACATCAATACCTGACCAACTTCAATAGCAACCTGGACAACCACCACCAAGGACATTCGAGTGCAGCAAAATCGAGTAAAGGAAGAGTCTCCCTTATGTTCACCAACCAACCTAGACTTGACTCAACCACTTACTCAAAACAGTCAACTCATTCATCCAACTCAAGACATCAGAATAGAGACCGAGCAATCTAGGTCCTCACCGGGGTACAAGAGTATATAGAATGAAAAATGAAACACTCACTCTCGACCAGTGGGATCAGGACAATTTGATGCGAAAAATGTGCATGTTATTTCTCTCAATCCCTAACATCTCTTCAACATGATGGCAACCTCTAAATGCTAGAGTTCACATATGGGGTGTCACCACTAACTAATCAGGAGGTCTTATACACAAGTTCAAATGACTGGCTAGGGTCTTGGACATGGGGAAAAGGCCTTTTAGGTGGTGGAAGTATTCATAGCACAAGGTTCCACATTTCCAAACCCAAACAATCACAGTCAAACAAACCGGTATTTCCTTTCTGCTATTCTGCATTACTCAATATCTCAAGAGCACAAGAGTGAAGGAGGTATAAATGTCAGCATTTCCAAGCCAGACTGCTAAGAAACACTACTTACTGGGCATTATTCAGATTTTTGGTAGTGGCTCTCTTTGCTTTCAATTTTTCTTTGTTTTTCTTTCATTTCCTTTTCACTTCTTAAGAGAGCCACCACTTCTGCATATATTTCAAACACATGCCCAGCTCAACTTTTAAGCACTACCTCCAACACTCACATCAAATTTAGCAGAAACAGCAGAGAATATGTAAAAACCACTCTGTGGAACCTTCTAAAAGATGTAAACAGGGTGATTTTTTTCATTTCAGACCAAAAGAAAGGATAACACACGGCTCAAAAGGGCTGACTAGGGGATATGACATATTAGGACAGTCAAATTTGGTCGTGGGCTAATCCTACGCCCCCATCATCCTAGCTAGTGACAACGTGAATGCTACACATCATGGAAGAGGGATCTATCGCACAAGAAAGAAACGAGCAGGCTCAAATCTCACATGGCTACCTATATGCTCTATCTCACATTCTGATACCCTGAACTAGATGCATAAGAGACTGTCAAGAACACGTAATCAATCCAAGTCACAGTTGGTAAGCAAACAGTTGGAAAACTGAACCCCTACACAACTCTACTGCACGTCTTAGTCCTCATCATAGGTTATCCTAGTCACAATCAAGCTGTCATGCATCAATCCGAAAACCATTCAATTCATCAATCAAAACACAGTGCCAATATGATCAAACAGCAGTACTTGGAGCCCTCAAATCTCGAGATTTGGACAGTGGACTAGGCTCCAAGCACACAAACAGCCAAACATTCACCCGCATAAATAATCGAACACCCCCCCCCACACACACACACACTTAAGCACGACATTGTCCTCAATGGAGGAAAGATAAGGAGGGTAGAACAAAGTTACCAGATCAAGGGTGAATGATGATGAACGGGTCAGGCGGTGCATTCCAGAAAGAGAGAGTAATCAGAACACAAACACCACACAAAATCTCACAAAGGTTGAGTTATTGACTCTAAAATCAAATAACAAAACTGACTCAACCGAGGAGAAATAGAGAAAGAAATGCAAACCGACTGGTTGGGTTGCCTCCTAACAAGCGCTTCTTTCACGTCGTGAGCCGGACGATGGCTCCTAAGTTTCGGTCCATGCTAGAACCTCCTTGTAGTTGAGGTTCTCGTCGATGAGGTGGAGTCTCAAGTCACGAGCATGTGGTGTGGCAGGTGAGGAAGGCTCATGTACTTGATGCAGATGAAGTCTCCACCCTCGAGACCTCTTCTTCTCTTCCCTCGTCTCATTGCCCCAAACCAGATATGACATCATCGATTGGCTACCATCGCGTCCACCAAGAGGGACCGATATTGATGTGGCCTTGGTCTGGCAAAGAGACACTGGAAATGGGTCCTTGCCAAGCAGTTCCTCAAAGTTTGGTGGGGATATTACTTGCAACTCATGGCCGGTGCATGCCTCTTCCACCTCAACTTCATCCTCAGCCTGGACGCCAATTGCTTCCTCAACCCCCCTTCCTTCTTCAAAATGTGGTCTCTCCCCTGGGAAAAGATCAAGAACCACCTCTTCTTTTCTTTCTTCCTCATCATCCACAACTTCCTTCCTCATCCTTGCTCGCTCTTCTTCTTCTAGAACAGATTGGAGAGCAAGTCGCCAAGCAATTTCTTCAATGGGATCATCTTGCATCTCCTCGCATGGGCCCAGCATGTTAGAGCATAAATGAGGAAAGGTGTGGTCGCTCCCATAGCCTTTGTCATCCTCCACCTCTTCTAGCGTGGTAGCAGAAAGGCGATCTTGAGCAAGATGCGAGCAAACTTGCTTCACCCACTCTGTTTGCTTCGCTGAGCGCTGAACAGTCTCCTCCATATCATGGAGAAATGAGGGATCGGAAGTGGCAAAGGCTTTGATTTGAAAATCCATCTTGGAGCATGATTTTTCAGTGTCTCGAGCAAACTGCTCCACGAGAAGCCTTAATTGTTTGTTCGGATCTTCCAGTGAAGTGTAGCATGGCTCTGCAGAGTGGCCCGTGAAGGCCGCCATGGGTAACTCCAGCTCCGATGGCCCTTCTGGTTGTGGGAGAAAGTCTTCTTGGTAATGAGGTTGTTCTTGATATGCCCAGGGGTCTGGTTGTTCTCCGTAGAAAGGGGATTGGTACTGGAACCCGAATCCATAGTCTTCTTCTCCTTGATTGCTCCAGGGAGTCTCGGGGTAATACCACTCAGATGGTGGTGGATACCCCCACTGGTTGGAGAAGCCATGCGGATCCATGATTCAGATCTGCACCAACAAAAACAAAAACACCCAAGTGAAAAGCAAGGGTGGAAAAGAAAAGAAAAGAAAAACGCTAAAGTAACAAACTTCTGCCTTTCCAAATACTCTAGAAAGTCCCCGGCAACGGCGCCAAAAACTTGATGCTCTAAAACACAACACCTAACAATGGCCAAGTGTAACCAATGAAAGGGACTGCAGTATAGTGGCACAAGTAATAAATATCGAATCCACGGGTCTCTAGAGTTACTATTACTCTGCTTCAGTTCATTATCTAGCAAACTAGATTAAGGATTGATTAACTAAACTACTCTACTAACTAAACTAAGTAAAACTACTAATTACAGTTTGGGAACTCACTTAGGTATGATTCCCCCTAGCTCCTCAATTAGGTCCAAGTTGTAATTCCTTTTGGTTATTTTACTGTTGATTAAACTGCGGAAGATCCGACAGTAGCTTGGAATCTCTTAAGCTGACCAAGCCCTCTCAGTCTAACTATTCGGCAGACGACTAGTCTTCACCGGGATAGAAAGCTGAAGCAATAAACACAGAACTCCACTACTGGAATTGGATTCCAGTACAAAGCAGTAAACTGACTAACTCTCGTATAGCCAATCTCCTACTACCGAATGATGAGACTCTAGCAACCTAATCAGATTCTATCTATCTCAGATTGCAGCAGGAATCAGGAAAAGTTGATCAGACTTCAATTGACTCAATAAACATGCATCATTCGATTAAAATCAAACAACATAGCATCCAAAACTTCATACAAGCAAGATCCTAACTCATGGAACTAGGGTTCCTCAAAACCTAAGTGAAGGGAAGTTACTCCATAGAGAAGAGAGAGACTGCAGAAATCTGATCTAGATCTTCAATCTCCATCTCCAAGCTTGATTCCCGAGCTCCAATGGCGAAGAAATCCTCCAAAATAGCTCCAAGAATGTTCCCAAGTCGCTGTCTCTCTCTCTAGGGTTCGTCCCTTGGGTGTTTGGGATCCAAAACCCAGCTCTCTCCTTTCCTTTGACTGAAAATCGAGTTTTAACCATCAATTCCCGACTCACACGGGCAGGGCCACACGGCCGTGTGGCTCACCCAGTTGCCCGTGTGAGTCAAAACGCGGCGTATCAATTAGTTCGAAATTCAGGCTTCCCACACGGCCAGGGTCGCACGGCCGTGTGGGATTTCCATCCTGCCCGTGTTTGCTCTCAGCGCAACTCGCACGGCCAAACCACTCCTTCACACGGCCGTGTGAACATCAGGGCAGGCCGTGTTTGCTCTCGCACAATCTCACACGGCCAAAGTGGTCACTTGCACGGCCGTGTGGGTTGTGGGTGTGCCCGTGTGGCCTCCTTTGTGACTTGCCTCGCGCCCGATCTTTGTCCAATCGACCCCAAACTCGCTCCCAAGCCTCCATTCACGTACTAGGACCTGAAATATCACAAACAAGCACAACCTAGCGTGAAACCGGCCTAAAACACGAGAAATCACATCTCAAACGGTGTAAGAACAGGGGTAAAAACATGTGCAATTAACGGCTTATCACCCATCTGGGCAATTTAGGGCAAGCCTCAAACTTCGATTTAGCAACTTGATTGGTTGTTATTTTATCATTCGGATTAAGTTCCGAGGGAGTAGCCTTTGCTACCCTTAGTTGATTGGCCAAGGAGCTAGTTCCCTATCTTAATTTGATATTCCAAGGAGCTAGTTCATTGGAGAAAGTACTCCTCTACTTGAAATGACGACAAATAGCAATAACACCAATTTCAAAACTCAATACACCAACGATCAACGATGTGTTTTCATACTGATCAACGTTAAAACAAAAAATATAATATTAATTTTTATAATGATCAATGACGTGTTTTCATATTTTGAAAATTATATGAAATTACATTAATTATCTAAACTATCAAGTATGTCATTCTAATATACTCCACTAAAAAATGTTCATGATTTCCCCACTCGTCTGATGCAAAAATTTGTTCGTCACGAAGTTCATTGTTGAAAATGCTATTTCAATACTTACAGTTGTGACAGGTAGAAACAATGCCGACTTCATATTTTCATACACTAATGAAAACACTCATTTTTTAGTTACACAACCATTTCCCATAAATATTCAAGAATTTTCTTTAATCCTGCAAACCTCTCAACTGTCTTCATCTCAAATATATAAGCATCTAGTAGATACAACATTATGATGGGTTATTTCGGTTGAAATAACTCATTTGGCAAACAAAAATTGGATTGTGGTCAAGGTTGTCAACTCGATTTAGCCCGTTGGCACGGTCGAGCAACTGGGTTGAAGGTTAATGGTCCAATCGCTTTAGTCCGGTTTAGCCCGAATATATAAAAAATTATTATATTATTCATACATTTATAAATTATATCAAATCTCATCTAACACATGAGTAATAACATATATTACACCAAAATAACATGTGCTACTTGAACACAATATATAATAAAAATTCACATACTCATAACATAAATTTTCAAATGTTCAACTAATAATTCCAAAAATAGGGTTAGGTGAAGAGAAAAATCGGAAAAGAGGCCTATTTCACAAATCAAATGGAAAAACAACATAGTACGACCTCCAACCTAGTAACCTTGCAGCGGGTCGACCCGCGAGTGCGTTGCCCATTTTTTTCATCTGGTCATCGTCAAAACGGGTCAATTGACAGGTTCACAACCTTGGTTGTGGTATTTTTGGGCTCGTTGCAATTGAAATGATGCATTATGCGTCGATTGCTCCCCCCAAGACATTTCAGTTAACTCACTCCTCCCTTTTTTAAGTGGTGAAATACCACAACATGTGAATGTGATACCCAAACAATGACAGTTATACTCAATTGTTACATTCCAAGCTGAAAACCACATGAAATGCAAGATAACAAAATAATGTTACATTTTGATTCAAAATACGACAAAACCAAAATGATGCATCCAAACAACCAATAGAATAAATTGTAGCAAATTATAAGAGCATCTCCATCAATGCAATTGCAAAAGAAATTGCATTTGTGTTTTTTATTGTCAACTCAAATTTTTTGCAATCCACATCACATTCATTTCATTCACATACATCGATGCAATTAACTTGCAATTGCAAATGTAATTAAATATTATGTTTAAATTATAGAAAATTAAGTAAAAGAGAAAAGAAAATAATATAAAATAATTTCCATTTTTTAGACTTTTTTGACTTGGATATGGAATTGCATTTGTTGCAAGCTTGCAAATATGCAATTGGTAGCCACATCAATGCAATTGATTTTGCAATTGCAAACACCTGTTCCATGTCATTTTGCAATTGAAAATACAATACCAATATGGATGCTCTAACAATATTTTCTTGTCAAAGTTAACAAATGAATCTTCTGGAATTAAACATGACACTCAACATAGCACTTTCGTATTGACCCTTGAAGAGACCATCAAACACTTGTAACTACGCATAAAAAAGGGTAATTTCTATTTTTTATCCAAACCTATTTCTGATTCTTTTATATTATGCAAACCTATTAAAATGCTATTAATTAGTCAAATCTTTCGTAATATATCAAAATATTGGCAATTTTTACGTTATCATCAATAATTTTGTAACTATTTTCTTATTTAAAATACTAAAATTTTGGAATGTTGACCTTCATGTATCTCTTCTAAGTCAGTATCATGTTGGCAAGCCAATATTACTAACAAAATTGCTAACTAGAAGTTAACATTTGGCTAATTCTTAGTATTTCGATAGGTTTGGCTAATAAAAAAGAATCAAAAAATGGTTTGGCTAATAAATGGTCATTACTAGGCCTGATAATCGGTTTGGTTTGGTTATAACCGAAACCTTTCGTCGATTCTCGGTTAACCGCTAAGCACATTATGCTTACCGTTAACTGAACCATTTAAATTAGTCGATTAACCGTAACCATATAGTCGGTTCTCGGTTATTTTGTCGGTTAACCGGATAACCATTATCCAAATGATTTTGGAAGGTTATACCAAAATAACCGATCGATAACCTTACTAACAAAAGACCTTCTTTTTTCAAAGATGAAATTTCTATATTTTCATACATACAAGGTAGTTTGACTCACTTCTACTGTCACTCCAGGAATTGGCCAAGTGAAACCACTTCCTAAAGCGTAGTATAGCGGGTTTGGGTTTAAATGTCAACCCGGGTCCTAGATTTGATGACTACTCAGTGAATTCTTGTTATCTAGCAATGAAACTTTAATGCAAGTCTAAACTAACAAACTAACAAAGCAAGTAAATTGTTGTATTCAGGTTAAGAGAGGTCACCCGGATATGGTTCACCCTAGACTGTAGTTAAGTCGGATTGCAATTGCCAAGTTCAGTTTCTATGATAGTTATACTGCGGAAGGTTCTTAAACAGCCTGAAGTCTCGACTAAAGGTCTTCAGACCCTCTCAATCTGAATCTCCAGCGGGCGATTAACCTCCACCGGAGTAAACAGATTGAGGCCTTAACAAACAAAACCTCCACTACCGAAGTGAATTCGGTACAAAATAGTGAGTTGGTTCCTCGACTAAAGTCACCAACTCCCTACCTTCAATCAAGGATGCTCTATCAACCTAGGCAGATATTCTCATTCTAGGTTAAAGCAGAAACAACAGGAATTTGATCATGATTCATGTCATTCAATCATTCAAACCTCAATCGAATATAATCAAATCATAGAATCAGTACTTGGGTTCATACAATCAAAGCCTAACATACAAATCTAGGGTTCTCCATACCCAGATGAATGGGAGAACTACTCCATGGAGAAAGAAGCAAAAGCAGAATCAGACGCGGAATTCATACTGTGAAGGATGGATTCCTGCTCCTAGACGTTGATCGGCACTTCTCCAAGCTCAAGCCAAGCTCCAATGGTGATGAAGATCAAGCTAGGGCACTTGGAGACTCTTGTTCGTCGCTTTCTCTCTCTAGGAATCGTTCTATCTCTCTAAAACTCGAATCCCCTTATGTTTTGGCTGAAATCTGCTTAAAAGGGCATCAATGGCCAAAGCACGGTCGAGGGCACGGCCGTGTAATGCCTCAGCCCGCCCATGCTTTGGCTAGTGTTAATTACACGGCCATTGTGTTGGTGCAAACACGGTCGTGCTTTCGGGTGGACACGGCCGTGCTTTGGTCGACACGGCCGTGCAAATTCTCAGCCCTGCCCGTGTAATCAGCTCATGTTTGCCAAACTCGAATTAGCTCTCGGCAGCAAAAGCACGGCCACAGAACACGGCCGTGTTCTGTTTTAGGTGTGCCCGTGTTTTGGCTCCAGCTCGACGAAATGACTTCCGAATGCCCCGAAACTCATGCTTAGCCTTCCCTTTGACGCCTGGGACCTGAAATATGACAAAATAGCACAACCCGGCGTAAAATAGGCCAAAGATACACGACTATGCCCCTCAAACGGATAAGAACTAGGGGCGCAAATATGTGCAATTACATCGTTATCAAACTCCCCCACACTTAACCGTTTGCTTGTCCCCAAGCAAACCTAACTCAAACCAATGCAACTCTCCAGACCTCTATAGCAACAAATAACCCAGATCGTAGGTAGAGGACTTCCTAGATCATTTAGCAGCTTACGAGGTCAACCGACGCACAAGTCATCTCATAGCTCCTTCGGCGAGAGCACTAGTATCGAGTCGGCATCATGGCAAATAGTGAACAGAGGACAAATGAATCGTGGATGAAGAGATTCTAAAAAATAAAGGATCATGGACTCACATTTTTCAAGGTGCTCTATTTTCTTCTTGAAGATGGTTGGAACCCCTTTTCTTTCTGTTTTGCTTGTTTTCTGTTTTTTTTTTTTTTTCAAGGGTCCCAACCTGCTTTTCAGAAAATGGGGGCTCCCACCTAGCAGAGGTTTTGCGGGAGCCCGGCTCTTACCGGCCATGCCAGGAGCGGATGTCTCGAGCCTCGTGCGGGGGAAAGACATGTAAGGGGGCTGGAGGTAGTAGGTGGAAATTGGGAACGGATTCTCGTCTCCCCTTACACACTTTCGCCCTATTCGCACGGGAGACGTTATTTTGAAGCACATTTTCGAGCACCTGTTAAACTCAAAGGTAGAGAGTCCACAACACCACACAATTCAAGGGTCCTAAGATCACTAATTCACTCAATCAACCAACACAATATGAAGAAGAAGTGAGACTTCTTAAAGGCATCAACATCCTCCATAGTGCTACACTACCTCCCTAGGTTGCATATTACTATAAAGACTGTCAATTCAAACCATACTGAGCAGGCAATTGCAAGGAACACATGCTTGGGGCCTCAATCAACCAACACAATATGAAGAAGAAGTGAGACTTCTTAAATGCATCAACATCCTCCATAGTGCTACACTACCTCCCTAGGTTGCATATTACTATAAAGACTGTCAATTCAAAGCATACTGAGCAGGCAATTGCAGGGAACACGTACTTGGAGCCCTCAAATTTTAAAATTTGGACAGTGGACTAGGCCCCAAGCACACAAACAGATCAAATGCAGTCAAAAGATAAACATCCCCCCACACTTAAGATCGACATTACCCTCAATGGAGAAGAGGGAAGAAAAAGGGGAACGATTTTACCGGTATGCACGGACTGCAGGAGGCTGGAAGCGGACCAGTCGAGTGAAGCGGACTGGAGAGAGGACCTGTCAAGGTAAGCACAGCCAAAGGAAACCAAAGAGCTCAAACACAATATGTTAGGTCTAATGGTCAGCCCAATAATACATCCAGAAAACAAACCAAAACCAAACTGGTTTACAATTCGACTCAAAACACAAGAAAGTAAGTCAAACCGTGGTGGGGTTGCCTCCCCACAAGCGCTTCTTTACCGTCTTTTAGCTGGACGCCAATGGTGGATACTCAGGGAGGTGCAGGAACAGGTGCCTCCAAGAGCGGATCCACGTCGCTCTTGAGGTACAGCTTCAGGTTGTGGCCATGCACCCGACGGATGCGACCACCATCATCTGCCAGCTCGACCTGGCCATCCGGCAAGATGCAGGCGAGTGAGTACCCGGACGACCAGGGTGGTCGTGGTGCAGAAGGTGGGACCAGCTCATAGTGGTCTCCACCTTTCTTCCGAACAGGCTTAGCAACCTGCTGCTTCGGCCGCCACTCCTCCTTGAGCTTTTTGTTCGGAGGCGAGGCTGGATGGAGTGGCAGCGAAGGAATGATAGGAGGGTCCTGCAAAATAAGAGGTTGAGAAGGATACACGACAGGCTCGTGTACCTGATCAGAAATGGCATGTACAGGCGTGACAGCAATCATAGCACAATGATCAAATTCAGTCACAGAAAAAGTAGCATGTTCATTCCCAGCACGCAGGATCAGTTTACCATCATGCACATCAATAAGTGCCTTGGCGGTGGCAAGAAATGGTCTCCCCAGAATCAATGGCACATCCACATCCTCATGTATATCAAGAATAACAAAATCAACAGGATATGTGAATGCACCGACACTGACAAGCAGATCCTCTATGATTCCCCTAGGATGCACAATGGAACGATCAGCTAGCTGAATGCTCATCCTAGTAGGGCTAAGTTCACCTAGGTCTAGCTTTTTATACAACTTATATGGCATGACATTTATGCTAGCGCCTAGGTCCGCCAAGGACTTGCCTACATGCATGCTGCCAATAGTAAGAGGGATAGTAAAACTCCCTGGGTCCTTGCGCTTTTCGGGCAGCTTGTTCTGCAGGATAGTAGAACACTCCTCGCTCAGCAACACTGTCGAGAGATCCCCAAGTTTCTTCTTGTTGGTGAGGAGATCTTTCATGAACTTGGCATACTTGGGCATCTTCGACAGTGCCTCCACGAACGGTATGCTGATGTTGAGCTGCTTCAACATTGCCATAAAATTGGCAAACTCAGTCTCCAACTTGTCTTTGTGTAGGCGAGTGGGGAAGGGAAGCTGGGGTACATGCTCCTTAACCACTGGTTGTGGCTTGGGAGCAGGGACTTCCTTCTCCACCCGCACTGCTGCATCGTCGGCTGGAAGTGCCGAAGCAGGTGATGGTTCCTCATGTCTGGCCGGGACAGGATCAGCATATATGGTCTTACCGCTCCTGGTAAAAATGGCATCCAGCTGCTGGAGCTGGTGAGGATCCCGAGGATTCTGGATAGTGGTGGCAGGCAGAGTCCCCGGTGCCCTGGTAGTGTTTTGGCTGGCCAAGATGCCCACCTGGGTCTGCAGATCTTGCAAAATGGCACCCTGGTTCCGCTGACCTGCCTCCAGTGACGTGATACCATCCTGAGTGCTAGTCATGAATGAAGCTAGAATATTTTCCAGCTTTGTCATCCGGTCATCTGGGGCAGGGGCTGCTGCTGGCTCGACAAACTAACGCGGGGGCTGTTGGAATGGTTGCCCCTGCCTAGGCTGGTAGGGCTGCTGCTGTGGGGCTGGCCCCTGTCGAGCCTGGAAGGGCTGCCTCTGCTGAAAACCACTTGCTGGTGCTGGGAAACCAGGTGGTTTAGTGGTGTTGCTGCTCTAGGAGAAGTTGGGATGCTGGCGCCACCCCTCATTATATGTGTTGTTGTACGGGTCGAGGCGCCGAGCATTGGCGATGAAGTCCAACTGCTCTTGGGGAGTGGTAGACTCCCTCATAGCCTGGCAGTCCTCCACTAGGTGATTAGAGCTCTCGCACCACTGACATTGAGCTACTGGAGGTGTAGCCAAACCTCTGCCCGGAATAAGACTGTTGGGCTGCTTCAATGTCTGCACTAGCTCAGCTACCTGCTGCTCGAGCCCGGATCTGGTCTCCATGGCGTGCACACCACGGTCCCGGGACTGTCTGCCTCGGCTACCCTGTCCCCAAGAATGATCTCTGGCAGCCAAAGTACTGATCATCTGGTTCAGCTCGGGTGGAGTCTTAGTAAGAATATCCCCTCCTGGGCATAGAGACTCAATCACCCTCTGGCTGTCTGGAGAGAGAGCACTGTAGAAGTTTCCCACTGTGAATGCATCACTAAAGCCATGATGGGGACACTGCCAAAAATATCCCATGTACCTCTCCCATGCATCACGAAGTGACTCATCTGGCTCTTGGCGGAAGTGAGTGATCTCCCGCTGGATCTCTGTAGTCTTCGATGCCGGATAGTACCTGTGCACAAATTTGTCAGCCAGATCATCCCAAGAGGTGATGGACAATGGGGGCTGGGTCTCCAACCACCTCTTAGCATTCCCCGCCAGAGAATGGGGGAAGAGATGAAGGCGGATTGCATCATCAGGGACACCATTCAGCTTGAACCCGTTCGTCAGCTGCAGAAAACGGGAAAGATGCACCCTGGCCTCCTCATCCTTCAAGCCATGGAACTGGATAGAGGATGTAATGAGCTGAATCCAGCATGGCTTGATCTCGAAGTTGTTTGCTGGAATAGGCGGGTAGAGGATGACCGGGCGGATGTCAGCAATCCGTGGAGTGTAGTAGTACTCCAAGGTGGGACCCGGCGGTGGGTGATGATGATGAACCCCATGATCCTGGGGTATGGGGTTGTTCCCGAGGACGTGATTCGCCGGGGGAACCTGCTGCGGATTCCCCTGGTGTTGACTGTAGTCTCCGTCCATCCCGTACTCTTCTTCAGAATCGCTACTCAGGTGGCCGTCTATGCGCTCCTCCGTAGCCAGTCTAGCTCGCTGTTGTCTCCTGAGCTGGCGACAGGTGCGGTCAATCTCTGGATTCAACGGCAGTAAACCTCCTGACTGGCTACGGGTCATGCACTACCTGCACACACTCAAGCAAGCAAACCCGTGAAGGCACAACTGGGACAAAGCAAACAAAGCGAAAAGAAAAGCTAAATTAACAGAAATCACTTTTCTTCAACAACCTAGCTGTCCCCGGCAACGGCGCCAAAAACTTGACTCACTTCTACTGTCACTCCAGGAATTGGCCAAGTGAAACCACTTCCTAAAGCGTAGTATAGCGGGTTTGGGTTTAAATGTCAACCCGGGTCCTAGATTTGATGACTACTCAGTGAATTCTTGTTATCTAGCAATGAAACTTTAATGCAAGTCTAAACTAACAAACTAACAAAGCAAGTAAATTGTTGTATTCAGGTTAAGAGAGGTCACCCGGATATGGTTCCTCCTAGACTGCAGTTAAGTCGGATTGCAATTACCAAGTTCAGTTTCTATGATAGTTATACTGCGGAAGGTTCTTAAACAGCCCGAAGTCTCGACTAAAGGTCTTCAGACCCTCTCAATCTGAATCTCCAGCGGGCGACTAACCTCCACCGGAGTAAACAGATTGAGGCCTTAACAAACAAAACCTCCACTACCGGAGTGAATTCGGTACAGAATAGTGAGTTGGTTCCTCGACTAAATTCACCAACTCCCTACCTTCAATCAAGGATGCTCTATCAACCTAGGCAGATATTCTCATTCTAGGTTAAAGCAGAAACAACAGGAATTTGATCAGGATTCATGCCATTCAATCATTCAAACCTCAATCGAATATAATCAAATCATAGAATCAGTACTTGGGTTCATACAATCAAAGCCTAACATACAAATCTAGGGTTCTCCATACCCAGATGAATGGGAGAACTACTCCATGGAGAAAGAAGCAAAAGCAGAATCAGACACGGAATTCATACTGTGAAGGATGGATTCCTGCTCCTAGACGTTGATCGGCACTTCTCCAAGCTCAAGCCAAGCTCCAATGGTGATGAAGATCAAGCTAGGGCACTTGGAGACTCTTGTTCGTCGCTTTCTCTCTCTAGGAATCGTTCTATCTCTCTAAAACTCGAATCCCCTTCTGTTTTGGCTGAAATCTGCTTAAAAGGGCATCAGTGGCCAAAGCACGGTCGAGGGCACGACCGTGTAATGCCTCAGCCCGCCCGTGCTTTGGCTAGTGTTAATTACACGACCATTGTGTTGGTGCAAACACGGCCGTGCTTTCGGGTGGACACGACCGTGCTTTGGTCGACACGGCCGTGCGAATTCTCAGCCCTGCCCGTGTAATCAGCTCATGTTTGCCAAACTCGAATTAGCTCTCGGCAGCAAAAGCACGGCCACAGAACACGGCCGTGTTCTGTTTTAGGTGTGCCCGTGTTTTGGCTCTAGCTCGACGAAATGACTTCCGAATGCCCCGAAACTCGTGCTTAGCCTTCCCTTTGACGCCTGGTACGTGAAATATGACAAAATAGCACAACCCGACGTAAAATAGGCCAAAGATACACGACTATGCCCCTCAAACGGATAAGAACTAGGGGCGCAAATATGTGCAATTACATCGTTATCATAGTTCTTTTCTTAAACTGTTATCATTGAATACAAAATAATTTAACATAGATATATATCAATACATAATCAACTTAATCCAACACAAGTACACAATAATACCATTCTACCGTCAAACTTTATTAAAGAAGCATACAATGATAAGAGATCCAATATCGATGGGAGTAGGGGTGAAAATCGGTACGGTATCGGTATCCCAATACCGAAATCCCGAATACCGAATTACACCCTGAAAGCAATCCCAATCCCAATCTCTAAATAATTTCGTTATCCCAATCCCAATCTCTAAATATTTCGGTATCCCGATTGGTACTTCAATATCCCAATCGGTATTATCAAATACAAAATTAATTACCTTCACAATTAATAATTAAATATATAAATTAGATTTTATTGTTTAATTTAGGGCAAAGAGACTAAGCAAAGAGTCTTGAGTTGCCTAGAGCTAACATCTCAAGTTTTTGTAATTGGTAATCTTTAATTTGATGAATTTGAGGTTGAGAGACAACTAATACTAGTGTGAAATAGTGATGTAATGATCTATGTATAATTAAATGACACTCTTTGTGGTTGAGGGTTGCGTAGTGGTGAATGAGAGAGTCTAGTTGAGAGGATAAAGTATACACTAGCTTATATTTCGGTATTGATCAGTATTTCGGTATATACCGATGCCAATCCCGTAATCCCTAATACCGAATAACAATTGAAACTCAATCCCCATCCCAATCCCACGAAATAATACGTGTATTCGGTAATACCAAATATAGACAAATTTGGTACGGTGTTCGGTATATCCCAAATACCAGTACCAAACTTCAAGCCCTAGATGGGAGGATGGAGGGCGGATGATGGGTCGTTGTCGGCGGCAGATAGGTGGGGGAATGAAGAAGAGATGATGAAGATGCCCCTTTTGTTGACGCCTTTGCATCTGCCAAACTGGGGTTTCATGAAAAGCTTGATAATTCTGAACTCATTATGCTTTGGGGCCCTCTTGATTCTTTGCTCCAGTTTTAGCACATACAAATGTTGGATTCTCTGGTGGATCAACCCTAGGTTTCATCTCCAATTGGTGATTAGGGTACACAGACACTTGTTGGTTTCAACAAACTGAGCTTTTGGAGCGTCCTGCTGGGTTTGAAGACCATTGTGTTAAGGGTCTTTGTTGGTTTGCTCTTCGAATGAGATTTCTTCCTCTGACAAAGAATCCTCTTATGCTCTGCGGTTTGCTATAGGGTCTTTGGATCTCGTTCGAGAAGCAACATGCCCTCTTGCCTCTATTCTCGCCATTGTGTTGAACCAGACTATGATACCACTTGATACGAGCACGAAACTGGTACCAGTAGTTATCAAAGTCACGCAGCCAAGAACATGAATAAAACCTAGGGATAAGGGGAAACTGAATTGCAATCTCACGTCTGGGAGGTGACTCTATCAAAGTAAGTGTAGAATCTCGACCACAATCAAGGGAAAAACTCGATTGATACAAAGAAAGAATTAACAAGTCTAAATCTCAATGAACCAAAATAAACTCAATATTCTTCAATATCCGTCCTAAAACTTGTGTTTAACCCTTTATACAGACTAGAGAAACAACAAACTCGTCCAAACACATAAAAGGAAATAATTTCTAGACCAACAAGGTATTTGCAATTTATCAACTCCGATCCCCGGGTCAGGTCTTCAAATCCCCAGGCGGTGATTGCAACTTTTGCCCCGGGGAAACTCTCCTGTCCAACCCAGGTAGCGTCGGGCTAAGATAATGTGACTAATGGGGGTCCCTTTGTCACATGACTAAGTGAATCTCCACCCTTCAACCTCATTTAAATCTAATGGTTCATAATCTCATTTAATATAAGACAAGATGGTAATTACACAGATTATTTATTTAACAATTAAAATAAAATAAAAAGTGGGATGAATGCGTTGTCCCTTCCACGCTTCCGTCGGCTTCCAGTTTCCCGGAAACTCTCGACGACCGCCTGGGAATACTTCTGTCCCCTCCCCGGCGGTCCCTTTCCTGGAATTGGGAATTTTTGCCCCAAGTGAGAGCCTCTGTGGAGTTTTTTGGCGCCCAGAGAGAGAGAAAGAAAGAGAGTCTATGATTTTTGGTAACGGAGCGGATTTTTCGGCGGCGGAGCGGATTTTCTGGCAAGCCTATAGTTTTGTAATGTTCATAAGTTTGGTTTGTAATGTTTATATTTATTCGATTTGTATCGTTTATATTTCTAGTTTGTTATTTTTGTCTATTGTGTTTGTAATGTTTATATGACTAATTTGTATATATTTTGATTTATAATATTTGTTAATCTACTTTGTATATTTTATGTTATGATTTGTATACTTTGTATTCATTGGTTTGTAACACAATTTTATCGATTTGTATTGTAACTAGTGTTATTTTGTAACTAGTGCTTTGTGATGTTTGTCGATTTATTCTGTAATGTTTGTAAGTTTTGTTATTTTTCTGCACCATCTTTGTCAACCATGTTTGCAATGTTTTTTGCCTAAAAAACAACATGATTGGCTTTTGGATGGAACTCCTCTATATAGGGATGAAGCCTCCAAAGTCAACCCGAGTGTTTTTCCATTTTGCATGATTTATCGGTCTAGTTTGTCATTGTTGTCCACCATGTTTGTAATGTTTGTATGTCTAAAAAAAAACGGGTTGACTTTGAGACGAAGCCCCTCTATATAGCGACGGAGCCTCCAAAGTCAACCCGGTTGTTTTTCATTTTGTATGGTTTGTATTGTTTGTCGGTCTAATTTGTATTGTTTGTACAATTCATATGTTTGTATTGTTTGTAAATCTGTTTGTATGTTTTGTAGTTATAGTTTGTAATGTTCGTATATTTATATTGTTTGCAAGTTCGATTTGTGTGCTTCGTAATTTTTCATAATACCAAAAATACTCCTATCGCTAATTTAAAATTTGTTTTCACTTTTTAATCGTTAGATTGGAGTGTACAAATATAAAAGTTAAGAGAAGTTTAGTCAAGTGACTAAGTACCCAATTAGTCACATGTCCGACCTTAGTCACGCCTCAAATTCCTGGATTTTTTCCAATAATAGCACGTTTAAAAAAAATTACAAAACTAGCACCGAGCCGAAAAAATTTACACTAATAGCAACATTTTTAATAGACCGCACCTCCAAGGTGCGTTTTATAAGTAAACCGCACGCTCCAGGTGCGGTTTATTCCACGTCAGCACGCGAATCGCACTAGGAAGATGCGATGTGTGTTTTCTGCCGAACGGTCTTCAAGACTGTTGGATGAAGGTGCGATCGGACGGCGGACCGCAAGCCAGCAGAGCGATCCGCGCCATGGATCGGGGACCGCACCTGCAAGGAGCGGTCAGCGCCTCGTGAATCGCAAACCGCATCGGAAGGGAGTGGTTTCTGATAGGGAAAAATCACCAGACCACCCCTGAAGGGTGCGGTCTGATAAGTATAAATACCCCCCCCCCCCTTCCCCTCTCATTTCTTCACACCACAACTCATTCTCCATTCTCTCTCTATAATTTATCTCTCTAAACCCTCCCCTCCCAAAAGCCTAGAAAATAGTGGTATGTTGGTTGCGGCTAAGTCAGATCTGCCATCAGAAAACATTTCTTTGGTTTTTTCCTCAAAACCCGCTGAGTCGAGCCAAATCTCTGTCTGAATTTCCCAAAAAAATGAGCGAGTGGTGGCAAGGAGAGGGAGTTTTATGTTGATGAATTTCTAGCGGTACGTACTCATTATTCTGGTTTAATTTTTGTTGTTGTTATAAGCTTTTTAATTAATCTATGTACTAACCTCGTTGTTATTTTCTCGTAGGTTGGGGACGACGTGGATATATACAACCAACGGTATTATCTCGAGCAAGGACCGTTGGATCCAACCGACTTGTACGACCAACCCAACCATCGGTCAATGGATGTTTGGAACGATCACCCGGTACATACAATTCTTCATCATTTGTCTTTCTTTTATTTTGCTGATGTATTTAGTGGAATATAAAATAAATTTATGTTGAAGTTTTAATCCTGTTGGTTGTTTTCAATAATTTAATCGAATACATAGCGCCACTTACTTCGGCTCTTTATAAAGAGATGCACGTATAAGGAAATGGATTTTTAAGCGATTATCATATTCTCCCATTCCCTGGGAAAATCGGGTATTAAGAGATCCTCGGATACCCCCTTTTCTGTCAAAAAGACTGCGTTTCTAAGAAGATGTATACCTCTTCTAAGAGTCTAACGAGTGTTGCTCTGTATTCGATTAAATTATTTAAAACAACCAATATGATTAAATTATTTACCAAACAACCAATACGATTTATTTTTTATATGTACAAAATGAATTTTATTAATTTCAAATATTTGAATATGTATGTTTCTCTTTAAATTATTATTCATTTACAATTTTATTTATGTTAATTAATTTAGTATGTTTGTTTTACGATAATATGTATGTATCTCTTTAAATTATTATTCATTTAGAATGTTATTATGTTAATTAATTTAGGATGTTTGTTTTATGATAATATGTATGTATCTCTTTAAATTATTATTGATTTAGAATGTTATTATGTTAATTATATGAAATGTATTTTTATGATAATAAAATTCTGCTCGAAGTTAAATAATTTAATTTAATTAATTTAGTTATAAGAAAAAACCCTTACTAATATATAATAATTAAC